>CM071617.1:17158421-17758421 GCA_036365135.1 Miichthys miiuy | reverse complement strand
AGAAAGAAAGAAAGAAAGAAAGAAAGAAAGAAACTTGTTATCTTAAAGAGAAGGAGAAACAGGTCTCTGCCTCCTCAGTGAGGTGAGTGCGCTCCGCTGTTGGACCAGTGGCACAGTGTTTCTCTATCAGCTGTTTCCGAGCTAATGACAACGTGAAAGAGATGCAGGAGGAACTCTTGGAGTCTGAAGAAAGCTGGAGCTCTGTCTCTCTCCCCTACACACACCGATACCCACACAAAGACACGCACTCACTCTGATCTGCTTTTTTTCCCGACACTATAAGCTTATTTGTTCATAATTAATTTTGCGGTCGAATTGTGCATCAGCCACGGACACAATGCTGTAGAGAGAGCATGATAACACCCTGTGAGTGTGCACCAGCTCATCATTTTTTATTAACTGGAAGTCCGCTTTGGTATATTTAAAAGTCGTCTCCATCTGAAAGGATGAGTGATTTTATCATGGATTCAAGTTGAACGTATTGTTGAAATGAACTCATTTAAATTCAGTGGGGGTCTAAACAGTACAGTGCAACCTCCAGTACAGTACAGTAGAAATACAGTGGGTGGACACAACATCTGTTGATTGTATTATTTTCTGGTGTATTTTCATGAGTGTTATGATGCAGAGGTGCTGCCTCTGTGATAATTACAGGACCATGGATGGTGAAATGTCCGCATACACTCTGAACCTGCAGCATAACAGAGAAAACAGAGAAAGTCTGCATGGTGAGAATTTGATGCCCTCCCCAGTTTTATGCAATTGTGAGTACAATCACTCAGCAATCACTGGGGCATATTAGCACCACCACTGTGTCTGCTCCAACGCTATTTAAATGTCCAATTACCCACTACACGTTCTATACACGTTTGACTCAACGATGGTGATCAAAACGACTTTCATTTCGTGGGAACTAAACCAAACAAACCGCTTCACTCTGCTCAAATAAATATCTGGCAGGTTTGAATGACAGCTCTGTCACTACTATAACACTCATGCCTCCCTTTATCCTCTAGTAGACTCACTCTTGGGAAAAACCTTAAACACACAATATTTTTAAAGAGACTGCTAGTATTAAAAAAACATGCTAGGCAGTCTGATTCCTTACTATCTACTAAACTAATATTGAATAATGAATGAGTGAAAGCCATGTCAACGTTGCCTGAGTACTGTGTACAGTTTCTGAGCCTCAGTGGCTAATTGGAGTGTGTATGTGCTCAAGGTGTGTTTACATAACCACATAAATCTCCAATTTGGGGACATATCACAAGTTGAACTATTTCTTTCATACCTGAATTTATCAATTGATTTTGGTCTTGGAGACAACACAGTGCAAGCAACATTTACATATTATCACCTTATAAAGTTGGTCTGGCAAACTTGTTAGCAAACAATTGCCAATTTCCACATTAAGCCGACAGAGAGCAACATTAGCATTCATTCTGAGTCATGTTTATGACCATCTGATGAATATAGGTCCAATATTCATTCCCCTTTTAGCTCTGTTCTGGACTCCATCAGCTCCTAAGGGAAATATCAGGCCCTTTTGCTGCTGTGCTCCACTATGTTCAGTGGTGTCACTTTGTCTTTGCCTGTCTGTGGTTTGGTGCAGGACAGATAGCGTGCAGTGTGTTTTTAGAGCTTTTCTGTTTGAAATAGTTGCCTGTTGTGTCTGGAAACAAGATTGATGAGAGCATTGAGATTGAACCAAAACAGCTGGGGGACTAAATCCAAAAGACCAGCAAACATTCATTCATACTGCATCAAAGTCCAATAGACATCACAGGAGTCACAACATGACTTAATTTAGTGTCATTTCAGAATGTAGTCCATACAACATGGATTAATGTCGTTTATGAGCAATTGAAACAATGTGGGTTGAAAGACTGATGTCAGAAAAAACCCTCCACTAGACTACTCGACCTCCGGGACCAACGTTGATAGAAAGTCTGATCGACATTAAAATGTTTGCTGGCTTACTTGAGTGTACTTGAGGAGGTTAGAAGAGGAGTTTTTAAAAAGCTTAGGCACAGCAACCACTTCATGTAACTGCTTTCTTTTTCACATTTTGGTATAAATCATACAGCCAGATGTGGCCAGAGATTGTTGCTGGAAACAAAGGTATAGATGGTAAATGTAACAAAGTAAAAAGTAGATCACTGGCTCAAAAGTACATGAAGAGTAAGCAGCACAAACAGATAATGTCCACTGGCAGCTTTTGGGCTCAGTGTGGGTCTGAGAGAGAACCAGTCATGTGTGCATCTGTTTTGATTCCTAGAAATATGCCTCCATAACAATCTTTGTTACTGCAGATGATTCTATGAAAAAAAGGATTCAGTTATTATTGATCAACTGATGATTATGCTCAAAACAGTTCATTTCAGTGGATGCCAAACTAAAAACATCAGAAGAGGCTCTCTGTAGAGATGAATATTATTTTGTTGTTGTGACTTCTTTCCAGCTGCAGTGAAGAGACAGAATTCAGAGGCTACTAAAAGTTAAACTGAAGCAGTCGTGGGTGTCCACCTCAACTGGGTTTTCATACAATTTTGTGCATGCTGTGGGTATTAAATAATTTACCCAGAATACTGGATTTTGTTGAAGAGTATTAGACCATGTTATACAAGAAAATATAGGTCTATATAGTTCAAGATTTTCATGCTATCCAAATGATCTCTAAAGTTGGTGTTTAGCATGTGAGGCACATCTGCAGAATGGATATTTCAGGATATTTCTGAATTACATGGCACTCTATTACAATTGTGTTTATTCAGTTACAACACTTGAAATCATCTTTCCCTTAAGATTACGTCCTCATATTGGCAAAGGGTCAAAAGCAACGTCATACAACGTGGATGTATTGACCTCAACACAGTTTAAGGAAATGTTTTTGGGGATTTGGAAATTAAGTAATGTGTTGTAAATATATCTTTAATAACAGGTTAAGAAATAGAATGATCTACATGCAGCGCAAGAGCTGTGCTTGTTATAGGTTTGCACAAGTTTGTCAATGTCAACTTTATGTATGTATGTGGATGTTAAGTGGTTTGGCTTGAAAGTAGAGTTCATATAAGTAAAAAAAAAAATGTTGCCTATACAACATTAAAACGATGTGGATTGACGTCATCTATGAGTTACTGAAATGATGTGGCTTAAAAAAAATCGGAAAAAAATTGAAATTGTATCTTCAGGACCAACGTTGACAAGATGTTTGCTGGGTAGGTTTCAATGTTTTTCAAGAGGCACAACAAGCACTTCATGTAACTATTGTCCTTTTTAAATGTTGGTATAAATAGTGTGGTATAGTATATAGCAGATGTTGCCAGGGGACACAACAAAAAAGATGACTCATGGGCTGGTGTGGCTCAAATCCTCCTACCTCCTTTGGAAGTGTCTGACGTTATTGGCAGAAGTAAGTCGGCTTACAAGCAAATGTCAGAATTTATAATCATTTTTTTAAAAAGATCATATTAACATTGCTACAGCAACAGAAAGAACAAATATATGCGTCATTGTTGCTGCTGAGACTGAGACTTGAGAATTTTTATTTTTCCTGATTTGTCTGTTGAAAATTTCAGTGTCAGAATGTTTGGAAGATTAGTGATTGGTAAAATAAATAAATAAATAAATAAATAAATAAATAAAAAATGGGTCCTGTATAATTCAATTAAACTTGATAATTATCTGCCGGTATGCAGAAAATAAAATATGGATGAAATAAAAACTTGATGTAGAATTTTAATTAATGAATTTATTTCAAATGATTTAGACCTGGAATTGACCGAGCATTAACCTACCTCATCTCCTTAAATCTGAAATAACAACAGTCCATCCATTTTTTTACATGACTTCTTTTGCTTGCATTGATGTTAAGCATCCAGGTGAAAGATTTGCATAACTCTGTATAGCTGTATGAGGTACATGGACAATGATAGTTAAATTAATGCACATGTGGATGTTTAATGAGACCACTTGGCTCCAGGATCACAAGCTCCAGTACAGTAACAAGGCACAGGGGAACAGCCTCTGGTGTGAGGAGACTGCTCATCTGAGACTGACCTTTAATTGTCAATCCTCGTCTTAAAGAGGGAACGGATCACTCAAATTCTTAGTGATGAGCATCGACCTACAAACATTTCCAATTCCCAAAGGCTGGTTGTTCAGAGTGTGCAATATAATTAATTCAATAAAATTTACTCCCCCCCCAACCCACAATTCTGAACAATTTTATCCTCATCCTCGTTTGCCTGTGTGTCTGTTAACACATGCAGAGAGCTACCGAAAGCAAGAGCAAGTGTCAGAATGAAAAGATGGATAACAAGAGTCCCGTCAGTGACTGACCTTTGCTAGATTTATGAGGAAAAAACAAGAAAAGGAGCAGAGTAAGTCAAAGAGCATCATCATTCCTGCGTCCTGAGACAATATATCATAAAATACACACACATTTTGTTACAGGAACATTGTACAACAATGACTGAATAATGCACGTACTGGAAAATGCATTGGAAATTGCCAGAGAGAAAGTAAAGGGTTGACGATCAGTGTAATTCATCTCATTGGAGTATGTCTTCCAGTAATTAAGGACCAGATTTTTTTATGTTGATGAGGACGTGATCAGCTGGGCCACCACAGCCCAGCACATTCATTCTCATTCTCGGTTTAGCATGCAAAGTGCCCAAATCTGCTCAGTTTTGCCCTCAGGTGATATGCAATGGAATATGTTGAGGCCTACAGCAGATGACCTGCGGATGATGGACATGTCTGCCCCGTCTAAATGAATGAGGAGCACAACATGCCGGACTGCTCGCTCTAATCCCAGATTATCTCTGCCAGTCCAATCCAGCAACAGGGGAAAAATTGGCAGAAGAAAGGGGATTATTTGATGGTGGTGGGGGGATTGTGGAGGGACGTCGGGGTTAGAACACACACATACTTATACATAAATAAATTCACACACTCACACAGACATAAACAGAAATGCACAGAATTAAATCACAAACATGAACATCAAATTCAAACTTTATTTATTTATATGGCACCTTTCATGCGGACATGCAGCCCGAAGTGCTTCACAGAGCAGAATACTCATCACATGTTCATTTATGAACACATTGATGGAGGAGTCAAATGATCACAGCAGATCCATGCCGCGCTCACAACCTTTTTCATCACTCTTCATCCCCCTCATCCCTCCTTCTTCCTCTACCTTCCCTTCTCATCCATCTCTCAGCCAGCAGAGAATCACCAATAAGCGTCCTTCATCACTGTTCTATTTAGCTAACGCCGACCACTTCTGTGCACGCTGCGTGCTGCACAACAACGAATCAACGCAATGAGCACCGTCTGATATGTGGTGCTTTATTTCTGTCTTCCTAGAGTAATGTTTGAGTACTGAAAACATTAGTTTACACCTTGATGACATCTCTGGCTAATAAACTAGCTAGAGCTGATCCCAGCTGACATTGGGCAGGAAGCGGGTTACACCCGCAACAGGTCGACAGTTCGTCACAGGGTTGGCACAGAAACAAAAACAACCATGCATCCAACTAATTTCCATAACCACTGATCCTCATCAAGGTCGCAGGGGGCAGGAGCTAATTCCAGTTGACATTGAGCGAGAGTAGTACACCACAGGGTTTGCAAAGAGAAAAGTATTCACACTCATATTCATATCTACCAGCAATTTAGAGTCACCAATTAGCCTGTATACCTTTGGACTGTGGGAGGAAGCCAGAGCACCTGGAAAGAATCCAGGCAGATGTGGGGGAGAACATGCAAACTCAATATATGCAAAAAATGTGCATATAAACAAGAACAACACATACATCTAAAAATACATATACATTCACAGATACAAACAGGCATACTCTACAAATATGGTATGTTCACTTAATAAAAACTTAAGTGAAAAGGAAGGTCTTTAGTTTGGTTTTGAAAAAACACAGTGCCGACAGGCAAACTGTTGCATTGTTTAGCTAATTAAAAAGTGAATCTTGCCAGTACTGGTTAGGCTGCTTTCTATGGATTGTTTAATTTTGATGATTTGGACTCCAGATACTCGCAAACCAGCTGTAACCAGGCTTTAGCAACCATAACCAAATAAGCCAAAATTAAACAAAGAATTGTTTTTTCAAGATTCAAGAGAAAAATACAAGAAATTACAAAAGGTACGCTCTAAGCAAACCAAATGTAAGGTAAAAAGTATTTCAGTGACAACAGTGCAGATATAGTATAATATATTCATAGATGAATGTCCTTACAGTATATTGTATTGTCCTTGAGGCTGATAGCCTGTGGGAGGAAACACTTCCTCAATGTGTCGAGCAAATGTGGTGGGGATCTCTTTTTATCCCCCTAGCTTCACTTACACATCTCCTGTTGAATGGGCTCTGCAGGGAGCAGAGGTCAGCCGATCGCACAATCCTCTGCAGGGCTATCCTGTCCAGGGAGGATCTCTTGCCATACCATATCATAAGCTCTGCATTAAGATGTTCTGCACTGCAGCAGTTTTGAAGAAAACCAGTACTTTCTGTGAGACCTTGAATCTATCTGTGTCAGGTGGTATGTTACACAGAACCACCTGGGAAGTCATCATTGAAAACCATTAGTAGTCCTTGGCATGTTTGATGATTGGATGATTGTTTACCTTCTCGTTTCAAGGTTGACATACTCCCCTTCTTTGATGTACGTGATGCTAGCAGCATCTATTCTAACCACTTTAGCAGCCACAATTGTTGTTATCGAACAAACAGTCACTTCTCACACAGCGTCACATACACCTAGTTCATGCCATAGCTGCCAGTAATTTCTCATAGGACGCTGATTGGTCTGCACAACTGTGGTTCACATATACATTCTTACGTGTTACCAGCATTCAATAGGAAAAAAGAAAAACCTGAATAAGGCCTTACATAGCCTAGAGGGTGTGTTGTGGGTCATTGTCCTGTTGAAAAACAAATGATGGCCCCACTAAGTTTAAGCCAGATGGGATGTTGCTGCAGAATGTTATGGTAGCCGTGCCAGCCTTGAATTTTGAATAAATTGCCAATAGTGTCACCAGCAAAACACCCCCACACCATCACCCCACCTGCTCCACACAGTGGGAACCACACATGCAGATACCATCCATTCATGGCCTCTGCATTTCACAAAGACACAGTGGTTGGAACTAAAAATATCAAATTTGGACTCATTCGACCAAAGTATAGATTTCCACTGGTCTAATGTCCATTCCAGGAACAACGTATGGATTTCAAACAACAATTTTTGAGATGCAACATGTTTGCCTGATAACAGCAAAAATCTTTCCAGGGTACTTCATGGACCTTACATGGAATATCATTAGAAGGAACACAGACCTATTTTTTTGTTCTAATACTAAAGTAGCTCAACTTAATAGCTCTTCTTGCTTTGCATGTCAGCATAACCACCTTTTCAGAGTCTATGGTCGAGTGTGAGAGACATTAACAAAGCACATTTTGTAGTAACAATGTCAAGAACTGAGCCCATCAACTGAATTCTGTTGTGGATTAATGGAAAAGGAATAAGATCTTTGTATTGTGCAGGACTTTGATGTAATCGAGGTGATGGAGGTCTGAGGTCGGTCTTCTGTTGCTCATATTGGAAGATTACTTTTTCATTCTTGTCCTTATAATTTATATTAAAACAAATGACTTACTTTGGGTTTTTTATTGATCTCCTGACACTTTTCTTCCTCTTTCCTTTTAACTTACTTTACCTTCCATTCCGCTGCTGTGTCCTTGTTTGTCTTCATCCAACACAACATCTTTCTGTGCTTCCTGTTTTGCCTCTATGTGCTCTAATAGGCAGCTTTCTGCATTATCTTCTCTATTATTTTTTGTCATCACTGTGCTGGACAGCAACGAGTCCCTAATGGACATGTATTTTTACATCTATTCAGCTATTAATGCCAACTAAGATTACGTCTTCTATTAACATAATGATGACATACTTAATGAAGTCTTTTTTTCTCCAGAATATCTGGTCTTGATATACAAGATTTGCTCATAGTGACTAAAGGATCCCTAAACTTCTTTTATGGTTACCTTTAGGCACTGGCAGCACATGTTCGGGAAAGATGATGTTGGTTTAATACACAAAAGGTCTACGGTAAGTCAACATATTTATTATATAAATAACCAAAACCATGGTCTTTAAACCTGTAAACCAAATGTGCATTCTGTACAATCACCACCCACGCCAACCTCCAAGTCAGTGCTGCAGATAAATGTAGCACTTTGTTATACTGAGATGACCTTCTCTGTGGACTGAAAAATACAAATACTAAGAATACAAAAATGAACATGATAACAAAACATTTTAAGCATACAAGCAGTTAAGCTCAATAAGCATGTTCAAAAAGTTTTAACTAACAAGCACAGACAAATCAATAGATATTTTAAGCAGTCAGAAGCCAGAGCTGACTGTAGTCATTATTGAACCTACATGAAAGGTTCAGATGTAATTCAGGTAGACTCAAATATGTATTGCTGCTGCCCCTGCCATCGCTTATCTTCCTGTCAGAATTCCTGAGGGAGATGTCAATCAAAACATGATCTGTCACCTCTACACAGTCTTGGGAAATGATTTAAACAGCCAAATAGGCTGTTTTTTTTCAAACTCAGTCCAATAGTTATTAATGTTTATTTTCACTCAGGATGTTATGGATGATGCTCAACTTTGATATGATGTATGCATTTTTACATTTCAAGTCACATTTTCACAGGCTTTAAGGTAGACAACATGATGTGTTAAGTCAAGCAATCTATGTGAAGTCATGCGTGGAGTTGGTGAAACTTTTTTGAAATGAAAAATGAATGAATGAAAACATTTTTTACTTTGTACATTCCCCTGTGATTTTGTGTGTTTATGTTGTCATGTCTGTGGTCATATTTTTGTAGTCTGCTGTGTGTTTGCTTGTGTGCCTTGTGTTTTTTTTTGTTGTCAATTTCAGATGATTGGTGGAGTGATTCCAGGCCCTAGCCCGTGATTGGCTGCAGCTGGGAACCACCTGAAATATAAGGAGCCAAGATGGCGGCTGTTGTGTGGACAACCAGCACTTCCTCATTCTCCTCCTTTCCCAACCAGCCACACGTCCTTTTGTGAAGTCCTTTGTTCTAGATTGGATGTAGTTTTTGTTTGGATAGTAGGGGTCGACGGCCATTTTGAGTTGATCTTGTTTTCTCCTGTTTTGTTAGTTAGGGAGGTAAGTCTATTGTTATTTGTTGTGATTTATTTTCCAGATAAAATTGTTTTGGTTGTTGTTTTGGCCTTGGTCCACCCTGAAGCTGATACCTTAGTTATAGTTGTTTGATCTCTGTGAGTTTTATGAATAAATCATTTTCTTTTCATTCAAAATCTAAAACTTGTTGTACGTGGCTACTTGGGACTCGGGGAAGATGAGGCCCTTTCTAGTTATGCTCTAGGCACCCCTAGACTGGGGCATAACAATGTTTATCTAATTTGTTTTATTTTTGAGAAGAAAATTTATTTGTAACATCAAGGCAACAAAAAGATTTTAGAATTCAAAAGAGGCTTTTCCTAGTGAAGTTCGAAGGGAAATGATGATTATTTTTAAACTTCAAAGATACAAAACACAGGAAAGATAAATCAGATCAGACAATTCCTCCAGAACAGAAAATATCCTTTCTGTCAGTGATTTGCTGATTAAAAGGCAGCTGACACTAACCAGCCTTTCTGATAGTACTGGCAGCCTGCTGCACGTACTGACAGTTTGTGACATGTTTGTCATAGACCTCTGTGGATATGGTCACACAGTAACACAGTAATTGTGGTTGTCAGTGTCAGAGTTCATTGAATTCAAGCTGAACACAGCATGTTCATCGTCTTACTGTCTGGAGGACTACAGAGCAGATTCAATCACGTATTATTTCCATTTTCATAGACAGTGGGAGATGATATCCCAGGATATGAATGGAAACCAAAGGTTTTACAACAAGTGTTTTGTTTTTGACTTCTTTTTGAACTTACTGTAAAATATCTGCTGTTTGGGTCCCATTGGGTACCATCACCTGCTAATTTTCTCAAAGCTTATTTTGTTGGTCTTTGGTTTTTGTACACTTTTGTTTTCTATGCGAGGGCCTACATTTTGCCAGCCCCCCTGGTGTATCTTCAGAAAACAGGCCATTATTAGCAGTTTGTGTGATAGTGGCTACATTTTTCAGTATTCTAATTTAGCCAGACTTCTGTCATTGCAAGAACATGTCTTGCCTCTTTAGCTGTCAAATGATGTCAGACGAAATTGAAAACACAGCCTTTAAATAAAGTATGGTAAGGTAATTGCAACTGCTAAAAATTGTACTTGATTATAAAGTACAAACTGTACTAAAACCATTTTTTTTCTAATATTCAGAAAAGCTTATGAAAAGACCAAACCCAACAATAAATTGATCATTTTAACAAGCTGTCATAGCGCGTCTGAATCCTCTGTGACATAAAATTGTCATCCAGATACTAGACTATTGCCAGCATATTTAAACATAAATCCACAGTAGTATTACCCCCGCATCACCTCTGGACACTCAGCCCAAACAATGTATAAAAGCTGTAATAAAGATATATAAATTGAATGCAGTATGTTGTCATATGTTTGCATCTGATTAGTGAAACTCATCTGAGAATACAGACTGTGTGTGTGTGTGGGTGGGTTTGTTTGTGTGCTGATTTCTGTGTGTACACATGTACCTTCACAGCCGTCGTCATTATCATGCTCAATCATGTGTACTGTTTGTCTGTAAAACATGAGTGGTCAACATGTCACCAGGATCGTGAGGTCCTGCTTTTGTTTTGCTCTGGTTTTTACCTCATGTCACTTGTTGTGCAATTTTATTTTTTTTTATTTTTTTTGTGATCTGGAACAATCCGCTGTCCAATTGTTCAAAGAGCTCTCTAATCCAGCCTTAGATCTGAGTCGTGCAGCACAGCCTAATAGGATCGTAGTATTAACCCTGATGACAATACCACCAGCTGTCGCAGAGCCCCCTGTTGGCCACCAGGAGGAAACTGTTTGGCAGAGAGGTAGGTGACTGACAGAGAGAGACAGATGCAGATAGACAGATAATGTGTCTGTGTGATGCTCTTAGTCTCATGTGGAATAACCAAGGAAGCAGCTCGGAGGAGGAACAAAGAAGCTCCTGAAGTGCTTTATTTTTGGACGACTACCTCTTAAATTTTGCTTTCCACACCCCTCTGTTAACCAAATCTCAACTTTTTTTCTTTCTTTAAACTTGTCTTTGTATCCTTTCTCTCAATCCTACCTTCTCCTTCATCAGCCTGCCTCCATCTAACCTGCCCCACCTGCTGCGTCCACACTCTGCTATATTTTCCAGTGTGGTAGTGGCGGTGGCTGTTGGCTCTGTGTTGCCTCTATATGGCTGAATAAGTGGGTAAAGGGGGGAGGCTTGCTCTGGTGGTTTTCTCTGGGGAGAATTGCAAAGTTGCAGTCAGGACCAGAACAAGCCGGAGGAGGAGGTGGTGGAGGAGGATGGCGGTGGCTCTGGAAGAAGTGTGGGGGCGGGTGAAGAATGTCTGCAAGCAGAACGGACTGCTCATCCTGTCTGTATTGGCCGTGGTCATTGGCTGCCTGCTGGGCTTCTTCCTCAGAGGCAAGCAGCTCTCCGAGCAGGTCAGTTGCTTAGAAATGTCTGGTGATTGTGACTCCTGGTTCCCTCCTTCACACCCACCTGCCCATCCACCTACCTGCCTTACCTCCTCCCTCAAATATCACAGCCTCTGTCTTAAAAGCCAAGATCGATTCAGACACCACAACTCTCAATACAAGAGATTGCATCTTATTCCCTCTTCCCTGCATGTTCCTCTTTAGCAACACTCCATGTGCTACACATAACCATTTTCAGTTACACAATACACACTTGTGTACTACTATCATTGTGAGGGCATTTAATTGACTCCTCAAAGTGCTACCTGCCTATCCCCAAACTTTACACTTGAAGGAATTTCTCAGTCTGAACCCTGTGTTTTTGTGTCCAAGTGACTAAACGGGACAACAGCTTTGTTGGTCCAGCATTGAGCGAGAGAGCTGCACCAGGCAGCTACAGTGTAATTCTTACTCTTACTTACACACCTATGAAGTATTCCCACCCAAAATGCTTGTTTTTGCCACTGACTCAGATTGCGAATAGTAAAGGAGGCAAAACTCACCAACATTTTCAGTTTGTCTTTTCAGTGTACCAACAAGCACCAATGCTGGTTTGGTTGAAATAAACTCTCAATTCACACAGTTATGTAAAAACATCAAGAGAGGCGCGAGATAGGCAATGCGGAGAAACAGCTTCTTTTGTTTATCTAAGCCCATCTGATTCCATCGCCAATTGTGTTTCATCAACACAATTGGCTACAATTGACTATTAATGTGAAACACAGTACAACATAATGAATAATGGATTGAGCCTCTGATAGATGTGCAGTGACGAAGTGACTTCGTTGATGGCTCTTCAATTTCACCGAAGTGACTTATGCAAGGTTCTTTATCTTCACTGCTCACACTGTGCTTATCTCTCTCCAAGAATGGTATAAAAGTTCAGACTCATCCAAAAGCCAATTTATCTACTGCCCCAGGCACACTGTAGTGACAAAAGACATCCCCAAGAGCACAGGTATTGTTGGGGTTTTTTTTCTGGTCTTTTAAAAAGTGAAACAAAATCTTATCGCTCAGATTGCCCAGCCTCTCAGCTGGACTCAAGTGCATCCATGGAAAGGTATTGCTGGTGGAGAGATTAGTTGTCAGTCACTCACAGAGCTATCAAGTCAACAACATACCATTTGTGCTCACTTATATAATACACACAAGACAGAATGGGAAGGACACTTGAAACAGAAGATGGTGCAAACAAATATGTGTTTATTTTCTGCAATATAATTTAATGGAACTGTGCGGCACACGGTGGCCTTAATCATACAAAGGAGTCTGGTGTAATCATTCAATTAAATTTAATGGTTAGGTTAATCATATTTCCGTTAGCTCCCATAATTTGTTCAATTTAAATAGTAACACTGGGATATTTATAAAAATAGAAATTAATGATTATTATTGTTTTGACGTTGTTCTGATTTATCTTGGAAATTAGAACAGGGGATCTGACTTATGCAAAGAATATATACTTGAAACATGCAGCTCAAAAGACTCAAAAAACTCATGTGACCCTGAACAACAGTAAAGTGGAAAGTAAAGCAAAACTGATGCCTCTTGGCATCAAGTCTGTACAAAATTTAATGACAATCTATCCAAATGTTGTTGAGATTGTTCAGTCTGGACCCAAGTAGTGGACAGACGTGGATGTATTATTAGAATAGGACCCAAAGATGGCAATTATTCAGTCCGATAAGAATTGCTCACCTTGTAGTAAGTTTCCTTTTCAGGGTATATGCAGTAGTGTTTCCCACTCATCCCATAGACATTACATTGTGATACCATCACAGATTTTTTAATTTTCTCAACTCAAGGAAAGACACATAAAGCCTCCATGGATCAAAAGTTTCTGACATCAAGAATCATTATTAACTTTTTTTGCAGTTTGAGGTCTCCTGTCAACTCTTTTAGAAACGTGGTCTACAGGGAAAATGCTTCAATACTGCAAGTGGCCACTGGGAAAGATTGGAAGCAAAGCTTAGTGGCAGTGCCGTATCCAGGTCTTATTGATGCAGCCATGGGACTGACACAGTGTATCTAATTTATATTTACTCATTTCAACCACATCTCAAAGACCTGGAGATGGTTCAGTTATCGCCTGATGACAAAGTATACAGCTTTGTGCATGGCATATACAGTAGATAATGTGTGTGTGTATAGAATAAATAAATGTAGAAGTTAGAAAAATTAAAAAGACCTGACTTGATGTTAGAGAATTTCACACATCAAACACTCTATTAGCAAAACCTGTAACAATCTGTCCACACTTAACCTGACAGAGTGATTTTGTTCTCCCTCATCTGCCTGAGGAGTGCCTCTCCAATGACCTAACACCTTGACCCCAATGCGTTCAATGATTCATCTTTACTATAAAAAGTAAAAAACATCAACAGTAAGTACTCATAATGATGGTTCACATGCAGAGAACGGTTCAATCACTTTAAGTAAGCGGTAGAATTCACCTTTACTGAGAAGCACTCTGCTGTTCCAATTTGGTCACTATAGCAGCTTGTCAGATGAAAGTGAAATCAAAGGTGAGGGTGGTCATCAGCTCACACTGAATTCATGAAGTCAAGGTGAAAGTCATATCTTATAATTTATATATCTTATTGTTTTATTAACAGAGCAATTGAACCTGAATCCCCATTTGGGATCAATACAGCTGAGGAAATACAAAGTGATATTTCATTTAAAAATATAGTCTAAGTCTAAGTCACTGAGATAACAGAATAAAAGTCATAGATTCGAGTAAAATGACAGACCCAACCCAAGGAAATGTCAAAAAGGTAATTTCAGCATGTATTTGCAAAAGCATTTCACAGTGAAAGACTATTTACGGGGTGATTGTTTCTTAGTGTCCTTCCAGTTCAAAGTATAATTTTTTTTACGAAACAATCACAGCACAGACTTTTCTAAAGCGACAAAACTGGCTTGACTCAGCATCTGTTCATAAAAGTATGTTGGCATTCATTGGTCATAACAGAAAAACTCGACAAAGAGGGCCAGTTCTGTCCTCTGACTGTCCCTAGACTCCTGATATGCATCATAAACAACTCCTCTGCATGAGACTTAAACAGCTCCTTCAGCAACAGACTGATACTCCCGCCATGTAAGAAGGAGCTCTACCACAGGTCCTTCAGTCCAACAGCTGTCAGACTCTTTAACACCAGCATGACTTCTTGAATGTTTAAATTTTTTTCCATATATTTCTTATTTATGTATTCAAGCTGCTGTGACAAAGCAAATTTCCCTGCTGTGGGATCATTATAGTCTATCTTGTCTCGTCTCATCTTATCATCTTGTCTCTTGTACCAATGGTCCCAAATTGACTATTCGTGCAAACATTACATGTGCATATATCAGCTAATGTATATTAATGTACACTTATTTTTTAGCGTTGGGTGTACTAAAGTACTGCAAGCTGAATTGTTTTTCTTTGGAGGTGAAACATGATGTAGTTGTCTAATTTTTATGGGTGGATGAAATAAGACTTACTTCACTAAAAACAGGCCCCTCTAAAATATATTTGAGGCATACACAGACATACAAGGAGTAAATAGACACCTTCATTCAAATTCAAATTAAAGGTGTCTATTTATTTCTTGCATGTCTGTGTATATTAAGAGTATACCTACTTCTTCAGGCACACACATAGATAAATAAATACACTCTGGACCCCATGCTCACAGAGTGACAAACAACATGAAACATATAAATGTACCCGCACCCCCTCTCCAGACATACTCACTCCATTTGGCCAAAAGCTCTCTCTCACTCCAGAACAGAGCGAAAAAGCTTTTATTGCTCCATCATCTCACTGCACAGATGTGTCGTACTTTAAATTTATTTTATTTTTTTCATCTCCAACTCTTTCACGTTTTATTTGTTTTGTTGCCATGTCCCCCTCATGTCTTACTGTCGTCATGATAATTAAGACATGCTTTTATTTTGGTTTTCAATCTATGCAGTCCACCTGTGACTTCACACAGATAATTCAAACAAAATCTCTGTTATAAGTTGTGCCATTTGACCTGCTTGATTACGTAGTCCAGACACATTTTGTTCTTGTTTGCTTTGTTTTTCATTTATTTTTTCTTGGCCTTGACCTTTAAGCAGACACAGAGCTTTAAAATTCATTTGGATTCGCAGTGTTTATGGGCACCAGACAATATCCAGTATTCACTCTCCTTTTACTTCTGTTTTGGTCTCCACCAGCTTTAGCTGCTTGCTTTTTCCTTTAAATAAAAACGCACAGTTGAGTGATAATTCTTTGTGCATTCAACACTAAAACCAACATTACACATGGCTCTTTCATCAGTTGTTAACCCCAGAAGGGTAACCTCATAGCTCAGTGAGGGGTGCATCATTTTAATGCCAAGTTGTGGGACTCAATCTAGCCAAGCATTTTAGTCATCTCTCCCATTTAGCTACATATTAATTGATGCCATCCACACACTTTTCAGTGTTCTTCACCCTCCCCGCAATTATATTTTAATATAATGATGAATAAATATAATAATAAATAACATAAGGGAACATGTTCACCGTAACTGAAGTCTAAAGAAGTCTCTGCAAGCTGTTTGCCATGCCATAAATAAACTGAAACCAGTGTCTGTCTCTACAATAGGAAGTTAATCAAAAGTCATTTGTTGTCTTTGGGAAATGGTGGACAGTAATGTAAAGCATGTATGAAGTAATGACCCTAAACTGCAAAAGCATGAGTATATTTATTTAAAATACTTAAAATATTAAATGCTTGAAATCAGAATGTACTTGTTTTTATTTACTACTTGTTTCAATCATTTACCTATAATACACTAGCAGGATGCTATACAAGATGCAAACCATAACTAATGTAACAGGTTTGAAATAATTACATAAGATAAAAGACAATGTGACAGTCTAGATTAGACCAAACTAGACTGTGAAACTCAATATACAAGCTCTTGTTTTGAAGAACTCTTCACAGTTTATGATCAAACATAAATGTAACTGTGCATCTAATAAGGGGGCTGCTTTGTGAGGAGTCATGTAACTTCAATCCTCTGAATACACACTGCAGCTCTTTTAACCACAGTAAAATAATGCAATTAAATAATAAAGTAGTTAAATAATGTTTGACATTGTCTGCAGTTCAAATGCACCACAGACAGTGGCAGACAGTTTCCCTATTTCCAACTACAGTGTAATTAGACTGAGACTTTCACGGTTGTGGTAATCTACCTTTTAATTGCTCTAAGTGATAAGGTACACCAGCTACATCAGATATTTTATTGGCCTCTATCAACTCACTCACTGAACATTAGTGTTAAACCATACCCGTATCTCATACACAAGCTCACACAAATTTTTCAATGGGGACAAGTCTCATCACCACCACAAATGAATATGGCCAGTGAAAGCACACCTGTAACACCCATGCTCTCATCAAATGGAACTGAAAATGTAACATATAACCTTTGGATGAGTTTCTGATCAGGCTGATGTTGGCAGAAGCCTGTCGCTTGTCAGAGCACATGATTTTTTGCAGTGTTCAGCATGCATGTCTTCACAAACGCGCCCTTTGACTTTGATGCTGATGCCATTTTGTGAACAATACGGTAGTGAGAATCACAGCTGCATTGCTGATCAGTCAGCCACGACTAAAAACAGAACACTGTCTCAAATCTGCGAACAAGTCATTTATCTTCTGTGTTTGCAGTCCTTCAAACTTGTTGTAATTTTTGCTATAAGGAGTCTTACTTGTGTTAAATATTATATTCTTTGAGCACTGCACGGTGCTGTGAACACACCAAGCACAGTGGCTTCACATTTACCTCATTAATTTGAATCATTTATCAATCTGCCTCTTTTTCTCTTCACACGCACTGCTAAAATCAAAGCCTATTCAAACATGATTGATCAATACTACATGGACTACAAACGTAAACCAGAATGATAACTGTTCATAGAGACATTGCAGTACAGATGTCACTACTACAAACTCGCCATAGTGGGTGAAATTCTTGCATAACATATTTTATTTGTGTAATACAATCTGATGTGTTTTCTCTGCCAATTGCAGGAGGTGAAATACTTCCAGTTTCCCGGAGAGCTGCTAATGAGGATGTTGAAAATGTTAATTTTGCCCCTTGTCGTATCCAGGTAAGAGCAATACAACTCCATACAAACCCACACACAAAAATTTTAATTTTGATAAAAGCATAATTATTTGGATGGATTTTGATTTTCACTGCAGGAATGTAGCTTAAAAAAGTCAGGTTAAAGAATTAAAAGAAGGTGCAACATTAAACATATAAACATATTATCACTGGTCACCTGTTGCATGTATGATCTGCAGTATTGTTGAAGTGCATTGCTGAAATAAACTGGATCAAATTCAACTAAATCAAACTGAAATGTAAAGTTGAGATATCTGCAGTCACATTGCTGTCTCTGGTAGTTGTTAATAATAAAATTATTACTGGTGGCATTCAGCTCAGTTGGGGTGGAGTGTGCACGCATGTACAAAGGCTCAGTCCTTGTTGCAGCGACCCAGGGTCCGATTCCAATCTGTGGCCCTTTGCTGCATGTCATCCCCCTCTCTCATTCCCTGCTTTCCTGTAATTCTTTAGCTATCTCTGTCAAATAAAGCTTAAAAAGCACAAAAATATCTTGGAAAAAAAAAATGCTGCAGATTTGACATGCCTCACTTCTTCTTATAAAGAAGATGAAAGTTTGACCAGGCTGGGAGTTATTTAAATGTTCTTCTGAGAACACACAGACTGCATCAGAATCAGGTGTTTGAACTTCCTTTGTAGTGTGCAGTGTTTCAATGTCTGTCCTCACATATGTAGGCGGTCCATGGTAAGAAATTTCCTGAAATAAAAGGGAAAGTCTGTTCTTATGTATGTGGTAATTTATGTCTGTGAATTAGTTTATATTTTCCAGAGTTGCGTTGCGTTCATTTTGCGCTTGAACTCCCGGTTGATTACCATACAAAAAGCTATCATCAGTTACCACAGTATGACTGTATGAAATATAGAGAATACACAGTACACAGTATCACAATATATGATGTGCTTTGAGTCAAGGTTGTAGCTTTGTTCATAGACGAGTATTTATGAATAAAAAACACTTTTAGTTGGCTATAGAAGTATTTTCCCGGCTTCACACCCACATTTGACTTAGATTAGTCTTACTGGAAAGGACTTCTGGGAAATGGCTTTTGAAGCAGAAGAGAGAGCAAGGCACGTTTATTTGTAAAGTAACTTTCAACAACACAGTAATTCAAATTACATAATTATGGTAATTACATAAGACGTAAAAAGCTATTAAAAGAAGATATTAAAGAATCACGAGATAATGTAAAAGGCCAATTAAGAAAAGAGAAATAAAAACAATAAAAGAAAAACCAGAGTACAATTGAATGGAGGATACAAGTCAGATAAACTTTTATATGATGTACAATGCAGTTACACTGCTGTGCCAGATAAAATAAATGAATAGTCTGAAATGTAATTGAATAAAAGTGCAGCGGCAAGCAGAAAAGTTTAAAGCCTCAAATTAAAGTTGAACAGAAGTTGAAGTTTTAAAGCAGACATCACTTTTTTGGGGAGGGGTTTGGTCCAGATAGAACAGATAGTACAGCAAGCAGCCGGAACAAAATTAATCACTAAATAACTTCATGAAGCGATGAGTATCCCAAACCAATGAATATGACTATATGACAATGGACCTACTTTTATCTCCGTTTTTAGAATTATAGAGTATATGTAATTATTTACCCATTTACTGTTTTCATACAGACAAATATAAGCCGAGGTCACGTTTTACGACACAGTGCTCAGAATACTAAAGCATTCACACAAGATACAATTCATTCCCATGTTTTGATTCTATTTCACAGCTTTTCACAACCAGTACAACATAACCTTTACATTGATCGATTTGATAGCTATCAAAACATATACAATCAAGTTTACCTTGAAAGTATTCTTCTCTAAACTAGAATTCCTTCAGAACTCAAAGATCTCAGATCCAGTCTCTTGAGTAACTGGAACAGACTGAAGAAGTGCAAGAGTTCAAGCTTCTCTCACAATCTTTTGGTTTTATTCATTAATCACAACATATCTTGTTGATGGCGTGGTCCTTGCTAGTGAACTGGAGCTATCAGCAGAGTTTCAGGAGTGGAACCACAGTTCAATGCGCCACTTGCGACATTCCTATAAATACCCTCCTAACCTTCTCCTGCAGGAAATGCAGTAAAAACAGGAAACAGCATGGCAGACTCTGTGAAAAAGGACCCATTATTGTTCTAATTAAAACATAATAATGTCTGCCACTCTGTGAATACTCAGAAAAACGTGGCCTCATTACATTTTTCACTCTCCATGGCCTCTCTGGGGCTCCATATTTTCAACATTAAGGATTAAAGATCAATGTCTATATGGAAGTAAACCTGTTGCCCTTTTATAGATTTGGATGCATTCTTAGAAGCGCACAATCTACTGGATTTTCCAGTTTGACTATTTTTGGCACATAAGCTCTTAGTTGCCTGCATGAGGTCAGTGATGTCCAACACAAAAAACCTCCCAAAACAACGCACCGGTTACATGCTGGGTGCTTTGAGCAATAAGCTACTTACAATCTATGCAACAGCAAAGACAGGATGAGAAGTTAATCCTCCGTCCCTCACTCTGTCTGTCTCTCTGTGCTTCTGTCTGATTCTTGTATATTTCTCTTTCTGCCTATATGTTGTATAAACATGAGGCAAAGGGGAGCCAGAGTATATGTTTGTTAATTTATGCATGCTCATGGTCCTGGATTCCTGCCAAACGTGATGCACGTGAGGGCAGGAGATCTTAACTACAAGTAATCTGAAATAGTGCATGCAGGCAGGGGTCCAGACTCAGCCTTAGGTTTGACACAGGACACAGGAGCTCCTGTTGAGTCTGCACCACACACAATGTTCCTGATACCTGCCTGTGACTCGATGGAGGCAATAATGGATAATGAAGGTGGAAGGCATGGCTTACCTCCCAAGTGCTGTATTGGAACTAATGACTATGCATCCACCTCTATCTACTGGGAGATGAGTTGCAGCGTATCTGCATATCTTTGTAACCTCCTGACAAAATATCAACATTCAGCCACCCACATGTACAAACAACACAGTCTTGCTTTTCTCTCTCCTCTGCTTATGCCCACTGATGACAGCAGAGAACACCTAGATTGGGATCCACAGACCGGCTGGTTGACATGATGCATGGTACAGTAAGGCTTATCTAGGGGTGAATATCCGTCCTAGCCCTATAGCCTGCCTGTCCCCATTTTTTCACTCCCAACGCCATCTGCGCACCAGCCAAAGCGGAAGCCAGATTATCCCATGAACGCGTCATGCAGAATCAATGGCCACTCCACTTATCGCCTCCTTATGTTCCATGTGTCTTTTATTTTGGGGATTGTTATTCGAATTAATTATTACACACAACTAGATTTTAAAAAATATATATTCCGATTCTGTTTTTTGTGGTTCTAATTAAAGACAGGGTTACATTTTGCCTTTAAGAGCCGATGCTTTGGCAGAGATCTGAAGGTCAAAGGTGAAGAGTAGTTTAATGATATGCAGCACAAACATATGGCTGATCCACACTGTATTGACAGTGGTGATAGTTGCATCTGCCTTTGTAATCTTGCAGTGAGGTGTAAATGAGTTGTTTTTTGCTTATGGCTAACAACGCAGTAATGTGACTGTCCGTTTCCAGAGTTTTATTTGACCCTTAGTTTGTTTTCAATCAGTTCTCCATATGCAGCCTGAAGCTGAGTGCTCAGTTTTCACACAGAAGAAATAATTGGCGTGGAAGATGAGTGTCGTAAAACAGATTTGAGTGATTGTGTCCAGGTTGTTTGCAAAGTTTTGAGTGATAATGACATGGAAGCCTGGAAGCGGATGTTTAAATTCTTAGAAACAGACTGAATAAGTGATCATTAACCTTGAATGTGGTGCATAACATCTTCTGAGGTATATTTATGTGAATATTTTCTTCTTGTTGAAACCACATGTATTTCCCATGAATAAAAAATTTCATTCATGATAATGACTTAAACAATAATAAATGGTGTCAGTGATACAGAAAATACCCAAGAGAACCCATTATAAGCAGCACATTGGCATTCTATCACAGTTTCTTCTAAATAACTTTCTTATTTAATAAATAAACTATGTTTAAATGCTGTTATTATTTGAGTCCATGGAGCTGAATATGTGCATATGGCAACTGTAAATAAAAGCGTAATGATTACCTTGGTAAATAAATGTATTATTAAGGAATCCATTGTTGTTGTAGTCTATTTAATTAGGCATCATGTTTTCCCTATTGTTTTGGGATTTCATATTAAAATAACAGGAGCAAAAGAGGATGTTTTAATCATGTTGTTTGTGTGAATCAATATCTGCCCTTCACAGTGAGATTCATCTTGTCTCCACCTGATTTGTGTCCTGACACAGAAGCAGTGTGATAGATTTCCCAATTAGGCTTAGAAACCAAATAATTATGGGTCTTTTTTTCCTCTCTGTATTCAAGAGTGTGGTCTTTCGCTCTTTGAATTAATGTTAGGATTTTCCTCAAAGCCGTGACCTCGCACTCAAAGAGCCCCTGCTAGCACTTAGATTTGCTCTGCCTCTGCTCAAATTGTATGCTCATAGATTTAGTGTTGCTTAAAGATGTCCTGCACACCAGCTTCAGCCTTCCTCATGTTCAGCTTCTGTGAAACTTCTCTAAATAAAACAAGAAAATAGAAATGAAATGAGCTAATTTTCTTGAGACAGCACTAATGTACGATTGCATATTGTGTAGGACTATAGCTCCTTTTCATAGGATGTCAGGGTGACTCAGTGAAATTGGGAACAAGCCACATGCTCATCAAGTCACATTGTGATGGTTAATTGTCAGCCTGTATGTGTGCGTCAGCTTAATGCAGGCTAATTTGTTTTGCTTGTTGTACTGCAGGAGGACCTGAGTTCGTTTTAGATTCTGAAATTATTATTAAGAAATCTCATCAAGTACTTCATTTATGGGACCAATCAGGAACAATTGTGGCAGTCAAAGCACATTTATGAGCAGCACTAGTCTACACAGAAGTATACAACACTAAAAAACAGAAAATTGCAAAGTACTGTCTTGTTAAAAGGAACTCATTAATGTCTCCAACTCATCAAAAATATTCATTTAGATCTCACATGGACTTCATGTTGCTGAAATGTGTTTTGTCTTGTGAGTTTTGCAACTGGTTTCACTGTGAAATTCAAATCCAAAATGGAGGATCTTGTTGCATCACTTTTATTCAATTATAGTAGTATAAAGAGACATGGTATGCAGACAGTTACAGGTTGTCGGGTTGTCTCTTCAATAACTTTGTATTGAACAAAATTGTGTACAATGGTAACTGAAATGCCTGGGGGAGTAAACAACACAGTAGAGAGTGAAGCAGAGATGTTATACAGTAAGTGTGTTAGTGGTTATCTCATGAAGTTCATTAACAGTGTATGCGTGACGTTCTGAAGAGCAGTCCTGTCTCTTCCACCTCCTGGCTTATCTAGAAATCAGCAAAGATGTGGATCATCTGTGACTCATTCTGTAGCCAGCCTCAAGTAGCCATTTGAGAACTGCAGTTATTGGCACTTCAACATTGGCTACATTTCACAGCCAGAGAGGTTGCCGCTTGGTAGTCCCTCACCAAGCCTCTAAATACTCATCACTGGTCCCTGACAAAGAAATCAAAAAGTGTGAATAGGATGCAGCATCAGGGGAGATTGTACCCTGTGGTGTGAAAAACAGTCCTCCATTAGCACATCACAGTTCATTGTAAAGATCCTACAGTACACATATGCAGTGTTGTGTGTCATGCTGGATTTTGATTTTACAAGATGTTTCACTGATGTCTCAGTATGTTATTGTGTTGGTCTCTGCCTTTTCCCGGAAAGCAGGAACAGCATCTGACAGTGCTCTCTGCTCACTGCTATTGGTCAGCTCAGCAGGACAGGCAGAGTTAGATGAACAAGAGATTTATAGTGAACTGGTTCTCTTAATCTCAGCATACAGAGCGACAGATAAACACACAGCGGTGTACAGCAGGGCGGAGAGTCCCCCCAATGGCTGTAAAACGACAGTAATGAGCAGCACAAAACTCACCTGAGAAATCTTTAATTTGTTAAATCATGGTGTCTCTTGTCTTCTAGTCAACGGTGAAAAGAGCTTCTCGAGAACTCTGTACTGTTTCTACAAAGCTCCACAAGAGTGGATTGATACACGACTAATAACACATGTAATAACATGACCAGCTCTATTTTCACGGACACTGACTTGAATTGACTTTCTCTGAGTGACAGTTACAGTGTTCTTATTAGCAGGGTGGCAGGCGTGCCATTCAGAACTGAGCCGCTGAATAGACTCGATTTACATGCATCTGTTTCTCAAAAGAGCAACCATGCTCCTTTTCCACAAACAAAGCCAACATATCAATATTGAGTGAGCTTACAGGTATATTATATATATAACAGTTATCCTTATGATTGATTTAATTCATGGAATGGGTATTGATTTGAAAAGCCCTTGAAGGTAACGTTGCTCAAAAAAAAGGAAAGGAACTTCATTTATTATTTATACCATGTGGCATTTTAATGGAAATGCACTGGATTCTTGATTCATGGCCGTTAGCAGTCAGATTTGTTGTGAGTTTCTTGTTTTTCACATCTACAATGAGAGAAATAATCCTGGAGCATCAAATAGTGAAATTGCCATGAAGTAGAGCATCGATTAGGCCACAGTGTCCCTGCCACATGTCATGGATGTCATGGATAACCCCTTTCCAAGGAGCCTCGCCCTTCTTTTTTTCATCTGGACGAAGGATTACTGTAATGCTCTTGCGCGGCGTAGGTGCAGCAGGGACGCCTGTAAGCCCCATATGGTCCAAAAATCTTGTCAACGATCTGCTGTACGTGTGCTTGCAACCTCACGATCGAGGCAGCTACACATGGCAGGTGACATACTGTAATCCTTGACTCAGATATCAGAGATAAGAACAGTGTAGAAATACTGAGTTCAGTCTTGCAATATCCTGTCTATAAGAAGCAGAGAAGCAAGTGCACTAAACGCATGTGGCAGCAAAATGTTTTGTTGACACTGTTCCTATAACCCCAATTGATTTGTTTCAGACATGGCTTAACTTTGCAGCTACTATAATCAATATTATTTAGTTACAATGGGTTACAGGACTGGTAGGTGCTAGTAGGGCGGGTGGTATCAGTACCAAAATATCAATAGAGGAGATATTAGATTTCAGTTTTGAAGATCAATTCTAGCGTCAATAGTATTGATGCAAAACAGGTATCAGTTTCTTTCTTCCATGTTGTACTCATTTGTATTTCATCGAAGAGCAGCACTGTGATGAAGCTCTTTTCTGCATCTTCTCACTCTGTGCAGTGCACTCTCACACATGCAAGGTATCGCGCTGTGCACCCCGACCAGTAATCTGTAACTGACGCAGGCGCAAATTTCTGAATGAAAGGGAAGTATCATTTGGAGTTATTTCACAGCTGTGAATGAAACTGAAAACAAACTGTGATGTGTGTCGGACGGCTGTTAAGGTTGAGGGTGTTAAGGTTGTTCATACCGAGGGAAAGGAGAATGGTTGAGGTGTTTATGAGGTGAACACGTGTTTTCGTCAGTCGGTGGACATGTAATCTCCTTTAAATCTCATTTATACCACACAGGGGAATAAAATATAGAACACATTATTAATTACCCACAATGCTTATCTATTCAAAGTAGATGTAGCATAAATTAAGTAGATGTAGATGAATAAGCAAGCAGGTTTGGCCTGAGATAAAAGAGAACTCCGTCAGTTTAATAGATAAATTGTGAATCAAATGTAAATGAAATAAAACAGGTCTTTCATATTTTAATCATGTTTTTCGATTCATTTTCCATCTTTATCAGTTTTATAACTGCTGCTACCTCACAAGACTGCAGCACATCAAACACTCAAGATACAGCAGGAATTGTGGACAAAATACATAAAAAAGACATTTGACTGATATGATTATCAGAATTAAATGCACAGGGAGGATGAGGTCATGAGGTAAATCCCTTGAATAACAAACATAATTTCCCCCCCCCATTTTCATCTCCTGGTTGCAGCTTCTGGTTTCCCAAAGAGCTGCAGTATATAAAAAAAAAACAACATCTCTGTACTAAACATCTGGACACACAATTTAGTACGCTTCAGTTTGTTTGCCATTTCCAAGAAGATTGTTGTTTTGATGTGCAATCCACCTCAACTTTATTCTGTTTTTCCTGCTGGAGGTCATCTAGTCCCTGACCAGTGCAGGTCATGCCCCATAGTTATTGCTGCTGCTGCTGCTGCGCTTGTTGTCTGATATACCAAAGCGAGCAAGGTTTATCCACACAAGCCGTGTATCATTCTCAAGTTGTAATTCCAGTCACATCACAACACTCAATCCAAGCGAAAAACAAACTAACAAAGCACCTTCGGCAGTGAATTTCAAGGGCTGTTCTGTTTAATAGATAGAAAAAACATGGTGGGTGGAATAATTATAATTTACATGTCAATTTGCTGCAGTCTGTAATATCTGAGATGAGGATTCTGGTTGGTGATTGCATCCTGTGTTTCCAGTGTTTCATATACTGTACGCAGCATTCAAATAACAAAAACTTGTGCTTATTCGTGGGAAGTACAGTGACATCCATTTCCATCCATCTATCCATTTCCTGTAACCACGTATATTTATCAGAGTCATGGGGAACTGGAGCTTATCCCAAGTGGCATTGAGCAAGAGGCGGTGTACACCATTCCATCAATGGTATACATAGGTCACCAGTTCATCACAGAGCTGACACACAGAGACACAGCGACTAAAGTAGAATGGAAAACGTTCAACTGAGTGAGAATGAATTCAGTGCAAGCAAAATAGGATAATTTAACTGCAGTGATGTTTGGGTAAAAGTGTTCTTTGACATTGAAAAACAATATCTTTATGTAATACCTTCAGGAGAGCAATAGTTCTCTACCTGAGGGACTACACTGTGGTTGTGGAAACTACAGTAGAAAGAAATTCATGAATAGAGAGCTGACTTTACAGTCCTAATTATGGTTTCTTAGTCTTTCCATTCCAAGAAAGAAACTCTATATGATAAAAAAAAATAATAATAATTTAAAAAGCCTGATTACAAAGTAGTGGGGCTGATGTGCTTCTTTGTTTGCTTTTGTTCTACTAGGATTTGGTAGATTAACTGCCAGTATGTGGCTTGACTTTATTTTTGTGAAATAGGAGCATTCATAGTTGTAGCTGCAACACACAAGTAATCGTCCATTACTTGAAAAATCCAATAATTTTAATACGTTACTTTGAGTGAACAGTAAACATCGTAGCTAGAAGGATATTTAATTTGATATTTAATAGAGGATAGATGGTGACACATTCATGCTACAGAGATAGTGCATTTAGCCACTTTAGCAGTTTCACTGCACTTCAAGGTGAAGTGAGGAAATATGTGAATTAGCACTCTGTGTCTTTAGGCTGTTTTTTTGTTGCTGCACCAAGGATTTGTAGGATGGCATTACCTCCTTTCCTTACGTAAAGGATGGTCCGGTGTATCCTCTGCTAAAGGAGATAAGGAAGGAAGCACTGAAGCTCTTTTCCTTAACATTTAGAGATTTCGAACAGCTCTTACCATGGCGGCTACGTAAATGCTTCCGGGTCATTTCCCTCAATTAGGAAGCTTCCTAAACAAAATAGACTATTCGACCGGACCTAGGGTCTAAATATACAAGACAGATGACTAGGTAAAACTAATGAGGGACAGGTGAAACCAATCAGTGAGGAGCAGGTAATTAAAAGTGGTGGGAAAACACAAAGGTAGGAAGTGAAAGACACAGAGGGGATAATTACAAAATAAAACAGGAAAAACAAAACCATAAACTCAAAACCATGACAAAAAAACCCCTGAAGGTCAGTTTATTGCATACAACAACTTAAGTGTAATCGTATTTTGCAAAATAGTAATCCTTTCTTTGACAAATTAGAAATTGAATTCATAAATCACAAACATGCTCATTAAACTCTGCTGCTACAGACATATTTGGTCTGGTATGTTTGAGTGGTTTATGGTGGCTGATGTCGGCAAACTTTATATGACTGTGTAGCTGAGATTACACAACATTACTGAGGCAGTTCACTGACTTCAGCAGGAATTCTTTGCCCAGCTCAGTTTGCTTGGATGATCGAGGAATATAAATTTGAGACCATCTGAACAGAAGTCTACATCTATACTTTTTTAACCAGAAAAATGTCTTGAGTTTATTCCAGTTCAGTTTATTGTAATGGCACAGCCTCAAGTCAGGAAGTTGAATTTGTGCCCTTCATTTATATGCCTGTTCCCACCAGACTTGTGATCTCAGGTTCCAGTCCAAACCAAATGTGGCTTTATCTCTTGTGCAGTGTGACAGCACTGAGTGGTTTCTTTTTGTTTTGTTTTTTTTGCTGTGGCTGCAGTTTTGTCAAATTTAATCCTGTGCCTGATGAACTTTTTCAAAGGAAGTCCTGCAGCATCTAAAGGGCGGAAAATCACTGCTGCTGCCGAGACTCTCGACCAATTTCATACTTGTAGTCACATTGGTATTTCTGATGATTCAGCATATTCACTCGTGGATAAATGCATCCTTGTGACCTCACTTTTTATTGCATCTTTGTGTAAATCGTGTAAGTAGTCACAGACTGGCTGAAAAATTAAATTGTGGAGATTACAGACTGATCCCCAGTGTGGCCGTGAGAGAGATGGAGGCTCTCTGTCGTACATTTCAGAGATGATAAAAGACGGGATGGCAGGATGAGGTTGAGCACAGGCAGTGACCGCACAGAAGGACTCAGCAGCCCCATCCAAACACTTGCCAAGTCAAACCATATTACATTTTGGACAGAGAGCAAATCTTGTCACCCCAGCTCAAGAGCCCCAGTAAAGATCTCCAATACTCTCTCTCTTCTAGCTTTCTCTAGCTGTCACCACCACCCACCTAGTGTGCCACCATTTCAACATGTTCTCTTCTCACACTTCCCACTAATGACATCTCACTTTTTTTCTATTCAAGCTGAGAAACAAACAGTGTTTTTTTTTTAATTTACAGTGAATGTCACCATGTCAGTGGAGTGAAAATGAATATCTGAAGTGAAGAACTGCTCAAAGCAGTCCATTTAAATGCAAATTTCTCTCTTCTGTTAATGTTTATGATTAGCTGTTTATCCCGCTCTCAGGTTTTCTGTGAGAGAACAGAGAGGGGCGACAAAGCTCTGAATAGGTTTCACAGTGTGAAATGTGTCACAGATTGCCTTATCTGAGACTGCAGAGGCAACTTCTTATATTCCCTGATTTGAAAAAAGGCTCTCTGAGTTTGGTTAAGTGGTGCCATCATAACAAAGCTGTACAACCTTATTTAAGCCTTTATGCAAAGTCTGCTTAGACATACAGCAATGCACTGCCACAACATTTTTGATATTTTATTTTGAGACGTCTTTCCCATAATGCATTAGTGAGATATTTACTTCCTAAACTGATAGAAGTAAGAGTTCTTAAATTGCATTTAACCTCAGGAACCTAGAAGTCAAGTAATATAGTCATTAACCTGCAGCTAAATACAATTTAGTGACAGTTATTTCTTTGCTTCATAAATGTTTTGTGTGCAAATCAACATTAAATCAGTTAGGTGTACATCTGCAATAGCCTATAAATGAGCTAACATTTATGCTCAGCCTCTGCAGGGTAACTGACCTAGGCAGAACAAATGCAATGCTCTGATAAAGTCCTTCTCGATCACTAACATTAACCTCTACCTTCCTCTCTGTCTCTCCCTTTGTCTGTCTCCATATTCCAGTCTGATGTCAGGTCTAGCTGCCCTGGACGCCAAGTGCTCCAGTCGCCTAGGCATCATGACCATCTCCTACTACCTCTGGACTACCTTTGTTGCTGTGGTAGTGGGCATTGTCATGGTATACATCATCCACCCGGGTGGAGCTGCTCAGAAGGAGGACTCTGAGGACAGCAAGAAGCCAATGACCAGCTCAGCTGACGCTCTGCTGGATCTCATCCGGTAAGAGACTCTCGCCACGTCACGTAACGCCTACATTACAGTTTAGTGTCATTACTTTTTCAAACATACCAAAATAAAAGCACACACTTTTCAAAACACTGAAAATAAGAAGATAGTATTTAATTTAGTATTGATGTATGTGCATTGTGTAGGTGTGGTTGGACTTAAGGGGGGTCGCCATGACAACAAAATCACTATGAGGCGGTTTTAAAAGTTTGGGAACCACTATTATATATGATGGCTTCATTTTTTAGATCTAGATAGGAGTCTCTTGTTTTCCCACTATGTCTTGTACAAAAATGTTCAACATCTATAGTTTTTTATGGCTTAGTCAAATACAATGCATTTATAATGTTTTATGACTACACTCATAAACGTGTGTTTGTGTATGTGTAAAGGGGGGTTGTAATGGGTGTTATTGTTATTATAACTGCTACAGTGGCTGCATAAAGTAGTTCAGAACAGCCCAAATCATTGCTTAATGAAAATAAAACAGTTTATTTGCTCATAAACTCATCATAAAGGATCATTTTGATCAAAAGAAAAAACAAATCAAATTTAAATATTTCGAATGTGCTTGCTTTGGATTTTGTGGATTTGTAAATGAATCAACAGATATCAAGCACTACAAGTGCCAACCTTATGTCAGCAACGGCTTCATTTAAAGCTGTTTTCCAACACCTGTTAGATGTAAATTTCTTGCTCTTCGTGCTGGCTCTGGAGTCTGGGAAATGCTTAAGGTCAGGGCGTAAAGCCTCGTGTGCCAGTGGGTTACTGCGTTAAGCTAATTTGCACTGCTGAAGGATGAAGTGGGTGTGTTTGAGGTGAGCCTGCGTGAAGCCCACAGTGAGAAACATGACGGTGAGGCCCTGAGAGCCACTGTGTCAGTGTAACAGTCGGTCAGTGGGGTAAAGTCAATCGCCTGTAAAGCATAGTGCTGCTCCACCACCAGGATAATTTAAGTTTATGATGTTATTTTATTGCAAACCACAATTTCAATTGAAAAATAATTCATCTTCAGTCATTTGAAAGTTAGTTATCTTGTGATTTTGGCGTTATTTTCAATATGTTTAAAAATGTAAATAACAAAATAGTGAGAATTGAAAATTGTATTTGAAGAACTGACTCTTTCAATCAGAATGTAAAAAAGGGAGAAGTAAACTGGCTGAGCCCATGAAATCCAACTATGTGCATCATGTATTCACGGGATCACAGTGTGCGTGTGTGTGTGTGTGTGTGTGTGTGTGTGTGTGTGTTTTACAGAGCACAGCTGTGCTTTGGACTTATCTCGCAAAGCTTCTTTACAGCCTTCATCTATCATGCAGGCATACTATATCGGTGCACTCACAAATGGGACCAACTGTCTGCATAGTCATGTGTGTGTTTGCTTTTGTGAGTGTGTGTGATAAGTATGTTTGTATATACACAGACATGCAAGAAGTAAATAGACACCTTTAATTTGAATTTGAATGCAGGTGTCTATTTACTTGTTGCATGTCTGTTTACATTATATGTATGTCTAATGAGCAGAGCATGTATGAATATGTGCATCCTTGGATTTATTAGAGGCTCTGGGATCAGAGCGGTTCAGAGTGGTTCATTAGCCTGCTTTGCTCTGTCTTAAACACAGGATGGACCGCTGAATGGCTAAGTGGTCAAATCCGTGCAGAATACTCACTATAGTCCACTGAGTTGCGTACCATATTGCCCTCATATGTCTTTTGCCATATGTCTTTTAAGTCACAGGATGCAGCTGTAAAACACAATATATGCCTTTTAATCTCTCTGCATCTCAGATGTGCTGTTTGAATTTGTGATTGTGGTTTAAGCTCAGTGTTGATGTGGGATTTACAGCCAGTGCTAAAGCAACGCTGATTCTGACGTGACTGACAGATATTCATCTCTGTATAGAGATGCTACATTATGTATTTTATTCAACAGCCTGCAGTTAAAAGGCAGCAATTTGCATAGACAGTATAACAATACTGCTGTATATTAAATAGATAAATAGAGCCCCATAAATCTCACACACTGTTTTCGTGTTTTACAGTTATAACAGTAAAACCATTGTGTAATAGAGTAAGATTTATAAAAATCTTTTTAAAAGCTTTATAAAAGAAACATTCCTAAAGCATATTCTTAAAAGCATATTCAGCCTTCAACAAGTTAACCTGAGAGCAGAATCGTAGTAACCTTCAGGTTGTTGTACTTTTGGCTATGAAATTGTCATTCCAGCATCATCAATGCGCTGTTTCTTATAGCTGGCCTTCTCTTCCACCACACTGATGACAGCACTAAGCTTGTACAATGGTACACAATAGTCCCATTCATTATCTGAACTGAACAAAGGCACATAGCATATATGTGAGTTAAATTACAGTGATTGCGGTATGTAGCTCACATGCACAAGAGATGGCATTCATCCATGGCACGAAGACACATGACATCATTCACTCTCAACACCTATGAGCAATTTAGAGTCTATAATTAGGCTAATTTGCTTGTCTTTGGACTGTAGGAGGAAAGTGGAACACCTTCTGGAAACGCGTACAAGCAACATCCAAACTCTAACATTAACCATTTTATCTTAGTTCCTCTAGAAATTAAGCTTTCGTCTCAGCTCTACCTAAAATGGTTGTTGGGCATCAATTTTCCTTTGCCTTGTTCCCGTTAACCTCCATCTGTAGCTTTTCACTGCAGTTAACCTTGGCAAGCAGAGCACTTTATGTGTTTTTGTTCATCTGAGATATGAGTGGGCTTTTTAGGGCAGCATTTTAAAGTACAGCACCTTCCCACTATTTGAACTAATGAACTAACTAATGAAATAATGAATCTCGTGAATCAAATCAATGCAGAAAAACATCTTCACTTGTGGTACAAACGATTTGAGACAGTCACTCTTTTCATTGGGAACGCCAATGAGCTGTGTCCAATTAAAAACAGCCATTCATACCAATAACAAAAGGAGGAGATGTGCATTTAAAGACACCTGAAACCTGCTAAAGAGGGATTTTATATTTCAAGGACAGAAAAGATGCTGGTTGTGCAGGTGACAAGCTTGTCTTGTAGGGTCGTTTGTGGCTGTGAGCATAATGCATGTGGTTATTACAATAAAACATCTTAATATTGGATGATGCCATCCCCCACTATGGGTCACTTGTGCAAGGAACAACTGAAGGACATCATTTTTTATTTTCAGAATAACATTTATGTAATTCTTTTGGAGTACTCTCACATCTGGCATCTACTGTAACATTTCTCAAAATTATCTTCCACAGTAACATGTTTCCAGCCAACCTGGTTCAAGCTACTTTTCAACAGGTAAGCAAAAATCTTTAAGTTAAAGATACACTAAAGAGAAAAAATATCTTCAAAACACAAAGAACACTGATATTTGGGAAAAACAACAAAAGTTAGATAAGAAGATTGATACTGCTGTTGTCCATCCATCCATCCATCCATCCATCCATCCATCTATCCATTCCCTTCCACTTATCCAGTGTTGGGTTGTGGTAGCAGCAGAGATGTCCCTCTCCCCAGCAATGCATTCCAGCTCCTCCTGAGGGGTCCCGAGGCTACTACCCAAAGCTGATGGGTTGGAACAGAGATGGACTGGAAAATCAAGAGCTTTGCCTTCCAGCTCAGCTCCCTCTTCCTCACAATGGTCCAGTAAAATGTCAGCAATACGGCCGACGCCACACCAACTCACCAGTCCATCTCAAGCTCCATTTTCCCGTCACTTATGAACAAGACCCTGAGATACTTTAACTCCTTTGCTTAGTGCAGCAACTCTGCTGCAATCAACAACTGCTGATGTGTGTGTACATATGAAGCTACAGCCAGCAGCTGGTTCATCTCATGTTAGCACAAAACCTGAAAACAGGGTGAAACAGCTAGCCTGGCTTTGCCTAAAGGTAACAAAATACATCTCACATCATGTCTGTTTAATCCATATAGAGAGTATTAAAAAAAAACTCCAGGCTAGCTGTTTCTTTATGTTAACTAAAGCTAACTGGATGCTCATATTCAGCGTAAAGACGTGAGGTATAAATCTTCTCATCTAACTTTTGGCAAGAAATCAAAGTGCTATCATCTTTATCAGAAAATAACATAGAAACTACTGTATTTATTGTCGCCTTGTTACTGTAATCTTTCTGAATAATCACGATGTCATTATCATGTAACAATCAGCTGATTTCAACATCTCTGTTTACATCTTATGTTTACTGTACTAATATCTGGGCCTGTGCTCTGTTTTGGTTTCAAGTATCGAACCCAAAGAGTTCCCGAACTCATCCCAAAACCAACGTTGGCTCAGCTCCTAGATGAGACCACCACGCGTAGGGTCTACATCTATGGCATTCAGGATGACAATGGCACAGATGTCCAGAACTTCTCCCTAGATCTCACGCCACCCCCTGATGTCATTATGAAAACATCACCTGGTACCAGTGAAGGCATGAATGTGCTGGGGATTGTTATTTTTCTGCTACCATGGGTAAGTGGTTCCCATGGATCCTGTACACACATCTTCACAGTATACATACATACATACTGTAAATGTGTAAAATTGCATGATTAAGTCTTGGCACACCATTGCAAAATTTAGTTATATATATATGTTGTGCTCCCAGGAGGAAGGTAGAGAAACAATATGTTTATCAGTTTATACTGTTGATCACTGTTGTTATATGACGGATGAATTTTTCACAACATATGTTGTGTTTTTTTCTTCAATCCAGGAATAATGTTGGGCAGAATGGGACCGAATGGAAGCGCTTTGGTCAACTTCTGCCAGAGTTTGAATGAGGCAGTTTTGAAGATTGTTGCTATCGTCATCTGGTATGAAAATAAAGTGATGGGATTTTGCTGATATTTGAAATGACAATCAAAAGTTTTGCTGCGACTGCATTAGGATCTTCTCATTTTTAGCTCTGTGGATGGTGTTGTCGATCTGATGCTCAGTCAGTTGATTCACCACTTGAGTCCCAACTAAAATATCACAACTATTGGATAGATGGCCATAAAATTTAGTAAAACAGTCATGCTTCGCAGAGGATGAATCCCACTGATGCTGGTGTTCCCCTGACATTTTCCCAGCATCATTATGAGATTGACATTTTTTGTTTTTAGTGAAATATCTAACTAACTGTTGGATAGATTTCAATTTCATTAGGTACTGATATTCACGGTGCCCAGAGGATGAATCTCATGACTTTGGTAATCCCCAGAGTTTTCATCTAAGACAACAAGCAGGTCAGGTATCTTAATGACTTTGGTTCAGATATTCACTCATCCTTTAATGTTGGAATGAGCATCATCAGTTCAAATTTTTAATTTGTAAAATCTGACCAAATCTAACCTTACCATAGGCCTGAGCTCATCTTGTACTATGTCTGCTAATTAGCATGTTAGCATGAGATGGAATTCTAACCCATTAATCAACAGATTGGTTGATGGGTAAATTTACATCATGTTGCCAAGGAAATTAATTCCTGCAGTTGTAACACTTTATTTTCACACACAAAGCTATATTATTACCTTCAAGGCATGTCAATGAAGTAAAGAGACAGATAGCAGTAGCACACACACATACTGGTGAGGACTATGGAGCCAAGTAGGTTTCTATACAAAACAACAAAGCTAATGGAGTATGATGTGCTGCAGCTCTGGAAAAAGCAACATGAATACAGTTATGAGCACTGACCTACCCCTCTTGTTATGTAGTTAGCTTCAAATGAGGCTCAACATTCATACCATTTCCTCTAAATGTCCCTAAATATGACAACATATTGCTAAACAACATGCTGATGTTATACATAAAACATGGCAAAACTTATAGCTTTTAATTTAAGTCAGGTCACAGAGAGTAATGTTATAAGTTCATTATTAAGCTTGAACAGTTAGCCCACATACGTTGCGCAAAAATAAACTTTATCCGCTCAGCTCTTCTGTCCTCTGAGGCTGGGGACCAATGAGTGATTTGGTTCTTTGACTTTTTGTAAAAGTTTGGAGCCGAGTAAATGTTTAGTAACTGTTAGGACACCATTAGGTTGGACAAGTTCAAAGTTGTCTTATTGTCTATTGAACCATATGATTATTATAACAAACATATTTATTGATTATTATTATTATTATAAAATATCTTTGGATATTTTTTTTTTCACTCAAAGATACAATACATCAGGTCTGCAAATGTCTCTCTTGTGTCTCTATCTCTGTTAGAATTTGACAACATGATGAGAAATACTTTAATTCAAATATAAATCGTTGTTGTCGCTGTCAGTTTGTGAAAACGTACTCTACCTTCCTTCCCTCCTTCACAGGTATTTCCCCTTCGGAATCGTGTTTCTGGTTGCCGGTAAGATCTTGGAGATGGATGACCCTTCAGCCATGGGGAAGAAGCTTGGTTTTTACGCCATCACGGTGGTGATGGGCTTGGTGCTGCATGGCCTATTCATCCTCCCTGCTATGTACTTCTTCATCACTAAGAAGAGCCCCATCGTCTACATCAGAGGCATTCTGCAGGCCCTCCTCATCTCCTTGGCTACCTCCTCCAGGTAAGTGAAAGATCTGATGGAATAAACATGTTGCGAGTTCACCTGATGCTGCTGTTGGGTCTCTTAAGCTACAAATAAATGAACACTTTTGTGTTTCTGTCATGATGTTTACCAGAACATTTTGACTGCAGTGAGGTCTGTTATATATATAAAAAAAGCTTCAACTTATGGTTCAGAGTAGGTGGCTTTTATACTACATTTTTCATAAATGGATTGGATAATGGAATTCACCTTGAATGAAATGGATGTTTGTTTCCTGTTTCCCATGTTTGACCCTCTTAACCTCATACTCCAACTCAGATCTGTTTTCATGTCATAATTGGCTGTATGTTTGACTTTTCAAACAACAATACAGCCTGTACCCTTTCAAAGAGGTAAAAAACATTACTAATGAGCAGCAAAGTGTCAGAGTTCTCATGGTTTACAATCAGAATGATGACAGTCTTTACCTGCTTTACACACACACATGTTATGGGAATTTTTAGGAAAAACCCTTGAATAAGGAAGACTGGATTCAAAGTGTCAAAGTTTAAGTTGGAATTATTATTCTTGTACAAGAAGGAGCGTTTAACAGTGCAACACACGAAAGGGGTTACAGAGAAAAGGCTCCTTGAGGAGCTCTAACTGTTGGTTCTTATACATTTTTTTTATATGGGCTGTCTCAGACATCTGCCCACTGATAGGGTCCTTTTTTGGTTTTCTGCTCAGTAATGAACATTATGTTTCTTGTCCAAATGACACTTCTCAGGCCTGTCTCTCACATCCTTGTCTCTCGTGTCCTTGAACTACTAATTACCTCTCCCTGCCAGCCTCAGTAAAACACAAGCCAAATAAAGGAAGTGCACGAGACATGCAAAAAACAGGAAACACACACACTATATGAGTTAAAACATCTGAACCTCAGTATAATCCTAATTTTTATAACAACACACCCCCCTTAAAATGCTCTCCTGCTAAAGGTTCCTGTAAATTGTGACTGTGTGTGTCATTTTGTGTTGCTACAGCTAATTGAGAGGCGGAACTAGACAAAATAAAAAGTAGCATTCAGGTCTCACATAATGAATGCAAGGTTGTTGGTCAGCAGAGGATTCAGGATTGATCTGTTGATCTGCACACTGGCTTTTGGACTTTGTGCAACAGTTTTAATGAATGTGGCTACTTGAATAAGTTACTCTACTACTGTACTATATGTTCTTGTATATGTAAATCAACCCCACGACTAGTATTATTCTTCATCAAATCACAATCTATTTGTATGTTTGCACATATCTGAGTCAGTCTCACAGCACTGAGGGTGTTTCATGACTTTGTTGTGGTGGCAAAAAAGAACGAAAGATTTTGTCTAGTAATGAGATAATCACAGCTCTAAGAGGCATCTTATGGTATAACACAACTGATTTACAGTGCTTCACATAGGAGGCTCATTGTCTGTAATTATTTTTATCTTTTTCATGTCGCAGCTCTGCCACTCTGCCTATCACCTTCAAGTGCCTGCTTGAGAACAATCACATCGACAGGCGCATCATCCGCTTCGTGCTGCCTGTCGGGGCCACCATCAATATGGACGGCACCGCGCTATACGAGGCCGTGGCAGCCATCTTCATCGCCCAAGTGAATAATTATGAGCTTGACTTTGGACAGATCATCACGATCAGGTAAGGCTTGCTAACTTTAGATGGGAGGTCTCAAATAAAAATAAAAACCTTTGATGGAAACTTTAATGAACCATAACAAATGTGGGTCAGTGGGTGAGAAAGATATTGGCTGCTTTATCAAATATCTATTAGGAGAGCAGCAGTTTTAACAATTTTATTGATTTTGATGCTTAGTGGATAAATAAATGTAGTGAGAAATGTCATGGTTAGCTCAAGTGCAGGGATGGAAAACACAAATATAACCAGAGGTGGTTGATAAATTTAGGCAAAATTAAAGTCCAATCCAAGGACTTATCCAAGATAACTTAAATAAACAGAAGACCAAACAAAGAAAATCCAGAACTGAGAAAGACCAGGACCAGGAATACAGGGACACAAAGATGAAACACAGGACTGATGAACTCATGAACATACACAGTACAACCTGACAAAAGAAGCCAAGGAACGCAGAGACTAAATACACAAGAGAAGGCATGATGACAAGACACAGCGACCGGTGAAACTAATGAGGGTGGAACAGATCATCAAATGTCATCAAATAGGGTTGCACCACTGATTTTACACATCAAGTTCAGTCTCCTTGTCACAGGGAATGCAAACAGTTTTTCTTTTTGTTTTTTGTGTATTGGGAGAAAGATTGAAAAAATAACCAGAGAGATGTCATCAGAGTTACCTTATGCATTTATTCAGAAGAACGTCCGCATCAGATCAGGCTGAATGGAGTTTGGAAGACATAAAATGAAAGATGCAATTAAGTTGTGTTATGAGAAATGTAGTGGGGGAGGGCTGCCTTTTTCTTCATCTAACTCTCAGCATGCATATGTCAGACTGTTGATTTGAAATGATTAACATCAACATCTCTTTGGACGCATTCTTATCTCAACAGTAATTTTGCAAACCTCCCAGTTTTTTTACCCGGTACAAAAAAATGGTGCAGACATACCTTGTGTGTGCTGTTTTAAATGCAACGTGTGAATTAATGTGACACATTTAGTTGAATTCAGAATTAATAAAACATATTATGGGATTTACGAGACACACATATATGTAAATGTCACACAGATTATGCCTCGTATGAGCTTCTTAGTCTGATCTGATTTCTGCTAAATCAGTCTGGAAGCCCCGGGGGACACAAACAGACAGACAGGCAGGCGGGCAGGCAGACAGACAGACAGACAAACAGCCAACTTCCCATCAACACTACCAGCCTATAAACTCTCAGCCACATTACCTGTGGCCTACCCAGGTCTATGAAATGTCCAGCAGCCCCCTTCTGATTTCATGACATGTCCTACTGTAATAACATTAAGCAGACCTCTCCTCATGGCTGCAGTCTGTGCCCATTCCCTCATAATCCCTTGGCGGTAAAACCCATATGACCTGTATTACTCATCTCCCTTGTCACACGCAGAATTATAATAATTTTTCCCTCTCTCTGCGTCGTGTTCCCGTGCCGTTTGGCGACTGACCATGGAGCTTTTCCATCTGCATGCTAACCCCATCCCCTCCCCCAAGCCCTGCAGAGGAACAGTTTGTCAATTTGTGCTCAGAGGTCCAATATGTCGGATAAAACGTACCCTCAGTCATTTCCCCTATATCAAAAAATATATGAATTATTCTGAATAGATTATTATACTGCATAATATATTAGATTGTTGGATTTGCATTTTAGCAGCCAGTTGAGGTTGATTTTATTTATCTATCTTATATGGAGTTGGGTCATCTCATCCACCAGTTTTATGTAGTAAGATAAGTGGTAAGTGTTATGGAATTTTCTATCCTTAGGTTACACAAGGTCACGTGTGGGCCTTGAGGTCCTCTGCAGTATTGATTGACTAGGTGCCAGTCTATCTCAACACTGTGGTGGCCAGGGTCGAAGAGACCTATTGTTGCCTTCTTAGACATAATAGATAGCTGGCCGTTGACGTTCCAGTCTGCGTAAACAGACATCTGTGTCTCTAGACTAGAATATGCTGACAATAACACCTCCATGGGTAAAGACATTGTCTTTGGCTAATTCTGGGCGTATAGTATTTGTGTATTATCTTGGGGTTTAAAGTCTATCCACCAGCACGAGTTGGGCAGAATGTGCGACTGACTCAGGCACTTCTGATGTACTTTGAGAGTGTTTCTAATTCTCCTTGGCCAAGTGTCAATAAATAATACAGCATAAGACATCAGAGGCTCCTGAACACTTTCTTCCTTCCTGACCTCACCATTGACCTTTGACTTCAGCAATTTCTCCACAACAGTAAGGACCTGGTACCAGGTTTGCTGCAATTACTCCTGCAAGCAACTGTCAATCATAGCTGAGCAATTGTGTATCGGCATAGTAGACTTTCGTTTTTGTTTATTTCAGTTTTCAGTGTAAACTGCAAATGTTGGCAGGCAAACATTATTTCACAGGGGTTGGGAAGAAGCATGGTTAAATGGTCAATTACCTTGACTCATGCTGCAATTTCCTCTCTTTCACCCCACACCCCCAGCAAAAACATACCAGAGTCAAGGTAAACAGTCCACGTCAGCCTTTTAGCATTCAGCAGTAAACCTACATGTAATCTGTGTGAGCACCCTGCCTGAATGTCATAAGGTCGCAAACATTATAGAAAAACAGCCCGCAGAGCAACGGTTGGAAACCTCATCGTGCTAGTAAGCTCATTGTGTGTGTGTGTGTGTGTGTGTGTGTGTGTGTGTGTGTGTGTGTGTGTGTGTGTGTGTGTGTGTGTGCGTGTGCATGTGTGCAAAACAAGTAGCTGTCAAATAAATGTAGTGAAGTACAAGTCTACTTCCACTTTACTAAATCAATAAAGTTTAATTATAATTATCTTCTAATGTACTAACCTTCACTCTTCCTACCTCTTCTTTCTGTATGTTCAAAATGTTAATGCACTCTGTTCCTCTCTCTGTTATCTCAGCATCACTGCCACTGCAGCCAGTATCGGTGCAGCTGGAATCCCACAGGCTGGACTTGTAACCATGGTGATCGTGCTGACCTCTGTGGGTCTGCCCACTGATGACATCACTCTCATCATTGCTGTTGATTGGGCTTTGTAAGTAAAATTTAATCTCTCAATCACGAATAGCTGAACACAATCAAAGACACCAGTTCAGGGAGGAGTCTTCCAATTTTAATCTTCTTCCTCTCTACTGGAATTTATATATCAATGGAATCACTAAAATATACTTCATGTATTGGATATATTATAAGCCTCCACACTGCATAAACCTGAACCTCTCAGTGAACCAAATGACCTTCAACTCTATATGCTCTAAGGACAGCATGTTTTTTTTTTAGATTATGAATAATATCTTGTGTTGCCAAGCTTCATTAACTGTGGATGACTTTCGATTTTATCATTTAGGGATCGATTCAGGACCATGGTCAATGTGATGGGTGACGCCCTAGCCACAGGCATTATGGCTCATATCTGCAGAAAAGATTTTGTCAAAGAAGGGGAGCAGGTGAGAGCATGCAAGGCCAAATCAATGAGTTCTGAGGTTGCATAACATCCATTTCCATAAGGTTGTCTTGACCTATGTGGGGGGATATTTATCTTAGTCTGACAGACAGATAGGAAAGTCGTTCAGGGAGGAGATTGGATGTAGGCTGAAGAGCAGATCTAAAGGAATAGTTCAACATTTTGGGAAATTCACTTTCAAGTTTGGAGTTAGGTTGAGAAGATTGATACTGCTCTCTGTCTTTGCATTAAGTTGATTAGCTTAGTTTAGTATAAAGACTGGAAACAGCTAATCTGGTTCTTCTGAAACTTCCAGAACATAACTCGCTGTGAAACCACAATTTATTGTTTTACAGTTGTGTCTGTGCTTAGGTGTAAAAAGTAAAAAGATCTACATTTTGTTATTTCCATCCAGTCTCTCTAGTTGTTCCTCTCATCTCTCTATGTTTATAAAGCAGATTGATAAAACTTCAGGATGAGCGCAAATTTAAATTTACATTCACGTTTGTATGGACGCTTCTTTGTGTAACTTGCAAATTTGCCTCTAATCATAAAACATTAAATTGATTCTTATTCACTCTTCTTCTCCTCCTCCCTGATGGTTGTGTCCACCAGGTGCCTCTGATCTGTGAAACTAAGCCCATGATAAGCATCCAGCAGATGATGACCTACCAGAACCAGAAGAACGGCTGCTACCAGCCGCCTCCGCCAGGCAGCAAGCACGACCACCTCTCCCCGGACGTGGCTCGCCTGATCCAGCTGGAGGAGGGGATCCGGCCGATAGAGAAGAAGAAACATGGTCATTCCTCTCACCACAAGAGAGAGCACAGGGACAAGGACCACTGTTCCGTTGATATGAATGGGCTGGAGACTAACGTATAAAAGCAGTTGTCGTACCAACAGTAACTGGCTCATCTACAGCTACAGGACCAGCAGGAGAGGAAACAAATTAAAGAACGAGGTGACTAAGTTCACACACTTTTCCCCTCCAAGATAAAGAGCCACCCAGAGGGGATGAATGAAGTGAAAAAAGAGACGATTTTTTTCTACATAACATAAATAATGACCCACATTCGATTGTGCATGTTTGTGTGCATGTGAGTGTGTGTGTGTGTGTACATATTTATCAGAGATGTTTTATTTGTGCTGCTCTAACTGACAGACATTTCAAAGCGGGGAACTGATCCTGTCTGATGTTTCACTAACAGCCTGCAAAACGTGTGAGTCAGCCCATCTCAAAGGAGCAGAAATGTAATAGCTGATATCAGATATAATCTAATGGTCTTATCCCTCTGTGGACTGGAAAAACCCCACATCCACTCACATCTCTATTTATTCATGATGATCTGGGTTGGTATAATTTTAGCAAAATACTGGTTGGGATTTTGTATATTTCTTTTCTTTCTTTTTTCCCCCCTGTTCTCTATAATGAAACTCAGGCAGAGCATTGTCTGTTTGGAACATATTTTCCAGTAGATTCACTCACTCAAATGCGCACAACACAGAGACAATGAGCTATAACAAGAAACCTTAATTTTAACACAGTTTGGTTCACATTCAGGAGAGAAATGTCTCTTTTCTGTCTCTCTTTGGTGTAAAACAAGAACGTATTATTTCCAATTATGAGCAACACCTTTCCCTACATTTCTCTGCCTTGTCCTGAGTCTAGTGGGTACTCTGCCTCATACCTGCAGTACTGTACGGTCACTGCAAGAATCAAGGTAAGAAGATGACAAAGGTCATTATGAAAATGAAGACGAGTGTTTGCCCTTGTGTTGAAGTTATGTCACGTTGTCTTTGCATCCCATTTAATTCCCTCTTTGCCTTAAACGACCAAAGGAGAAGCATACGGGACGAGCGCGTTACGGACGAACGCAGCAACAGCAACAACACAAGCTGACAATCACATTCTCATACTCTGAACTCTGTCCATATGTATGTTATATATGCTGTACATGTATGTATTTCAAAAGTTAAACAAATGTAGATTTTACTACCACGTCAGTATGTTTCAAAAGCTGCCATTCTGTATTTGTTGAAAGAAAACATTTCACTGTAGTCCAATCTTTATAAAAATGTACTAACTGTAAAAAAAAAAAAAGATGAAGATAAAGATGACATATAAGGTTAAAGGCATACCAGCTGTTTTCATATTAACAAAATTACCATTTGCTCAGTTTCAAACTCAAATAAATCCCTAAATAAACTTCAGTCAACTGTGCAGTCAATAAGTTAAAGAGAAGCGATTTTAAAGAGTACATATTCTATCCAAGTGAAGTGCACTTAAGCGTGGGTGGCTTATTAAAATTTGGCTTTGGCTCTCTACATATTGATGTCCACTATTAGGTCCACCCTAAAGAGGACAATGTCAATGGGAATATGATTTAATAAAGCTTAGTGCACCAACAATCTAAAACCACTAAAACTTATATTTATGACTTTTTCTCTTTGTCATGGGTCGACAAATAATCTACGGTAACTCCACTTGTCATGACATTGCCCATTCAAGATACTCTTAGGTGTATTTATTCTGCAGTTCGCATATAATTTCCATTTGGTTGTAATTGTTATATCTTACAATACGTTTTACTGGATGTGTAATGAAGATGTGTGTGATGGGAAATAAAAAATAACTACAGAAATCCACTTGTGAGAACAGAAAAGAAATCCTGTGCCAACGCAGAAGGTTACACTTTATACACAAAATATGAATGTCACAGGTCCAGAGAATGGCCACATAGATCTTCAGATGTGCTGTAAGGTGTCATTTCAGTGGTCATTCTGCTGATTTAAAGCAAAAGCTCTGAGCGAGAGCAACAAGTGCAGCCTTGGAGTAAGATGGGTTGTACAATTCTGAAAAACACTATTACCATGACAACCTTAGAGTAAAAAAGACTGCATGAAATGTGGGCAATTGGCAGCTGATGATTAGACAGGACTGAAAAAGTATATTAAAGAAAGCTTCACCATATTAACTGTGCTCCACTTTTAAGGTGAGACTACACAAGCTTTCTCTTACAGATGAAAAGCTGAATTAATGAGAAGTGAAATGCACCCTTGCTCAACTGACCACTAACTAGTTAATAGTTAGCTATTAGGTAGTTTATCAAACTTTATATTGTTGCGCAGCTGTCAATTCACTGGCTTCATGGCTCTTCACTGCCTGTGCTACTACAATGACACATTTACTATACTATAGATAGACAAAAACACCAAACCTCATTCAAAGACACGTTTGTTTTACCTGCTTTCCATCCTACTCACTCTCAGTCAGAGAAATAAAGGGCAAGCCACTATTATCCTGTGATTGCCACTTGTGGCTGCAGCATGTCTCACTTCAAAAGATGGACATTGTCTGTATAGTCTTGTGTATTGGTGCTGTCGCCTCCAGTGCATTATGGCCCCTTAAGAATTTACAATTTACCCTAAATTTAAAAAAGGCATTTCATTTTTTTATTTATTGATTGTTTTTTTACTTTTAAAACTGTCTCAAAAAGTCTACAGGAATTAGGCGTTGGTGCATGAGAAGATTTGGAAAGGTTTGGAAAGCCACCACTTTTGTGAGTGAACTCAACCGTTGTAAAAGCTGTAGTGAAATTAAACTTCGATGTAGGTGCTCTATGGTTGTTTATAACTATGTTATTACATATCTCTGTACCAATGTCAGAAGAACATTGTTTTACTGTTTTGCTGACGTATATGTCTTTATATGCCACTCCACACCACAGCGTTACCTTGACCTGTCATTCAGTTGTAGGTTATATTTCTTCATATATTTTCTTCTTCTTCAGGCATGTGGTAATTATAATAAATAACCATTTTCATAAGTTTGATCCATTGAACAAATGTCAAGGTAATGTCCTTGACATTACCTTGACATTTGTGTGGGATACATTATACATTATATCCAATATATAATTTTTCTTTTACATTCAAGAGCTTTAAGTCGAGTTTATTCGAGCACAGGCTGAGCATCTTAACATGACTTGAGGTGAATCAAGCCTGAAAATCCTCAGCTAACACCCCACTGCTTCTCCTCATCGACCCCTTCACTCTACGCTTGCTACAGTATACTGTGTCTCCTAAAGACCCATTAGCCCACTGCTAATAGTCAGTGAGAAAGGCTAACCATGCAGCTTGAGCAGCACCTGAATATCACTGTTTAGCCAGCTAGCCACCTGGCAAAGGGAGAGGATGGTGGGTGGGCTAAAGGGAGTTAGCTGGATAAGAGCAATAAGGCTAGAACAACGAAAAATCTGGCAGAGGGTGCACAGCGGGCAACAGATGGTGGGAAGAGAGAGAGAACAGCAACAAAAACAACTGAAATCACTTTGTTTGTCTCACCAGTGGACAACTGTGCTAGTTACAGGTCTGGTTTAAACAGCACTAATGGCTTTATGTGTATAATTACTCTATGTTAATTCTGATTTATGTATGACGGCTGCATTCCAAACGAGCTAAACCTGATCAATACAAGATGTCCTAATCGTGCGTACACATACAACTTCTAATTTTTATCATGCTACTTTCCTCTTTTTTAAATTTAAATTCACAACTCAATTATGATATATAAACAAAAAAAACTGCACACTGCAAATTAATGGCTGAAATATATATATATATATATAATTTTTTTTTTATTTAAAATTCTTAAAAGAGCAGTGTGTAGGATTTAGTGGTATGCACCAGCGTACTTGTAGATTGCAACCCTCTCATTTCTAAAGTGAAAAACGTCCCATCTAAAGCCAGTGTTATTTCGTTAGTTCATTCAATAAGACAGACTCTGCAAATGAGGATCAGCGGTGTTTGTAGATATAAAAGGCTCATTCTAAAGAAAATGTAACGATTCTTATTTTCAGGTTATTATACACTGATTAAAACATAGTTATTCATGGGTTTTGTTTAGCTCAGTTGGTAGAGCATCCGCCCCATGTACAAAGGCTCAGTCCTTGCTGCGGTGGCCCAGGGTTCGGAGCCGACCTGTGGCTCTTTCCGCATGTCATTCCCCATCTCTTTCTCCTCACATTCCTGTTCAGCTGTCTCTATCAAATAAAGCTTAAAAAAAAAAAAAGGCCCAAACAATATCTTTAAAAAATACATAGTTATTCATATCATATTCAATTTCTGCCCACACTGGACCTTTAATATTTCTCATGCTGTAATATATATATATATATATATATATATATATATATATATATATATAAATATATAATTTATATATATATATATATATATATATTATATATTATATATATATATATATATATATATATTAAATTAAATTTATTGCTCATCTAAACATGAACTGAGTACCATAATATGTTGAAATACAAAGAGGGTAAATATATAGATATAAACATAGTTACTGACTAGGCCTGACTTCATAGGAAGAAACCTTCAGAAGTTGTTGTCAGGTAAGGATTTATTTTTAAAAATTAGACAATTGCTATCATTTACAGAAGTATATTGTATACCAAATGATCTATTATCTACCTATTATCTTAGTTTTATAGACAGAAATTAGAGGCACGTTGAGTGTTTAACATGATTAATCAAATCATTCACATATTATTATTCACATAGTATTATTCACATTTGCCCTGATGCTTATATCAAGCAGCTGCTAAAGATTCACTGGATGTTTCAGAAATTAAATCATACTTAAAGATGTTGTGTCAATAAGGACAACATGGATATTAATAGTTCTGTACATACAAAACTATTAATACATATTACATACACAGTGAATACATATGTAAACAGTGAGCTCTGATATCAAAGTAGCAGTTGGACACACATTATCAAAGTATTCAGTGAACTCATTGATTGGTAAAAATCAGGATGGATTAAGTTTTCCAACAAATTTATCCTTCAAGTGTTGCTCAGAGGACAAAAAGCTGGATCTGGCTCTCACAGCTTGGCCTTGCCTGGTGTGATTTGGAGGTTCTGCAGCTTCATAGCCATGCCCATGTTTCCAGCGATCTTCAGTTTCCCTTTAAAGAACGCCTGAGAAGACAAAAAGTCAACTTTTAACAATACTTCTGTCAATTAACAATGCATCTCTGGTACATTTAAAAAGATGCCTTGATGTGATTAAGTACAAGAGTGAATGATTTGTTGTGTTAAATAAATGAGGTCATATCTCTCCAGTACTGTATGTCTACATGGTGTACTGGACTTTGGTGAAAAGCATGAAACTAACATAAAACCAAGTTTTTACTTTTTATAGTTTAGGGTTTATAGGGTTTTATAGGGTTTTTTCCTGTTGGGAACTGGAGCGTGTTAGCCTCTGGCTGTGTAGCTATAAGTGGGTTGTTATCCAGCTCTCTAAACCCACCTGCCAAGAGCACCAAAGCCAGGGTGTCTATAATGGCAAGGGGAAAAAAACAGCCTTTTTTTCCCCTTACACAACTTGTTATAAGGGTGGAGCCTTTTAAAATAATGAGTAGGTTTCCAAAGTGCTAACTCAAGGCTCAAAGTGTCAGACATCTGAACTTTTGAACAACCTTTTTTTTTTTTTTTCAGTTCATCAAAGACATCCAGCAGCCCCTAAACAAAACTAATATACTTGACTATACTATATTCTTACCAAGCGGTAACCTTCGTGGCTGGGAAGTGAAGCCAATGCATAAGTGCTAAAAACTGGAGCGACCGCTTGAGGCTAACTCCAGAAGTGAGTGCATCTCAATAAGCCCCCATATTAAAATGTCCAACTTCTGATATAAACATGTTTACAGCCTGGTACAAAAAACAATTTTGGTCTCTATAGCTAATTTCCCCATTCATGACAACTGTACTGAGTCTGAATTTCTTTTTTTAAACCACCCATTCAAATTATATTAAGGCTTAAAGTTATGCATAATTAACAGCCACTTGTTTGACATGTCGTTAGAGATGGTTTATTAAGAGCACCCAGGCGTCATTCGGTCAGCACAATTAACACATATGTACCAAGTAGTGAGAATTCACAACTTTGAGTTTCCTGTTGCTTTAAAAATTACTCTGACTGGTTCATAGAGAAACCAAATGGATTAATCTAGTAACACAGATGGTAATCTCTTTCACTTTGTGAAAACAAACACACTATATGTCTCTATACGTCTATGGGATGACATAACAGATGGGTTTGGCTGCCCAAAAACACCCGCACCAGAGCAGAGCGCAGTTTTAGACTACTTCTTGACAAATCCAGAGAATTCAGAGTGCTTTCACAGATAACTTGTTTATCTGATGCATCATTTTGTTTTACCTGGTGTGAAAGCTGTCGATCAAACTTTGGTGTGAAAGCAAAGCAAATCAACCACAAAGACAAAGATGTCATCTTATAATATATGTAATATAATATACAATAAAATATAAAACTAGTCTTGTTACCAAGATCATTCTGTAACCATGGTAACGAATACAGGCATCACATCACCATGTGGGCACAGGCATTTATCAGAAAGTGAAAAGAGTTTAAACTGTAGTGGTTTGAACTTAAGTTAATTTTAGTAGTTCCCCATTAAACCGTGTGTAAAATATAGCAACCACGCAGTTTATATCGTCAAAATCCATTTTTTTGTCCTGTTTCTGTTCAACATGTATGAGCTTCCAGTTGCAACTCAACTAATAATGCTCATAAATAATTGCATCGTGAGCTCTCTGTGAAGACCAGAGTCTAAATAAAGCCTACAAGTGTGAATTACAGGTGTGACAGCGACTTTAGTAGCCTTTATGTTACAGATACAAAAATAAAATGGCTTTTATTATTTTACAGTAAAAAAAAAAAAAAAGAAATCCTTTAATACATTTAATGTTACAATTTCTTCATGCGTAAAGCAGGAAAATAAAAGACGTGGTTAATACGTAACTACACACCATTTGTGCGTTCAACTTTCCCGTCATCAGATCCAGAAGATCCTCGTCACTCATGGATAAGGTGCAGTCTGCCTTTTGACCTAAAAGAAAAATGAACAACTTCTTTTTCATTATGGCCTTTGAGGAAAAATATCCACTAACTTGCTACATTAAATCTGTATTGTTAAATACTCTAAACAGGAAGCACTCCGGTGTGCGTTTGACATTTTGCTTCCAACGCAGTTCCTTTCACAGAAGCAATGATTCAGAAAGCTCTATGACTCATGCTTTCTACAGTCTGACTGAAAATTGGCCGTTCTGTGTCAGCCTGTTGCCATGCAGAATACAACCTTTTACATTAAAAAGAAAAAAAGATGTGATGTGTGTGTTAAACCAATGCCTCTTTGGTCCTTTGTCAGAATTACTTACAGTTATTCTACTAAATGTAATGTATGTGATTCATCAGCTAGTCACTAACTAGTTTGCAGAGAGTGTAGAGTGGATTTTCAGAGCTTTTTTTCTTACTACCTGCCAAGCTAAGCTGTAGATTCAGGTGATAATATAATATGTCAGGTCATAATATGACCGACACTCTCCCATTGTTATTTAGTACATTGTTATTATAAAATCATCAATTATAGGTGCTTTAAAGTGAGGCTATGCAACTTTTGCTGAACAGCACCATCTATTGTGATTTAACTCTTAAAGTAGAACGCGCTCTTAAACTATGGCACGTGTACCACTGGCAGTACACAACCTCCCTGCAGTGGTATTTTGAGGAATCTGAAATATTTTTTTAATGAAATAAACTAATTTAAAAGATATTATACTAAATAAATAAACCATTAAATCACTGTAATGTAATTAAAAATAGGTTTTGCATTTCCTGCAATGTTGGTTCAAAAACACTGCAATCACGGCTCCAAATGGGAAATATAAGAAAAAAGTGGAGATCACCGGTATCCCTTTCCATTAAATTCACTTTGGTTCTTGAATTAGTCCCAGATTTAATAACAATAATAACAATAAAAAAATCTTCTTATTAGGAATAGACCTGTCTCTTGTATAAACTGTCCGTAACTGAAGGGGACAGCCTAAGCTAATATATTTTAACATCTGTCATAATCGTGGTACTTTGAGAGCTTTTCTGACATGGTACACACACATTGGTCACGGGTTGACAGGTTGATAAATGTTATTTCAGAGAGGCTAGGTGGACTGGTTACAGCGGGACCAGAGAGGATGAGTGGACTGTGTTGCCAAGCGACACATTGTTGTGTGTGTATGCAGGCGCTACACAGTGTGTAAAAGCTGTGTAGCTTCTCCTTTGCTGTAAAATGAGTTTTGTCCTCTTGAGGAAGAAAAGATGATTTTCTTTATTCTATTTTTACATTACTTTTATCCAATTTTTAATTTACTTATTAACATTAACATTTATTTAAAGTCTGTGTAAAGGCAGTCCTCCTTGTATTTCCAAATACATTAAATGTGTTGAAAAATAGTTGCTTAGTTGCTGAAAATGTGAAAAGACTTTGAACGATATATTACTGAAATGTGGAGTTAGAGGGTTAAACAGTTTTTCACCAGTTTTCAGTCTAGGTTCAGTTTAGGCGGCCCTAAAGGGTGGCTCGATGACACACTGAGGCCACCCTGAGTGGGCGCGTCGTTCAAATTTGGCAGGGTGGTTAATAACTTTCTTCTTTGGTCTGAAAAACTCAGAACACATATTTACGCTTACTTTACACTGACTTTAAAATAACAGTCTTGAGTATAATATTTGAGTGCTCTGTCCATCCCTGGCCAGTCTAAACAGTATGGGAGCTCTTCATGAGTGTGTGTTTGTGTTAATGTGTATGTGTGTCACAATCAGCTTTAAAAAGGCAGAATACAAAATACATCAAATAGATGAAAACAAATTGTGTTAAGATACATTTGTTTGTGTGTGTTGCTCTTTTCTCTGAATTATGATTTCTTAAATTATTGTGGTTTCATGTCTTGATGTCCATTGCAGCATCAGTATCAGTCTCTAAATCCAATTCCAGTTGTTGTGATGACGTGAGACTCTGGTCAAAATGTCAACTATTTCAATTGATTCCTGAACTAGTGGTTCACAAGAAATGCAAAAATCAACAACTACTAAAGGTTAGTTTTTTTTTCAATTCTAAACTGCTAATTATCAGAGTGGATTGATTTCTTATCTTGTTTCGAGGTAAAGTAGCCAAACAAAGAAAGACAGGTTCTACAGCCTGTTAGCGACAAGTTTTACTTCCACAATACAGCCCAAGAGGAGCAGAAGCAAAGGATGTGACAGAGACGTGTGTGCGCTCTGTATAATAAGGAGAAAACCAAATGAAATACTTTCAATGACAAATGTTCAGACAAAAAAGGCATATGGTGGTGCAAATACATAGTCCTGCTGAGGGGTGGGTGTACGAGATGGACAGAGAGCTGTCCTACTGTGTAATAAATATAGCTTTTTGCATTCTGACTGCTGAACAAAGTGCATTTCCCATGAGGCACAAAGTACACAGACATGCAAGAAGTAAATAGACACCTTTAATTTGAATTTGAATGAAGGTGTCTATTTACTTCTTTGCATGTCTGTGTACTTTGTGCCTCATGGGAAATGCACTTTGTTCAGCAGTCAGAATGCAAAAAGCTATATTTATTACACAGTAGGACAGTTCTCTGTCCATCTCTAGAAGAAGAAAGTTCAAAAATTAAAAAAAAAAAAAAGAGGATTTGACAGCACCTCTGTTTAGACAAATACCTGGGTCATTGGTGACAGAACCTTTGCCATTTTTCACATCAACAATCCAAGTTGCCTCTTTCCCACCTGGTCCATCCTTCACTTTAAAGGCAAACACTCCACCAATCTTCTTGACAAGCTTCTCTCCTTCCTGCAGGGAGAGAGAAGACTTTTAATTTCCATCATGTAATGGTTGTATGTAGGTAGTAATTGCCCACACATTTCAAATGAAATGATAAAGCCACCTATCGTTATTTCCAATCCAAAGACTTTAAATCAAAGTCGCATGGTTTTAAAATTACAACTATGATTTGATTAGTCTACAACAGCTACTTCACTCTCAATGCAAAGCTTTTCAAAAATATTCCCCGTAGAGTTTCTGAACATGCATTGCTGAGATTCAGACTTATTGTCTGCAACAATGCATGCTGGTGCAGTCAAATCCAAATTCGCAAATGTCTTTTCCAACCTACTTTCCCATGTTTTTGTGTCTAGGTGACTAATGGAGACAGCAATTTTAGAATTTAGTTCAGTACTGAGTGACAAAATAGAACACACAAACGTAGGCTAGATACTTTAACCCCTTAAGGCCTGAATTTATATAGCTGTATATAAAAAAATGTTTTATATGTGTTTTTGCCTTTAAGTAGATGGTAAATAATGTTGAGATTATTAATTTCACTTTTGTACAAAAAATAAATAGAAATTTTGGTATGTTGCAAATTTGCAACAACAGGCATAATGGTTAATAATAAGATAACAATAACACAGTAATATAACAGTAAAAACTTACTTACTTATTTATATAAATCTGCAAAAGCAGGTTTTCAATAATAAGAATTATGACCACTTTCATGTCACCAACACAATATACACAAACATTACTGTTAAGGATATAGGAAACAGTTAGGGTGTTGTAGCGGTTTGTTGCATACTTGTGACAGCAGGCGTTAAGGGGATATATAAAGCCTGACATTTAGGCAAGGACCACTCACACACGATTACTGTAAAGTCGCTCTACTATCCTTCAGTCACATGCACATTATGATGATGATGATGATAGACGAATAATGAATCACAGGTTCAAAATGTAGTACAATCATCCGCCTTAAACACAAGGCCACCATCGCTGACCACGTTTTCTTTGGACATTACCACAGTTTTATACAGACAGTAATATAAAACGTTATGAATTAACTTGCAACTAGCCTGTGTTGCCAGAGTTGAACTAACAAGGTTTATGTTTTTGATTTAGAGTTCTAGATCATTGCACTTTCAAAGCATGATATATTATATGCATATTATGTGCATGTGTTGAAAGGTGCTCTGGAATGATACCTGCACCTTGAAAGTAGATGAAGTGTTCATTGCTGTCGTTGCATTGTAACTGTAGCTTTTATACCTTTCTAAAATACTGGACGATGTGACAGGACAGAAACACTTTTTTGCCACTCAGTCCTGAAATTGCAGTGCTGAGGTCCTGCGTGTGGCTTTGTGGATATAAGCATTGAAGGACGGTTAATTGGCCACTGCCTTTAAAAAGGGAAGGAGACTCACAACCACCTTTATTTATTTTATTTATTTTTTTGATTGATGTATGTTTAAAATGTTTATCGAAACCCATTTGCAGCTTATAGTTATATTTATGTAACGTGGAATGATCAGTAGAAATGAGAAGAAATGGGAAGAAAATACGGATTCCATCACATCAAACAGAGTCACTAGCTTAAGATATAAAGGGGGTAAGTGAGTGACAGTGTGCGGTTATACCTCATGTAGATGATTTTCAATCTCTTTGAAGACAGAGTAAGCTTTGAACCCCTCCAGACTGCTGCCTGAGCTGGTGGGAACTGCAACTACATGGGAACTGTGGGAAGCAGAAAAAACAGCTAGATAACAAAGTACACGCTATGTGTAGGAAAAAAAAAAAAAGCTTTCTAGTATTTCAATCTAGTTACAGAATGTACTGTATGTACAGCAGAGAGTGCAGCTGTTACAGTAGAATACACAATGTTCAACTGTGGGACAGAAAATGCTTCCTAGAATGAGGTCTGAATTACACTAAGAAACTTCTGCACAAATGAAATACTGCCGGACAGACTGGTTAAAGAATAAACCTGTTATAGAAACAGATCTCCTGCGCCTTATTCTTCAGTGGCACATCACCTGCTTTTTTGAAGCTGTAAAAACTGACTTTTAAAATATGCTACACAACTATTTCCTCACCTGGCCTCCTGAGGGAATCCCATCTTGTAGAGAGCAACAACTACAGCTCCTCCTAAGCCAATGTTGTGTTGCAAGGCCACCTTTGCCCCTGGTACCTGCCTCCTGCCAGCCTGTCCTCGGAGCTGCCAGCAGAGTTCTGCACATTGTGCCAGACCTGAGAGAGCACAGGGAGGGAGAGGAGGAAAAGAGGTTTAGGGTTACGTGACTCATAGAGGGGAGTGTGGTGTAGGGTGGTGTGAGGACTGCCAGTTAATTTATTGTTTTAACTTCAGCATTTGGTTCTTTATATTTTAACATATGGACTGATTTAGACTCTGAAATGGAGTTCATGTTGTGCACACTTGTTGCACAGAACAAAAAAAACCCTCAATTTTACATTTTTCAATTTCATATAACACACAGGTCATCTAAGACATTTCAAATCTGTGCTGGCTGGGGTTTTTCAACCACTCGGGGGAAGGAAAAGCTGCAAATAGTGATGTATTTTCACCATAACATTTTAACATGACAAAGATTTATGTATTTACTCATTCAGCAAACAAAGGCCAACATTGGCATTCATTTGGAGTCATGATACTGGACACTTGATAAATCTAAGTTCAAATTTCACTCTCCTTTTTGCTCCGTTTTTGGTCTCCACCAACTCCTGAGAAAGAAATATAGCTTATTAACTGCTAGATGCTCCACTATATTCACGAGCTAGTTGTTAACTCCTCTGTTCGCAGTTTAGTGCTGAGCAGGAAGCACAGATTTAAGATTTTTAAAATAAAAACAGCTGCTTGCTGTCGTTATTTTATTTATTCTTTTTATTTTAAATTTTTCAAGTTTTCCCCATTTTTATTTTATCATTAATGTCTCTTTTTTTCTGTGGAGGTTCATTCACTGGTATTTGTTAGATACACTTATAGTAAAATCTATATCTATATACATTTTCATTACTATTTGTATTAGTATTTAGTTGAGATATGATCAGGTAGCTGGATGTGCAGTCTGTGATTGAAACTTAAAACTTTATTCACCTGTGTATGTGTGTGTGTGTTTGAACCTGAGAAAGACATTAATGAGGGTTTTACCTTTTGTATCTTAAACTGTGTGCCTCTCCTTTGGGTAATTAGTTAATTCTCTTCCTTCTGGACTCCAAAAGTATCTCGACACCGTGTTGTAGTTTTTGATCTAGTGTGTGACAATAGGACCAAAATTATAAATCCTTTAGAGAAGTGTTGAACCAGACGAAAGGTTTGAGGGGAGAAGAAATATGTAAATTAATTCATTCATGTGAGGTGGGATAGGTGCAAAGGTACTTAGATATCTGGCCGCTGACAGAAGCTCATCTCAAAAGCCATTACAAGAAGGGAGTATGGAAGTATTTCTGTGCCATCTGAGTTTGAATATGAATTCCTAATACTGAATTTTTTCAGCATCAAAATCAGACTTTGAATTTTAAAAACCATCACATTTTTAGCACTGAGTGTTTTTTGCCTGATTTTTTTTTCAATGATAAAATAAATTCAGTGTAAAAAAATCAAACATCTCAAAAAATTCAGTGTCAAAAAATTCAACGTCAAAAAATTCAGTGTAAAGAGAACCAGACTCAACATCCGGGTAACCAGGGAGAAGCAATCGATCCCTGTCTCAATTCATCCAACGTCCAGCCAATCAAGTTACACTCCATTGGTCATGTGACACCAACACCAGCACTAGGACAGACCAGCCATGTCCACCAACGGGAGTGATGGTGCTTCGGTGAAATTCTAAAGAAATTTTGAGTGTGTCTGACTCTGGCCCTGTCGCCTCCATACATTAAATACCTGTCAGTGTGTGTGTGTGTGTGTGTGAGTTTTACAAAGTCTTTTATTATGAAGGGACTATTATTCTGAAAGACTTTTGTCGTGTGTGTGTGTGTGTGTCTATCTGTCTGTCTGTGGGCCAGGTGGAGCCCACCAATCAGAGGAGAGCAAGCAACCGCAGCGGCTCCTGTGACATGTGACACCGCTGAGAGAGAGAGAAAAACGTCTGAAAGTACCCCTCGAACAAGAAGCCTTTTTGGCCAAACCGTAGTTCCTATCATTGAACCGACTTCACTGTGAGCATCCTGAGCTCTTCCTGAACATCTACATATATATTTTATGTGGCTAAAGTTAAGAAATAGGACTTTTAGAGTAATGGAAAGATACTGTTACCTCTGTTTTCCTCCAGAAATTTACCATACAGACATCAGCATGGTATCAATCTAACTCTCTGCAAGAAAGTGAATAAGCATATTTACTATTGTCGGTGTCACATGACCAATGGTAACTTGATTGGCTGGACGTTGGATGGATTGAGACAGGGATCGATTGCTTCTCCCTGGTTACCTGGATGTTGAGCCTGGTGCTTTTTACACTGAATTTTTAGACGCTGAATTTTTTGACACTGAATTTTTTGAGATGTTGAATTTTTTTACATGTCGAATTTTGAAAACCAGGATATTCTGTGACATTGATTTTTACACTGAATTTATTTTAACATTGAAAAAAAAAATCTGAGGCAAAAAAAGTGCTAAAAATGTTATGTTTTTTAAAATAAAAGTCTGATTTTGATGCTGAAAAATTTCAGTATTATAAATTCATATTCAAACTCCAATGGCACAGAAATACTTCCATAAGGGAGAATGTAGTTCAGACTCATACATATCGAGCTGCAGTCCATACATTTTTTTCTTTACTGAGTATTGCTAAAATCCCATCACATGTCGCAGACTCCAGGTGAAGACACCAAAGCATTCTGTAAGTGTTAAACTGAATATCCTCACTGAGAGAGGGGTGACAAATTGACTCCTAATCTGACAACTCACTCCCTAATCTCGCCAGGGACAACTCCTGCCCTAGCATTATGGCTAAGTATTTCATCCCATCTGCTTAATGAGCTTTTGCATTTCTCCATTATCCCAATAAGCTAAAGGACTTAAGGGCAAAGACCTCTTCATGTTGCGTCGTTCATGTTCTGTAGCACTCTCCTAATCTTCTCCATGCGGACTTGTTTGTGTGAGTGTAAATGCCAAATATATTGTAGGATCCACCAGGCTACAAAATAAACATCCTCTGCATAACACTACAATTTCTACACAAAAGGAGCATGGAGTGTAACACACATTTCTCATAATCCGATGATGACCACAAGCCTTGACATCCTTTCCCTTTCTGAAGTGTAGGACTTCAGAAACTGGATCCAACATAAAAATGAGTGAGATCACACCTGAGGTGACTCACACTTCTCCCTGCGAGTGGGGTCCACAGGTCAGTCAATCAGGCTTCGGTATCTCTGATCATAGTGTTCCAGCGAGAAGAGGTCAGAGCTTTACAACCACGATTAAGAGCAACACCATGGATCAGACAGAGATTAGCTGACTGGGGCACTCACGTACCGGGAGAGTGACCCAAGAGACAGAGGGAATGTTGATAACATAAATGGGGAAAGTTGTTGCAAAAATAATGAGGCAGTAGGAGCGATGGTTGAGACTGTGAAGTATGAAGAACAGACGGCAGAGAGATTTTTCTTCTTATTTGATTTATCATCTGACAGTGGAAAATCGTCCTGATCAAATGATAGAAAAAGGAGAATACTCCGCTGTTTAACCTTATTATCCCCGTCAGTGTGTGTGTATGAAGCTAAGCAGCAGTGACTATGAATATGAAGAGTGATATATGTACACAGATATGCAACAATAGACACCTTCATTCAAATTCAAATTAAAGGTGTCTATTTACTTCTTGCATGTCTGTGTACATGAAATATTAGATCTGCCAGGAAGAAGATGAAGGCTGATTCAGTTGACTACACTGTTTGCTAAGTCTCAACAGTTTCATATGTGCAGAGATTACAGGGGAGGCTTGCCAAAGGCACAGACAGCCACCCTGCTCACATGGAGGCAGAGGATCACTCACTCTTCTCACCGTTATAATACAGATGGTCATTACTATGAGACACGTGCCACCTGGTGGCCACTGTGGAAACTGTTTGGCAATGAATACAAAAAGTTGTTCATATGTTCTCAACAGTGAATCTGCTGCTGCAAACCAGCTAAAACAAACACTAGCTGGAAATGCTTTTAAAAATATTTGGGGGAGAGAAAGGGGGGGTGACATGCTGCAATGCGCCACGACAAAAATGTTTACCTCTTGAACACGTATTATTCAAGTATAGTATATAATAAGTGGTTTTTAATCAAGAATCAGAGGCTCGGTGTACCTGTGGCTCCCAGAGGATGTCCTTTAGAGATGAGACCACCGCTGGGGTTGATCACAAACTTGCCACCGTACGTGTTGTCTCCTCTGTCAATCAGCTCGCCTGCTTTACCTGCAGAGTTTGAGAAACAGAGTACAGAGTGAAATTTATTAATTAATTTAACAATATCATCAGTACATGTATGGTAGTAACTAAGCACAAAAAGGTTATCAACAAACACACCTTTGTTTATGCATAGTGGTAAATTGTACATAATAAAAAGTGATATAATACTACAAACACCGTTAGTGGTCTGATGTATGCCGTAAGTAAATATATCTCCAGACGTCAGGGAAGGCACCAGACACAAATGATACTATCATGAGCTCATGAATGTTAACTGAGACAAAATATTCTTCTTGTAACAGCAGCACTTTCTAATTTTTTGTTGGCTCCGTCTCTCTATTTGGTATGACAATAAAGCTAAACACTATAATATAAATAAGTTATTCTTAGTTCCTGCATGTGCAATATTCCTGTCCCGTCCATATGGTTCAGCTTGCACTCAGTATCGTGTAAGAATGGATCTTGAGAGAATCATATGTTCTATATTTAGCCTCAGACCCTCACAACCCAGTAACAAAGAGGCACCATATTCAAAGTGATTTCTTACTGGTTCAGCAGTGAGACAGACACAATATTATCACACACCGCCCACAAGATACTTAATATTAAATAACCTATATGGACGAGAGTCAAAAAACTAATCTCACTAGCTACATTCCTAACCCTGGACCATTTTCACGTCTATGTACTTGCCTAAAAGTAGAAATTCAAAATCAGGTGGAAGGATGTTGGAAAAGTTTTAAAATAGCTGGAGGTGGAACAGCTGTGGTCTCACCCTCTGGACACAGCCCCAGAGCCTCATACGTGATGAGCTCATTGGCTGAGAAGCAGTCGTGTAGCTCGACCACATCCACGTCAGTTGGCTGAAGACCTGCAGCTTCATAACACTTTTTAGCAGCCAGCCGAGACATATCATATCCCACCTAAACAGAACAAGAAGAAGAATGTTTAGAAACTCATTTAAGAAAATGATGTATTGTAAATGAATTAATTAATTTTACACTTCACAATACATCGTCAACACTTGAGACTGACTGGAGGGGTAGAACTAAAGCTTTTAACCCTGGTTGTGCATCAACTGGACAGCGTCTAATTCCCTAAAGATGATTTTCTCCTCACTGGTTTACAAAAATAATGGCAAACATCTAAGTAATATGATAATATATAAGTAATATATGTAGAAGTTGATTCACTGAGAATAACTACCCTCTTAGATGTATTTTTTTGTAATGCAAAAGAAATCCAGGCGTGGTTCATCCCACGAGAAAAATTCTGTAAATTGTAAACCGATGCACTTAAACACATTTTCTTTCCTTGCTGACATATAAAAACAAATGACATTTAGTTATGTCACATGAACGGCACATGCCTGCTACATGGAGTTTTTCCTTATATCCCCACACTGCGCACGCCTTTGTTGCATTTCCACCAGGAGATCCTGGTAGACATGAAATGACGGTTGACCTGTGATGTCTGCCCAGCTCTCCTACAGTCACAGGATGTCATGTATGGACGCTGCCAACTCCGAGGTTAGCCTCCAAAAAAAAAACCCTTCTTCAGCCTGTCCACTCAACCTTACATTTATTCATGGTCTGTCTAGTTTCTTAGTGGTTTTGTGTGTTTACATTAATTTACTGTTGTGCGTCTGATCAGCCTTGAGCCTCGAGTTTCTTACCATCTTAATGCAGCTGTTTTCTTCAAACGTGGAGGCAAAGTCTGTCACCATCTCTTGTGCCACAATCTCCACTGCCTGGTTCTCCAGATGGTGTTTTCTGACGAAGGCCTCGCTGGCCAAAACAGCAGCTCCAGCACCATCTGAAGTGGGGCTGATGACAGAGGAAGAGCAAGGACAAACAGACAGTGTGGCGAGCCTCAGTCGTGACATAGACTAAGTCTATTTTCAAAAGATGACTGTAAACCAGTGAGGCTCTTACCAACACTGCAACAGAGTGAGGAAGTCAAACACCTTCCTGGATTTAACCACCTGCTCCAAACTGTACTCATCCTGGAACTGGGAATACCTTGAGACACACACATCCACACACAAACTTGAAAAGAAATGAAAGATATTTTGAGGCAATAAGCTCTTTCGAGTTAACTGTGTCTTACGGGTTGTTGGTGGAATGCTTGTGGTTTTTCCAGGCAATTTTGGCAAAGTGTTCAGGTTTTGTGCCTGGAAGAGATTCAAACATTGACATAGCATTTACTGTATATGAATATGGTATGGCAAAAAGCTTGACCCTCAATGCAAGACATTACTTGCAAACTTTAGATCTTGTATTCAACACACGTGGAGAGCATTTACCATATTTCTCCATGTGCTCCCTGCCGGCGTTGCCGAACATCTGTGGTGCTGCTGGAGCTGCCACTATCCCATAGCGGTTGATCATCACCTCCATGTGCTTGTCCATGGGATTGGTCCTGTCCTCATACTAGAAACACATACTTTTTTAATAACATTATACAGTTTTTTACCTTGTAAAAAAGACAAATTGAGTAGAGAAATTTGCTACCACGTCTGCACTGAGTGTTGTTTACAGAGCTTTGACACCAGCTGAGATTTTCTCCTTTCACTAAGAGCTGCTAGCGAAAACTACAGCAGATGTACGCGATAACAACACCACCCGTGGGGGTGGATGGCAGGCATATTGTGAAATGTTATTTTGCCCACTGCCTCTACATGCAGTAAAACAACTTAGTTTTATACCTTTGAGGACAGAGAGCCCCTCTCCATCTTCTCAAACCCAAGGGCAAGGACACAGTTAGCAACACCTATGATAGGAGATGAGAAGTCCTCAAAGATTTTACTCTTTCAGTTATTAAAAGTTTTCCATGGACACAGTGATACGAAGCTTGTATTACAGAGAAATTTTTACAGGCTCCTTTTTAGGCTCCTTTTTAAAGAATACAGACTTTGTTTTGCTTCACTCACCTCCCAGAACCAACTGCCGTGCCATAAAGAGAGCCGTGGAGCCTGTGGAGCAGTTGTTGTTGACGTTGATGATGGGGATCCCGGTCAGGCCCAGGCTGTGGTAAATGGCCCTCTGCCCACATGTGGAGTCCCCTGTGGGAATTTATAGACATTTATTTTAGTTTTTTTACTCAGGTAATTACAATATGAAAGACACACACATACATTCTTGAGAAATCTTTAGAGTATAGTAAATAGATTGTTACAAGAGTGTCCTGAGAGCATACTGTGTGTACATGAGAATGTAAAAGTTGGTACTATTCATTATTTCAGTGGAAAACATAAAACTGACAACAAGGTCTTACCATAGACGTATCCTACACAGGCTTGTTCGATGGCAGAATATGGGACTCCTGCATCTGCTAGAGCATTTTGACCTAAAATGGGATGAAGACACAGTAATAAAACACTCTGTTACATGTTATACAACAAGATCCATCCCACAGATATTCAGATACGGTATCTTTTGAGTGACAACATCCATGTTCTGTGAGGATAAGCACCTGCTTCCTTGGCCATATCAGGGTAATCATAGTTGCCTCTGGCTCCAGGCTTTTCAAACTGCAGCAACATAGAGAAGAGTGACAGACGGAGGGTTAGTGTCACTCAACGTGAGCCATCACATCTTATTCTGAGGTTATTTCCTTTGCATTAGTAAACATTCAACTTCACTGTCACCGTAACCATAACATTAAAGGTAACTTAAATTACAGGTACAGTCACATCTTCGTTCTTATAAGATGGTTGTGATGAACTTGACGTGCAAATAGGATTGCAAAGGGGTGGAAAGTTTCCAGTTTTAAATTTCTGGAAACTTTCCATGAGAAGTTATGCTGGGGAATTTTTGAAATATTCCAAATCGAAAACTCCATGGGAATTCTGGAAATTTATGGGAATTAACTGGAAATTGGGGGTAATTTAAACAAATTGTATAATTTCCAAACATAAATATAAACATTTTGTTTTGTCATAAGCAGACATGTAAAATAATACACTTAAAAAAACATTTCAACATATCTATTTGTAAGTAGAACTTTATGAAGTTTTAATTATTTTATTGAACAATAGTATGTAGTCCACAGGCTCAAATGTGTCGCTTCAATAGTCGCTGTGTGCTCTGGGCTCAAAAGTGTGGTCCAGGTTGTATAAATCACCTGTGCATGTAGGGGGCGTGGCCTCAATAGCCCCGCAGTAAACAGTGTGCTATGTGCATGTGATTGAGTGTACTTGCATAAAATCTGGTTGTTTTAGTCAAGATTATGCTAAAATATATTTTCCCCAAGTATATTTAAGTTCCCTGTTAAGGGACAACTTTCAATTTTGTAAATTCCCAGTTTATTCCCATAATTTCCCGTTAATTCCCATGGAAAGATTCCAACTTAGAAAGTTCCTAGAATTTTGCAACCCTGCTTGCCAATAGACATAAAACATGAAAAGATTAGAGGATTGGAGAAAAATAATCAGCAACTATTTTGATAGTATTTTTTTTTACATATGCGAGTGCTGCGTGCAAAACAACCTGCACTTTAAACTGATTATATCTGATAATATCCTGTATGTACAAAGGAGAGCAAAGTGAACCGGAGTCAGATTCCTCACACACCTGGCCAATAAAGTGATTCTGATAATATTTTTTTTAACTGTAAAAATACAAATGCATTTTTCATTTTAGTGATTTTAATCAATGTTTCATTTTGGCACCATCTTCCACGGCAAAACACATTTGTTTTGTAATTTTGTATATGAAACTGAAGGATACTAAAAATACCACATTAAATGATCAAATAGAAAAAGAATAGTATCAGTGGCACTGAGTGTCTGAGGTGGACAGAGCATGGCTGAATGTGAACCTCAGAAATATTCACTGCATACCACTCACTCAGTTTGACGGAGGCTTTAGGCTTGTACAGTGACACCGATCATAGTTTCATAATGGCAGCATTATTCCACTTGAAGGTAAACGCATTGTCATGAATCTCCACTAAACTGCTCTCCATCTTTGTACCTTGTGAAAACATGACACTTGTTCTGACACACTTGAGGAGCTGTTGAGTCAAACATCTCTGCTGTAACAGGTCATAATGTTAGCAGCCTGCTGGAGTGATGACCCTTAACACAGATCGCAGCTCTGTTAGCCATGAACTATGGACTCAAAATGTGGACATGAGAAGATACAGCCGAGCATTTAACTCAAACCTAACTGACGAAAACCCACAACTCTAAAGCTAAAAACAAACAGTGTTACCTAGTTTGAGCTAACTTAGCTAGCCAGCTGATGTTTACAGTGTGTAGTGTTAGCTGTTGACACAATGTGAGCAATACGGGACGTTTTTAACACCATGAGCTGTTATCTAACTGTGACATTAAAGTAGAAAAGCTGACATTTTTAAGAGGAACATGTTCAATACACTACAATCCACACAGTTAGCCAACTATGCTAAACCCTACCGCAGGTCGTCTGAGACAAAACAAAAGTAAAAGTTTACCTTTGTCATGCCCACTCCGATGACAAACACCCTGTTCATTCTGGGAGCCATGGTCGGTTCTCTTCAACAGCTGGTCCAGATAGAGACAGACAGTCTGTGAGCAGCAGACAGCAGCACCGACAGGGTCCAGCTAACGCACTGTACAGCAAAGATCGTGTATGTCAGAGCTGATGCGTCACTCGGTGGGAAAACTACACCTTTGCTAATGTGAGCATGCGCAGTGAGAAATCACTTCTCCCTTATTCTCTGAAAATGACCTCAGGAAAGTTATTCATATTGTAGTTTAGATAAAGGGTTTGTAGTTTTTTCCACATAGAAGAGAGAGTCTACTGTGTGCTACATGTGATACATGTGTGTGAGACTGCAGTTCCTTCATTCCAACAGCTGTCAGACTCTTTAACATCAGCATAACTCCATGATTTTCTTCTGTATGTTTCTTACTTATGAATAATTTAAATCTTCTGTATATGAGCTGCTGTGAGTGTGGGATCATCACAAGTCTGTCTTATCTTATCTGCAAAACATGCAATCCAACTGTATGACTGTTACTGCCATTGTACCAGCCTGGATATTTCTTTGTGCAATACTTTGTAAAACACTTGTAACTCTTACAATCAGTATTCCAATAGTGTAATATATCCTATTCATATAGTATGTGTATGTCTATTTATACAGTAATATTTGAATATTAACACAACCTTGTACAGTCTATAGAATATACAAACATATTTCACATTCTATTTCAGTATATTACAAAGTGTCACACACTTTTTAATTCTGAGCTAACAGGTTTCTCTTGTCCAACACGTTTCATTGTATTGTTGTTGCTGTGTTAACCTGCATATGCTAAATAAATCTAAAACTTGAAACTTGATCTTATAGCAGTTTTTTTTGGACAGTTTATGGTGCACTGAAATGTTGACAGAGTGAAAGTTCTTCGCTTCTTCTCCTTGGTTAAACTTTTAGTATTTGTCAAATTTGGACTTGACTACCAGTTAGAAAGACTGTATTTAGAGATTTATAGAGTCCCGCTCTTCACTGGAGCTATTTTTTAAATTAGATTCAAATTATTCATTAAAAAATTATCATGGGGGTGTTGATTAGCTCAGTTGGTAGCGCATCCGCCCCGTGTACGAAGGCTCAGCAGCGGCCCGTGGTTTGAATCCAACCTGCGGCCCTTTGCTGCATGTCATTCCCCATCTCTCTCTCTCCCCACATTCCTGTCACTGTTCAGCTGTCTCTGTCAAAAATAAAAAGCTTGAGAAAAAAAAAGGCCAAAAAAACATCTTTAAAAAATATATATATTACCATAGGCCACAGGGCCGTTTCCAGGTGTTTGGGGGTCCTATGCAAGATGTTATTTGGGGACAACTATATTGTCAAAGTCTGAGGGAGAGATTTCTCACCTTTTCAGATGATCTGTGGTGATGCAACAATCTGTTACATTTTAAGAGGAAAACAGGCTTCAGTACATTAATAAATGTTTATGGTAAACTTGGAAAACAAGGTGACATAAAAACTCTCCCCACCAATCCAAAACAGTAAAAAAGAAATAACTTAACTCACTTAAATGAATAAATATAGTCACAGCCGTCAATGGAACAACACTCATTCAGTATACTAACAGATTTTTCTGTCAGTGATTCAATGAACTTCATCCAGAGAGTTGGTGTGGAGCAGCAGGAGGACAACAGAGCAGTTGCAGGAATTTCACAGATTACCACAAAGGGAAGGACAATAATTGTATTTTTTAATGACTGAGTGCTCCATGAACGCTTATTTTAGTCTGTCATTCTGTACAAAGACCATAAGCAGAAGATTTTTTTTACTCAAAATAGGACAAATGATTTATGAGGGATTTTGTGTCTGTCCTGCTGTCTTACTTTTTCAGTCTTCCCAAGATTTCATCCCTGTTAGCATGACTGAAGCCTAAGAGGAGAAGGTATCTGCGTAATTAGGCAGAGTCAGAAACAAGTCATTTCATCTGGAAGTGAAAAATAGAAGCAAAGGTTTGATTTGAATTAGACGATCACCATGATCTAAATATTGGAATTATTCTCCTCCACAGTTCTTTGTTTATTTGGCCTACTTTTAACCCTCTGAAAATGATGGTGGATCATCTGGCTTCTTTTGAAGGCCGTTAGTTTTTAAATTAGAGGTGAAGCCAGTGTTATATGGATTTTAAGATTGCAATGAATCTATTGATACCAAACACGTCATGTTATTTTACTGGGAAAGTTGTCTTTACCACGAGGTCTGTGACCCCTCAATGATTGCTTGTAATATTTGCTTTGCCGTCAGACAGCTGTTGGAAGTTCTAAAGTTAGCACCAAATTAAAAGTTTGTCTGACAGCAAGGTTAAACACTGAAAATATTCTTAATATGGTGTACACTTAAACAGATATTGATCTATTTATTTTTTTGGCTTAACCTTTTTACGTGGCAAAAATATATTTTTCTGCTGACCCTGTCCACAGCAGAGCATAGCTCTACTTCTCTACTGTAGCTAGAAGTACCTCATACAACCCCACTTCAAAATACCACAACTGTACCTTTGTAGGTGCCATATGTAAGATTCTGAGACATTTTACGTAATAATTTCATGTTTTAATCCGTTTTTATTGTTATTGGGTGAACCAGCTGTAAAGCTTTAAAAATGAACCCTTCCATGAATTTATCAGTTGTCTATAACTGAAGAATTAAAAATAAATTTAACATAAACAATTGATTGCGGAAATAATTAAATATTTGAATGAATATTACATTTTAATCTGAATCAGTCAAATAAAACTCAATCTTTCATCTTTTATTTTTTTGTATTTTGCTGTAGCAAAAAGTTGAAAACCCACAGTTGTTGCACATGTTATACTGCTGTTGTTGTTTTGTTGTATCAGGTGGTGTTAATCTACACCCATTAATGTTCATCATCAACCAAACCACGCTGCCTCAGCATCTGAAGCATCCTTTGATGCCAGGAGAGAGGCCTGTTCAGCTATAGTGTTCATTCGCCCGTCTCTGAGGCTCATCACATGATGACATCAGCACTTTTTGAACTGGTGCGTGACTTCATAGATTCCCACCGACTCGCTGACTTTCTCATCGTAGTCTGTCCAGTCCTGAAAATGTACAAAATAAGGGTTTGCCAGTTTGCATGGATGAAAGAGGCGGTCACATGCTGTAAACACTCAAAGTCATTCGGGAAAACAGAAGCAAACTTAACTTAATTGTGTGAGGCACAAAGTTATGAAACTAAAATTTAGGACATCTTTTACTCCACAAGGAATGAAGAGTACGCATCAGTGTGTTTCAGATTTATGTTGACATGCCTGCAGTGGTACAGGTACACTAATGGATCAACTGTGGCCCTGCCCAGCAGCAGTTTTTGTATTGTTATATCTTTTATTCAATTCTATCTTAGTTGTAAATGTTCCAGTATGCCTTACAGTGTGTTATCTGGGCAGTTGGAATCACTTGTTAAATGACACAACGGCTAACTGGACTAGCACGTTTTTCTGAGAAGATTCCACTTTAACGTGAGGACACACAACTGTTTAAGTTTGGAAAACTGGTTTAATAAATCCCCTGCAAACACTGGATTGTGGACATGATGCTTCGTGGACTTAAGTTATTGTTGAACATGCTGTATTCCATTTAGATTCACATCCAACCAGCCAGCAAGGATGGACTGTTTTGTTTGTTTGATTGATTGATTTTCTTCTACAATCAGGTTTCTTCCTGAAAATCTAAGTTGGTAATAAAAGTTAAACCGTCTGCTGTGCATTATCTGGGTTATTTTCAGGTTACCGGTGCTGGCACCTGACCTTTTTTGTCTGGTCTTTGTTTTGTCATATGTGTATGAATGTGTGGTCATGTAATTCAATTTCAAGTCAAGTATTCTCTAAAAAAGTTAACACATGTGCAATAAACAACATCTGAACAAAAACTGATGTTCTGGGACAAGTTATAATTAACTTTCTAAACTGACCTTCTCTTGTAGGTTGATTTCAGGAAACTGTGTTCCAGACTCTGCTCCTTGTGCAGCGAAGCCAGCCTGCAGTGGGTTAAAAACAGTAACACAGCATTACACTTCCACAACAAATATACTGACTCGGCAGGGAGTACAGGTGCATCTTATAATATTAAATCAATGTGAGTCAGCATGTTTAATACCAGAGCCAATTAATGGGCACACCTACATGGAAGGCAGCATTTATGTTAAGCATGTTCAAAACATACGCACTGTATAACTGGATGTCAAAGCAGGAGATGCTCAGGTGTAAATAAAAAAAAAAAAAGAATAGCCGCTGAGTCCCATTCAGCTGTTTTTTGTCAGAGTCATGATATTGTGCATGCTGGCTCACTGTCACACTTGAATGGAACAGAGCCATCATTAACGTTACTGGTGACACCTGTGTTAAAAGAATTCACGACTCGTAAAAAAAAACTCGTGTGTTTTCATTGATTCTTACTTGTGGTTGGAAGTCAATGGGCTCCAGACCTCGACACTCAAACTGCACCATCGTCTTGAAGCGTTCGCTGTCCTCGGCCTACAACCAAACAAACACACAGCCTCATTAGATAGATAAGAGACACACAGACTGGAAGAAGAAGAAGAAGAAAAAGAAGAAGAAGAAGAAGAAGAAGAAGAAGAAGAAGAAAAGAAGAAAAGAAGAAGAAGAAGAAGAAGAAGAAGAAGAAGATGCTCGCAAAGGATGTCTGCTTACGTTATAAGGTGTGATTGTGTCTCTCAGGATATCTGTAAGAAAACAGATGACATGTTATACTTCCACCGTTTTGACCTCAGAAAACAGAGACAAATTCAAATAACAAGTTAGCTCGTACCAATTGAGTTTTCCCTGGCACAGAGTTTACATTTCTGCACCATGCTGGCGCTGCCCCTGCCTCCTTTCAGAGGCACACTCTCCTGTGGAAACATTAAAAACAGGTTGGATACCGTGTGTGACAATGTATGACAAAACTGTGTTAACACCAGGATTATTTATGTGCTTACCACTAAGGTTACATACTGCCATTTATCTGGGACCTCTCCACAGTTTCCACACTTCAACTACATTAAAGGGGAAAGATACAAAACATAATACACATCTTAAAAGTTCCCTTATTTAGTTGTCAAGTCTGGGTTAATAGCAGAACATTTCCTCTGATAAGACCGTGTTAAAAATGAAGAATATTACCGAGCACAGAGAGTAAAATAAGGTGATAAACTAATGTGTGAAGAAGTGAGTTAGCATGTTAGCTTGACAGTCATCCTACCTTCAGAAACCAGCGGAAGTCGTCACCCAACGGCCTCACATTGGTGACATTCTCCAGAGTGGCTTTAAACTGGAGGCCAAATTTCTGTCATGCACACAACAAAATGAGAGGTTAAAATCCACCCAAACTGAGCTACAATGGCTCACAGAAACATGCTGCAGCGACACATACCACCATCTTGAAGCTTCCACACTGACAACTCCTCGTGCTGCATTCAGGTACTCCTCGTACATTCGGACTTCTGACTCACAAAGGACACGTTTTTACGTTGTTTCTGCTTTTATTTCATATTTTTAATTTTTATTTATAGTGTAGTTATTTATATGACAGAGTGATGTGAAAACAGTAACGTTTTGACGTGCGTTCTCCCAGGAATCGAGCAGCACAGCTTTTATTTACACGTAATGTAGCTGAAATTAATAGGAAAATGTGTATCATGTTTGCAATATATATGGTAATACATTTTTCATTTTATACCACCCACAGTAATGTCTTGTAATGCTGTTGACAACCAAATGTAGAAGCATTCATAAGTATTCAGGACGATTACAAGTATTAAAACGTTAACGTCCGACAGCGTTTAAAGGTAGCATAACTACAGCACCCTCTGGTGGACGTACGTATTAGTGCCCACGTCTTTGTTCAAATATACAGTGATGTTACCTTTATACACGCGTGTAATCTCATTAACTTTGACCCAATAATGACACTTATCATCAGCTTCATCAGTTTATTGACAATTGACATCGGTCACTTATAAATCATCCCAATCCAGTTCAACATCCATACAGTACAAATCTCAAAAGGTACAAATCATTCGTTCAATTGCACTATAAACAATAAATACAGCACATGGAATACAAAATTGATTCAAGAGTTTTTTTTATTATTGTAACCTTAAGTTAGTGGAAACTGGTTTCTTGTGTGGATACTTACTGTACATGTTAACCTGAGGCAACTTCGCGGAGGCATTGTGGTGGGTTTTGGTGGTTTATAGCCACGCACCTGGGAAAACGGATATTGCTGCGGCATTGATCACCTTTATAATACCACCCTTGTTCTGGCATTTCAAATCAAAACTGTATTATCAACCTGAGTATACATGTCATATCTTTGTCTTATTGAACAGGGCTGAATGCAGGCAAAAACCACCTAAATTAGGAAAGTAAATTGTAGATGCAAATTTGATTTAATTCCTTTGACCAAAACTGGAGCACTTGTATGAGTTTTGATTGAGAAAGTCATACATCAATAGGCCATTAATAAGAGGGTACATGCATCGCAGAAGTGTAACGATACCCACGAGACTAGGCTGAGTTAATACAGTTGTCAGTTAAACCTTGCAGCCTTTGGCTTCATTGGTCTGATAGTCAGGTGACAATCAGTACTGTAAATCATGTAGTGTGATACTGCTGCTGCAGACATTTACACAGAATCAATGTGAGGGGACACTGTGTAGTAAACAGACCTCGAGTGTAACATATTACACCACACAACACAGAGGAAATTTTAAACACTGAACCAAAAAAAAAAAAACAAACACTTCCAAGATTGTCAGTACGAATACAGAGTGCAATCCTGGTTTCTTTAACTCGTCTTTCGAGCCACATCCTTCTGGTTTGGTACCCACCCAAACGTTTATCAGATGCCCCCGAGCCATTAGGGGTTCAAGTTTTAGCAGACATTACAAAAAAAACTAAAAGGATCCCCCTCTTTTTTTATTCATTAGCGGCATGACTTTTCCCATGGTGCAACAGGGGATACATAAAAAACAAAATGCAATCTGGGAGGAAAATGCATGGGGTCAATTTTTAACCCATGGTCTCATCACAAGAGTTTCTCTTTTACTTTAAATCCCAAGTTCAACAATTACAATGAAAGTAACTAATAAAAAGAGTAGTCATAATAATAATAATAATAAGGCATTTCAATTCTTTTTGCATCTCTTTTCTCTCTTAAATACCAGGATGCCAACAGGCATTATTTACAGCGCAACCCCCACACCCCTCTCCGCCCTGTGAAGAGAGGTGTGATGAGGTCAATGAGGCCGGCTGCTGGACTCGGAGGTCCGCCGCTGACGTGGAGTGCTGTGGCCGTTCATGCAGCCGCTGTGGCGCTTGCTTAGTCCGCCGTTCAGAATGTCTTGGATGTGCTGTACTATCAAGTTGATGGCCACTGCAAGAAGTGAGAAAGAAAGCTGATTTAGCATTGTGCTCCCGGTCTGAACCTGGCGCTTACAGCAGTTCGTTTACAGAGTCTGGTGTTAAGCTATTAGCAGCTAAATGTAGCCTACAGACACTACTAGTCTCAAACAGTCATCAAAACCAACTGACATTTATCAGACTTTAAGCAACTTTCTTCACAAATGAAGGTGGACTGATAGCTGGAGAGATACCAGTTCACCTCCTGGACACTGCTGAGGTGCCCTTGAGCAAAGTTCTGAACTCCTAAATTTTCCCAGGGCGCCGCTCCGGGTGGCTGCCAATCACTCCACCATCTCTCTACATTTGCACGTCTATGAGCCGTGTGTGTATTTCAGACAAAATGCATGTTTAAAAAAAAAAAAATTCATCCCTTTGAGGGATGAATAAAGTATCTGTTCTATTTAGTGCGATCAGTTGACCCTTTAACAGACCACCCCAACAATAACTATTCCTATGCTGACAAATACAATGATGTCTGCACACTGTTTAATAACTGTGCTTACCAAGGTTATCTGCTCCTCGTGGAATAATCACATCTGCATACTTCTTTGTCTAGTAGAAACAAAGATAAGGTCAATGTTAAGACAAGTTAAGACACTTATGATCAAATGTGTGCTGATCATATAAAACTGACCAACAGTTTAATAAAACAGACGTAAAATGAAAGAACTGTGACCAAGACGTGAATTTAGTGGGCCAGTTTACAGTTACTTTGGAACTCATCAGTGCTCTCTGGTGGACAAACAGTGTAATGTTACCCCAAAGGCCTTTTTCCTGTTTGGCACTGGCTAACATAGATATTAAAACCAATAAATCTCCAAGCTATCGTCTAATGAAGTCGGCCATCTCAGTGCATCAGTCGGGCACAACTACAGAAGGTTGTAAGTCACTTACGGGTAAACAGAACTCCTCAAAGGCCGGTTTCACAAAAGTGATGTACTGAGTGAGGACCTGCTCCAGCTCTCTGCCACGCTCACTGATGTCTCTCAGAACTGAAAACACACACACAAAAAAAAAAGGACAATATTAAATACTAGTCATTTAACAAAATGATAAATACATTTATATAAAAACCCACCACCACTAGTGACTTGGGACAAATTAGACTGGTGTGAAAATGTTCCTGCTACAACAAGATAACTTGTGCCTGTTAACCGTACCTTGATTACTCTGGTTTATCGTTTACTCTACGACTGTTACACACATGGGGCCTGTTAACCCAACTCTCACCACACACGCACCTCGGCGCGAGAGCCGTGTGTCTGGATCTGTGTCAACAAAGAGCTTCATCTGGAAGAGGTCTCTGATTTCCTGTGAGTAGAACATGAGGATGCCCTCGAACAGGACGACGTCAGCCGGATACACCGTAACAAACTCCTCTTTCCTGGAACAACACACAGAGGAGTTTCCTCCCATCTGTCAGCAACTACATCCAGACATGGTGCTATTTAAACTGCTTACATGGTCGAGTTATAAAGCATATATGAGGTTCGGGTTCCTGTTAAACGTGACATCATGGGAGATTGGGTGTCTATTCTGCAGGAACGCATGCAACAGACGCTCTCACCTGGAATGAGTGACAAAGTCATAAACTGGGATCTGGACAGTCTTTCCTTGCAGGATCTGTCGGAGTGTTTGCATGATCAGCTCATTGTCAAAGGCGTCTGAGGAAAAAAAGAAAAAGGTTGTGATCTTTATGTGATGTTTTAGCGTTTAACCCTAGCTTGGTGTGAGCTCGCGGACACGTGGGAAGCCCACACTGCACGTTTGGTAACCTAGGAATCCCTTTCCTGTAACAGGTGTTGGGTTCAGCCTCTGAGCCTTAGAGCAGCTGCCTCTGAGAAAGGCCTGCTGACTGTGGGGATTTAAAATCAGCCGAGAAAGGAAGCAGGAGCAAGAGGGGGCAAAGTCGGGCTCCAAAATGGGAGTCTATGCTTCTGCCAAAGGCGCACTGAAAAAATAAATAAATATCAACGTGGCAGCAAAGCACGCTGCTGAACACGAGCCCGTTTTAAACTTTATCTTCACAATCTGCTTGCATCAGTTAGCTGTCGTCATCTAAGCACTTATCTTCAATCTGTGTTGCGCTAAAGCAGCTGTTACAAAATTCCACAAACTGCTGCATGTGAAACTCCACGTGTAGATGAAGTTTCTGGTTTCAAATTGTGTGAAAAAGACTTCTTGGAGCAGCTGAAATCTGTGATACAAGTAGCACACACATGCCTGCTTGTAAGCCAGCTAAGGTATAGCAACCCTACATAGTGCATGAGCTGCACCACCAAGTATTCAGTGTGCATACCTGGATGATCAAAGTTGAACTGGCCCTTAAGTGCCTTTGCCTTCTGCTCTGGAGTTAGCACCTTATAGAAGCTGTCCTGGCTGAGGATCGCCACCTGCCGCTGGTGGTGGTCGATCTTGTTCTGGCCCAGCAGCTCCATGATTTTCTCACATACGGACGACTGTGGAAACAGATGAAAACGTAAAGGGATGTACTAGAGTAAAGAGATAAAGCTGCAGTGACACCAGTGCTTCCACGATCGTCACCTCAAGTGAAAGCAACGATGAAAAGGTTTCAATCCTGCGCCAGCATAACACTTACTCATATGTGACAGGAAGTGGTGTGGGTGGGTAATTTTTTCCTCACTCTGTGTGAACTGCACGGTGGCCCACCATGTTTGCCCCCACTGACCTTCCCAACTAAAATGAATCTCATACCCAGTGCTGACAGGGCATTCTCCTGTTGCCCGAGGCTCTGCTGCCTTTGTGTCCATGAAACGGGGCCACAATGAACTCAGGGGGCACGCATCAGAGATCCACGGCCATTTAATGGGGAAATCTACAGCGTCATCTTTAACGCTCAAAGTCTTATCTGACAAACAGATTAATCTTTTAATACTAATAAAGCCGTTTCACAACACACAAAGCAAGATTTCTTGATTTTTGTTCGACAAAGGAATCAGTTTTGGGGCGAGTTTTGACGCTCTAGCCACCTGATGAGCATTTTTAATCTATTTATTTAGGGATGTTAGTTTACCATCCCAAATAATGGTCGGTGGGTTAATAGGTGTTGAAAATTATCAACTAAACCTGCTCACAGCTTCATTTCTGATGGTGTGTTTTCATAGAAAAGCCAGTCTACCCTTGATTTAAGAATCACCACTGCACCTTAGTAAATAAAACTCCACCCGTCTGACAACAAAACTGTCCAGACAACTCTGCGAGGGGTGTCGGTGCTCTGATATCTTTGGTATCTCGAACAGGCACGGAAAAACGTGTCTTAACAACGCTTTAATTTTAAACTCATCTTGGCTCTGTGTTCAGAAACACCCCAGTGGGAGAGCTGGGCGCGGTTTCTAGCAAAAGGACAAACTAATCACTATCCGCTCCATGACAAAGAAATGTATGACGTCTTCAAAAATGTTCACGTCCGTGGCTCGTTTGAGAAGGAGGTCAGCGCGAGCGTGCCGCCGTTAGCTCAGCGCTGCCCACACGGCCATAACTTCTTGTAAAAACGCCAATGAAGGAGGGGGTACAATTAACTAGCGGGTAGCTAAAACAAAGGTCGTTTTCTGTTGATGTTTCACTACATTAATATGCATAGTGATATTTATTTTTGAAACTGTAACCGCGTGGAACAAAAGCGACGTGGCCGCGTTGGCTTTAAGGAAATATTTCCATTTTCCCGCTGCCGCCTGTCTGCCAACAGTCATTATGTCGACAAATATCTAGGTTAACGTTATTTAACGTCGGCGGTTAACACAGGTCACTCAACTTAAAAACCGTTTAACGTTACATCGCGGGAAATTGTCTTATTGAATACACAGGTGAAGCCCTAACAAAGATATTGTACACAGTGGGAGGAAATTTAGCTCACTGTGTTTACAAACAGTTCAGATAGCCTCGGGGTAAGCGAACATCAGCCAGCTATTGTCTAGCGCACCGGCATCGCTAGCATGTGATGGCATTTGAGCTAGGTGGCTAAGTAGGCTAACATCATCGATCTAGTGTTGAGTTAGTCGCCCATCCGCCGTCCCATACGGAAGGTTAACACGCCACAGAACAAACACAGAGCCCGGTAGAACCGGCGACAAACATGCTAAGCTAAACCGGTGCTAGCGAAGAGCAGGATGGTTAAACAGATGATCGAGCTGTCAATCAAACCCCAGCGGGCTGAAGCAGCCACGCGGTCAATGAGCACACGGCTGCCGATTGACCCTCTGTCGTGATTTAGCCCAAAACCTGACCGTGACAATTCGCAAAAACCGTCAAAATAGTTAGCTACAGTGCCAACCTTTCCGCTGGCGGTGCCTCCGGAGACACCGATGAGAAAAGGTTGTCGAATAACGTTGGTATTCTCATCACGGTCCCTTAGATGTGTCTCGCTGTCCCCGGCCATACTTGCAGTGTGCCGTCAGCGTTGCTGTGCTGGGAAATCATTAGGGGCGAAGCTCCTCCCACAATACAGCCGTTAGCGTAATACACTCGTAAATTTATTTACATTAATTTATATATGTATTTTGAATATAGTTCCACTGTAATACCCATACAATTTTAAATAAAACAAACTATTAATTTGTAAGTATTATCTTTTTTGTGTGTGACAGTGAAAACATCCAATCGGCTGATACGCTCCTGATGACCTCACAACGGTCAAACATTATTTGTCCCGCCTCCTGGTTGCGCCTGCGCAGAACAATGTAAAGTTAAGCGGACATCTATAAACATTTAACCTTAAAAACACAAAAACTGTGAAGAAACCTGTACGTAAGTTTGCCAAGACCTAAATACGATCGTAAAATACCATAAATGACAAGGCGAGTAAAAAATGGCTAGAGTTTTGTATATTCGTTGTTGCTAACTTTGTTTAGTTAGTTGACAGAAACTAATTTGACGCTTTCGAATGCTTTAACTGGTGTGACAGTGTTGCACGGAGTTTACCTGCGGTATGTTTTACAGTTATCGGCTTAAGTCCGAGCAACAGAGCCTGTCTGAGCATGCTACAGAGACTAGCTGCGTCCCTACGGCGGCCCGCTGCTGCCCCCATCGCCGCCGCGGTACGATGCGTCTCCTCGGGTTCAGTGGGCATCACGGCCCCGCTGAACTTCTGGGCTGGGAAGAGACGGACGAGCCAAGAGAAATGCAACAAGGAAAATGTTTACGAACCTGCAACGGGTAAGATAAACAATTATTTGATATTAGAGGAAGCTGACAGTCTTTGGACATTATTGACACTGTTTCCTAACTGGACTTTGGTCAGTGCTGTCTGAAGATGTGTCTCTGTGTGGTGATCTCTGGTTATATTCTGAATGTCTTTCTACATAATAAATGTTCTGCATTTGACATTTATCTCTCCAAGGACAGTCAACTGTGCACACATCCTGTGTTTGAACAACACACTCTACACTTTACATACTGACCCATATACAGTAGTATATCCATTTAGTCACACGTGGCCACTTCCATGTGCAACCAGTTTTATGGCAGCTCACCAAATCATGTGACCACATCCTAGCTGTTATATCTTCCTTGGTATCCTGTGGGTGGTAGATGTTTCAGTCTTATTGATTTTAAGACTCTCTGTGGCTTGGTTCCTAGTTTTAACTCTGAGGCCTGATCTCTATTTGAGCGAGCAAACACAACCTGCGTGCAGCTGATTCATCAGGCACAATAATGCCCCTTATTTTGTCACTATTATCAAAGAAACCTTCAACGCCTCTGTGTCAATGCCACGTTACATTGTCACACAGCCTGTATCCTACAGGCTTATAATTGATTTCCTTTTTCACTGAGCAATGACGCACATTGAAACAGGACTAACAAACAAAGTGAGATGGCCTTGCCAAATAGAACTGATGTAACCTTTTGTTTTTATATTGAATCTGCATATGTAACTGTCGTCACCAATATATGATTCACTTTGCAGGCCGAGTCTTGTGTCATTTGGAGCCGTGTGGTGCTGTGGAGGTGGATCAGGCAGTGGCGGCTGCAAAGTCGGCCTTTGGCCATTGGAGTAAAATGTCTGGGATGGAGAGAGCGAGGATCATGATTGAGGCTGCCCATATCATTGAGGTGTTTTTTTTGTTCATTCGTGTGCTACTGAGAATATAGAAATTGGTACAAAGATCACATAAGAATTGTTGCAGAGACTATCTTGATTATAGGAACTTGGCCTGGTTTCTTTAAAGCATCCAGTGTGCTGGTAATTCATTTTGCTTCTTGAAAAAGAATGTCCTGTTTTGTACATGCAGTGATGCATATGGGATGTCTTCTTATAATTATACTAACAAAATGTGTTACACTTACTCTGGCTTTCATGCACAGAGCAGGAGAGAGGAGATAGCTGAAATGGAGGTGGTCAACAATGGGAAGTCCATCACAGAGGCCCGTCTGGATGTGGACTCTGCCAGACTGTGTATAGAGTACTATGCAGGACTGGCCAGCACTCTGGCAGGTCAGTACACTGTAGCTTTCCCTCAGATCAAAATAAACATCTTAAACACAAATATTGCCATCATAGATGTTAGTAAAAGAAAAGTCTGAATGTCTATGACATTATTCAGATTTCTAGTCAGCACTTTTTTAATCCTTTGTTCTGTAAAGTTTATACTTTTGCCCTTTCTTTGTCAAGGCCAGCATGTTCAGCTGCCTGGGGGGTCCTTTGCCTACACCCGCAGGGAGCCTCTGGGAGTCTGTGTCGGTATCGGTGCTTGGAATTATCCTTTTCAGATAGCTGCCTGGAAATCAGCCCCAGCCCTGGCATGTGGTATGTTATCAAGCCATAAATTATTAGGAGCAGTATATCTCAAAAACTTCCTTAAAGAATTTTAACCTTTTTAAGCTTTATCACCTGATGTAATCCTTCTATGTTTGACATAAATTGACAAAACGCCTTAACATCTCGTGTAATTGTAGGTATACACATACGCACACTTCACCTGTAGATGGCACTACAGCAACACAATGAATTTAAAAGGTCATACCCCAGTGATGATTAGTCTGTCTCTTCACACAAATCGTTAACATTTTTTATACAACCCTGCCTTGTGTACTAAATAAAAAAATATATATTTAATTTTCAGAATTGTGCAGACTTGACAAAATTAACAATCTAAGTATGTTGTAGTTAATTAGATGAGTCAAACAATACAAGTCTTACTTACTATTTGTTTACTCATGTCTCTGTCATCTAAAATAGGCAACTCCATGGTGTTCAAGCCATCACCAGTGACGCCTGTGACGGCGGTGATGCTGGCAGAGCTGTATGCCGAGGCTGGAGCTCCAGAGGGGCTGCTCAACGTGGTGCAGGGCGGCCAGGAGACTGGCAGCTTACTCTGCTACCACCCGGACGTCGCTAAGGTGTCCTTCACTGGGAGTGTTCCCACGGGCAAGAAGGTCAGGAACTAGAAAGTCTACACATCAACTTTTCTTTTCGTAACACCTTGGCACACACTTCTCATGATTGGGAACTGTAGTTGTCAAGATTTAGGATTTGTAGAGTTTAAAGATGTTGAGGTCTATATTTTCAGTCCAAAATATTCTTTTATATGACTTTGACCCACAGATTATGGAGATGGCATCCCGGGGGGTGAAACCTGTGACTCTGGAGCTCGGCGGGAAATCTCCTCTGATCATCTTTGAGGACAGCGATGTGGAGAACGCTGTGAGGGGAGCTCTCATGGCCAACTTCCTCTCTCAAGGCCAGGTATATAGAGTGTTCTGCTTTGGATATTACGGCTTGTATATTTATATTTTGTCGCAATGCAACTAATGGAGACAGATTATTTGATTTGATTATGTATCACAGGTGTGCAGCAATGGTACAAGGGTGTTTGTTCAGAGGGATATTCTGCCTGAGTTTGTTGAGGAGGTGGTGAAGAGGACGCAGGCAATCAAGATAGGAGATCCACTGTTGGAGAGCACCCGAATGGGAGCACTGGTGAGCCGACCACACCTGGAAAAAGTCCTGTCCTTTGTTGATCAGGCAAAGAAAGAGGTAAAGACTTAAAACAGTATGTCAATATGCTTGTGTGAAGCAACTTAAACTTAGAGCTTGATGTCAGTTGTACTATTTCTAGGGAGCTACAGTGTTGTGCGGGGGTGAACCTTTTGTTCCATCAGATCCCAAACTCAGAGGCGGATACTACATGACTCCATGTGTACTGGGTAAGACTTCCATCCATGATGAATACATTTGTTATAGTGTTGATGTGTCTATTTCACAGAGCTGAATGTGATCTCTCTTGCCTATGCTTTCTTGTTTCCCTAGGCAACTGCACAGATGAGATGACCTGTGTGAAGGAGGAGATCTTTGGTCCTGTCATGTCTGTGTTGTCTTTTGAAACAGAAGAGGAGGTGCTGCAGAGAGCCAATGACACCACTCTGGGTTTGGCTGCAGGAGTTTTCACCAGGTAGGTTCGTGGTGAGTCATCTCACAGGCCAATAATTGCGATTTTTGAACGCTTACTGTTATAAACTTTTCTGGAGGATCCAAATTTAAGTTTTATTGCAGCAAAATCAGTAATATAACAATTGACCACTGAGTAAAGGCCTGTACACCTGGCAGCAGAGCATTGTAGAATAGTGGCGCGTTAACTTAAATGTTCTCAAAGTATCTTGTTTTGTCTGTAGGGATGTGAAGAGAGCCCATCGCGTGGTGGAACACCTCAAGGCTGGTTCCTGTTTCATCAACAACTACAACATCACTCCTGTGGAGGTGCCGTTTGGAGGCTTCAAAATGTCAGGTACAGTCATCACCGGCCAAGTTAGCATAAGTAAAGTATGATTGCAGTGAATATGCCAAAAATATTATCCAGCACCATCACAAAACTGATCATTGTGAAGGGTAATTCCTTATTTAAAAACAATTTTAATACTCCCGAGTCACATTAGTGGAAGAGGAAGTGAACTTGTCATCTTTACATTCACCAGGCATTGGGCGGGAGAACGGCCAGGTGACGATTGAATACTACTCCCAGCTGAAGACTGTGTTTGTGGAGATGGGGGATGTGGACAGTTTATTCTAACACACACACACACAGCGAGGGGAAGATGGAGCACTGACCCACAGACTGAAACACAGGGTTTAGTGCTCAAAGTGACGAGAAACAAGCCATGATGAAGGGAGTCTGTCCTGAATATGAGCCATGATATTTTTAAATATTTCCTGAATGTGAGGTAAAAGTAGGACTGATGCAATCACAAACAAACAGCTGATGGATCAAATTAAAGATCTTAACCATGATCAATTTCTACTATTACATGTACGAGTCGCACATTGTGATACATGATTTGCACTGTGTTCTGTTGTCCAAGCACAGAAAAACATTTTTACAGTGTTGTTTACAAGCTTTCAAGCTTTATTTCTTGAAGATTACATATCAGTATATTTTTATACACGCAAAATGGCAAAAAAATGAAGCACTTTGAACATTGTATTGATTTAATTCTTCATTCATCACACTTCTTGTAACACTTTTTGTACAATCTTGTCTAAATTTGAACTGCGATGGTAACATCCTGCCTCGTGGGTGGAGATAATAATTTAAGGAACCTGTTTAACACATTTTGCTTATCAAATAGACACTAACACAACATTAAACTGAGTTTAACATTTCAATAAATGAAGGAATAGCCCATGTTTGTGCTTACATTACTGACAGAGCTTTTGTTTTTTTGTTGTGGCTAAATTCTTCTTTTCTTCCTCGCCAGATTTTTGGCAGCTGCAGCTCTCTAAGGCAGACAAAACACATAATCACCTGTCCAGTTTGCATTATTACAATGCATGATAAGCTCTAATATATCTGTGCTTCTAGTACAACTATACCTTTGTCAAAGGTCTTGTAGGTTTCTTGAACTGTGCAGACTCTGTTTAAACAAATGTCCACAGTGTAAATCCTTTGATAAACTTTACAGCTTTGGTACAACAGCAACACACAGACTTACCATCTTCAGAAGGCAGATCCTCTTGGTCATATATTTTCTTAGGACGATCCTGTAACCAAGTGTTTACAGACATTTATAATAAACTGGCAGAAAAAAAGATTTAATACTACCTCACAGTGAGATGACAAATCCTCTTTCTGGACCCACCATGATTGTTTCCCTCTCTGGAGGAGCTCTCTCAGAAACCTGCTTCAGGTGGTTCCCCTCTTTAAGCCTCTCCACCCGGCCTTGTTCCACTGACACACGCACTCTCAAGGCGTGGAAGGCCGTCTGCACCTCACCCACCTTCAGGTGCACAGCCATGCCTTCAAACCAGAGGTTGTCACATTCGCCCTCCTTGAAGCCCGGCGGTTGGTAGTCAACAGGAGTGACTATGAAAGGAGAGCAGAAGGAGGATGTTTTTACTACGCGACCCAAGTTAAATTAGACTCTTAACTCATTCTCATTTCATGCAGGAACGCTTCTTACTGTCATCATAATAGTAGAGCTTCATGTTGAGGTAGAGGTTGTCGGGGAGAGCGTCCAGGTTCTGCATGAGCAGGAAGAGCTTCCTGATGAGCAGCACCGAGGCTCTCTTGGTGTCCTCCAAAGTCACCTGCATCTCCACGTCGTTGTTCCTGTGGTTTCACACACACACAGCTTATATCAGCATTATATATCATCATCATCATCATCTGTGTCATTCAAAACACTGATGCAAACAAACCTGAGTATGTCCATCTGTGGCCCCTTCTTACTGTATTTGAATTTGAACTGGTATGACTCAATGACACACTGCAAACAGAGACAAAGAAATGTTTCTCACTGTTGATCAGACTACACACTGCAATTAAGAGTTGATAACAGCATTTTCATACTTACATTTGGTTCATCTCGATTGGCGTACACCTAGATTGCAATAATATGTACAATTACTGTCGGCAACTCTTTCAATACCTAAGCTATGTGCTAACTATAAATGCACTTACCCCAATGAATACAATCTGGAGCTGAGACAGGAAACAACATTGAACAAAAGTCAAATTAGTGGCTGTATTGATGGAAACGGCAGACCAGATGAGACATTATGAATTCAAAGTGCTCATGGCTGCATTAACTTACATACTGCTTCTCTAATGCATCGAAGCAGCCCATCATCCTGGAACAAAACAAGAAGTCTGAAAACATCAATTTGGAGACGTAATTTCCTTCAAGCCACCAAGTGCTGATTATGACTGCAGATTTTTTCCATTTTAAAAATAGGTCTGACTTCTAGTGTTGAGCTACCTGCTGTGGTCACCAGACTAAAGTACTATTGTACTGTCTGGTGGAGTATTAAGGTAAGAATATTATAATTACCACTTGACAACTTTACTGGCACCAGAGGTGTTGCAGTCTTCACGCAAAACTTTGATGCACAAATCTGGAGAAATGACAGACAACACAGGAGAAAACTGAATTTATTACTCGATTCTTTCTGTGTTTGCAATGTTTAAAGTGTTATTTTTTTGCCTGAATATTATCACCCAAGCTGGATTTACTGTGTATAAAAATATGAAGTGGTCCATGCTTTAATTTCCCTGTTTTTTGTTTTTTTTTTCATAAACTTGTGGACTATGTGTGGTGATTGTGTTCACCTTCCAGATATCTGGATCTGTAGGCGCCCTCTGGAAAAATCCCTCTGAGGTAGGTGATGGAGGAGACTGCCACAGCCATCATCCTCTTAACGAAGACAAGGGACTCTTGCTCGGTTTTCAAGTCACTCATGAATAACTCTGTCCACTTTGAAACGAATGAACAGAGACGGTGTGTCAAAGGAGAAGACGGCTACGCTAAGGTTGACTCAGGTAGCCACACGATGTCGCAATTTAATACACAAAGTGAGTAAATACAATAGTAAACATATTAGTTAGTATGTGGTGTGGTCAAACCTCAGCAGTTTCCTCCTTGCTCTTTCTGGTGCACATCTTCCAAGCTGCCATCTTCTCCTCTACTGTTGCTAAGTGAGCTATCTATCGCCAATGCTAACGATCAATTAACCTAGTTAACGATTATACATAAAGATTCAATCTCAGACAATACAACAGACTCTAAATGTATAATATAAGCACCTTTCCTATCAGAACTATTTTAATATTTAGCTCTATGAAGTCTTAAGAAGCCTATCTGAACTCTAAACAGGTTAGGCTAAAGTCAAACATTAAAATGAATCAAACGTCATTTGTTTTTCCCGCCCAAAATGAGTATAGCGCTGACTCACTGTTTACTGTACAAACAATAATTTAGCTAATAGGGCCTTCTATTGCATAAGGATTGAATGAGTTAATAATGCATTCATATTTCTTGCTATTAATATACAACGCTTGCTCTTAATTTAAATCAAACACATTAAGCAAGTACTGACTATATATATATGATATTATATTTTAATTTGTTTTCAGTTATCTTAGTAAATGAGCTTCATAGTTCATGTTGGGTGGAGCTCTGCTGAAGTCACTGAACTACACATATAAACGGCACCTTAAACAACGTGCAGTCATAACTGTGAATCAGACCTGTTTACACACACATATAGTAATGAGGAGAGGTCTTATCAGCTAATATAAATAACACGTGGGCCAGTTTGCAGTAACATTCAGCAAACAGTTAAGCATCTGCTGACCTGGACATGGCATATTTATTTTAAACTTCAGCTCTTTGCACATAGAAATAATACAGCATGAGCCCGATTGGTGTTTATCATCCACCATTCTTTTTATTTGTTTGACTACAGTATGTTCTGTCATTGTTCACTGAGATAAGAAACATAATACCTCACACATGATCCAACATGTACTTGACTTGTTACTAACACCTCCAACAAAGAATAAGATATATGTTAATAACAACATCTCAGCTGTGATGTTTGCAGTTAATATGGCCCTTAAGAAGAGTGTTACAAACTTGTATTCTTTATTTTAGATGAAAGTACATGTGTTGTTCACTGTAAAAAAATTTAAAAACACCTTATAATGGAGAGATGTGCTTGTGCCCTCATTTCAATAATAACGCTTTTATGGTCCTGTGCGTAAAACAACAAGGAATCACATTAAACAACAAACAGTTAAAATAGCTTACATTACAGCAACATAATTACTTTGGTCATGGGTGTACTATTCACTCTACAGACAACAGAACACACACAGCATGTTGACAACATAACTACACCTCCACAGGCACAGCAGCTGACTTAAAATATTGTTCTCTGGAAATGTAATCTCTTAACAAAATCTCCTACAGCAGGCAGCAGACTGTGGCTTTGGACTTATTAATGCTTGGCGAAGAAGTCTTTGCTCTTCTGGACGTCAGGTTTGATGGTGTCACTTCCTGGTTTCCAGCCGGCTGGGCACACTGAAAAGATAAGCCTGTAATGAGTCCTCGTTCAGGGGATGAAACATCTGTGTGAATGTCATGTACAAATGCAATATATAACCTCTATTGGCATGAATTTAAAGCAGGGAAATGCATCAATTTCGATTGCATAATGCAAATGTATCTGTGGCAGACCATGCTAAATTTATTGCCCTCTTTTAAGCTGTAAAATCCGTGTGAACCTTAGCATTGATAAGAATATGGGTCTTTAATTTGAATAAACCTTTATGGTCTTTGCCCTGTGTTTCCTGATAGTGGAAAGCTAGCTCCGGACTTCATAGACTTAATACAACAGTTAAATGATCAATATAAGCATATTTGGGTCATGGAGTGCAAGTTGTATGTTGCACATTTTAAGCAATATTTAAATCTTTTAGGAACAGGACAAAGTTATATGCAACAGGATACAGTAAAACACACCTTCTCCGTGCTTGTCAGTGAATTGGAAGGCCTGGACCAAACGCAAGGTCTCCTCGACAGAGCGTCCAACTGGGAGGTCGTTGATGGTGATCTGCCTCAGGATGCCCTTGTCGTCAATGATGAACAGACCCCTGAAATAGAACGATAGGAGCAGTTACGTGCCTGAAAAGTGAAGGTGGTGCATTTAATTCTATGTTAAGAAAAGTGTAACATCTCCCCCTGCAAACAAAAGCAACAGCAGCTGACACTGTCTTTATTGTTTCTAATCTTTATCATACATCAGCTCTGCACTGTTAACCTACCTGTAGGCGATGCCCTCATCCTCCTTGAGGACGCCATAATCTGTGGAGATGGTGCGCCGTGTGTCAGATACCAGAGGAATCTTCATGCTACCCAGACCGCCCTGCTTACGTGGTGTGTTGGTCCTTTGAGAACATAAACCAAAAATAAAGCGTGAGGAAGTTTGCCGTGAATCCACACGATCATTGTGGGTGAGTAAAATACAAAGCCCCGTGAATACCATGCGAAATGGGAGAAGTGGGAGTCGACAGAGGCGGCGATGACCTCGCAGCCGATCTTCCTGAACTCTTCGGCAGCATCGCTGAAAGCGATGATCTCAGTCGGACACACGAAGGTGAAGTCCAGGGGATAGAAGAAGAAGATGACGTATTTACCTGCACCAGAGGAAAACAGATAACACCATCGGTCATGTGACAATTCACCCGTGGTAATTACAGGCTAATTTATTTCAGCCTTCAGTAATGTAAATGAATGTCTATTCAATATATTGTGGGATCACAAAGCAATGAATCACAGTCCGGAGGAGAGTGTCATCAAAGCGTCCTCCACCCAACAGAGGGTGAGACACGGGGTGAGTTTATACCTCTGTAGTCTGACAGCTTCAGGTCGCTGAACTGTCCACCTGGCATCACCGCTTTGGCTGTGAAGTCTGGAGCCAGCTTTCCAATCTGTGCTTTGCCTGCAGCCATCTTCAGTCTGACCAGATTACAGAAGAGAGAATCTGTTTACATATAATAAAATCACAACCATGTATCGTTTCTTCCATGTGTGGAGTCATGGTCGAACCACAACCCTTCCTTCCTCTCATTTACAAGACAAGGAAACAATGTCTCTTTCATATAGAATGTCACCACAAGTGCACAATTGTTTAAAAGCCTATAAAAGCATGATGCATTTTAAGATCGACCAATCTGATGATTATTATTTATTGTCTATTAAATATCTAAAAAGGCAAAAATCTAATTTCCAGAGCCCATAAAGTTTATTTTCCTGACCAGCATACTGAAATCAAACCATATTAAGTTTCTAACATAAAGAAACAATTATCAAAATAATCTATTAATTTCCTGTGTGTCAAATAAATCCAATAATTTCCGCTCTAGTGCGGGTACCACGTGCTTACAACACAATGACTGTGCTCTGTAAACCACAAGATGAAAATGAATGGGCTACTTTTTTTAAATAATAGATCGATCTTTGAGGTAATTGCTCTCCCTTCTTTGTCTTATGTGATATTGAACTGACTTCTGACAGACACAGATATCTCCAGTGTGGTAATCAAACTAAAGTTCAAAGACTTTACTTTTGCTTTCATTAATTATTAATTGTTAGTTGCAGCCATAAAAAGCTGAAGCAGGTAAAGTTTTGATATAAAACATGCATTCAGAGTGATTCATTCATTCTTATAACTATACAAATATAAGTGTCCCGTGGAAGCAGAAAAATGTGTAATACTTTAATACATAGTAATATAACGATTGTTATGAGTTATTAAGAGTTTAAGAAATAAAGATTTATGCTACACTTAACATTGAATACCACACATCATATCTTATAACACAGTACATCTTCATTCAAACCGCAGCTCAGTTCACTGGGTGCTTAAACCGGCAACAACCGAAACCTGTTAACCATTTCCACTTCTCTGTTGAGATTCACAGGTGTTTCCGCATTTTTCATCGTTGTAGTATTCATATAAACACCAGGTACACTTTGAGGAATATGGCCACCTGAGCTCAAATCATCACGCCCGGGCTGGTTTAAGATATTTTACTGCTAACATTAATCAACTGAAGCACCAGATATGTCGATACTTTCTCTTTAGACTTGAGTTAGGAGTAAAGTTATAGTGTGCTATGAATTAATTATGAATTAATTAAACTCTTACTACTCATAAAAACCGTGTCAGTCTTTCAGTATGAAAAGCACTTGTTGAATACTTCAGGTAACTACAGCTCCGCAACTAAAAGTGAACACTTTAAAAAACTTAAACTGTAAAACAGAGTGATTAATGAATAATTAAATGTATTTTATAACACATACCTCAGTTTTGGTCAGCCCACACCGACAGACAGACAGTCAGACAGACAGACAGAGGGGGAGTGCAGACAGTGACAGGCTCGGTTGGGGAATTTATACCACCGCTTCTCGCGAGAAGACCGTTCAAACGTGACTTCAGTCTGGTCCAACAATCTCAAATACAGACTACACAGCATGACTGTGCACTTTTCACAAAGACTTTCCTGTGTAGGGTCTTGTGCAACAAGGAAACGACGAGGAGATGCCTCCAGTAAATGTCTTTAACTTTTTGTCCTTAATTTTATTTGCATTGCAAACAAAACAATGCACACTTTGCACCATTTATCTATAATATCTACCTCTGTGTATACCCACTAAAGTCATACTGTATATATCCATATGTAGCACGTGTACATACACATTCAAGTCTGTTACGTGCTGTCTGTCTATTGTTTCATGTCAGCTTGTTTAGTCTCTGAACGTACTGCACTTTATGTAGCTCTTGTACTTTGTGTTGTAATGTGTGCACACTTTAATGGAGTCCTATGGACTATGTTTTATGTTTCATATAAAATACTGTCTCGTTTCACTGTGTACTGTGTATACATTTGAAATGACAATAAAATTCACTTGACTTGACTTATCCATCGTCACTAGTCAGAAGTTTCTAGATGAATAACACTGAATCTGTTCATCTAAAACTAAAAAAAAAAAAAAGAATGGTTTCATTACATGACTCGTTCAGGATGTAGAGCCAATGCATTGTCATCAGCATATTTTTTTTATTTTGTCTTTCAACAAGATTGCTTTGCATAATGACACTTCACCGTCATGTGTAACCTCCTTCCCAGGAAAGCCTCATGTGTAACCATGAAGAAAACTTAAGCAAACATGAGCTCGCTCTACATTTATGGAGTTTATTTGCATAGCAGTAGTGAATTGGCAAAATGAAGGAACTCATTTCCCTAAGAATAGAAACAGCGGTTCCCAGTATGACGTGTCCTGTTATTGGTTTGCTTGTGCGTCTGCTCGTCTTTGTACTCTAAGTGCAGCTCACTGATCCCTGATGGAGGGCACCTTTTTGAAGCTTAGTGTCTCTTTACTCTGCCTGGCTCCTTGATACAAGACTGAACCCTTTGTTTATAGTATAACAATAACAGATAAAACCATAGCAACAGCATATTACACATATCGTTTTTTGTACATATAAATAGCAAGAACAAAATAAATTAAGTCAGTGATTCTCAGATACTCAGTGATTGTTTGAGACAACTGCACGTTTTAAATATTCTTTATGTTCTGCGGGTCTGTTGCACAGGCTGGCCAGTTTCTGCCACGTTTCCTGGATTGTCAGTAACTCCTAAACTATTTTATATTTACACTGGGACATACTGGATGGGGTGGTGCACTGTTGCAACATCCTGTACTTATTCTGTGGGCTGAAGAAGGATTTTTTTTCATTTTCATTTCCTCCTTGCCACTTCTATATTTACTTAATGACTTGGCTTAGGAGCAGCAGCCTGTGTCTATGCATGTTCACACTGGCAGCAGTTTCTCTATAATGATAATTGATATTTTACTTCCTGCTAAAGAAGACTGGCATCTGTGAAAAATATATTTTGTTTATGACATTTTGGCTCTCTAGTCCTGTAGTTGCACTGAGAGGTGTTATCTCTGGGATGGGATGTTAAAGCTCAGGAAACTTTCTTTAATATGTATTATCTGTGTAAGACAAAATGAATCAAGACCGGGTTTTATTGTTTCTAAAATGTGCATGTTCTCTTTTAAAGATCACCAAAGTTTCACTGACCAAAGTATATATCTTTCCTCAGATTGTTGGTAAAAGTGTCAAACCTGACATACAGTACACCCTGCGCATCGAACAATAAGCCCTGTGTGTAAAAACTGCTACACTCCACAAAGGGACAAAACAATAAAAGAGAAGTGAAGCTGTAGGTCACATTGTATTTCAAACCGCATTGTTGTTTTTCAACTGGCAAGAGTTTTATGTCAAACTGGTTTGTGTGTGGTTTAATGCCAAATTGCTAAGTACAAAAGTATAGTATATATAATAACTGTAACTAATCAAATATCTGTGTAGAGATGCTGACAGATTTATTGAAGGAAATTAAGCTGTATATACTGTATCCTTTGCAGATAAGTGTAACCTAGATCATATTAGTTCACCTGAATCTATGTAATCTGGACATTCAGAGGCTGTTATCTACCCTGTTAACAGCCCCCCTCACTGTGCCTCTTTTTTCCACGGTCACAGACTAACGTCTTTGCATGCCGTTGCCATGGGCACCGCATCAAGGGCCAGATAAGAGGGGGACACACAATAACCTGCTGTCAGAAGCACCACGGAGGGCTAGTGATCAAACGATATCCCGTGTTCATCTAATGTCTCGCAACAAGTCTGCACATAAGAGCAGATGCACATAATTAGTGCATGGCAGCTCCACTGCTGGCTCCAAAGGAAGGGAATATTTAAAGGGGATTTGTGCGTCCATCATGCTGCTCACATTCAGCAGTGCAAAATATCCAAACAGATCTATTAAAGAGATATGACTGTGGATTGAAAAATGAATGGTACTCTTAACCCACAATTGGTAAATTAATGCAGTCCTATGTTCTCTTCCCTAAGAGCATTCACGTGAGCGTATGCAATACATTTAATGGCTATGCATCACTTCTCTGTGGGATTTTCATCATGTGTGTATTCTTTATCAGCACTCCCACCAAATGGAAGCAACAGATCACAAATTATATATAACAGTGTTTTTAAAAAAATTGGAGAAAACATAAAGTTTGACAAGAAAGGGTTAGGGTTAAAAATCTGTGAAACGTGTCGAGCCAGTGTTTAGTTTGTCTTTTCTGGCCTACTGTAGAAACATGGCGGTTTCTACATGGCGGACTCCATGGAAAAGGACCCATGGCATCTGTAGATATGAAAAACTCATTCTAAGCAAGCGGCAACCTCCGCTGCTGGGAAACGAAGCCAATGCATCCATCATGGCAGCGGCCAGCAGTGCATATTTTCAGCTTCAAGACAGCGCTTCAAAACCTATAGGTGACATCACTCAGGCTCTGTCTATTCTTTATACTGTCATTAATTCTAAGATAACACAAACATAATGATTCTTATTTTCTATTGATTATACACAGATGAAAACATAGTTATGAATATTATATTTAGTTTTTGCCATATTCTGTAAATAGAGCTTTCTAAATATCCCCCATTGGACCTTTAAAGATATAAATATACTTCTGTCATGTGTTATAAGGCAGACTGAGTATGTGCAGTAAACTATAGCAAAGATAAATAAGCCTTGAATCTTCTGCAGTGTGGGCTTTAACCTCAAATAAATTCTCCTGAGACTAAATCCCCACTCAAACCAATTGCCTCTGATTGAAAGAAAATGTGAAGAGAACGAGCTGTGGTGTGTTTTGTTGGTGTGTTTTACTGGGAAATTATAGCTGTCGAAGCAATGATGTCGAAATAATGATGACAGTGAGGTTAAGTAGGACCGTCTCAGTGTGAGGCTGATTGGATGCCAGGTGCAGACTTGTCCTGACAAGGCACAGTGGAGTCAACAGGAGGGGCTCAGGAGGGAGCTGGACAAGCCCCGTCCTTCACAGCAGGACATGACAGTAGGACTCTGCATGTGTGTACAGTGAAACACACACACACACACACACACTTACATACATACATAGGCCTACAGTACCACCAAAACCTCATTTTTATTATGTTTTATCAGTTATTCTGTCATGAACAGTTTAATTAAACTGCTGCATCTATCATGTTTGAAGACATGGTGCACTGGAGGTCACTATGGTAGATGCAACACAATGGTGTCCTCTAGGATGCCCCCCAGTGGACAAAATGTCCTCCTCGCTATACAGCTGATTCTTATTGACAGCATCACATGTCCATCTTTCCTTTTTTCCCCCCGCAATATGTTTATTGTCATTTTTTAAAACATCCTATTAGGAAAACATACAGTAACAATACAGTTTGAGACTACAAGTATGTACAGTACACACACACTTGCACCAATGTATAAGGTACATTTTTCAATTCATGTAAAGCCTACATTACCTTTAATGATTATCTTTAATGATATTCATGTATGGTTCCCAGAGCTTGACAAAATCTTTCCGCTTGCCCTCAGCAGCGTACGTTAGTCTTTCCACATCCTCAATGATGGTGAATATATATTCTTCCATCGTAGTGCAATAACCTTCCTGGTTTGAAGAAGTCCAAAGTCCAGAAGTTTAAGCTTTCCTTTGGATATATTCCCTGCACACAGAGCCTGGCATTTAAGAGGACTTTGTATTTGTGTCTGACATTTCATAACATCCTTTCAGAAATTTGGGATCTTTAGACATTCCCATAGAACAATTCCAATCAAACATTTAGATCAAATATCTGGAATATTAACAGACATATGATGAAGCCTGACAGGAGTTATATAAATACTCATTGTATTGTAGTAATTTAAACCTTGTATTTATTATCTGTGTTTGACATGTACGCCTTTCTAAAATAAATGGTTAAATGGTCCATTGTTTCCCATGTGTTTTATCACAAATGTGCAGTAGTTATACTCACATAAAGAAACAATTTTAATTTTATTCAGAGTTTCTAACTGATTCACCATAAACGCATGATGACTTTCTGTGCACCGAGTCCACCACTGGTCATATAGCAACAGCTGATTTAACCATCTCTGTCCTGTTTGGCTGGACCACTGACTTTAAAAAGTGTGAATCAAACTCACAACCTTAAACCACAAGAACAGCTGTCCAACTCACTCAGCAACAGGGTCAAACCGTCAACAAAGCTTTCAGTCAAAGGTTTTCAATCTTTCATCTGTTACCACTCACTAAAATGTATTATTAATGCATTAAGCCTGCCATCTGCCTATCAAGATAAAAGGCAAAATGTCACCTTTTGTCTACATAATTTTGTCTAGACTGCTGTTATACAGCTGTACCCTTAAACACTTAGTACACCTGAAGAACAAAAGAATATTGTGTACAATTAATCAAAGAGTTCACCTGCAAAACCAAAAAGGGAAAGAGTTTTCGTGAATATTAGTTACCAAAGTAGGCTATCTACTGTCTGGTCTTGGTCTTGACTTGATCTCAACCCCTAAAAGTCTCGGTCGTGTCTCTGTCTCGATACATTCTGATATTTTGGTCAAGACTAGGTCTCAGTTTAGTTGGTCTTGACTACAACAATGGTAAACAAAGTAGAATTAATACTTCTCTGACACACAAGAAAAACCGATACATTACCGATACAATAAAAAAAACTCTTCTATAAATTATGAAACATACTTTAAATATCATGACAGTGGGCTGAACATAAACAACATTTATTGATTATTTTATTAACTTTTGATGCATTATAATGTTTTTATTTGTTCATGTGAGTATTTCATAATGTTATATTTATTTAATTTTGAACACTCTGGGTCTCCATAGTATCTTACCAGTTGTTCTGTGCCTTTAAGAGGTCTCCCGCGCTGGTTGGAGAACACGGAAATCTGCCGGAAAGGGCAGGAATATTTCGCGCCAAATTGAAACAACGTCGCAGTCAGTCTGAGCGGTGAAGAGAGGAGCTGTGAAACAAACCACCAGACTCTGTCTTCAACTTTTCTGTCTTTGTTTCTCGTCAAGGTTTGTGATCAGACTGTGCGTTTTACAACGTACACTTCACAGTATTGAAGAGGTTTTACCGTTTTTACTGGTGTGTGAGTTCGGATTTTGTTTTAGTCCAGCTGATGAGTATCTTTCTCTTTGTCCAGTGTAGCCAACATGGAGGAGGCCAACAAGCTAATCGGCACCGGCAAGAAGCACCTGGTGATGGGGAAGGTGGTGGAGGCGGTGAGCTCCCTGCAGGAGGCCTGCGGCATGCTGTGAGTTACCCATCAGACAAAAGACACCGCTCATATGCAGTTATAATATAGTAAAGCGAGACTGTAGAGTCATGCACAGGTCAAGTTATGGATTAGCTTCCATAACATTCATGTGCCCAAAGTTCACATTTAGGTGTCTCAATAAACTCACCCAAAATTAACCAAGCTAAATTGGATAATGCGTCATTTGCATGTTTAAAGATTTAAATTTCGGGAAACTTTGAGTACATGAAATGAATGTAGAAACTGGGGAGGTTTCATTGTGATATATTTGTTAAATTTCAGCTGTAGGCTCTCACAAAATGTGTGTAAAATTTACATTACATGTATTTAAAGGCCGTTGTCCAAAATGTTTTATTACTTACTAAGGTTTGTTCATAAATCATACACAGCCTGATTTAGATAACCTAAAATCATGCAGAAAATGTTTTTTATTTGTGGTAGTTGGCTGTATTTTCACTTATTTATGGAGTAAGATATCTAAAAATTGCTCTGTAAAAACCTTTTGACTTTAACAGTTTTGAACCTGCCGTTATCTAATATTCAGATTTCTGTTCTGGAAATGTATGCAAAGTAATAATTTTCAATCAGATTTTGCAGAATTTGCATATTTAAGCATACAATTTGAGAAATCTTATAATCCAAAAAGAATTATTTTGATGTAAGTATTCAACTGGAGAACCTCACAATACATTCAGCACCGTTATTGACAAAAACACTGGATGAAAACAAAAGATGTTCACAGTTGCAGGCTGACGTTTTTATAGGTGTGCAGATTAATTAAAATGTGTTAGGGTGGGGCAGCGTTTAGCTCAGTTTGTAGAGCAACCGCCCCGTGTGCGAAGGCTCAGTCCTTGCTGCAGAAGCCCAGCGTTCGAATCCGACCTGTGGTTCTTTCCCGCATGTCATTCCCCATCTCTCTCTCCCCACATTCCTGTCACTCTTCAGCTGTCTCTATCCAACAAAGCTTGAAAAAAAAAAAAAGGCCAAACAAATAATAAAAATAAAAAAAATGTGTAATTGCAGTCACAATTTTGCCTTCCAACAATTAATTGAACATTCATAGAAAACTCGAGCAAATCACATCAGTTGCTTGCTGAAGTATCAGCCAACAGCAGTGATCAATTTGACGGTTGAGACACTGTCATGCGCCCTACAGGTTTAGACGAGAAGAGTAACAAACAGAGAGCAGACGGGCAAAGATCAAATGAGAAGGCGTAGAGCTAGTTCCTCGAAATGGATCATCTGTAGTTGTTATTAATCAGGATTTAAGGATGAACTAAGTTAAACAAGAACAAATAAACACGTGTACAGCAAAGCGAGAAGAAAAACAAGCAGAAGAATGTCGCCAGCGTCGCCTCACTAAATGCCTCTCCCTGTCCAGCGTCAACTCTGACATCCATAACAGCTGTGCAGCTCATCACTGTATCCATCCAGTGATAGTAAACGCTCTGATTTTAATATTTTGAATCACAATAAGACCGTGTAAGTCAGTGTATTGCTTAGGAGCCAAGATTTGTACATTAGCTGGAATGCAGCACAATATGGACGTTTTTTCCCAAAAATAATTTTATTTCCAATAAAAAAATACTTTGTATTTTTTGTATAATCTTTATCTCAACATTGATTATTTTGACCGTAATCATGCAGACTTAACGCATAAATATTTCCGACAGGGAAATGTATGTAACCAGCAGAGAGGAGCTGTACTGTAGGATGCAAATGTGCAAAGCACAGCTGTGGATTTTATAAATATTATGTAGAAGACACCATGTTATAGGAATAAATTCCCTTTTTAATATTACAACTTTTATTCACTCACTCTATGGAGGTTTGTTACAAGCCCACCTTCAATGTTTCTGAACTGAACAAAAATGGTTTTAATGGTGGTTTGATGGGAACTGTATGAAGTTTGATGACGTTAAACCTTTTTTTAAATTTTTTATTTCAGAGCTAAAAAGTATGGAGACACAGCGGACGAGTGTGGAGAGGCTTTCTTCTGGTGTGGTAAAGCTCTGCTGGATTTGGCGCGGTAAGATCATGAAGTCTTTAGTCAAATTTGAATAAATATACGAGTTATAGCACGGTTTAGTTTAGGATGATGGTGTTTTGTATTAAACTAGTGTAAATGCAGAGCTAACTGACACGTTTGTTTGTAGGATGGAGAACTCGGTCTTAGGTAATGCTCTGGAAGGAGTCCCAGAAGAGGAGGAGGAGGAGGAAGAAAAACCCGTGGACTCAAACGTCGACAGCACAGAAAACATTGATGGTGAGGAACTTATGTGTTTAAAAAAAATAAAATAAAAAATAATTGCCATTATATTTGAGCTTATATTATGACCATTTGTTTTTATAAATTATTTAAACCGCTTGATAACTTCAACAGAGAAGACCAGAGATGAGCTGAGGGTTCAGGTGTACGACGCCATGGCGGAGAAGAAAAGTGAGGACGCGGAGAAGAAAAGTGAGGACGCGGAGAAGAAAAGTGAGGACGCGGAGAAGAAAAGTGAGGACGCGGAGAAGAAAAGTGAGGACGCGGAGAAGAAAAGTGAGGACGCGGAGAAGAAGGACGGCGAGAAGCAGAGCGAAGATACAGAGAAGAACGGCGACGTAGAAAAGGCCAAGGCTGGTGACGACCAACAGAACACAGCAAACAAAGAGAACGAGGAGGAAAAGAAGAGCAACATTACTGAAACCAAATCCGAAAGTGAAGACAAGACAGAAAAGGACAAGGAGGCTGAGACTGAATCAGCAGACAAGGACGAGGAAGCAGAAGGTTACTTTCGTCTGTCCTCTAACCACAGACCTGATTGATTGTAATGGCATGTTGTTGCATTTATCTGAACAACTTATTGATGTTTCAGATGAGGAGGAGGAGGAGGAGGAAGATGACGGTGATGTAGAGATGGAGGGTGACGCTGAAGAGCAAGGCGAAGAAGACGACGCTGCTGAGAAGGTACTTGACCAATCTGCTCAAGTACACATCGAAAAGAGTCGGCTGAACATGTGATTCAAGTGTTTGATTTTAAAATGTGTGTTTGTGTGTGCTTCAGGACAGTGAGGACGAGGAGGTGGGGAACCTGCAGCTGGCCTGGGAGATGCTGGAAGTGGCTAAAGTCATCTACAAAAGGTGACGGAAACACTGAGCCATGATCGTATAATCGCTGCGCTACAGCTTCCAAATTAACTGACTTATTTATTATTTTTAAAAATCAGGAAAGAGACAAAGGAGGAGCAACTCATGGCAGCCCAGGCTCACCTGAAGCTGGGAGAAGTCTCTGCTGAATCAGGTACTAACAAGTCGCTCAACGAATCTTCAGTTTCCCTTTTGTCCCCTACATGTCCAAGAGAGCAGCCAGAGATGGATTTAGTTTGTTCAAGTAGTTAAAATATATTAAAATTAATGGCAACATTAACAGGTTTCAGCCATTTAAATTTAAGGATTTGGTGCCTTAATTTAGTTTAAAATCACTAAATTGAATAAGCTGTGTGTTGTGTGGCAGACAGAACAGATCTGTAGACATCAGCTGCCCTCAGAAACAGGCGTTTTGACTATTTTCAGAAACGTTGCAGGCAAAATCAGCCGTTCTCAAACTGTGGGTGGTGCACAGAGGAATCTCTTTAATGTTTTAATTAATTAAAACATTTTATATTACCATAATACTTTTTGTTTTGAATGGAAATAGTTCAAATATGAGCTCGCAGGATTGTAATTTAAAATAAGTTTTGCATTTCCTGTAACATTTTTGTTTCAAACTCGGGCTGCTCTGTTGTCACAGTCATGCAGGTAGTGTCGTAAAGTGAGGAAGTTTAAAAAAAACAAAACACTATTCAAAACCAATCAAGGCTCCGAACATGAAATATTAGGAAGAAAAGTGTATCAAGAGGACCTCCCCCAAGTAGCTCAGGTTCTGGACTGAACAGCCTCTTATTATGAATAAACCTCCATCCTGTGTGAAGTGTACGCTGTCATGATGGTGGTACTTTGAGAAATGAATATTTTTTTTTTTTGAGGTGTAAAAAGTTTGAGAAACACTGAGCTAAATAATTTGTCATTTGAACAATCCGTTTCACGAGGATGATCAAAATTATAAACACTTTTTCAATAACGTGACTCTAAAACGATACGATCTGTTGTCTACACATTCAAAAGTATCTAAAGTACTTATATTATTTAAAAACTGATCTACAATCAGAACGATGCCTCGCTCTGGTCTGGCCGCGCAGCCCACCGATCACACGTTCTGCTGCAGATGCACAGATGTTATCTGATATCATGCTGTAGACACGGTCGCAGTGTTTGTTTCCAGAAGCACGGAGCAGGTAAAGCAACGGCGGACACACCTGGTTGGTGCCCGATGTCACTCTGTGTCGGGCTGGTTTTTGGTCTGTTACGTCACTTGCCTCCTCCTCCGCAGCTGTGGGAGAAAAAAAACAAAAATGCAAAGGACTTTACACAAACGCTGCTGTTCCTCTACGAAACGGAGAAAGGCGGGGCAAGCAGGTGTGTGGAATAGAGAAGGAAAAAGCAAAGTGAGCAGATTAAAGTCAACTCTAAAATAAGGGACCAAATTCAAACAGTGACATTAGAAATAACCTCTCAGAAATCTCTCCCCACCACTAACTCATTCTGTTGGAAACACTGCAACACTGTATGTTCAGTGAATTTCTGTACCAACGCTGCATGAAAAAAACGTCCACCATGTCTCACACCTGAGTTCTTCCTTCGTCTCCTCGTTGAGTCTTTCGTTGCTGCCTCTCTCTTGCAGGAAATTACTCACAGGCGTTGGACGATTTCCAGGAGTGTCTGAAGCTGCAGGTGAAGCACCTGGACCCAGACAGCCGTCTGCTCGCTGAGACTCACTACCAGCTCGGCCTGACCTACAGCTTAAACCTCCAGTACGGCCAGGCCATAGAGGAGCTGAAGAGCTCCATCTCTGTCATAAAGAGCAGGCTGGGTGAGTGGAGTTAACCACCTGTTTCAACATATCATCAGCACGTCGGACTGTGAAAGGTTTCTCCGTGCTAACGTTCAGATTTTATCTGGCAGACAAACTGCAGGAGCTGCTAGACAAGGCCGACGGCCCGGAGGCTCTGCCAGAAGAGAGGAAGGAGATGGAGGAGCTGAAGGCTCTGCTGCCTGAGATCCAGGAGAAGGTGGAGGACACCACGGAGAGTCTGAAAACGTCTGCTGAGGCCGTGAAGGGCGCGCTGGTGAGTCAGGCCTGGAGTCATTCTTCATAAATGTATGATGTATATGAGTTTCATATACATCAGTGCTAAGTCTGTAACTTTATGTACCTGTCAGGATGGAGGCTCCACCTCCTCTGCATTCCCGGGGTCCACTGCACAGAGCGGCGACTCGTCATCCAGTTCAAAGGTAAGGTGCACTCTGACTCTCATACTGAATAAATGAGTAAAAACACACTGGTGACGGGCCTGTATGTGTAAGAATATTCTAGCATTGCCCACACAGAATTGACTGGTTGGCTGATGAGTCACTGTTCGTTCCCTACGCAGATTAACGGCTCGTCAACCAAAGAAGTCAGCTCCACCAACGGACACGCCTCCACGGCCGCAGTCTCCGACATCTCCCACCTGGTCAGGAAGAAGGTGAGGCAGCCAGAGCAAAATAAACGAACCGCACAGAGCTGTTGAGGTTAAACAAACACACTTTGTCTCATCTGAATGAATGTGTGCATTTCAGAGGAAGCCAGAGGAGAGTCCAGTGAAGGAGGCCGTGGTCAAGAAGGTGAAGCAGGATGTTGGTGAGACTAACAGCACGCACGAGCCTCAGACGAACGGCGTCCACAAAGCCAACGGAGACGCTTAACAGTGCCGAAGTCAAGAGGTAAGAGTTTGTCTACGTTGCTAATACTGTTGAAGTTTTAATGTTAAGATGCTATCGGAGCCTAATAAATGAGGTTTCAGTTCAGTTGTTTTCTGTTGCTGACTCTGACTCAAACTCCTTCTCTTTCAGTCAATGAGGCTGGACTCCCTCCACATTTTCGCCTCCACCCAAGAAGAGACTGACCAACACACCAAGCTCTTAACTGTGGCTACACTTGTTTGCTCTTGTAAATATGTGTATCTTTTTTTTTTCTGTGTCGTGATGTTAGTGTTCAATAAAGAATATTGTTTGATACAAATGAGTACTTTGTTTCACATTTAGCAAACACAAATGACTGTAGTCGGACACAACGGTGAAGAAAGGAAATGCCTTTCAACATTCAGGAAGTACATTTTAGCTTGAGGTGATTCCTGCGTTCAATATTTGTTGACTAGATGAATAAACCTCCAGCATCCTTTATTTTCAACCTTTACCATCACACTATCGCCTCCTGCTGCAAAGTTCAAACAGTTCAGCACTGAGCTAGAACCTCATTGTGTAACTTTTTTTTACCGTCTATTAAATTAGATGTCAGATCACACTGTACTGACTTCTTTGTCTATTCTCGCAGGCCATTTGAAAACGACATTTGGACTTAAAGCAGGAGCAGCGCTGTTCCATTTGTATGAAACACTTACATGGTTAACATTAATTATATCTGTACTTTTCCTGCTATAGCAAGCTAGAATATTGCACTTTTGCTTGAAGTGAATTTGTTGTAGACAAGTAGTTTACATGTACATTGAACGTAGTGGTCGATTGATTTAACAGAACAGATCTTACTGTTCTCTCTCTGCCCAACATTTATAGTGGTGATGAATAGTGGTCTAACTGGACCTTTTTCACAGCAGCCGTTTTGACATGAACTAGCAGGGTCAACACAGGTGTTTCTAATGATACTAATTAAGGTTCAGTTCCATTTATTGCAGCAGAGACTTTCCATAAACAAACATGCACAGCAGCACCCTGACTCTGTTTGACCTGAATGGAAATGGACATTAATTAGTCTCATTGCTAACACCTGTGTTTATTATTTCATGTCAAAATGGCTGCTGTGAAAAAGGTCTATTAAAAAACAAAAACAAATGAATAGACCTAAATCCTCCCTGCAGATATCTGACGTGTGACTGAATGAAACATACCAGTGTAAATAATGAATTAAATCATTTACTTACTGGGACTTCATTAATATGATTAATAACACCTCTGCTTTCCCTGCTGTGACAAGTCAAAATGGCAGAAGAGTTTCCAAAGAGAGACTTTAAGCTTGTCTACACATTTTTACTGAAAAAGTAAAAGTAACTTTTGTTTTTAAAACTGAAAATAGCCTGATTAAATTCTCTTTAAAACATTTAATTAGCAGGTATGAATTTCACTACATGTGACCAAGCGTATGACCAGCGTCATGACAACGATGTGGATTTGTTCTGGTGTCTCAGGAGAAGCTCCTGTGAGATTTGTTCCTCCACTACAAAACACATTCACAGCTACAATCCTGTCTTCTTGAAACATTTCAAAATACACGCATCAGTTATATTCAGCACTAATAAAAAATAAAAAAAATAAAAAAAAAGGTTTTGCACGTCGTGTGCTGCGTTTAGTGTTCTTGGCAGGGGAACACATAGCTGCTGCCTTTATACAAATTCGTTATCTTGCCACTCCGGCTGATACAAATCAAAGATTTGCCTACGAGGCAGCGTGGGATCAGTGTGGACATCTGAGACAGACCTGCAGAAAGTCAATTACATGTGCACTCAAACACCACAGTAGCCAGATTCATATTGAAACATATCAGCTTGTCAGGAACCAATTTTTATTAATATCATTAATAATGTGTGTCATCAGCATCATCAATGAAATGAGTTAGTCTGTTTAAAGCAGAATCAAGTGTGCATTCATTGCCCTTCTTTTCTTGATGAACACTTCAGTTCCACAAAGCGAGGAAGAAAGAGGAAAAAGGGGAGGGAAGGGGGTCAAAGAGGGCAGGGACTGCAGTGAAGGAGGAAACGCAGGGAAAACGACGTCTGGCGGAGCAGGAATCTCCCCCTTCACTGGGATATGATTGGTTTTTCCCTTGTGCAAGAATGACAACAAAAAAAATCAAAACAAAAAGAAATTCAAAATGGTGCTCTAAAAACAAAGATGAGAGAGGAAGATGGGGATTTGCTTGCTGGGATGTTGTGTTGGCTGTAGTTGTGTTTTGTTTTGTTTTTTTGTTCCATAAAGCCACGTTAGGATTTGATGCAGTCGTCGTCATCAGAGGTCTGGCTGCTGCTACTAGTTTCGGACTCGGATCCCTCCTCGACGTTCGCCTCCGCCACACTCCTCCAGGGGGTGAAGTGGAGGGTCACACCCCGCGCCCTCGGGAGAGCCCCGTTCCTTTGCATGCCGTTCCTCTTCAGCTGGTGAGAGGACACGCACAGTTAGTTTGTGAAGGATCTCTTTGTCGTCTTCTCATTAGGGACAGGTGACAATATATCAAAGATCAAATACCAGATCAGTCACGAAGCACATCAGCGACACTGATGTTTCTCCGAGTGCTCACCTGTTCAGTTTTAGTCTGGAACTCTCTCAGCTCGTCCTCCGTCAGAGGCAGGAAGTTGTCATCGTTTTCTGGGTACTCCTGCCAGCCCATGGCCTTCAGCAACCTGGAAAACCACAGTAATGTTCTGCTTAGTTGACTGTGTGTGTGTGTGTGCGTGTGTGTGTGTGTGTAATGGTCTTTTCAGACAGCGAGCAATTGACATGCCTCATAATTCATTTTCAGTGGGAGGTTAGCAGGCAGGTAGGGACATGTGGCCAATCTGACAAGCGGGCACAGTCCCATGAAACTGTCGCGGCCGTCTCACACAAACCCAGAGATGAACTGTCTTCTACGCGTTGTGCAGTAACTACTGTCGGGCACTGAGCACCATTAGAGAATGAACCTGGCTGTTTGTGAGTCAACCTCAAAAGACAGGATTGACACTATGTGTCAATAAATCGACCTGTAACAGTCAACTAACTTCATTTAACTCTCCTTACTTAACACAAGTTGATAATTATATCTGTGCCATTTCCATGGTTACCACGATCACTCGCAGTGTCTGCCTGTCTATTCACGAGGAGTGCAGTGAGAACTCCTGGATAAGTGCGTTTACGCAGGCGGAGAGTCGCTCTCTGTCTGAAAAGACCTTTATCCCGTTAAGCAGCATCGTACCGGTGCTCTGCCTCCAGGGAGCTGGACAGGTGTTCAGTGTCTGAGTCACTGAGGGAGTAGGACAGACCATTCTCGTGGCAGACTTCCTCGCTGTAGGCTTTGGGCTCTGGGGTGCTGCTTTCACCCTGAGAGAAATCACACAGGAAGAGAACACGTTTCAAAAAATGTGTCGGAGCAAACTGTGACAAAGCCAAAATATCATGTATTACTAAGATTTCTGGGAATATTTAGCTGCTTTAGTCGGTTTGGTGCTCAAAATATTCAGACTTTATTCCTCAGCTAAAGCAGCAACATCCTCTGTATATGTATATAATGATGTATTCAGTTCGCAGAACACTTCTCGTTATTCTCAAATGTGCTTGGGAGAAAGACACCTTGGAAAATGTACATACAGCTTCAATATGCATTAAGGATGGGCGAACAGTTCAATGTACTTCACCGTCTACAAACAAGTGAAACTAGCCAAAATATATCTGAATGTAGACTTTGTGACCAGTGATGATACTACTCTGACACACACACACACACACACACACACACACACACACACACACACTTTCTTGTTCTGTCCTAAATTATCAAATTATTGCAAAGTTATTGTCCAAACTATTAAATGTCTTCAGGCAGGTGATAGAACCTGAGCCTTTGATGGCCGTATTTTGAAAATCGGACCACGATGCTCCCGGTGGGGTTTGAAACATCGACTAGAACAGTCGCGATTAGCTCCGGTGGCAACGGCGCTCCAGTGTCTGATGGAATTTAGCCGATAACCTCCTCGTTACATTTGGTGGTTAAGAGATGTCATTCATTAAAACTAAACCTCAGGTTTGTACTTTGTGGTTCTGTCAACACATCTGAGAAAATGTGGAACTATGCTGAATCTAAACTTTAGGTCTCGTACACCAAATAAATTACTGTCTTTATTTTTGGATGTGCTACATCAATTAACTTTTTATTTTATTGAATTCTTTAACATCTTGAACCTCGTCTTTCTGTTTGTGGTTTTGATCCTCTGGCAATGATTTATTTATTTATTTGGGTTATATATTATATGTATTGGACTTGCTGAAGAAAAATGTTCAGACTTTCATGTACCAACTGTGACAAAACAAGTTTTATCACTTGAGTGGAGCATCTCATCTCTGTCACCACCTGTAAGTACAGTGTTGTTCTGTGTGTGTGTGACGGTTTATGAAATTCAGTCAAACTGCCGCCTACCTCTCCGGATGTTCCCGGGCTGCTGCTTGTCGTCAGCTCTCCGGTGCCCTCGTCCTTCAGAGCTCGCAGGAACTCACTCTTACGGTCCGGACCACGGCGCATCAGCTTCAGCCTCGACGGGGCAATGTCTATGGGAGGAGTCGTGCTGGAAGGGTGCTGTAGGTATAAAGAGAGGGAAAGATACATGACATTAACAATCATTTTAACTTGAGACACTGGAACACATCTGTACAGTGAAATCTTTTAAAATAGGTCAAACAACGAGCAGCTATTTTAACGGCTGAACGCTGGGGTGGAAAAATCTTCTGAATATTTAAGTTTATGACCAAAGATTACACATTTTAACACACTGGACAGAAGACAGAGCACATATTCTGCTGCAAAGGAAAACTTCATGCACATGTGAGTAAGCATCTCAGCCACGACCACACTAACACATAATTACTATGTTTAGATAAAACCTGTGATTTACTTACACGGGGTAAGGCCAGCTACATGTGTCACGCATGCAGCCATAAGAACTGGGAGTTCAGGACAGACTGCTGCACTGGAATTTTAACAGTCCGCTTGCTGCGCAGTTTTTACATTTTACTAGGAGGTCTGACACTGCAGCCGTTAAAAGGTTCTTGTTTGGGTTAGAAAATCCTGAAACGTCTGCTGTAATCGTGGACGTTTTGTCTCTATCGTCCTCACCTCTTTCGGGGTGTTGTGCTGTGGTGCACTGACTGGGGTGCTGGGTTTGGCTGAAGAGACGGGGCTGGTGAAGACTGAATCTCGGCCTGGCATGTGGAGGCCAGACTTAGTGATCTCTCTACCACCGGATTTCCACTGGGTGCTCTGGAAGACAGGACATATAATGATCTGTCACAAACAGAAAGACCGCTTCGATCACAGCACAGCACCAACAAATGTGCTTTGTTCGTATAATTCAAACATAACAGCAAGTCTTACTTTGGTGGGGGCCACAGCAGGCTTTGGGACCAGGTTCTTGTAGACGCTGGAGCCTGCGATGGGAGCTTTGCTGCCGTTGGTGGGCAAGGCGCCAGCAGTGGCAAACCCCGCAGAGAAGGCCGTGCTGGGGTCCTCCTTGGAAACCTTCTTGATAACCAGCATTTTGGACACCATCTGTTTGCCACTCGGGGGGTTTTCTGGATCACAATGAATTAGTGATGAGATGTTACACAAGGGCAGGACATCAAACAGAGCTTTTAAAACGTCTCTAATATATTCAAGAATTTAAATCCAATCTGGACTGGGAGCTCTTACCCCACACACCAGCGTGGGGGGCCACTGGTCGCATCTGAGTCCCAGGCTTTCCAGTTGTTTCAGGGTTGAGGGAAGGCTAAAAACAAATAAACATTCAGCACATTAACATTCAAATTTTGTGTTTTCAAGTTATGTTAACATCCAAGAATCTGAGCACGCTGTTGCTGACAGGACTAAGTATTCAAATTTAAATACATTTGCCACTGACTGACGGTATCTTATATTTCAACAGAGCTCTGTTGTTGAAGAACTATGTCAAGGTTATCTACTCACAAAGTCCTCTTCCACGAACTTCAACTTGTCGTCCTTGCCGTCTTTGCGTTCCTCGTTGGGGAACTTGTCCTGGTACGAGGTGGCCTTGCGGGGATGAAAGTTGCCATTGCGCTGCCGGTGCCCCACCTGCCTGTCCCTGTCGCCCCCTACCCGTTTGGGGTGACGTCCCTGGTGGTGGTGGCCGTCTTGGGCACCCCGCGAAGCTCCGTGCCAGCTGGGTGTTTCCTTCCAACACGAGCCCCCTGCCAGCCCACCGTGTCCTCCTTTGGCCACCCCCGAGTCCACAGAGTCATGCCTCAGAAGCAGAGACGGCTGCTGCCATCCATCACCTCGAGAGAGAGAGAGAGAGACAGACATGGATAAGTGAGCGTCTGTGATCAGATTGTTTACTGAATAGTACTCGGAGAACATCTGCTTCCCCGCTGGCTTGTAAACTGGCAAAATGTTCGCTGAGCATTATTTCCAATATGGAAAACAAAGCAGGAGTCAGGCCAGAAAAACAGATTTAGATTGACTGGACAAGTAGATACATTTTTTAAATTAAGAACAGGTATGTGGATATGGAAAACGTGACATTGTTCTCCACAAGTCAACATCATGATTCTAATCCATCATGTCCATTGAGATCGGTTATTATCGTTGGTTAACTAAAAACACAGGCATACTGCTGCAGTAATACAGAAAACAGAGATGCAGCTAGCAGACTGCAGAACTCATAACCAGGTTTAATCTTAAGCTGGCAAAATATTCACACCCCTAAGAGCCTGCACCCACAGCGGGTTACTCCGAAGGACCAAACGCACCTACGGGGTACAAAAACAATGACACATCGGGAAAGACTTTAACTTCCTACAATGAAACTACACCAACCCAACACTTGGTGTCAAGATTAAATTGAAGATTCTGATCAACATCTGAACGCATGGCACCCCAAAGGCAAGCAGAGACACATGAAGACGCCTTTCATCTTTTCAGAGCTGCGGGAAATGCATAAGGTGAGCAAGTGAAGTGAGGGACAATGGTGAGACAGCCCAAGGACTATGGGAGCTTAACTTAATAGAGATTCCTTCTCGGACTTGAGATTTAACTGAACTTGAATGGATCCTCGTGGTACGGCTGAGCGCCACAACAAAATCATCCATCCTGAAGAACAACGCTGAAGAAACTGAGACGCAACTTGACTGAATGGAGATTTTCTAAAAACACTGAGAGTCGTGGAGCACGAGATGAACAACAATGAAACAGCAAAGCAGCACTGAGCTGTACATTAGTCAAACCAAATAAAATACATATGTTAGAGAGAAAGGACAGGTGCTTTGAATGAGACGTAAAGGAGGTTTTATATGTCATGTAAGGGGACAACACACCTGTCTGCTGCTTCAAACGCTGCTACAACACCACTGTGCTCTGAGCAGGTGGCCTCAATTATGTCCTTATCCACCACAGGGACCTGAATTATCCTCGTTCACTCGAGGTTTGCTGCTTGCCATCATCTTCAGCTTCACGTAATGAAATCCCAGTAGGAGGATTTTACTTAGAACTGGCTTAACTGATCTAATGTCTGAAACTCGGTGTCATTCCCGTCCTGAAAGCTTATTAATAAAATGGCGCTTTCAGATGTAGATGAAAGAACATTATTTTCCAAAGTCGACCAGTTCATTCTTCACACAACCGCCTCTGTCAAAGTGTTAGCCGCTAACAATGAGCAGCTTGGACAGTGGAGAGGTATTCGAGTGCGACGTTGAAAAGGTGTAGCTGTATCAGCCTCTTCAAGACACATGTATAATCTTAACTTCTCCCAAAGTTTATCACCAATAAGCACACTGCAAATATCCGCTCGCTGCTGTGTGATCTTCTTAATACATCCATGGTCTGTCTCCTCTGTTAGCCATTGTTTTCTGCCTCATTAAAGGAACGAGGAAAAGGGGCTCCAGTGGGTTCTACACTTAAGAGTGAAATGCAACGAGCACTGAGCTGCTGCTGCCTTTATCTGATCCCTGACCAGGTGAACCATTGAATGATCTGTGTGTGTGAGGAGGCGGTGTGACGACGATTAAATCGGTCTCACTCATAGCTAATAAATCTGTAACATAAACTGTAACTAAATGAATGTGTTATTTTTCTTCTGGTGTGTTTGGCAGCTACCAACCAGCTTCAGGTGCACTGGAGGAGGCAGACCTTTATTTGCATTTCACGACTGATATGATCCGGCAAATAAAGACTGTTTATGTCTTCAATCTTATTTCACTGAGATACAAAACACTTATATAACTTCAAAGTGACAGACAACAATCCAGCGTCTGTGTTCAGCAAGTTAATAAACTGACGTGGTTAGCAGCAGACGTCTCCCTCATCACCACGTTGGGTTTGTTGCACTCGTAGGTCGGCACAATTTATGCTGTTTTCGCTGATATTACATCATAAAGTTTGATGACAATCCCCAACAAGGCCTTTAAGGTTTTCTTAGAAGATTCGGTTACTAAACTCGTCATGGCTTCATTCTTTTTGCTTCTCACAGCAGCTTTCCTTCACACACAGCGAGTCTCTCTAATGGCAATAGCAGGGCAAACGATAAGTGGTCAGCCGCTCTGAGCTGTTACCTGCTGGAGCGCGCAGGGAGCCGTTGTTGAAGAAGCCATCAGAGGAGTTGTGGCGGCGGCGGCTCACAGAGGTTCTGCCGTCTCTGTGGAGGTGGGGCTCACCTTGTTTCTCAAGGTTGGCAGCAGGGGACTGGGGGAGGACAGAAAAGGGGACAAGGTTAGTCAAAGTGGGACTGAGATGGTGAACAATGAATCACGTGCGTCTCTTGCAGGGTAAACGACTAAAGAGAAACAACAATTACCCTTGAACCATATTTTTCAGGACATTCTTTTTTCTCTATTCAAAGCATAAATTCTCTCCGTGCTCAGCGTTGCTCTCGTACTCCCTCGGAAATCTAAAATAACTAAGTGAAACTGTCAATGAAGGGGTCTATTCTTGGTGGCCAAAGTGAACAAAAACAGACTTCATAGGAACTAAAAACAATTTTGGAGCACTTTATCATCAGAAATGTGCTTCTGTGGAAGCCAAGGAGTTCCGAAAAAACACAGTGTGCATAATTCCCCGGTGGTAAATCCTGAAGTCACTGAACTGGCAGGGCGGCGTGTTTGATAATGTTGACAGCAAATAATTAGTTCCATCTGAAATCATACCGCTGTCATCAGCAGAGGTTCAAAGATCAAACTAGTTTTTCAGCCAGTTCCTGCAAGCGTCATCTCGAGGAGTTTTTATAACTTTAACAGACAATATGCCGCAATTTAATGTAGAAAACACTGAGAATGAACTCTGGAGAGAGTATCAACAAATCCCTGAAGACAAATGACACTAAGGTGAAGTCATGTGTCAGCAGGACAGTGACTGTGCACTTATTTACCCGTCTTGACTCTTGATTTCACAGGCAGGCCACAGATCACACTGAGCTCTGGACAGGAGAAACACCTTCACTATCTCAGATGGACAGTCAGACAGATGAACACTTTTTGTAAATGACGGACAAAGATCAATCCAATCCAATCACTCGCCTAACATCCACCCATCTTCATTTGCAATCCCCCCAGTTTTACTTCCAAGAGCCAATATTTTTCAGAGAGTATTTGTGTTTCCGTCCAATATTTAATTTAAACTTAATGTAGCAGAAATGTGACAGCTTGTTTCCAGGCCTCTAAATTGCAGCCACATCCTAAATTATGCCCAGCAATTAAAATAATGTCACTTCTGTGAATTGCTGTTTCTCCTGTTGGGAGTCAACTCGAGCCTTTACGGACGAGGATAAAGTTGGTGACATTACTGAGCTGTATCAGACGGTCTGGGACAATTTAACAGAGGTCAACCTGGTCAGGACACTCAACAGTTTAATCAATGCTTGTGATAGTTTAACTGCAGAATGAGGAGTTAAGACATGCTCAAGACGTGAATCCATTGCACAGCTTTAGGACACAGCCATATTAGCTAACATTTTTCGCACTGTTGCAACCACGCTCCTGTCAGAACCCAGCAAGACCAATCTTTGGTCAACAGTCCTTGTGACAAAACTCAAAAAACATGATGAAAAAAAGCCAGCTTGGTTTACTTGTGTAGCTAACAAATGTCATCCAGCCAGCCTTTTTTGCCTGTTACCAAACATCTGCTGAACGCAGAACACAACAGCGAGGCTGGGAAAGTCAGAGTCACATAAATCTTCTTAAATGGCTCAAATATTTCTTTTGCTTTAATTAAGCACAGCTTCCCCTTGGTTTCATTGGTTAGTGTCCATGTTCTAACAGCTCTCCGATGGAGGAAAACAATCGAACAGTGGAGGAAACTTATTTTTAAAATGTTATTTCTGTGCCGCCTTATTTTCCTATATTAGATACCTCCTCATGCATTATGTAATGCAAGATGCAATAGTGATGGCTGTTTCTTTTTTTTACTTATTTTAACGGTTATGCAGCTTCACACATAGCTGCAATGCAAAAACAGTGACAGGGGCAAGACATCCCGGTCTTGACATCTTAATTATGAAATAAGTAAAAATCAACCAAACCAAAAATGGCTACTCAGACTGAATAATCAAACAGTAATAAAAACCTTAATGATAGAAAGATTGATAACTAACTCATGACGTGGAAACCAGAGAAGGTTCACTGAGCTACAGCAGAAGCATTTACTGTTGAAGATCCTCGAAAACTCTAGTGACATATCATGACAGACGTCATGATTTCACACCGATCTCTCGCTGCCCTGAACACCTACAAATCAGTCATAGTTGCAAGTTTATTTGTGCTTTAAACAGTTTTTTGTTCATCTGTAAGACTGCACCACATCTGCAATTTTGTCCAGTTCCCGCCAAAAACAGCAAGTGTTTCCTGTTCGGAAAAGAACATTGCACATGGAATCATGCCTGACTGCAAACATCCCAAAATCCCTCCATGAAATCCGCCGTCTTCTTTCATCATTCTTTTTCACCAAGATACACAATGTCTGGCTGAGCCTCTGCTGAACCGTGTACTGAGTGCACTGTCAGTTCCTGAGGGTGACTCGTACTGACAACACACACACACACACGCACACACTCAGGTGGTACAGACACATTCACTGAAAGGTGTTAGAGCTTGACATTATAACTGTTGTAGTCACAGCTCTGTCTGTCTCATACACAGATCTGTATAGCACACACTCAAATGCATACAATGCGCACACACACACACACGCACCTTGGCAGGCTGGGGCGTGGAGAAGTTAAGCCAGGCAGGGACAAAGTCATGCTGCGCCATTTAGGTCCAGTGTTTCCGGTCAGTGGATCGAGGCATCAAACCTCATGGCCAGGATCTGACAAAACAAACAGACAGCTCTGAAGACATTTTTTAAAATCACATCAGGCAGCTTCAAGCTCAGAAATCTCTTTGATTTTGTGTCATTTCTTCCAAGTGTTTTTTTTCTGCCATCAGTTATTTTGAAATTCGCTGCATAAATGTCTCCCTCAAGACGAGCCAAAGAGTCCTATTCTTAGCAGAAAACAACAAAGCTCGACTTGCTGCAGCTGTGCCTGTGAAGATGATAACTGGTTGACAGCCTGGATGGAAAATATCTTGTGCAGCACAATACTTTGCAATGTGTGTGTGTGTGTGTGTGTGATGAAATGTAAACAGCTCATCATGCTTAGTTTTGCTTAACTGTCTAACTGTTATATATATATATATATATTAAAAGGTGGAAAATTAACACCTGCTCTCCACAACATGTTGTACAGTACATCCATGCTGGTTTGCCCTAGCCAAGTCAGTCAGGTGTAATTTTATCATTACCCCAGAGTCTGTGGCTCTGAAGTCCTCTGCCTCCTCTCTCGGTCCGGCTGGGCTCAGTTCCTCAGGCCTGTTGGCACTGATCACAGAGTGTGTGCACTGACAGACGGGGAGCAGCACGCTGACAACCCCCTCTCCACCTCCGCCAGGACAGCACAGCCCCTTTCCGCAGAGGCAGATCCCTTCGTCCAGGGTGAAAAACTGGGAGATGGGTCAAAAGGTTGCAGGAATGATCTGGAATGGCGATCCAGAGAACTGGCCAAGCAGGAAGTGGATTTTGATGCCGAAGCGCAGAGAGGTCTTTGAGGGACCGATTTTCCTTCTTGAACCAGATTCCCAAGCAGCTCCTGTGTCAGTTATGTCTCTGATGAATTCTGAGTGCTGAGCGTGTTTCCGGTCCAGGTAATTTTTCCCCCAGGCAGATCGAATCTGTCACCAATTTATTTCAACCATTTGCTCTTGTTGTCAGGAGTAAGACTCAAAACCTGATCGGACTTTATGCTGATTGGCAAGGTGAAACAATTTGTCCCAACAGTGAGAAAAAAGCCAGGTAGTCTTATTATTAAGGAAGCAGTCTGTGAAAGTCGTGTGTCCTGGAGTATGGACAACAGTTTGTGAAGCAGTTCCACTTTGACACCAGATGGGGGGAAGAGAGACAGGCGTTGTCCTGCCACACTGTGTGCCAGTATGTTTTGACGTCGACTAACCTTTTACCGAATCATCTTAAGATCTACTGAAACGCATACAGAAAAGAAAAAAGGAGTTCAGAGACAGTCTTCGACTGGCAATGAAGGTCACTGAAAACCACTGCTCACCTCATTAAACTGATGAAAAAGACTGTCAGACTTTGAAGAAAATAATGCTCAAAGGTTCAAAGTCACATGACAATGAAGGAAGTTAAACCCTATGTTACATTGCCGTCATTTTCGGTTTTTGGTTAGTGAAATAGAGATGCTGCTGGATGATGCATTATAATGCAGTTTTTATTTTTAGATGTTTTAATATCACATTTGTGAGACGCCCATTTAATTATATTGAGTTTTCTGTTGGAAGCAGATAGAGGGCAGAGCTCTGATTTCATAGATATGCAAGCTCAAAAGCTAAGCACAAATCTTCCACGAGTCAAAGGGTCTTCATGACACGATGCACGAGAGTCCTTTGACAACAATTCAACTCGTCCAAAAAGAAATCCTCAAGACGGCTCAATCGACTTATTTTGCTCAAGGGAGAAAAAAAGGTGTAGGTTGAAAAATTGCATGCGTCCAAAATTAGTCAAGTGGGTCTTTCCTTTTCTTCTTCGAATGAGTTTGTTTTTCCCCTCATGTGTAAAGTTTCAGTGCAGTTTTTTTCTCTTGCTGAGGCTTCGCTGGTATCTGCACAGGAACACACTGGACCTGCAGTAAACAGAAACAGTGTTAGCCACAATTCAGGAAACATCAGCTTATAAATACGCACACTAAACTCCAGTTGGCAGTTTATTAGTTACACCTAGTTTAACTACTAGAGTTTAATACAACAGACCTGTGATCGATCACACAGTTGTAAAAGTTGGAATGTCCAGCTATTCTTCAAACTGATTTAGAGAGGTGTGCTGAACTGTTGTGTGAAGTGCTTCTAATGTTTAGTCAAGCATTGTTGATATAAATACGGTGGACAAAACATTGCTCAAAATGTAAGATAAGACAAACTTTAATGATCCCACAGTGGAGAAATTAACTCAGCAACTTGTGTACACAAGGTGGAAATTACTCATAAATAAGAAATATATAGAAAAGTCACGACGTCATGCTGGTGTTAAAGAATCTGACAGCTGTCGGAATGAAGGACCTGTGGCAGCGCTCCTTCTCACATGGTGGGACAACACATCTGAGTAGAACGCAATAAAACACAACATCGCCACAAACTATAACTGTTGTATCGGACTCTATTAGTTTTATAAAGAGCGCCTAATAAACAGACAAATTCAGCTTAAACCAACATTTCATATCTCCATCCAACATGCACTACAGCAGCTATTTAAAGGGTTCATGTCAGACATTATGAGGGATGCTCATCCTTCACTGAATGTCCCAAAACTGCCTCCAATTCATCTTAAATGAAACTGCATTTTGAAAAATCATGACTCAGGGATCTGAGGACCATTTTATGCTCTCAAAGCTGCCTCTTTTTATAAAATTGTGTCGGCTTTGGTGAATGAAATATTTATACCAGTGTAAAAATAACTTGAGCACTTTCTTCCTCTGACTGACGCGCATCTAAACAGGCCTGCCAGTGTGTGTGTGTGTGTGTGTGATGCTGGATGTTTACAGTCTCATCAGCTTGATGTTAAAATATAAGATATGGTAACGTTAGAGCTTTAAACACACACGAAGCCTGTGTGAAATAACTCGAGAGACAACTCGTGAACGTGTTCCCACTGAACTATTACGTAACAGCTCCACATCAATGAGCTTTTGCCACGGACACGCGCTACAATGTGCAGCACAGACATGTAATCACCGTGAGATCATACTCAGAACAATGGCGACAACGCAAATAGTGAGAAAGCACCCGCTTTGACGTTATTATCCAGTGTGGGACACCCACATGTCCACAAACACACAGTAACGTTACATGCACGCTCCACCGTGCTAACTAGCTGAGTAATGTTATGGATTAAAGTGCACGGAGACACATGAAAACGCAAAGCTGTTGAGGTGTTAGCTCACCAGTCAACGTTAACGACTAACTAGTTATCAGAATTAACTCTGCCGCGAGCTAACTCTGTTTAGTTAACTCGGGTTAACGTTAGCGTAGTAGCAACTGTTAGCTCATAGCTGCCGTTACCCAGCCTGTTAACTAGCTCACGATAACTGCGAGGCAGTTTAACTGAACCGGCGTGGTTAAGAGGCTTAGCGACGTAAAAACACATTTAATATGCTCACGGTGGCTGAAGCTGTGTGGTTAGGCAGCTGTCACGAACATACAATAGAGGTAAACAGACCTGGCTTCGTTGGAACAACACAGTTTCAAAATGGCTACCTTAGCAGCGGCAGCACACATTCATCAGCTCGCTAAGTGCTCGCGAGCTAACTTGCAGTGTTTCATGGCGAGAGCGTGCAGCTGTTACCTTCTCATGAGCACGAGGGCCTCCTATAGAGAATCATTCCAACATATATAATCTGCAAACATTAACGAGACTACACTTTTCTCGCGGCTATAAACTTCTTTAATAATGCGGCGGTTGGTGTTTGTTTGGGTTTTCGGAGCGCGCACCACTGGCGCTGCCACTGAGGGATTCGAACAGCCTCAACGACGCTGCGTTCAATATCTGTCGCGATTATGCAACCGAACGAGGTTCCGCCGTGTTGTTTTTAAAAGTCGAGCCGGGTCAACAGCGCTGCTTCTGTTCGTGCCTTTTCTTTTTTTTAAAGAAAGCAACATGCCCACACCTGATATCCCCACGTGATAATTTTCAAAATTATCCGAGTACACGTTGTTGGTATCGCGTATATTAGGAGTTTGTTATCTTGAATATAACTTAATACCTCCCCCCCGTCACCGACAGTCAAACAAGTCGATATCAGAACAAGTCTCATTCACTTAAAGCAGATCAGCGGACAGGCGTTTAATCGAGTGACGATACATGGCAACCAGCAAACGACCTTAAGTTGAGCTAGTTAATGTTAGCTAACGTTGTAACTGTGTATTTACTGTGTGTGCAGCGGCCTCGGCGGACCGTTGAATGACAGGCAATTAAAGGGTAACGTTGAGCTAACTGTGTTTTATTGGTTGTTTCAGTGTGACAGCTCTGTATTGCGTCAGGTTGTATGCTAACAGCACGTTAGCCTGGAGTGATTATAGCATAGAGAAAACTGCAGATTGCACGCGCAGTGGGACATTTTTAATACTAATTAATGATGTGTCTTTTTCAGATTTAAGATGATTAGATTTGCATCTGGAAGACGTTTCATTTCTGGGGTAAGACTTGATCAGTACCGTCTGCTCACTAATAAATACAGAGTGTATCTGCCAGCGTTGCATAACAATAAGAAGTCATGATGTTTATACACTTTTCTGGTTATTATATCTTCAGGTTCCAGTATGGAGATGTCTTCAGGACATATCCAGAGCACCAGGCCACATGGCTAAAGCCCAGCTGCTGTTCCACTCTCAAGCCTCTCCAGTGTTAAAGCCCTCCAGACTAACTTCCACCAACAGGTTGTTGAGCATCAGGCCTGTGAGCTGGTCTGCATCTCGTCTCTGCCACGGGGATTCACGAGGCACCTCGGAGAGAGCCGACAGCAAAGGGGGTTTCAGTTTGAGGGCCCTCACCGAGGCTCCCAAACCAGCTTTGTACCTGGGTTTCTCTGGGCTTATCCCGTTCCTATCTGCGCCTCTCCTGATGGCTGCCACACAGTCCTTCTACCCCGAACTGGCATATGCTCAAATGGCCTATGGAGCTGCTATAGTCTCCTTCCTTGGAGGTGCCCGCTGGGGGTTTGCCATCCCTGCTGGTAGCCCTGCTCAGCCTGACTGGATGAACCTGGCCAACAGTGTGGTGCCTTCACTTCTGGCTTGGCTGGCACTGCTCTGCAGAGACAATATTGCAGAGGGGGCCTTGGTAGTTATTATGGGATTGGGTCTCTCACTGCACTATGATCTGACCCTGCTGCCTGGATACCCCTCCTGGTTCAAAGCCATGCGAACTATCCTCACTCTGGTCGCCACCTTCTCACTGGTGGCTACCCTGACGATTAAAAATTTCTGTTCTGAGAAGAAAATCAAAGAGATTGAGAAGTGATTTTTAAAGGACAGTTTGTACTTTGAGCCACATGAACTTAATAAAAATGTAAAATGAAGTGCAGACAGACAGTCTGGTTTGTTCATGCTGCACACCAAATCACAGCAGCTTTTGTTACTCGGCATTAATATCTTTGAGGACAAATGTGATGTGTATACATGTGGAAAGTTGCAAAATTAGCACAGAAATGACTAACGTGAGGATCTAGATTAAAATATCCAAATGTACAAAACACACTTTAAAATGAATGTAAAAGAATACACAGACAAAAGTTCTCTTAATATGTTTGAATATGTGCAAATTTGAGACAAACGTTGAGACTATTTGCATACCTTTCCTTTGCATCGTTGTGCAACTCAAGTCTGATACAAGTCAAAACCACACAGAAGCAATGCATGGGCAGTGATTTTCTAAGCTGTTTTCTTAGTTGGTTAAAGATTAATTATACAGCATAGTTCTGTTATTAATGCTAACTGTTTCCAAACATCCTCACCCACCTGTCTCCCCCTACCTGCCTCTTGAATGATTACACAGAGACCTGTAAATGTAAAGGCATTGTGTTTTTCACCTTTTTAAGGTCAAAAAAATCACAATGGGTTTTCCTGAAGATTGACATTTGATGATGTAAATCCAGGAGTGCTGAGCTCCAGCGGCAGAACTTTTGTCTTGGACGTGTGCCACATCAATACTAAACAACCTTGATGGTTTACAATAGCAGACGATTGCAGAACCTAATAAAAAGGGCACTGGAGAGTTGATGACAACAGACGGACTGGATCGTGGAGTACACTTAAATTTAATGTGGAGCCACTAATTCAGTGAGATGTCAAATGTAATCTTACAGAGCAAGTGTTGCTTCTGTAGTTTGCTTGTTTGTCCAGTGCAGAAAAATCCCCTCTTCCTGCAAAACGTCAACTCAGGGTGTGTTTGTCAGGTACAACCTCAGAGTCCGTTAAACTGCCATTTTCCAGACAGTACACGCAGTAGACCAACTTAACAGTTTTTAGGCAAAGACAGCATTGTCATAACAGACCTAACACACCTCCACAGCATCACTGAATACATCAGGGAAGCTTTGTAAACTATCTTGTCAATCCTAAATAAAGAAAGATGGATTGTAGGTTCATTTTAAACCCAGCACGCATGTGACTTTTCTGAAGTTTATTAAGTCTGAAAAGCAACCAATAAGATGTTATTACTGTTGTGCAATATGAAATTTCTGTTGTTTTACGTAGGATTAACAGTACATGATATTAAAATGCTGTCTGTGCAACGGTTCCACTTGGCTTGCAAATGCGATGAGCTCCAACATCCAGAGGAAACATGATGACTTACCATAAAGAAGATAAACACAACAAACTTGTAATTTCAGGTTCTGCGCATGAGTGAAATGATTTGGACTGAATTGTACATAGTGACAAAGAGGCACTATCATTTACAATATCATACAAAAATAATCCAGTGAACATTACTGAGCGATAACTGCACTGGTGTGACAACAGTGGTGTGCTGTTCAAGTTTATAATTATTTACAGAAATCACTAAACATGAGACTTCAGGTCCCATTTATTAAATAGGCTCAAGTGGTTTGATAAATCTTCCAAGTAGCAATGCACTCACCACAAACATTTCTCTGAAGACAAACAAAGAGAAAACAAACATCTCAAAACATCTTATCCAAGAATAGTGTTCAGTCTGAACAGGAAGAAAAACTCTCTGGTCCACTCAAAATAAAAGTCTCACGGTGAAAAAGTGTCCTTATCACAAGAATTGTTTTGACTGCAAAAACATAAAAGAGGGAAACAAGTCTGCAACTATGAAAGTCTTGTAAAATCATTTAGTGAATTGGAAATACAGACAAGCAGTTTTGACAGTTTTCCAGTTTTTGATCTGCCGTCATATTGTTGTGTTGGATCAAGGTCAAACGTTTCGGACAAATAAAAAAAGAAAAACACGAGCAGTCCATGTATAAATAACATGATAATGCGAAAGCCTACTTGAGACAGAAACATTTTTTGTGTTTCTTAAAGTGCAGCTTCTCTTCAGTTAAGGCGCTGATAGGGACGCTCACAAGTTGAATATTCCTGGCTATCAGAGCACAGCCAGCCCGCCATCGCAGCGGCTGGTGATCATGTTGCCAACTTCAGTCCAGGTGTCCAGGTGAGGGTCATAGATTTCCACAGAGTCCACCGTCACCGGGGCAGAGAAGTCTCTGCTGGCGGCCCTTCCTCCGACGGCGTACAGCAGACCATTAACTGCTGACACTGACACTCCTGCACGAGCTGTAGACATCGAGGCCACCTCAACCCATTTCTCCTGTAGAAAGAAAAGCACAGAGGTGAGAAGAAAGTTAGGACACAGATATTACAGGATAAATTGACTGAAAATGACAAAATCAACATTTTACCTCTTCTGGACAGTACTTCTCCACTGTCTCCAGTGCACCCAGTGCCTCATTCCATCCGCCCACCGCGTAAATGCAGTTATTGAGGCAGGCGACGCCCACATAGGCTCGACGTGTGACCATGACGGGCAGGGCGCTCCATCGGTGGGAGATGGGGTCATACACCTCAGCTGAGCGCAGCTCCATCCCTTCGTCACTGATTCCTCCAATCACATAAATAAACCCTGGAAAGATAAAACAGTTCAGAGCTGCTTCGCAGAGTGTCGACGTCATCAGAGGAGAAATAAACTGTCGCAAACCCAAGCAAGAAGGGGGTTCAGGAACATTTGTAATTGTGTGTAAACTTGCTAATACAGATAAAAGAGCTAAACTACACTTCCAAGTTGCACTGGAGTATTTATTTTTCAAAATAAAAGTAGAGGAACACACCCTGTAGCTCACAGCAGCCGAAGTAGTAACGAGGAACAGCCATGCTGCCGATGACTTCCCACTTGTTCTCCTCTGGGTCGTATCGTTCCATCGTCTTCCCGATCTCAGAGCCAACCCAGCCACCTAAAGAAGCACAGTGCAATCATGAGAATAGGATTTTTGCTTGAAGTTTGCACCACGTGGTAAATTTGTGCTTCAGTGAGAAGTATGTAAAGTTTTACGGCACTAAGTCACACACCACCAACTATTTCACTTATTTTGGTGAACTTGATCTCTGTGATTTACGGCGTTTCCTGACAGATGGTAAAGTAACCTGCTGCAAACTAGTAGCTGTTAGCTAATGTTAGCTCAGTTTGTTAGATGAGCTCCCGGACTGCGAGCTCACCGCACCGGGGGAGGGTTAGTGTTTGTACGAAAGGTGTTTTGGACCACTGGGAACAGGGAATGCTAATGGGGAGTGGAGCCAAAGTCGTGCCAGTAGCAGATCTGAGAAGTGGGCAATGTAACCGGGCTCAGCAGCCTCTAGAGACATAATGACCGAAATGAAGAAACATAAGGGGACGTTGACAGAGGAAGCTAAGAAGAGAAAATGATAAAGTGACTGAGCAAGAAGCTGACAGACAAGAGTAAATCTGGGACTGCTTTTAGTTGTGCACTTACAAGAAACAGACAGCCAAGAAAACAAATAGTCAAAATCACAGAAGCAGCGACCAAGAAACCCTGACTTTTAGTTCCTAGTAGGGGCCGAAAACAGTGTATCCTACATTTCCTATAAAGCAACTCAACAGCATCTTTCATTAAACCTTTCCTAACTCATAAATGCCCATGTCTTTTGTACCCTTAGATTGTGAGGAGAGCTGAGAGGAGTCGTGTCGCACTTGAGTCATTTTCACATATGACACAAAGCTCCTGCAGCACCACAGATTGTTAGACATCAAATAACAGTTTTCAGAGGCTGAGTTGTGCAAACCGTGACTAATAAACAGATTTCCAAAGTGTGAATTTGGTGGAATGCTCCATTAAAACCAAATTACCTCTTTGTGTTGTATGTATTTTGGTTAAACGTGGTGCTAGTGTTGCTGTGATATTTACCGAGGGCATACAGAGCTCCGTAGCAGGGGCAGACGCCAACTCCACAGCGAGGGAAGTTCAGCGACGCCACAGCGGCCCACTGCTTGGTCACCGGGTCATATCTTTCTGTGCAGTCAAAAATCATTGAGTCTTTCTCCCCTGGTGAAAACACAAACCCTTGTCAGATTGTTGATTGTTGAGGTTCTTTTATTTTTGGGCTTCAACACAAACATAACACTGCTCTCTCACCTCCCACCACATAGATCATGCCTTCCAGCACAGCGACCCCTAATCCGCTCCGGGCCTGGTGCAGGGATGACACAGTGGTCCAATACTGGTTAAAGGTGTCGAAGCGCTCCACACAGCTCAACGCCCGGCTGTCACTCCAGCGGCCGCCCTGCAGCCGAGTGTAGCCTCCTGCCATGAGGAAACAAGTGAGGGGTCCATGATTAAATTCTTTTTCTTGATTCACCAAAATTCATCAGATTACTTTCCATGCTGAAAAAGGTGATCTGAAACAGAACCTATGGCATAAAGGTATTTCCTGGCTTTTCTCCTGGGTCTCATCTTGGCTGGTTGTAACTGACTGTACATCTTATTTTCTTTGGGAGACTTTGAGACTTCAGTGTATTCCTTCAGCAGAGTCTGCAGTGCCACCCTCAGGCTGAAGTCTGTAATACCTTTAATGAAAGACAAAATGACAAAAAACAAGATGTTGTTTACAATATTTATCAATTTTACAACTGTGTAAAAAAATAAATAAATAAAAGGAGGGGTGCTACATTTCAAATTGTGTGTTTCCCTTACCTTCTATGTACTTGAACAGTCTCTGTGGTGAAAGCAGAGGGAAGCGGACTGGTTCCAACACCTCCACTACATGTTTTTTCCTCTTTGCCACATCTTGAAGGACCCAGTCCATGGCTGCAGTGAATACCTGGTACTCATCCTCAATTCTCAGCTCTTCACTTCTTAGCAGCCTAACTAACTGATCATTGGACAGGCCCCTGAACTCATCGGTAACGCACACCTAAAGGGATAGATGCAATCTGTAAGCACTGAGCTTGTAAATTACAGTGAGTTGAAGCACTGTTAGCAACACAAATGGTAATGAATGCTGGTGGTGTTTACATGTACATCTAGCTTTTATTTACTGGGGGAACAGAGTGTGACACAGCACAGAGATAAAATGACCTTTTAATGTTTCATACCTCCAGAAAGTGAACATGGATGTAGTTTTCAGTGAACTCCAGAATGTCCATGCAGGCAATCTGCTCCAGGAACTGAAAGATGCCCACACAGTTGGATGGGTCCATGTGGCCCTTGAGAAACTCTCCACAGATAGACACCACCTCGTTCAGCTGCAGCATGTCCGCTGCCACCATCAGCTCCTGAACGTTCTCCACCGTCACACTGATCACACCTGAAAAGGGTACATAGGTCCATTCAGAAAATGGTACAAACAGTATGTGACATGACGATGGGAATATCGGGATGGACGCAGACCTGTGTATATGAAGTCCAGCAAAACCTCAAAGACTTCAGTATCCACTCCAAGAATCTGTACCTCCTCTTTATCCACCTCCCTCATACCCCCAGAGAACAGAGCAGAGAAGTAGGGGCTGCTAGCCGCCAGCACCAGCCGGTGGACCCTGAAGACCCGGCCGCCAACTTTGAGCCCCACGTCACAGAAATCTGTGCGGAGCCGCATCTTGTTCATCTGGGCCAGGATGAGTCTGGCGTAGCGGTCTGAGGCCAGCAGAGCCTGCTCGGACGCCTGGGTTGCCATGGCAGCAGCAGCAGCATCACCACCACAACAAGTGGATGTTGACACAGAGGTGGAGGACATGGCAGCGGGGGCTGGTATGTGTTAACATGGAGGCCAGTATTCCCAAACCCTCCTCCTCTTTAGTGAGGTTCAGCATGAAAGAGGCCTGAAAGACACACGAGCTGATTACACGAGACACAGACTCACTTCACTGTTGTGTAGCAGCACAGAGCTGAAGCAATGTCGGCGACATAACACGCAATAAACGGAGAGAAACGGACTTTCTTGACAGTCTCATGATAAAACACACTGGTAGAGTCATAGCTAAATTACTGTCCGTCACTCTGCTGCTATATTGGCTATAAAAACACCTGCCGCCGCCGTTAGCCTGGCATGCTAGCCAACAGACATCTCGCCAGGGTGGATTCAACCATCATATTGATACATTGATCAACTGGCATCGTACAACTTTACTGCTCGACCAGTCTCTGCCCAGAGAGTGTCAACTTGCAGAAAAATACCAAATTGCGGAAAATAAATGTCAAAATTAAGCTTGTTTTAGCCGCGACTTACCCATAAGTTGACTGATGAGGATGCAGGCAACTTCCGCCGCCCTGCAGACTGTCAATCCTGTCTGTCTGCGATCGACTGCTCTGGACTGGCGTATAAATCCAGTCATGACTAGCCAATCCCCGATAATGTTGCATTTTCTGTGGGTTTGTGTCGTCATTGACCCTCGTTGTCTTTTTCGAGGAACAGAACATTGAATTACACTAAGTAGAGCTTATTCTGCTTTGTTTTTATTATACATGTGTTAGTTTTTACTTATTTTTGCTCAGTTTACCTAATAATTCACGTCAGGTTTGTTTTAACACACACCGCCAGGTGGCAGTGTTGTCTTTGAGCAAGCAGCCAAACAAATGGGAGTCCTTGACAACAAGCCACAGAAGCCTACAATGTAAATTATCATAGTATTCTTGGCATGTCAGCCCCCAGCAGAATGGTAATTTTAAATGTTCTCCACTGTGTTGGCTGCAACCTCATGCACTGAAGACTCGACCAAACCTACAAAGCTAGCCTACTCTTAGACAGTGGCAGTGGGTAGTCCAGTTTGTTTTAATCAGTAGCTTGACATCAAATTAGCTTAAATATTATGTTGGAAACCTGTTATTACATACAGAACTCTAGCACTGCTTGGGCCCATTAGACCTGTCTGGTCGACTGAACTGAGGTGAAAAAAGCCTGTGACAGTTACAGGAAAAAGTCCTGTAACTGTCACTTGACTTGTATTTCCTGCTATTTCAATGTGTCACCCAGATTTAAACAGCTAGCGGTGTGCTAGAGAGTTTGTGGTGACACCAACGTTTGCCAATTAAAACTCAAAGATATGTGCCAACCTGGCCACCCTTGGTAAACACAATTGGTTAGGTTTCCCTCTTGTTGCCATGTATTGTTAAATTTCCAGTCTGTCCTGTTTCTCTAAAGGGCATCCAGCAATGCCATTATCTGAGCTGAACAATTATCTTATTGGATACAGCTTAAATGGACTCTTAGTAAGCCAATATAAGGCAAAGCTCAGCTTCTGAACTGAATGAGCTTTTGAAAAAAATAAATAGATACCCTGTCACTTTAATTTTCCTCTTCTTTGCAGCCAAATATCTTTGGAGGAATGTGAAAATCTAGACTTAAAATGTTACTACAGTGAGTTTTGAACATGAAATACATAATTTGTTAGCCAAAGAATCAGTGACAATCAGATGACAGAGTAACTGAGAACATAAATAAGTAGTTTTTAGTCATCAAGTATAAAAAATAAAATATTTTCATGGTAATACTACTAAGTTCTGCCATATTCACCTCTCCTGTTTTTCACAATAGACTTCTAGCACAGATACTATCATAAATAAATGTACAACAGTGTTTTAACCTGTAATATTATCGTCTTAACACATCTACATATTTATTTAGAACCAAAAAATCTAAAAAATATGGAAGGCAAATGTATGCTTGATCCTCAAATAAGATGAATTTATTTTTCTCAGTGGTGGCACGATCACTGTCACTTTCCACACAAGCCTGAGTTATGTGTTAATCACATCATGTATTTTTAGCAGTCGTGAGTTATCAGTGCTGTTTAGTGATTAAAGAGCCTCATTGGTGTTTCAATGAAATGTGACAACAGCCTCCTTTTAGTCAATAGATGACACATGCTAGTGAGGGACATACATGTTCTCTCATCCAACATGTTAATATTTCCATCAGATGTTGGTTTAAATAATTGATAAAGACATCTGTTGTTAGTTGTTCATAGCTATTCATTCATTACTAGAGGCACAAAACAGGCCTCTGCTAAATCATTTAAATTAAACATATTGTCATGTATCATCCATGGTGTTTAGGCTTTATGTGTTTAATTTGTAATATGAAAGTGTCTCTTTTTCTTTGCCTTTTGTTCTTCATGCTTCTGCCTGGGCAGGTGACGCTTGTAAAACAGGTTTTGATAAGTAGGTGAGGTACTAAAATGAATTCGAATGTGGTGACACAGACTTCTTTTGAGGAACATGTTATCTGTTACAATGTGATTGTGTTTTTCTTTTTCTTTTTGTTAGGCATGGCTGGAGTCTCTCACTCATCACTTTTCCTATAAGCAATGTTTTCGCTTGTCATAAACACAAGACTTATTTTTGACGATCGTGCCTCTCCATTGTGGTGATGGGAAGCAGAGTGTTTGCATTGCTCCCAGAATCTCCCATGTAGTGGGAGAAAAAGTAAATAGTATGAGGGTCATCCTATGGAAAGTGGTCACCATAATTACCATTCTGTTTTTAAGTGCAGGCTATGTCTGACTTTTTCATCAGGGCTGCGTCTGCTGGCTAGACATTTCTTTCACCAGGATAGAAAAACATCATGCTGACAGCTGAAGGGTTCATATGTAGGTAGAGTTCAGAGTTTTATGAGTACTTATGATTGGCTATAAATCATATCAAATAATGCAAATCAAGTAATCACAGAACTCTATAGCAGAGTTTTAGTATTTCCACAATATTGCCCATGGCTTAAACTGTAAAAAAAAACAAAAAACTGTTGTACGGTGAGAGTATGTTATTTTGTGTTAGTACAAATACATTGTAATTGCAAACGTTATCTGCTCTACATGTCTGTTATGCCAGACAAGCCTTCTGTCATCACCTGACAAGACTTGTGAACCGCATAACCCTTCCTTATCTTGTCTGAGTTCAGCGCCTACAGTGTACAAACAGTGTCACACTTTCATACCAAGCCGAATTCTGATTTGAACTCCAAAGCTTTTCTGCCATCTGCACCGGAGCCAGTGTCCGTCAGTCCTGTGCCACATTGGTTTGCTGGCAATGTGCCCGATGGTTCTTTTTTAATTTATTAGAAAGCTGAACTCCTGGAATGAGATTGTCCTGAAAGCTTGAGGGACGCCAAGGTCCTTCATTTATAGCAGTTGAAATCATTAGTGAGGATTTTTTTTTCTCCAGGAAATAAAAGTACAATGTTATCTGTAAGTCAAAGGTTAAACTTGGAGGAAATCATGCAAACGGTTGGGCGTTTATCCAGAAGTAAAGCTATTATTTTATTATTGAGTCCTGTTCTACCTGTTTCAAGGAGGTGCTGGTATCCTCAAATCTGACTTGGTTGTTTGGATCTGGGCTGGCATTTCTCCTGAATGGTTGTCAGCAAGCAGTTGTATGTTATCGCCCTGTAAGAGCTGGCTCAGTGTCACCTCTCATCTCAGTGTGATCTGAGCCCCTTACTCCAATCACAGTTACCAGAGGTCACTGAGATAATAAATCACCATTTTAGGTTTGGAGTGATGCCACACTGCTATGACTGCAGATCTTATTAACAGTTTAATTCAATGTAACTTTTATTTTTGACAACCTCAAATACAAGTTAAAGGTGTAATTCATGTAATGATTGCAACTTATTCCAAATTCAGGATGAATTATGTAATGTAATTTTTCTGATTTGTATTTTATTTGAGAACACATCAGGCAGATTTGAATTCACTGGGCCACCAGGAGGACATTTGGTTTTAAAACCCCTATGTGCTCACACATTATGCTAAATATTTTGTTGATTTGAGGCCCTTTTTAGCCTCTACTGTAAGCATAGTGACTACTAATCATCAGGCATGCTGTTATTTGGGCTATTCTTTAAAAGAATTGCCAAGATATTTAAGTAGAAAAAAAAACTGCCCGAGAGAGAGAGAGAGAGAGAGAGAGAGAGAGAGAAAAGTACAAACTTCCACAGCATTTTCATCTTAAAACTTGTTTGATGCGCATCATTTACCATAATTCCTCCAGGCTCGGAAACTATGTTCCAGTTCAATTTTCGAGCTTTTCCATGACCTCAACAACTCAAGTGTGTGATAATCATGTGAACTTAAATTCTTAAATAAACACATACACGCATGTAGAGATACAAACTCAACACACTTGCCACGTTGTTTGGCTTGCAACTGCGGTTGTATTAGAGTTTCTTCAAAGTAAATGTGGAGTTTGTATGTTTAATGGTTCAGTCCGTAGCCTACACGCTGCTTGGCAGGCAACAGTGTCTCTTGCCTTCAGCCTATAATGTGAGCTCGTAAAAAAAAAAAGAGAGGGAAAAAAAAATCCCTCTCTTATCGATTCTGCCTCCAACATAGCAACTGCTCGCCGATTGGCCGACGCTCCGCACGTTCTCGTCCTCCCATTGGCTGTTCGCGTAGCGTGGAGACGGTGGAATCGGACGGAGACAGTGGGGAGGAGAGTTGTGATTGGCTGCGGCTAAACTGAAAGCGAAAACCTCTTTTTCTGAAAGCCTGCGAGACAGTTGATGGTGTGTGTATTTTAGGCGTGACTCCAAAGGTAATTCGTCCTGCTTGCACCCCCACCACCACCAACACCACCTACACCCCTCCCTGCCAGGACTTATTTAAATTGAGAACTATAAAGCAGAAATGGCTGAATTTAAACGACGAGAGAGAAGAGAAAGCAGAGGAAAGTATGTATGTATGAGCAAGCAAAATGTGGGGGCTGCATTTTTTTTTAAAAAACATAGATTAAACTCAGATTCAGGGAGCTAAGGAAAATAGGACTGAGCAGTGTAAACTAAAGTGCTGTCAAGGCAAATAGCTTTGGGGTAAAGCCAGGTGGGAGTGTACTTCAGGTTAAAGGAAGTGTAGCGAAGGCCCAACATGACCTTTCCAGCCTTCTTTTTTATACCATCCTGTACAGGAGTTAGAAAAATCTCGAGTACTCTTTCCTGTCCCTCCTCTTTTCCTGTCTCCATACCCCACACAAGCTTTCTGTCTCTACCCACTCTCTCCTTGTCTTCGGGACACTCATACAGCAGCCTGAGTGTGACTCAGCGCTGGTACAGCCTATCTATCTATCTATCTATCTATCTATCTATCTATCTATCTATCTATCTATCTATCTATCTATCTATCCTGTATGTGGTCCATCCTTACAAGGCACACATACAGCCTGTCCTCCAGCTCGCTATGCTGACACAGGTAAGAGGGAGTAATCCGTGGCCTGGAACTCCCCCAGTACATCCCCGCCCTCGACACCTCATTAATCCCTACCTAACATAGACTTTATGTGATAGTTGAAACAGGCCACCTGTTGCTCTGGTCATGGTGGTGTCACCCAGGGTTAGCACCATCATCGTCTGTTGCCACATGTTTTGTTTGTAGGGAAATTTGGAGCACATTCTGTGTAATTACAATTCTGTGTAATTTAACAACAGTGTTGACTGCGTGATAACGTCCAGAAGACAAAACTGAAGCTGGCTGGTACCGAGTGTTTACAGCTGAGCTGCATTCCTTTCACAGGAGTTTCAAAAAAAAAATACAGCCTTTTCATCGCTGAGTATGTTTGATAGATTGTTTTCTAGTGACTCAACAGCGGCCAGACTGAGTAGGGAAAGGGCCTGCACATATCCTGCTATTGTCTTTATCGCTTCCTTTCTCTTCCATCTGTCCACAGTGTGTCCTCCAGTACCCTCGCTGCCTCCCATCTCTGCTGACCCAAGGATAAGCTCATCGGACGATAGTGGCTCCACCAGAGACAGATGGTATCTTTTAGATAACTAGTTAATCTCAGTTTGAACTCATTCTATGCTTTACGTTTGCTCATTTTTCTAGCCATGTCATAAAAGTTGCAACTTTACTTGGAAAAAAGAAAGCTCCATAAAATATTTTTATAAGGTTACTATAAATTATACAAAAGGCTGTAGTCTGTGAAAGCAATAGACCAAAAAATAAAAATAAAGCAGTGGACTATGTAAGTTGACAAAACCCTCATCAGTTTATTGTCTTTCAGCAAGAAAAAGGTCAGGATCTCACATTGCTTAGCTTCACCCAAGGAGTTTCCTCAATCCCCCAGTGGAGTTATATTTTTATAAGAGGCTTAATCACCCTCCTTCCATAAACCAACCTCAGAAATACATTTTACAGTTTCTCTGTACAGAGTATCTATTGTCCTCAAACTTGAAAAATGTGCCAAGTTCAACATGGATTCCTTTCCTCTTAAGCTATGTAGGCGGCATGTCATGAAAAACATTCATAGCTCGAGCAATGCCACAGTTCAAGTAATGGAGGCAGGATACTTCCGGACCTCTGGCAGTTCACACAAACATCGGAGGCCACATCATACCGACACCACCAAAAGAGAGTGCATTTTTGTGGCAAATGTCAACCTCTCATAACAGCATTACCTTCACCACCATCATCATCGTCATACATTGCAACAATAGAAATACTGTTGGATTGCACTTTCTTCAAGCTTTCATCTTGTGGCATGTTTATAGAAAAAATATATATAGAATACAAAAAGCTTATACTTCTTTGAGTAACAGAATATAACATACAGTACTTCAGATTATGTTTTGATCAGCACATCAGCAGGTGTACATAAATTGCCCTCCCCTTGCCCAAATGCAATTACCGGACTTAACAGGGATGTAGTTTTGCTCACTATTAAAGCTGCAGTAGGCAATATTATTCCACTCTACTTATTTTGGTTGAAATATCTAATTTTGTCCATCACACGACAAAAAATATTTAATTGAAGGGTTCCTCTTCCTCTTGTGTCTCTGAGCTCTGTCACTGTTTTCTTTTTAAAAACTGGTTCCAGTCTCAATCCAACAACCAATCAAGGTTAGCTAGCAGGCGACTAGCCAATCATAGCAACTCTGTACAAACAGTTGCTGAAACTGACTTGAGGCGATCAGCCAGACAGAAGACGAGTTGTTGGAACTATAGAAACATGGTTGGAGCTTACTCCCTCACAGAGGACACATTTCTTACCTCTGAGTCAGAATTAACTAGCCAAGTGCAACAGACATTAGTTAGTTACAAAGGTTGACAACCTTGCCGTTCCGCTTTAAGCCCAGCGAAATGCACGTGCGTGTTTAGTGCGTCATTTGGTGGGAGGGGCTTAGCGGAGCGATACGAGGCAACAACGAAGAGAGAGAGGTTGCAGGGTTTCACATTGTCTGTTAACATTGCCTACTTCAGCTTTAAGTGCTTTGGTCAATGGGTTTAACATTGATTATGCTTGTACAATGGTATTCTACAGGATGTTAATGCTACATATATCCACTGTATATGAATGCCTGTTAAGAAAAGGGGCAAACTGTCATGATGCACCACGACTTTTCACATATTCACACGTGGCATTTACCCAAAAAATGGTTTGGTCCACCAAACCAATATGAAACAGCCTGTTTACAGCACCATTTTCCCTCCCTCACAAATGCACTACATAGTAGTAACCTATGGAGTTGTATTTGTTCCTCGTTTCTGAGCGTGCAATGGGATATTTTGAGGACAGAAAGATATTTTTTTGGAAGCACGTAAATTAGATTTAGTATCACGCAGAGAATAATTTCAGTTGAATGTACAAAAATCTATTTTGCGCTCAATAAATTCATTACTATGTTTCCTATTATCCACATAAACGCACAATGATGACCCATTTTCACTCAGTATTACTAATTTCCCTGCTGTGTGTGCTCGCTCTCAACTTCTCTCACCTGCGCTCGGCTCAATTTGACATTGTAACAGTGTGTTACAATGCCAGCCATTTTTGATTGGTTCAATTGGTTTTGTTTCCAATTGGATTGCTGGTTGATCTATCAATTACTATGGGAGAACGGGGCGACTAGAAGAATGATTTCCGGCCCCACATTAGCAGTGTGTCCAGTTTTGGTTACGAATCTAGCTTTATGAAGAGTGTCTAAGTTAGTAGATACTTTCATTTAGTGGAAACAAATCACTGTGCGCAAACAGGTAAATACATTCATTTAGGATATTTTTTTGTTCTTGCTTAAACTAAAACTCTTTGCATGAGAAATAATTTCTCTAGTAAATATAATTCATGTGCTTGCCTTTTTTCTCTACTCATATCGCCATGATATGCTCAGGAATGATGTACAAATACGACTACATAGTAACCAAATATATTTCTAACCTATCGGTCAAATTTTCAGAACTGAATAAATTTTAACTAGGGAAACGGACATCTTAAGCAACATCAACTCTGGTTGTAAAAGTCAAACGAAAAAGATGCAGCACCTGACGTCAGTGAGCAATTTTCTAGTTGTCAACATCCCTACCGAAAAGGTGTCCATTAAACAAATGGCAATAAATGAAGTACAAAAAAAAAATATTAAAAGCTTAAAACAGTCTTTTTTAAAACAAACAAAAACAAACAAACAAACAAACAAACAAAAAAAACGTTCAAGCTGACATTCAAGTTCCGGTCCCACTTCAATCTGTGAAATCCCATTCACAAAAAACTGATGGAATCACTGTAGTGCAAAACTTTACACATTGCACCTCGATGCAGTCATTCCCGCAGGATACAGTAAACATGTCCCTTTTGTCTCTTTCCGTTGGATTACATTTCTGGAGCGGCAGGCGGGAGCCCCGCTGTGTGTTTTGGAGTCTGTAAGAGTTTGTGTTCCTCTGCGTGTTGAGAAGGCGTGGCTGCGGCTTTGGCGTGTACTGGATGCGACAGCCGAACATCCAGGGCGTCATTGTGTTGCGCTAAGGAGTGCAGGCGATAGTGCAGGACAAGGTCTCTCAGTGAGCAGTGGACGTCGTAGGGCTCGGCAAAGCCGTATCCGTGTGGTGTGCTGTAGATCATACAATGCTTCACTTCTTCATTCACGCTGTAATAAACAAAGAAAGAAAAAAATCACATCGATGAGTGCCGTGGGATTACGTCATGCGCAATAGTCATCTCATAAGTGATCTGTTCTCCAGATACTGCTTTTCAAAATGTGATACTCACACAACGGAGCACGCGTAGCATCCCTGTTTGCTGCTCTCACGGATCAGGAATGTCCCTGGAGCTTTACCTTGAAGCATCTCTTCGGCCTGCGTCCGGCTCAGCTCACCAACAAACCAATTTGTCTCATCCTGATGCGGCAAATTCTTCTCGTCTCCCTTCAGCACATATGTGCTGAAAAGACAAGAGTCGTATCGTTACACCTCTGTATTTCATTTCTAAGTTATAAACATCATTCTTAAACAACGTTTCCAGAAAGAATTTGTTGAACTTACTCGTCGAGGCTGTCACTCTGCGTCCCCAGCCAGTCATTTATGCGTTTCTGCCGTACACCTTTGTGATTAAGCCAGCTGCAAGGAGAGATGTAAAGAAAGGTTTCATTTTAACAGAAAATTATTAAATTAAATTATCTCCTGTCCTTCATGGTTGCAGTGATTTTCCGCAGACACCACAAACAATATTCTGACGCTGCTTACTTGAGATACTGGTCTCTGATGTTCCGTAGCTGGATAAGGTCAGGCCGCAAGCTGTTCATCTTCCTGTCCGTCTCTCTGTAGTCCTCCACCTGCGTTCTCAAGTCTTCCTCCAGATGGATTTTGCTGTCGTAGATCTCCCCAAGACGACATTTCAGCTTCTCGTAATTTATTAGGAAGCTAACGAGGAGGAGAAAAGGTCACAGGTCTGAATGGAGTTCAATAAACATGGGCCTACATCAACCCAAATTAAAACTACATCTGGTTGACACTTTTTGGACCATGATGGAATGAAGTACCTCTCCAGATCTTTGTCGGCTCCCTCGGACTGATTGTTTCTCTCAAACTCCTCTCCGTAACGCTCCTGTTCACGGCACTGCTCTTCGAAGATCAGCATCGTCTCATTGAAGGCCTCTATTGCCGTTCGCTTCATCTGGATCTCCTGCACACAAAGAATACATCACATGATTCACGATTCTTGTAAATTGATTAGATTATTAGTTTAGATATTTTGCTCTTTCACAGGAAGTAGAGAGCAAGTCAGTACATTTCATAAGATTGTTTTTACCTGTGAGGTCTTTGTGAAAGCTTCATAAAGACGATCAAACTCCTTTGTCTTTTCCTGATACTGACTGTGAACCTCCTTGAGCTTTCGTCCAGCGACATCGACGCTGTCTTCTTTCACCTGGAGTCACAAATAACACTTAAATATGTGCAATTCGTATCCCTATTTGTAGCATCAGATTTCTGACTGATGTTTTTATCCAAAAACATAAAATAACAGGACTCACTAACCTGCTGGAAGCGGGACACAGGATGGGTGAGCATTAGGTCCAGAGTGGCGTTGTATTCCACCAACGGATGGTGCTGATAGTGCCAAATGAGCTCCACTACTGAAGTGAACGTGAGGGGGTCCGAGAAGCCGTACTTCCCATCACGGTGGTAAATCTTGATCAGCTTGTTGTGCCCGTCTTTCCTGAAGAAGTGAAACGGCACAGCGCAAACTTAAGACTATGAATGTAAAATGAAAAAAATAACACAACCCTTCTTATTTGTGGTAGTGCTGCGACGGGAGCGACCTTTTTCTTAGGCCTACCTTAACGTCAGTGTAAAGTCTCCTTGCAGCTTTGTGGATGCGTCACGCACCATAAAGGAGCCATCAGGTGTGTCTCGGAGCTTTTCGTTCACCTCATCCCTGAGGGAAAATATCAACGGTTAACGATCTGACATACCAATATGTTAAACATCGAACACACCTTAGTGTGTGTGAGAATGTTGGCATGCTACTTCAAGATAAGATACTGTACCTGGTTATGTCTCCCCAGTACCACTCAGCGTCCTGTAGCGAATACACAGGTGGTGCAAGGCAGTTATTGTTCATGGTGGAGGACACTGGCTTTGTTGACCTGGGAGGGAGAGCTAGACGGCAAAAAAAAAAAAAAAGAGAAAGAGAGATAAGAAAATGAAATGCAAAGCATCAGGATCATTGTTTCCTAGAAAGAGATCTGTCAGAAATTGCAACGCATCGATCTGTTGAGAGATCAAGTGAAGTGCTGTAAGCGCGACTCCTTCAATATTATGACTTTTACTATCGAGGATTGTGTGTATATGCATGTTGTGGAAACATAGTGTTCTTAGTGTATACCCCCCCACCCCTTAAACCACCACCACCACCACCACCAAAACACACACACAATCTGTCACACCCATGCTTGATGAAGCCTGTCAAGATCTGAGGACAAGCCCAGGCATGTTTCCAAGAGATATCACTTAACTAATCATTACCCAGACCTTAAGTGTGGCTGCCCGACACTAAAAAAAGGAAATGTGGAAGTTAGTCGTCATTTCTGAGCGCTGTCAGTCAACAACTATGAAACATGTTTTCTTCTATTATCCCAGAAATTCTCACACTTAAGTGTTCAAATTGCCTGCAACTCACGCAAAGTAGATTAAAGTCGAGCTCCTAAAGTTTGCAGTAGCCCGTGGCACCGTCCAGGCACTGCATGAAAGCCATTAAATAAACCTGAAGTTATATTTTCAGCCTCTTGGCTCACCCCTCCCATTTAATAATGATTGCACGCTTACAGATCCTCTTAAGTTTTCCGTCAACCTTAAAGGAATAAAATCTGTGAGTCTGGCCGAAAGATTAAGCGTTTTCCTAAAAATGAAAAAGGAGGGCAAACCGCATCAAGAGGAGGTGAAGGGCGATATATTTCACTGCAGGACAAAAGTGCCTTTCATGAGGCAGTTTGGGAGAATACAAGAGCACCCTCAGAGAGGAGAAAATGTGGGTTTCTCCCACCATCCGCTCTCCTCTTTTTCTGACCTTAAAATAAACAAAAGGCAGGTGCAGCAGCACAGTGGCAGGCACAAAAAGGAAAAGCTGCGGCTCCTGAACTCAGCAAAATTAAATCTGCACACCTTCTCCCCCTCCTCCTCTCTTCCTCTTCTCCTTCTTCTTCTTCTGGTCTCTCTCCTGCCAAGAAACTCTACTGGCTTCCAAAACCCACATGCGCATACCAGTACAGACAAGAGCCACGTAATTTAAGCATGGAATAATAAAAAATATCAATTTAATCGCACTGTAGACTGGTTTGGCACCGCGTCCAATCCAGGAAACATAAAAAAAAAGGTAAGTTGAGTGAGTGAAACATAAACAAAACATTAAAAAGGAGCAACACCAAATGATCATGTAAGCTCAAACTAAATTCTAATCTTAAAATAATGAACGCATTTTATTAGTTCCAGTCAAATTTAGATAGTTCCAACATGGCACAACAGCAGTGAACACACACAGTGTTATGCACACTGTTAGGACAATGTAATAGCCTGGAGGTCAAATGACAAATGCAAAATAATAACAACAACAACAATAATAAAATGAATCGTTTGTGAGTTGCTGGAGTTCAGTCATGAGACGAGCTGTCTGGCCTGCCTGCCTCTAGCCTACTTTTCAGAGCTCGCACACAAATTAACCACGGCTGGCTGCAGAGGAGAACAAAGCGCTCGTTTCATGCGGCGCTCATTAACGCACACACAACTATGTTCCCCCTTCAACAAATAAAACATATACACTCATAACACTGTCACACACCTTTAGCAGATCTGTTAGGAGAAGATGCAAACGCCGTGCCATGCATTTTCTGTTGCAAGTCGGAGTCATAGGCGCTGGGACAAAAGAAAAAGAGCCACTGCGCCTGGTCCACAGAAAGGTATTACGTAATTGGCAAGTGAATTGCGCTATGCATGCCTGGGCAATGCCACTCAGGGAGCGCAGCACTCAGGACCTGACCATTATAACGTTTTAGCAACACCTGCACAACGTTTTGTCACATGTCAACTTTATTGCAGACATTAGAAGAGGTGATGCCAGAGAAGAAGAGAGCAGAAAGACGAATAAAACGTCCCCCCGACCCCCCGCAGATTAGACAATGGCTGCTTTTAACCCTAACTTACCTGGAGGTGCTTGATCCATTTCGATGTAGAATAAACCTTCGGGAGGATAAACCATTCCTGTTTCAAAAGAGTAGTCCAGGTTGCTGTTGTTGTTTGCTCTTTGCGCTTAATTTGAAAATTAAAAAAAAAAAAATCCTTTTTTTTTTGCCGCAAACGAACCTAATTTAGGTTACTTCAATGCAGGCGCAGACGCCACGTCCTACATAGATGTGGACAAAAAGAAAACTCCTTCGAGTCCATAAAACTCCAAATCCAAATGTCTTTTCTCAACATAGCCTGGCAGACTGAAGGGGGGGGGGATTTTTCTTTTTTTCCCAGAGAGATAGATTGTCAGTTCATCCCTTCTTCTTCTTCTTCGTCTTCGTCTTCGTCTTCTTCTTCTTCTTCTCCTTCTTCTTCTTCTCGTGCGGCGGAGCTCGACTTTACTTCATCTCGGAAGTGGAGCGACTTTAAAGGGCTGGTCGTAATATCATCTGGGCGCGGTCCAACCCGCTGCTACAGCGGGGGATTTCTCTTTCTTACAGGAGTCACCATCACCTAAAACACACACAATCCTGCTTCTATCATACAGCCCGATTAAAGCAAAGATTTCAAAGTGTAATCCACAAACAAACATTTTATTTGCTGTAATCCACTCGCATATATTTAGTATTCCCCACATCAGCCCCCTCTACAGTGTAATGGTACATTCCAGACTGTTTCATTCAACTCTCCTTAAGCTGCACTGTAACAGCTGAAAAAATCCTTTCAGGGCATGAATGGAAAAGAAAAACCTTCGTCTATTAACCTCAGTGATTAAATAAGAACATGATCTACTTTCTGCCTTATATGTTTGAATGCTTTCAACAACTAGAGATTAAAATGTCCTCTGCCACTTTAGACCTGCCCTAATTTACTGCTGAGTGAATAGGTTGCAATGAAATGACATCATGCTATAGGTTTTATGATAATTAAAGTGTCCTCAGCTGTTTGGCATCCAGAGAGCACCAGGCTTAAACCCTTTTGTCTGCCGGGTGACAGAGTAGCCTGCCCAAGTTGGCAAGTGTGTATTATTATATTCTCGTTGAGCTTGTCAAACACGTTCGGCAGCAAAAATGGCATCTTGACTGCCACCGCTTGTAATTATTGCTGCTCTGAGATCATCCTGTCGAAGACACGGCAGGCACTGTGAGGTGTGTTAACACCTGTACACATGCAAGGCAGATGCAGTTGATTGTTTTATGATGAGACGTTGTGTTGTTTCTATCTTCATTTGCTAAAAAATGGCCATGAGCGTCAGGATAACTATCTCCTGATGCATTCGCTTTGGATGAATACATGCATTGTTGTGCATTCATGACACAGAATGACACTGTGCTATAAATTTTAAAAAGTACGGCCTCTTCCACCGGCTGACATTAGCGACTGCAAGGAGAGTGAAACAAGGCCTGTATGGTCAGAGGTCTGTCTCTGTTGGTGTCCAGGCGTTTATGGCCGGTCCCCTTTTGACCCAAGGACAGAGAGCCGGGGAGGTAAATGCCTCCAGCATTCCTTTTTCCCATCAGTAAGACGATTCTTTCCTGTGTCCTGCCTGTGCCCATCAAACATCCTAAACTAACTGCCATGATGGAGCATATTATGACAAGACTAGACACACTTGTGTGTGTGTGTGTGTGTGTGTGTGTGTGTGTGTGTGTGTGTGTGTGTGTGTGTGTGTGTGTGTGTGTTTATTAACATTGTTTTGGAGAAATAAAATATATTTTGCATGTTATATATATATAAAAAAAAGCTGTTTAACGTACCAAACGGCAGTCTTTAGATGTTGTCAGGTTTCTTTTAGACATGACGTCCACCACATGACAGGTATGTAATTGCGTGGGTGTGTGTGCACATTGGATGAATGTGCTCACATGTGTCTGTGTGTGTATTTGTGGGTGCCATGTATGAGCGTTTGCTTGTGTGCTGCATGCGTCCCCACTAAGAAGCCTTGAAGCCTGTCACGGCATGTCACTTGGCTGCTGTCTGATCCCCCCGTCCTCCCCCGTCCTCCTCCTCATCCCTCCCCCGGTGTCAGAAGACATTTGCCCCTTTGACATTAGGGGTCTGACCCCCACGACACATTTCACTACCACCATCCACTTAAGACGCAACAGCATCAGTCCTCCAGACACATCAGTTGGGGATAGTTATGCTTAGGCCCGATGAGCTCCGGCCTTTGGGTTTCGTGTTTGGATATGTTGCCTTTATGATTGGCATTAGCCAAAATATTTATGGAGCGCTGTACATTTGTATGTGGGCCCCATTTGGGTTGTGTGCGTGTGGTGGACAGGGCGAGGGAGTGCCAACTTCCAGGATAAACCTTTAGGCTTTGCACCCCAGATCCAGGCAGTCCTGATGGGATCAGTGAAGGCTAATCGTAAGATTACGGGATAGGCTGATACGGCAAGCCTGCCAGCTGCCTGCTAGCTGATGTGACTCATCTTGATATCCACTACAGCAATATGCCACTGGACTGTGGGAGCACTGGGAAACGCGGCATGAGTTTTAAATTAATAGACAGATGTTCCTTTGTGCTAAATGTAGATAACAGTTAATGTCTAATTCTGTTAGATTTACATTTTTGACACTGATCTGACAAACAAAATAGGACGGGACCATTAGAGGCAGCAAATGTTGAAGAGAGTAGATGTTATAGTTTGGTCATTTCTCTGGTTAGGAAAGCTCAGGAGAGCGGCAAACAGGACTATTTGTTGGGTAGCTGCAACAACTAGTCAATTAGTTGTCAACTATTAAATTAATCGCCAACTATTTCAATAATTGATAATGATTTTGAAATGATTTTCCAAATTCTCTGATTTCAACTTGTCAAATATGAATAATTGGGCTCTTAGGCTGAGTTGTGGACAAAACAAGACATTTGAGTCACCTTGGGCTTTTGGGAAGTTGATTAATTGAGAAAATGATCGACAGATGAATCTATAATGAAAATAATCAGTAGCTGCAGCCCGTGTGGTGAAAATATAAAAGGAACTTTAATCCTCAGAGTGTTAAATGTATACATTATAGACCCCCCGCTGTCATTCACTTAGCCAGTCTAAGTCACAACAACCAGTGTTTGTGGAATCAGTGGAATAATCTCCTGCCTTTTCAGTGTAATGTTTGTTTAGACTTAGTTCATTAACTGTGTCAAGGAATATTATTCGGCAGCTGTTTTCATTTTTCTTGCGCGATGCAATGTAGGACACATTTTATCAGGATTTGTTTTGTTTGTTGTTGATCATAAAAAAGACTCAAAGACACAACATGGACGAACCATGTCAGGGATTAGTTCAGTTCACCAATGTCGGTATCTGTGTCATGGTCTCTCGCATTGTAGCCCTGGGTGAATTGCACATCTCTCAAATCTTCTGTACTGTAGTGTGCTGCTATTCACGGCCATTGAAGGGATGCATAATGGTCTTGGCAGGGCGTTCGACATTCACCATGGAGAGACTGTGGGTTTCCTGATCGGCGGCCAGAACCAGCACACAAAGCACGCAGTAGTCCTGCCAGAGGCAACTCAACTGTGGGCAGAGTGTAGGGCGGCTATGGTCTGGCCCCCAGGACCCTGCCATTGTGGAAATGTAAGTGGGGACAGTGTCTGAACGGCTTGAGTTGGAACAGAAAACTTTGGATGACCAAAACTATGAGCTTCAAATAGCTGGGCCCTGGGAAACATAGCTTGTTCTTTTAAGGAGGTCAAAGAGAAGCCAAAAAGAGGAAAAAAAACAGAAAACCAATGTTTGGTGGAGGGAATGTCAAATTGGAGGCTACTGTTACTATAGACATCAGCAAAACTGACATACCGTTTTTCCAAACGCTCCAGTGTCTGTCTGTCAAGTCTAACCCTGTCTCTCTCTCTCTCTTTCTCTGTCCTCTGCATTAGCACCCGGTGGTCATACCCACCACTCATCATCTGTCACTCCATTCTACCAGAGCCTAATCTTACTAACAGAGGTGACAACTGAGGTACTCGTGGCATGCCACCGCATAACGTTTACCAGCTGAGTGTCTGAGTAATGCCGAGGATGATGATCCTGCGGTATCAGCGGCCGCTGTCTCTCCAGAGGCCTTCTGCACCTCTCTCCCTAAGTGGTGCACCAAATAAAGGCCTGACCATGATGAGTGTAAGCCGAATAGAAGCTGTCAGTTTTTCAGGCCTTGTTTCAGTCGGTATAGATCACAGTAGGTCCACAGAGGTGCTGCTAAGAATTATTTTCACAGTCGAAGAATCTTTTGGTGATGAATTTTGATTTGTTTTAAATGCCCAAAATGGGATCTTTACATTGTTTGTTTTGTCTGACCAACAGTCTAAAGCCAAATCATATTCAAGTTGTAGTGATATAAAACAAAATCTAAAAAAAAATACACTTTTGCTTGGTAAATAACTTTCTTTCAGGACTAGTCATAAGTAAATGCTTGATCTAAAAACAAAGACTGTGTTTTCTCTGATTGAGTCAGCCCACCTGCTCATTGAAATCTAGTGTTGGATGTATATCAGGCCAGATAAATAATCTTTGTAATAATAATCTTTTAAAATAAGGATCTTTCATATTATTATGTCATGTTATTGTTTTGATAATTTATTGGTCAGTAATAATAATACAAATTTATTTTAAAGTCTTATGCCAAACGTTTGACAGGCTTTATGTTCTATGAAAGCCAAAGTATGTTTGTAAGGTTTTGTGATGCACGAAAATAAAATAATAAACATTTGAAGAGTCAAATAACATCTATGTATTTGCCTCTGTGCATAAACTACAGGAAGTGAACTTAAAAACTTGAAAATGTGAAGTTATCAGCTATGAAAAGCAGGTAATTCTCAGTCGTTATGTCGACTGTAAAAAATCATATTTTTTATCCCTCAGTAGAAATTCTGCAATGCATTTTCAACTATGAGTCAGCCATGAGTCGTTTCATAGAGGAGTTGTGTGTCATTGAGCAAAGGATTCATGGCTGGAAGCTCAGTAAAGTTAAGGTAGTAACCTTGCTCTCTCTCTCACACACGCACACACACACACACGCGCGCGCGCACACACGCTATTGCACACACACAATCCCAGGCTTTCGTGCAAAGCAAAATTGAGAAGCCGAGACCCTCTTTCAAGCTCCTCGGCAGTTGCCCCCTTTATATAAAAGGACACTACTCTCCTCGGCTACACAGCCATCACATCAGCACTATAACTCTATTAGGCACAGCTCCAGGACACACTAAGCAACCCATAGCCCACAATGGCATCATTGTCAGTGGGGATTGCAGCTATTGTCGTCCATGCTACAGGATTTATTCCCCTCCTCCCATATTGTGACCTACACCTTTGACCCCGGCTGCCATCTCACATGCTCTGGGACTGAGAGCTTGTGAGGCTTTATGCCTTCCACTTCTTAAACGCTTCTTTACAATGACCCAAGCCTGCTAAGTGGCTTCTCTCCACAGCACCAGTGTTGAGATGACTCAGGTTAGTGTCAGTATGCAGAGAAAGAGAGAGAGAGAGAGAGGGGAGGGAGGGATCACAGTACGGAGTTGGGGTTGGACTGATTGACCCTTAGAAAAGGTCAGTTGGAAGGCATGAGAGGAGAGGAGCTGCCTAAATGGCTCTTTTCTCTCCTTTTTCTCCCCCTGGCCAGGGCAGACACTCTGTATGGTTATTTATGAGTGTGTGGGAGAGCGAGAGGGGCTGCAGTGAAACCCACCAGCCCTCTTTGTTGCGAGGGCTGGGCTGGGCTGAAGTGCCTGTCATTGGTTCGGTTCTGTCATATATACATGCACGCACACGCAAGCAAGCAAGCAAGCGCTCACACACCATTAAGAACCCCTCCCGGAGCCGCAAGGACAGAGGAGAGGACTCTGTTGCGAGGCAGATTTGGAAAGTGAGGTGTGCTTCAAACAATAGCTGTCAGCAGTTTGATAGATGCCTCTGAGGCATCTAAACCCCATGAAACGTCCTGAAACTGGAGGCCATTGACATTATATTGAACTGAAGCTAATGTGTTAGCACAGCAGCTTGTCCATATGGTGACATAAGTCAAGTCACTGTGTAACAGTTAAATTACATGCTAATTTAATTTCATGTGACTGCTCTAATGAATTGATACCCATATTCCTGATGATTTATTTTTTAATTTATTTATTTAAAGTTCATCTTAAATATTATATAAATCATCATTAAACATACCCAAAATATAGTTATGTCATCTGTGCTGATATATCAAATCAGTCTGTTTCACTTCTTACAGTAAATACATGATCTTGTCATGAGTCACATGTTCCTTTTTTTAAAATTCTCAGGAATAAATTAGCTGTGCCTTCCCAGAATTGCATCAAGTTACTGTTCACACCAGTGCAGCGCTCTGCCAGTGTAACACACACACACACACAAACACACACACACACACACACACACACACACACACACACACACCACTTTTTTTTTTTTTTCCTGACAAAGTTAAATTAAGCTTGAATTTCACGCTGAAGTCAAATGGTCATGATGTCATGGTTTGAGGACAGAATGACTCGGTTTGTCTGTTGACTGAGAAGGCCTATTCTTGCATGTTTGGGTGGGAGCATAGCATATAATTGCAGAGTGGGATAGCATGAGGGGATGGGGGAGGGAGAGAGTTAGCACGCAACATGAGTTTTGGCCCACAGTTGCTGGTGTGGGTGCCAGACTTGTCCAGAGGGCTGCTGTGTATATCTGTGCGCGAGGCTAGTTTCTGCTCTGCCTAGAGGCTCGCACTGTTCCAAGACACATCTTTCATTTGCACACGCTGAATAGCTTAGGGGAGCCCAGGGCAGTTTGGACTGGGGATGGATCTGGCTTTTTTGGACTTTTTAGGGGATGTTGGGTGGTTGCCTGGCTGTGTGAGTGTGTGTGTGCACGCACGTAGGAGAGTCCGGATCTTTTCTGGACGTGCAAAATTCTTCTGAGTGTCCCTTTTCAGTAAGAACCATTGCATTGTTTAGTTGTCAAGTTAGTTGTTAGGGAGCAACCAAACCGCTGTACACGTGTTGCAGCCATTTGAGGATTACACTGATCCAAAAATCTGACAGTAAAAGAAGAGAATGGAAAGCTTTGTCGGCCTTTTCATATCCTCTCGGTGGGAGGTAGAAAGGCAAGACCTCCAGACCTGGGCTAGCGGTGGTGGGTGTTAATGGCGGGGCGGGGGGGTGAGCTCTCAACTGCCAACCAGATGGACAACCAAGCCCTGTGTATTTAGGGAGATCATATGGGATAACCTTGCAAAGACAGATGACATTTTGCTGACCAAACAAACCACCCCTGTCCTGCACACAAGAAGCCCCCTTCCCATTTTTTTTTTGCCCTCACACACACTTTCATGTACAGGCATACAAATACTCAGAGTGGTATTTGCTTACATAGGTCTTAAGGAAGTTATTTCAGCATGTGTAAGGCACTCGGTGAGGAGCCATAACAATAAGAGGATAGCACAAAAGAATCTAGGATTACACAAGTCCTGCACAAACAATGGCAGCATTGGTGACCTGTGTAAATGAGACAACCTTGAGCCATTAGAGGAGCAAGTAAACTAATTTTCTGCGTCATGCGTTGGGATTTACCTTGGTGCTTTAAGGGCATAGGTTGGGATGCATGTCCCAGAAGGTTAAGAACGTCATCATCTGTTAGACTTTACTTTGTGTCCTAGTTTTCTGTGGTAGATCAAGTATCGGAAACAGACTAAAGTAGGTCTTGATAAATGTTTATCACTTTATGAATCTCTTCATGTTTAATTTATATTATCTTGTAGACATGTCAGGCATTATCAGATTCTCCCCGCGGTCTAGTCAAAATAGTTCACTCAGTTTAGGAAAAAGTGTCACAAGAACAAATTATCAAGAGTCACTTTGCTCTGTTCCCTGAAATCTCTAATCCTGTCTGCAACAATCTGAATATACTCCGGATGATTTACGGCACATAAACTCCCTCTCAAACACACACACACACACCACTAATTTACATTATTAATACAGCACGTACGAATGCTGTGTGTTCCAAAATACTGATTACATCTGTGGCCTCTTCACCACACAGTCAATCTCGGTACAAGAGATTCTGCGTGACAGACAACTGTACTGTAAAACTGCTGACTTAAATTGTCACGGTGACCCAAGAAAAATTATGCCACAGGCTGCTTTGTCTCCCCCCCCCCCTTGCAGGATAAAAGACAAATTTGAATTAGCTTTATTGATATGACCATAGAAAAAAAGACAAATGGTTTACATTACCACACTAAAGGTGTGTACTCTATACAACACTATATGCAACTCTCTCTGTTACTGGAGTCTGGCGCAGTTTAATGAAGAAAGTAATTAGAGGAAGTTGGCTAAGAAAGTCCAATTTTCTCACCCTACTTTGTGTTTTTATGTCCCACCACAATGGTCTGTGGTACATATGTGGGACACCATAATGTTTTCGTGACATCTGTCTGTGTGTCTACGGAGACACATGTTTCCCCCTGTAGAGTGGGTGATTTGAATAGATTTTCAACATAGCTATTAAAGGGATACTCCAGCGATGTAGCGATGCACTTTCATGAAGTTGAAGGAGTCACAAGAGACAGATTAAACAGGAGTAGGAGTTCTACATCTGATACACATATAATACAAACCATATACAGCATTTGCATTTTGCCCCACTCCTCTACATCTTTTTAGCGAAATGCTAACACTGGCATGTGGAATGCTAACATGCAAAAAAAAAGTAACATGTTTAATATGTTTAACATTTTAATTTAGCATGTTAGCATGATTTTGCTAATTAGCACTTAATGAAAGGTATGTATGATGCTGATGGGAATGTCTTTAGTTTTGGAGTTTTTGGTCATAAATTAAAAAAAAAAAAAAAAGTATTTTGAAAATTATAATTCGGTTAGTTGCCATGACATTTCTTTAAATGCCATGTCAACCTAAAGAGCTCTAAAGAGGTCAGGGAATCACCAGCGTTACCATCCGAACACGCTAAACTAAGACGGTGAACATGGTAAACATCAGCATGTTATCATTGTCATTGTGAACATGTGAGCGTGCTGTCATTGAAATATGCAGCATTCATATCAGCGCCCACAATATTTATTCATTTCAGATCATTATTTGTCACATATAATCATTAAATCAAAGCTCCTACTATAAATTCTTAATTAAACTAAATAAGTAATAATAACTACACTGGTCCAATAGAATAATGGCCACACATCAGCCAGATATCTTTTGATGTTTTATTTATCTCTCTCTCTCTCTCTGGTCATCAGACACCGTGAGTACTATGAGAAAATAAAGGAAAAGCCTCTCAACATAAGCAGGCATTCATTGATAAACAGTCTCAAGACATGTTAGCATAACAGAAAAGTGAAATCAAATAAAATGACTGAAACACACCACACTGTCCATGTTAAAGATAATCAACAGACATTACACACAATATAAATAAAGAAATGAAAGACAACTACCGTGTGCGCCTCTTATTTTGAGCCCAAGGGTCTTTCCTCTGCATCCATGTTGGCTCCCCCACAGTGCCACAGTAACATGCTTAACTAAATGTGACCAATTACTGCATTTAAACCTTACAAAAGAGGCTCTAAACTTCAAACTCTAAACCAAACATCATTTTAAGGTGGTGCATTTTGATGCATTTTGTTTGAACATGAATTCATTTATTCCATTTTAATCATTTTTAATGACTTTATGAACTCATGTCTAACAGAAACAATCCATTGAAACTTGTTACAGTAAGTAATAACAGTAACAACAACCACACTAGCAACAAGGCAATAAATAGTCCTAAGCAGGACATCTGCAGTTTAGAAGCTTAATTAATTACAGCATTAACATAACCGGTTAAGTCGAATATATCATAATGAAATTTGTCGGGATATTAGGCAGAATCCTGTAAAGCCCTTTAGTGTCAAGACTAAGATGAGCTTAGTGAATGGATTCAATCCTGTTTGGTCATCTTACGGAGGGCATTTTACTTTAAGGTCAAAGACCTCTTAAGCTTCTATGTCAGAGAGCGTTAGCTTTTACCAACACTGGAAAATGTCAAAAGGTAAACAGGTCACTAACTTCAGAGATGTAGTAGTGTAATAGGATGTTTTGGGAGGGACAGCCAGATAAACAAACAGACTGGCAGGCGGGCAGGCAGGCACGGAGGCAAACACACAGTTATGACAAAGGAATCCTCAACATCACATGGTCTTGAAGATAGTTTATGTTGCATGTCTAACCCTTCTCAGTTTGATTACACTCATCATGCTCAAATTTATGTTACCCACAGAGATTCTTGCTCGTGCTATTTTGGTAAAGGCCGTTGCTTGGGCTTGTCTCTGACGATCCAGCTCTTTCCAGCTCCGTCTTGCACTCTCTCTCTCTCTCTCTCTCTCTCTCTCTCTCTCTCTCTCACACACACACAGTGTTTAATATCGTCCATTATATTTATCTAAGTCCGGAAATATCCAGTGATCATGCTGTGCAGGCTTGGCTTATGCAAGTCAGATGATTGTAATTCTTGTAAATATATCACTTGAACTACAGCGCTGAGAAAGCCACAATAATATCTCATTAGAGACATGCAGGATAGGTGTTGGTCCGTGTAGTCAAAAAACTGGAGGGAGGGAATGACTAGAAATTGGCTACTATATAGTGTATATACTGAAAGGCTGATGAAGAGAGCCACGGCAGGATGTAAATAATCAACATCCTGGTGAAACCTAATCTAGAAATATTTGACTCTTTACAAGAATTCAATTTTGCCACTTCATTTAGTCTCTGTGTGGCTAATGTGTCATTTTGAGAGGAGGCGCAGGTTAAACTTAAACTTCAGGCCCTCTGAAGGATGCAACTCTGTGGGCACCATCCTCTGGATGATAAAGTCTCTGGAGTGGAACACACCTACTACTATATATAACGACTGAAGCAGTTTGAAGGACTCAGCATAAAGATGCAGATATAGCAGCATCTTAGAGCAGTGCTTGTTGTCGCAGAAGTTATTAACCTCATCCTTGTCATCCTGTTATCTTACCTAAAGGTTACCAGGAGTGGGGTTCGAACCCACGAGGGCTATTGCCCATTGGATCTTAAGTCCAACGCCTTAACCACTCGGCCATCCTGGTGACAGTTGACACCTATCTGATATCTAATCTCTCTTGTTTTTATCATTAATTATTTGTCCTTACAGGGATACAGGAAGTTTCTTAAAATAAACTCATATTGTGTACTTGAGGAGTGAGATTGAACTCCCTAAGAAAATCTTCAATGGAGTTGAGGATAGGCTCCAGCCCCTGCGATCCTAGTGACGATAAGCAGTTACAGATAATGTATGTATGTATGTATGTTTTAATATCTGCTGAACCTTTTGAGTTTTGTTTTCACCTCTACATCATATTTGTGCTTCACATATGCACTCTCTCACACCACGCATGGTAATGTGTTACTGTGGACTGTTTCTTGTTGATGAAGAGTGAGTGTGTAGGTGTGTTTAGATGATGACGTAATTTACTGCCCCTTATGACACGTTCAAAAACAATGTAAAATATCACAGGAGCAAGTAAAAAATAAATACTCATAACTGGTCTTCTGTACGTCACCATGTAAACATTGTAATCTTTTTACAACCACGCTTGAAACTGTTATCTCTGATGACCTCAGGACTTATTTGCCTCTTAGCGATAACTTCTGATCTTCTTCTATCAGTCAATCACAATATCTTGTAAATGCAACTGTGTCCTTGTCAGAGTCCTTCTTCAGTATTAATAGCTCCCTCTAGAGCTATTAAAGAACTTGAGGAATCTTTTCCAAAGAGATTTCTTCTTCTTTGTTTTTTTCTGGATGTCCTCCATCTGCTTCTCTTCAGTAGTCTCTTCGCTCCACAAGCGACGTCCCCTGGACCTGGGACGTCGCTTGTCCTCCAGGTCCTTGTCTTCCCGGACCAGTGCAGCCTTCCCTTTCTTCTGTTTGTTGGGCCAGGCACGTCTCTGCCTTCTCGCTCTTCTCTATTTCAGTTTAGAGAGCTTCTTCTAGTTTTACAATTTTAAGGAAAGCATCTATTTCTGTCTTCTTTTTTTTTTGAAAAGCTCAATCAGGCAGACTGCAATCTCCTGGTTTGTCTCGGTCATTGGATTTTTGAGCATTTCTTCAACCTGCTCTACCTGATTGACCAAGGCCACCTTTTCTTCCATGAGCGTGGATATCGTCTTGTCTCTCTTGTCCAGGAGCCCATGTAGTTCCAACTCAGACACCTGAATGCGACCCTGTTGGGTCTTCTCAAGATAAACCCCATCTCATCACTGGTTTTCACAGTAGTTTGGTTCTGACAGCAGGCAGTGACTGGTCAGGTGTCACTACAGGCTGTGCTGTTTCTCTGGTTTCACTGCTAGCTGTGGTTTGGTTGTCACTTTAGCATGTGATTCTTCAGGTGTCACAGCAGGCTGTGGTTTGGGTGTCACAGTCAGCTCTGGTCCAGATGTCACAGCAGTCTGTGTTCCAGATGTCGCAAACAGCACTGGTTCAGGTGTTACTGGCTGTGGTACCACAGGTGCTTTGGGAAGCTGAAGCTTCACGTGTTTTCTGAAGGATGCTGAAGATCGTCTTCTGAGGCCAAGGACTCTTTTTCTTATATTCAGACTCCCCTTTTGTATCAGGGTCTTCCTTCTTTCCCTGCTGACTAGAGTGGAGGAAAGTCTGTTTCATTAAAAATACAGACTGTAATCCAGGTTATTCACCTCTTGGAGGTTTGCAGTCTTCCAAGGGCTCACCAGATGAGGTTTTCCCTCTTTGTCTGGCTGGCAGACTTCTGTCTCAACAGACTGGGGTTTCTCCCTCTTGTCTTGATTGCAGGATACTGGTTTCACTGATAGCTCTTGTAGAGCAGTCTGGTCCTTTTCACTGCGGCCTTCAAACTGCATACTGAAACTGTTTGTCTGTGTCTGTGTCAATCCATATTTGAAATATTGCCATTTAAGTTTTTGTAAACTTTCCTGAAATTGGGTTTGATTTGGGCATTGTATATTTAACTATTATATATATCAATAACTCCTACTGTACTCTGTCCAAGTTAAATAATCCAACAAACTAATACATATGAATTGCTGTTTGTCTGCACAGTGTCTGTGTATTACAAGAATGTCTGTGTGTGTCTTGTGAAATGTCACAGGACTGAAATGCTGTAAGTGAAACACGTGTAACTGCTGTAGCACAGCACTGAAGTTGGTGTTGCATTAGCTGATTGGCTACAAGCTGACTAGGAACATCCAATCATATTCATGTACAGGTGTGAAGGGTGTCTGGTTCTCAGTATGATGCTGCTGCCCCTCCACCACCCCATCTCCTCCTTATCTGTGAAAACTTTTGGCGTTGTTGACTTGATCAAATATTCTTGTATGATAGAGCTGTTTCTGGTTGGACAGTTAGCTGACATACAGTACCAATCAAAAGTTTGGACACACCTTCTTATTTAAACAAAAAAAAGGTGTAAACAAAGCTAATCACACTTTATATTTTAGATTCTTTATACACATATACAGACATTTTTTTTAAATCAGCTTGACGAGGTACTCACATGGAATGGTTTTCCATTAACAGGTGTGCCTTGTCCAAAGTTAATTTATTAATCAACATCAATTGTTCCGAAGAGACTGTGTGAAATCAGACCTTCATGGTCGAATAATTGCAAAGAAACCACTTTTGAGGAAGATCAACAGGAAAAAGAGACCTGCTTGTACCAGGAAACACAAGGAATGGACATTAGATTAGAAGAAATCTGTTCTTTGGTTTAAGATCTGAGAATTGTTGTTCCAACCACAGTGTCTTTGGAGACACACAGAAGGTGAACAGATGCGATCTGCATGTGTGGTTCCCAATGTGAAGCATAAAGGAGGTTGAAATGGTGTAGGGATGTTTTTCTGGTGACAATGTTGGTGATTTATTGAAAATTCAAGGCCTGGGTGACTACCATAGCATTCCTCAGTGTCATGTGATCCCATCTGGTTTGCATGTAGTGGGACCATCATTTGTTTTTCAATTTGACAATGACCTAAAACACACCTCTAGGCTATGTAAGGGCTATTACACCAAGGAGAGTGATCAGATGACCTGACCTCCACAATCACCTGACCAAAACGAAATTGAGACGGTTTGGGACGAGTCTGAGTGCAGAGTGAAGGGAAAGCTCAGCATAAATTAGAACTCCTTCAAGACTGTTGGACAACCATCCCAGGTGATGTCTTGATCATGAAGCTGATCAAGACATTGCCAATAGCAAACAAAGCTGTCATCAATGATTTTGTTACCCATGTTTTGGTTTCAGGACATATAGTCCATGATCAAATACTTTGTTCACTTTCTCATCCAACATCCTGACACTCCTTGGGGGGAAGAGCTACTGCAGCGTCATATCCATCAAGTACCTAAGATATCCAGTGGGAGCCTCCCAGGCTCAGCACAGAGAGGGTAAATATTCATGTCCTTATTGTCGTTTACGTTTTCAGCATTTGTCCAATTAAAAGCGTCATTAGTATGCATACAACAATTGAAATGTAGTTTAGTTTGGTACCTTCTCACCACCATCACTTTCAGAGCTCCCGAACCCAATCACCACCACTCTTTTCCCCTGCAGACCCTCAGCATTACAGCTGTTGAAACATCTGCCTTTAATACTCTCAATACCTAAAACATGGAATCAAAGAACAGTCAACCAATCCACTGTTTGCTTAATTCATGATTAGTGATTATTCGTCAGAAGTCAGACTCGCTATTTTAGGTGTGGTTTAGTTGCGGTTGAGATGATAACTCATAAGCTACAGCCGTGTTGCAAAGCAAATGTTTTAAAAGGGACTTTGGAAACAATAGTGGGAGTTGGTTAATGTATGTGCTGACATTGTTGTAATTTTAAACACAATGAGATCATTATTTAAATGAAGCGAACATGTTGCTGGGAAAATCTGTGAGTGGCAGGTGAGACTTGATGAGGTGTCGGGTACAAACTATCAATGCATCCAAAACATGAGTCTCTCTTTGACCTTCTCTCCTCTCCCACTAGTCTGTCACAGTAAAATCCAGGGTCTGCCTCACTCTGACCACTGTAGTCTGACACACACACACACACACGCACACGCACACACACACACACACACACACACACACACACACACACACACACACACACACACACACACCTCTCCCTTTCTCTGTCGTTCCCTCCCCACCGCTCTAGCCACATTGCCGCACTCAGTTTTCCATGGCCTCTCATTCCCGAGTGCTCTGCGAACTATAAGTAAATGAACGACACAATCCGGAAATAGTGTTCCAGCCGGAGATGGTGGGAAGGAAAATCCCTTGACTGGTGCTGGCAGGAGGGTGGGAGAGAGAGAGAGACAGAGAGAGAGAGAGAGGGAAATAGTACTGCAGCCATTCACACTTCAGACAAAGCTCGCTCCTCTCTCTGAAACTCCCAAGTTTTGACTCCTTATGTAATTTTAATGTTTGTAAACAGCAAGAAAAAACAACACATTTTTACTTTGTTTTCTTCGGGCACATGTGCTCTAACATAACCATGTTACGGGAGATGATTGGTAACTTCACGACATGGTTGTAGAGGTTAACTTATCTTTAGCCTGAAAGGTCAAAGATCAGTATTCAAAAAGGCCAGATGTCTCTGAGGAGGCTGGTATGGAGGAGTGGAGCACAAGGCGCTGGGTAAATGTTGGCCTGGAGTTTGGTGGAGGGGGTTGGGGGGTGGGGGCAATGGGTGAAGACAGGAGGTGCGCCAGCAGGTTAAAGGCAGGGTCAACTCTATAACCATGGTGTTATCTGGATATCTCTCCGCAGCTGCCAATCACAACCATACCGCAGAGAGGCCAGCAACAGGGGATTGGACGGCGGTTCGGTCACTGTAGTCATACATGCTCAGGAAATGTTCCAGCTCTCTTGAAAACCTTGTGCAATAGCCTGTTGGTCAGGGTGGTAAAATGTTCCTCCTGCGTTTGTCGGAGGATGTGGTTAAATCTCATCCGTGAAGCCTGGGCCTGCATTTGTGAAGCAACAGAGCAACATTGGTCATTTAAGATCAGTATAATTAAGCTTCGGTATGACTTTAAAAGAGGTAAATACACTTTTGTAGAATAAGCAAATAATGTATTGTTACGCATCTTTAATTGTGTTTAACTTGGTGCCTGTTAAATGGTCAGCAAATGCCTCGCTGACATTTTATAAGGGGAGGATAGCCTGCGTGAGTACATCTCACTATAACAGTCAGTAACATGAGATGGGGAACCACACAACCGCTAAATCAGTAAAATGGGAACCCAGAGTCACTGTAATTTGGGAGAGAGCTGGTTAACCACTCCTCATAATGGATGGTGTTTCTGTTTAGCCTAAGGCGTTGGAGCTGAGGTCATATGCAAACAAGGCAGATCCTAGGCCTCGGCTTTTACACGGTGCAAAATGTTTTGCTCCATGTATTTGATCAGGTTCATGCAATCATACAGACTTGAAATTTGTACATTTATCTTTCACATTTTAAGCAAGGACCTCATGAAATATGTTCTGAACTGGCTACACAAGGGTCTATACTTGGAAAAAATGTAATAGTTTAACAATTTGATGATTGATTATAAAAGTATTCATGAAACAGGATGTAGCTATAACTAAAAGTGATCCAAGTGGAAATAACAGAGCTTGAGTTCATTCACTTTTTCCAGTTTGCATAACATCTGTAACACTTCACTTCTACTTGTTTTCTGTGTTGACTGGTAATCTCTGCACCACACAGCACTAATGTGTCCAACTACAGTATATCTAGTGTATCCTGCATATGACCGTGACAATCAGTCTTTTATTTTCTATGAAGATTTGTTTCAATGGTTCACCTTAATTGACTTCATCACATTCCTGCTTGCAGCTCCATTTTTTTTTCCCGTATCGCAGCCAAAGATACATAGTTTAGCATGTACACACACACCCACAGCCACACGTTATTATAGAGCAGTACTCTCTACGCTCAGACAGACTCTACAATCGGACTGATCAATGAGTAAATTGTCATGAAATGAATCATTTATCAAGCAAAAATGCCAAACACTAGCTGGTTCCAGACTCTCGAAAGTCAGGATTTCCTGCTTTCCCCCAGTTCATATCATTGTAAATTGAATGTCTTTGTGTTTTGAACTGCAGGTCGGACAAAGCAAGCAGTGTGAAGACGTCACTCTGTGCTCTGGGGAGCTGTCATTTGTATTTTTGAACTATTTTTTGACAATTTAATCAATAATGTTGGAAGATATTATTCATTCAAATATTTGTATGCGTACTGATCATGTCAGCTCAGCTCTACAGCCGTGTATCTATTGTTACCATATTTTATTTTTATTGTAAATGTCCCTTTAAAGGATTACATCATCCTATTTGCTCCTTTTTTCCCTCCTCACCACATTTCTCAGTGTTCAGCCTTTTCTGCCCAGAGACAATTGTTTAATTCACCGGTGTATAACAGTGCCACCTCCTGATCTACACAACCATCGCCGTCTGTGAAGCCGACACACCTTTCAGTGGGGTGTTTAGTTTGTCATGATATTTCACATTATCCATCACACCTCTCCGATCACATCGCAGCGCTCAGATAAACTGCATCACAGCACTGACGGTAGTTTTCACTATCACAGGACATTCGGACCCAAATTTCAATTAGTGGTGAGAAAAACAGATGCCAGTGCTTTATGTTCATCATTAATCCACTCTGAGCTGAGTGGATGCTTTTAGTGTGTGCTGCTGTGATGTGTGTTGATTGTGCTGTTGTGCCATCTAGTGGCACAAAACAAGAAGGAGTGGTCATATTTGTGACCCTATTATCATATAAATATTGTGACACTCTCAGCCAAAATGTTCACATCTTTGCCTGAGTGCAGTGTGAAACATTAGCGAATCACTTTCATGAAAAGTCACAGGAGGAATGTGGTGTGTCTGTAGGTCTTTGTGTTGCCGACCGGCTCAGCTGACATCCACGAGTCTGTGACTTTAAGAGATGGTCATAACATCACTGCACAGCTCCCATGAACACTTAATGTCTCTTTGTTATCTGCTCCATAAAAAAAAAAAAAGCAGGTGCTGGAGGGGAACATTTTTTGAGCACAGAGAGATATTGTTTGACAAAACATATCTCATGTATAAGGAGTATATCTGTGTTCTTTTCCCTCATTTTTTTTTTCTGTGCATTTCTGTAAAGGTTGTCATAAAACTAGTGGAGCTTCAGTCCATTCAACTTGATTTCACCAAACCAAAAGTAAAAAAGAGGAAGACCAATGTGTTTCTAGTCATGTTTTCTTGTATAAACAGGAGAATGAAACAAGTGAGAGATTCTTGGGAGACTTGGTTCATCTGCACCGTCCCTCCAGGCGTCAGAGTTTGTTGTGAATAACACAAGTTATTAAAAATAGCTGTAATTTGTCTTTTCTTTTCTTTCTTTTCTTTTGTCTTGTCTTCATAGTCACTTGGTAAAAACGGTGTTGTTGAACCAGCATTGAAATGTCCTTTCTTGCACACTTGATGTCACTTGATTTTCTGTTTTAGAAATTCATAAAATTCTCTGTTACTTGAAATACTTTTCTGTCATAGTCGTTTAACGATAGGGCCTCTTAATGTTTAATTGGCTGCAGTGAAAAAGTGATTTCTCTTTAGAACATTTCTGCTTGCACTTCTCTTTTCAACGTGGCCTTGTTACCTTTACAATTTATTCACAAAGCAGCTGCTAATATCGTTGGATCCTCGCTGAAGCACTTATCGGACTACAACTTATCAGACTTCCTTCGACTGAACGTCCTGCTGGGAGCTACACAAAGAGTTCGGGAAGGCTTTGGCGGTCTTTGCAGGAGCAGAACACAAAATGCTTCGCTGATAATACCAAAAGTGGCAAAGCAGACACATAAAATATACATAAAAATAAAGGTTAAATAGAATTTATTTAGTCTCACGTTATGATAGTGTAGCAAGATGAAAGTTTAGTGCTCGTTCAGTGTGTTACCAGAACTTTACTATTGTTCTCTTTGTATATATTTACACATGTAGAGCTATATGTTGTTCCTTCTCTTAGACTTTTTAAAATTCTATTTATACTGTAGCCTCTTTAAACTTATCTACCTTATGCCTGTTTTGTGTTGTAATATATGTAACTGTGGCTGTAACACTCAAATTTCCCTTCAGGAATCAATAAAGTACACTATCTATTGATCTACTGATCCATCAATTGACTGATGGCCTGAAACCTTATACAAAGCTACTGTAACCTTCCCTCAGGACGTCAGACTCTTCCCTTTACTGTCAAAACGTTAAACACACAGATGGAAAAGAAAATCACACCTAACGTGCTTTAAAATGGATAATATAATGTTCAGCACAGCCATGAAATCGCCTGCAGCAGTGTCTTTTACTTCTAACAACCTGTTGAGTTCAGCGGCTTGTTCGTGTTTTTGTCACTCTGTGGTTGACTTTGCTGGATTATGAGGAGGCCAGATGAGTAATAGGGCAGTGAGTGAGAATATCCTGCTGAATAAACCAAGTGGTTTTAGTGAGACAGAGGAGTGACACAACTAACATGATAACACTGATATGATTCATGTATGTGGTCATAGGAATAAAGCATAAAAGTAAAGCAGCTTCCCATACACAGTAATTTAGAGTTATCAGTTGTAGCAGAATAATGTATTACACAAGTGGATTTAGAGTTGGTGAGTAATTAACTATCATTCATCAAGCCTCTCATGCTCTGGTGAAAAAAGCTCCGGGCAGGAGACAGAGCGGTTGCAAGGTTACATCAGCTCACCATGGCCGACAGCACCAACATGACCTACAGGGATGCTGTCACTCTGTCAGCCCCTGACCGGTCATGTTGCTTTTACACCCACAGGACGGACAACAAGGACGCAAAGAGTCTGTGCTGCGAAGACCTTATTGTGTTCATGTGATCTGTGATGATGCCGAAGGCAGATTTTGTGTGCGTTTTAAAAGTATGTTACACGCACGTGTCAACCTGGAATGGCATTAAAACCACAAGGTAGTGCATGCACATGCCAAGTGTGTTACAAAAAAACTGCAAGAACAATAACAAGAAAACAGGTGCCCACACACTGAACAGATTTTTCCCTGATATTACTAGAGGGACAATGATTGCTCGAAAAACAGAGCTCATGTTAGCTTCCTGTAACTCGATTCACTAGGTGGTGATAGTGAGCCACAAGGTGAATGGCTTTACAGCACTGTTTCCTGCAGTGAAGGCCGTCATATCATACATAGTTTCTGTTGCTGTACTGAATTTATTCCTATATGAATATACAGCTTGGATTATATGTGGAAGAGTGGAACACAACAGGACTTGTCTGTAGTCACACATAAGTGCTTAGCCAAACTTTTCTTGCTGCACTTAAAGTGCTTTTCACTGCTTTATTTTTCAGAGATATATGTGCGATGCAGTCACATTTTTCATTTACACCCTGTTTATCTGACGTACAGTACCAAATAATAAGTCAGTCAGTATCCTTCAGCTGAAGGCTCTTCGTCCATGTGTTTTGCTCTCCTTTTGCTAATCCCAGTCACCATGACCTCTGACCTCTGACTGCATGCCATCTTATGTAAGGAGCTGGTTAAGTAAAGCCTGTGTCATCTCTTGCGCCAGGTTAGGTAAGCTCATTAACAGTTACTCCAGGATGCCACAGCTACAGATAAACCTCAGTAGTGCAAATAGTAGAACCAAAGAAAAGTGATGAATGTTTGCAGGAAATATTCTTAGTTTCCAGGTTTGTAACATATTTAACTTGGTCGTCTCAAGGGCACTGAAACGTACACTTACTGTACATTAAACAAACAGTATAAAGTGGCCTACAGGGTTAGTGTGTCCGCGTCTGATTACACTCTGACATTTCACCCGCCTCACTGACACACAATAGTCTCTTAACATGAGAGGATGGAAACAGCAGAGGGAGAGAAAAGACGCCATGTGTGAGGTCCAATTTGCATCAGTTTTTTTTTTTTTTTAGTTTTTTTTTTAAATGTTTGTCTTTTAAAATTACATGACCTCCACATACACACACACACACACACACACACACACACACACACACACACACACACACCACAACACCAACACTATCCTCTAACTGCCTTCCATCTGTCCTTTCTTGATCAGCGAGGGTGAGTCACTCTGCTCCAGCAGTCCAACACACAGCCACGCAGCCATTAAAGCAGCCGAACAATCGCCATTGCTTTCACTAAAGCATCACAGCTTTTTTCTACCAAGGTCTAACACTCATATCACAGTATTAGGAATAGTTTGTCCTTTTCCACTGTCTCTTTCTATCAGGCTAAAATGTGAGACCCCCCTCCTCCCTCTCTGTGAGCATGTGTTATGATTATAGCTGACAGTCTGTACTCTGGTGGCAGACACACTGTTGTCCTCCACTGTGACACATTTTTAACAATAGAAACAATCTTGCAGCTTGCAGTTGTGCACAGTTGATAGATTCCTCTTTTGTTTCCAGAGTGAGAGAGAAAGAAGTTTTGTCCAACTGTCTCTTAAAAAAAAAAAATCTGTCTTTGTCAGTTTTTCCAGAGAACAAAATCCACCCTTAAAACTGGACAAATGATCTTGACATCCTCTTCTTCTTTAAGTGTAACATTTGACAGTGCAGACCACATTATTCTTACCCATCAGCTAAAGCACAAGTGTCTCTTTGTTTCTGCTTTGGACTGGTTTCCCTCACATTTATCCCGTATATAACTTCACAGCTCATCTGGGAATTCCTGCTCTTACTCATCTTTCATATCCTGCAGGCTACCCTAAGGCTTGACTGTCGATCTAATCCTCTTCTCCATTCATTGGCCATATGGAATTAGAAATACGTCCCATTATGTTATGTTGTTGACGTTTAATATAATTTCTCTTTAAAGCCCCTGAAACTTTGTTTACGATCTCAAGTATTTCTCTAGAAAATCAAACATTAATGCCCCCCCCCCATTTACTGTGGCTGTAGGTAGGGTGTTTTTTGGGATGTTTTTTGGCGCATTTGCCATAGTTTCTGCTTCATACCAGGAGGTGAAAGAGAAGAGAGGGTGAAATGAGAAGTTTCCAATCTGTAACTTCACTGCTAGATGCCACTAAATCCTACAAACTGCTCCTTTAATTTTAATGCTCAAAACCTGCTTACTAAGGATGGGGATGTGGTCAGATCATATTTGATGACATCAGCTGACTGAATAAATCAGAAGATATTTCCTTGCACTTCCTCTAACCTCAACCTTTATCACTACTTGACTTCATTATTTAAAATACAGCACTGTTTTCTTCATGTTTACTTACTAGCAGTCTTCTTTCTCATTTCTTTACTGCATTTCTTGACACATTACAGCTACCTGTTAATCAGAGGAATAATAAGAAACCACAGGCAGGAATGTGTGTAGCATAATTATCCTTGTGAGATCGCACAAGGACAACAAACGGGGACCCACTCATAAAAACATGGTTTGATACATAGATGGTATAAAGAGTGGATGTTGCATCTGTGACATCAGGTTTTGAAGCTCAATGGTGGCTCTGGCTGCTGCCATCTTGGCCGTTCTGCCTTTGCCCCTAAAAACAGGCAAATTTGTCGATCATCAGCGGACCTGAGGTGGTTTGAATGATGCCTGGGTGCAATTTAACAGGACCTACCTGTCAGCAAAAGCGGTTATGCTCTTAATTATACATAATTTAAACCTTAACATAATTTGAACAGGTGAGTTATATAAAAAATCAGATCCAGTACAGTTGTCATGAACGGGGAAAATTAGCTATAAAGACCAAAACTGTTTTTGTACCAGGCTGTAGACATGTTTATTTCTGCTGTGAAGTTAGACATTTTAACATGGAGCCATATGAAAATTGACTCGTTCTGTAGCCAGCCTCAAGTGGCCGTTTGGGGAACTGCAGTTTTTGGCACTTCTGCACTTGCTTCACTTCACAGCCACGGAGGTTACCACTGGGTGCCACTACTAGTGGTCAAAAAGTCCAGAGGGTAGCTTTAAAACTTATCCAATATACAAAAAAATATTTAAAATAGGTTTTATTTAATTTCCTTTGTTGCTTTTTATATATTTTTAAATGCCCAAACAAGTCAGTTACTTTATATTTTGGTATCACTCAGGCTTCTCTGTTCAGTATTACCCTCATTACTTTCCATACTCTTCCTTTTACTGGTCCCTTTTTAGTCACATAATATTTGTATAAAAGCTGCATGGTCTTGCCAAGCATACATTTCTGAACTCCTTTCCCCAGGAAACCTGAGGCCCTTTAATCAGGGCTTTTATCTGTTGCTTATTCAAGGACACCATCACACAATTCTCTCTGCTTTTTATTTTTTCAGTCTTTTCAAGATTTTTAAAAAGGACGTAAGGAGACTCTTTGTAACTGTGCCTGACCTCGTATTTTTATCCTGTTTGTCTGTGGATGAATTATGTATTTGTCCCACTTTTTTGATAGTCATGTATTTTATGCTTGCTCCTCACTGTCCAGTGCCCTAAAATTATAAATAGAAACTGTGAATCACATTTTAGTAAATTTATATATTTATATGTAAAAAAAACAAAACACTAACAAACACAAATTCTACAACTCATTTGAAAGAAAAAAGCACATCAAACTAAATTTGCGCTCATATTTTGTTAAATAATAATACTATGAGACCTTTCATAATATGTATGCAGTTGGCTGTAGCGTGTGTGCTCAAGGCAAGCCGAGAGGTGCTAAGGCATCAGGGGACAGCAGCCATGTGACCATGGTTGCAGGGATTGGTTTAGTGCAGATGTGACATCAGCGAGCCTCCCACTCCCTCCCTCCCTCCCTCCTCCCCTCTCTCTCCCAGTCTTTCTCTGCCTCTCTCGCTCTCTCTCTCTCTCTCTCTCTCTCTCTCTCTGTACCGCTCTGCTTTTTTTTTTTCCTCCTTTGCCTTTCCTCAGCATCCCCCCTCTCAGAGATGGCGTGTGTCGGTGCTGCTCGGGCCTAACGTGCACACACAGAGAGAGAGAGAGGACCACCACCACCTCCTCTTCCTCCTCCTCCTCCTCTTCCCACAATCCCACCGCGATTTGCTGCATATTCCTCGGGTTGTCTCTTCTCACTGTGTCCTTCCACCGCTGCTGCCTCGCATCTCTCTCCCTCCAGCCCCACCTCCCTGTGCGGGTGTCTGGGAGTTGGGCCCTTGGGGGAGGAGGGAATCAACATCGTGCTTCGCTGGGGAGCTGTGCAGAATTAGCTATGCCCTGCCCAGGCATCCTTTGACCGGCTGGATTTCTCCGTTTCTGTCCACCTGTGCATCAGAGGACAACATAGGATGAAAATCAGCAACCATGATGCAAGGTAAATCATCTGTGCACTCCTTGTCCTCTTTTATTTTCAATGTTTTTCCCCCCTGCGTCCTCCTCCTGCCCTCTTGTGTCCTGCTGGGCCATTAAAGCTAGTGAATCCACTGTAAGGACCTTTGAGCTGAGCTATATGCACAACCACTGTGACAATGTAGCCTTTATATATATATATATATATATATATATATATATATATATATATATATATATATATATGTGTGTGTGTGTGTGTGTGTGACGTTGTTTGTCACAGATTGAGACGTGTGAGATGAAAGCGAAGGTGTGTGAGGTGTGGATTTGATGTACCCAGCAGTGTAGTTGTGCACCTGCTGATGTCCTGTTGTTTGTGTGTGTGTGTGTGTGTGTGTGTGTGTGTTTTTTTACACGTGCGCCTTTGCACGTCCCTGTTACATGTGCAGATTACAGTTCAGTCTTTAGTTGTACACACACTGTGTGTGTCATATGAAGGCGTATTTAAGATCAGGAAGCTGCATTCATTCATAGCTCTGCTGCCGTCAGTGCATAATATAACATCAATGCCAATAGGACATGCGATGCTGTACCAAAGTTAACAGCGCTGGAATGAGGTACATTATAAACTATGATGGAGGAGCTAAATCATCCAACTATGCATGACAGATGCTGGGCCTTTACTTTATCCATTAATGCCAACGTGGTAATGGAAGGTGGCTATTATTAGCAAAAGGCCTGCAGTCAGCCTGCCATGATATTGTACTCTGTTCACGAGCTACACAACAACACAGATGTCACATGCTTATCATAGCCTTTGTTAGCTACACGTGCATTGCTAATTAGTATTGTCAGGTGTAGTTAGTGACATTCAGCACATGTTACTTGGATTCAAACATGGCTACAGTACATGTGTTACAATTACAGCCTTCTTGTTGGTGCAGCATGTAGGTTTATCATCTTTATAACAAAATAAATAGAACATAATCTTGGACTGTTTAGATGATCTCTCTCAGTGTGGACTCAGCAGTTTGATAAAAATGACCTCTTTTTGAACTGTAAGTTTATACTCGTGTGTCAGATTTATCGACTGTGGCTTGACATTGACTCCAAGGTCCATCGGTTGTTGTGAACGTTTCAGCTCTGTAACTCCAAAAATACATTATACTTTACATTATATGAATACAGATCATTTATTAGAGGTGTTAACATTGATTTCAGGCAGCATTTTTGTTGCAGTTAATGGCAGAACTGTATGAAAATCAGCATGCCAAAACCTTCTTGAGATAGGCGATTCAAAAAGGATGTATATTATCCAGCCACATTGTAAAGCCAGTTAGAAAGTAGGATGAAAAGATAGACATCATAGAAGAGGGTGGTATAGTATTAACTAAATCATAAGTATTAATCAGTAGTGGAGGTGGTAATGTGCCATTTGTTTGTTTGCCAAGTGCCAGTTCTTCTACAGTTTCAAATGATCTAATTAGATATAGAATAAAGGTCAAAACAATATACTGTATTTACAGGTACTCACATTACTTAGTTTAACTTTTAAACATGGAGTTGCTGGACTACATGGAAAATGTGTTAGCACTGACCCAGCTCCTGATCCAGGCTGTGGTCATCTCACGACTCGAGCCTGCACAGTGAAACCTTTTCAGATGATTCAGAACACGGTGGCGCGTCTGGTCTTCAGTCAACACAAAAGGTCACATGTTACCCCGCTGCTCATCGAGCTCCACTGGCTACCTGTAGCAGCCTGCATTGAATTAAAATCACTAATGCTTGCCTACGCAGTAGTTTGCAGGTCTGTACAAACTTACTTTAATGCCCTTATACAGACAAATGTTACCTCACGACCTTTGAACGACGCCTGGCTCTGCCACCTGTACGCTCAGGTAAATCCAAACTCTGTTGTTCCCCGTTGGTGAAACGTCCTACCAGTTCCTACCAGTTCAGGGGTGTCCCTCTCTACCTTTAAAAACCTCCTGAAGACCCAGATCTTCAGAGAGTACCTCCTCTCCTTGCACTACCAACAACTGAACATGCTAAATCTATCCCCCTCTACAACTGTCACAGTACTTATTGCTGCACTAACATGTCCTAGTCGCACTGTACCCTGATTGTTTCGCTTTTTGCAAGTTGCTTTGGATAAAAGCATCAGCTAAATGACTAAATGTAAAGGACCAGATGCGTCCTGGACATTGTTCAGACCTAGTTGCTCCTTTATTTCCTCTTTGTTTCAAACCACCTCTAAATCTCTGGCAACTGAGACGTGGGGTTGTTAAGCAGCCAATGTTGCTGTTCAGTGGCAGGTGTCTAAAGAATAGGAAAAGGAGATCTTTCACACCTACACACAGCTGACAACCAGCATCGATAACTGACAGTTTTATCGGTTTGTCTTCTTTCTGGTTTGTTCAGATATTTATTGGAAGCTCCATCATCAAGAGATTTGGGAGTCAGCTGCTGAAAAGAGTGACCTTAATGAGTAGAAAACCAAACCCAGAGGACAAACAGTGCTCAACTTGAAGGTTTATTCTTAGTTTGACTAAGTTAAGGGTCCACTTGCAACATTTCCTTTGGAGCTTTCATTCACATTTGTTAGCTGTCTTCTGCAGATGCAGTCCATCCACTGATGAAGGCCACAAGATGCAGCTGAAAGCTCTGGAAGAAATCTTGCATCAGATAGTAGATATTTTTCAGAGCTGTCGGTTGCATCATTTGCTAACGATGCCTGCAAGATGCAGCTTTGAGTTTGAGTTAAGAAGTTTGTTCTCAAAGTAAGAAAGTTGGATGTCACCGGAGTCAGTGTGCTTCATTATTGGATTTTAAAAGTTGCTGATCTGACATCTCAGACATTTGAAAGAGACTTTATCTTTAATTCAGATGAACAAAGATGTGTCCAAGCATCTTGATTGTGAGAATTAGCATGAAGAAGAAGAAGAAGAAGAAGAAGAGCCAAACTTCACTTTATTTACAGCTAATATCATTAATTACAATGATCCCTCTGTTTAATGAGTGTTGTAGGGCTCTCCTCAGGCAAACTTTGTAAATGGGTTACAAAAGCAACAGTCCTCCTCTTGATGCACAATGTGAAGTAAAAATCTGACCGGACTGTCAGTATGTATCACATTGTACAGCAGGTTTCTTACATATTAAAGTCAGGATTGATTATCTGCTTTGACTCCTTATCACAGAAGACACATTCGGGGTTAGGACTGGACAGAAGGCTGGCTGTTCAGAGCTGTCTACACTGATGAAGAGCCATGATGCAGGAATAATCCGTGCTATTGAGCAGCCCAGCAAGCTACTAATACATCACAGGCCCTGACATGTCCTTCAGTGCCCAGAGAGCTTCCTCCCAAGTGAATGGTACTGAGCACCAGTCCAGAGCAGTGCCATCACATTTGTAGTAGTCTTATTATGAGGATTTCAAAGTGAGCTTCATGATTCAACAAATCAATGACTTGATATTCATTTTGAGTTCAAAGTCAGTTTGATTTTCAAAAAAGAAAGAAAAGATAAACAAAATACAAAATGCCAGTTTATGGCACACAACGTTCGAATTACAGAAAGGGATGATGAACAGAAAAGAACAGAAACTATGCGGTCTCTGAAAAGCACAAAACGTTCATCCATCCAGCTGTCCATCACATGTACCCCTGGTGCTCTTGAATGAATCAACTATGCTCTGTTGTCCTCTAAAACACTGTTATGCAAACCCAACGGGCTATTTGGGGGGGAGAGATGTTCAGCAGCACAACCAATACATAAAAAAGAGAAAAAATAGATAATTCATTGATTTCTTTTGCCATCAGTGGAATTGTAGGTACTTGCATTATATCATGCTGAATAAAATCTAACTGCATTTATACATTTAAACTGAGGGAAGCAAGTGGATTCTCACTCTCAATTAACACATTTAGCTTCATTAAGTCTCAAAAAAGTTCACCAACAGCTCAGTTTGTTGGCCTTGTCTTGTCCATGAGTCCGTAGTTGTTAGTATATGTGCAGAGCTGGTCAAAGTAGACATTCAGCTCAATTTGATTCGTGAGAATTTGCTGTTTAAATAACTAGTCAGATACAGAAAATGTGCAATTCAATGATCAAATGCTACTCCTATTCTTTTGTGAGTTTTGCTAGCAGCAAGGCTGCTCTATTGATGGAAATGTCCATCTCCGGTCCACCTAATACTTTCCAGACTAAAATATTTATTAATTTACAATTGTTGATAAGATGGCAATGAAATTTGTTCATGATGAATCCTACCCACTTCAGTAGTCCTTTGACTTTTCATCTTGTACCACAAGCTCAACTGTGTTTAGTGCTAATTAGCCGATATTAGCTTGGCAACTTGCTCCCTATGTAGTACACCATATACACTATGTACTTCCTGGCGTGGTGCGCTAATTTTGGCAGGTAGTGTTGTCACAATAAACCTTTTTCACAGCAGCCATTTTGACATGAAATAGTAGTGTAAAAACAGGTGTTACCAATGATACTAATTAAGGTTCAGTTCCATTTAGTGCAACAGAGACTTTCCAGTGAGCCAACAGCAGCGCCCTGACTCTGTTTGACCTGAATGGAACGGGACATTAATTAGTATCAATGGTAACACCTGTGTTTACCTACTATTTCATGTCAAAATGGCTGCTGTGAAAAAGGACTACTTGAGTATGGTCGTTGTTTACTTACCAGAAATGACGATTTTGACATTTTAGGGCTTTGCATTTGTATATTGCGGTATGCACCATGATCACTTCAGCGCCAGCAGCTTCCTTGACCAACATTTTCACAATGTTGGTGGTCCCTCCCCTTCTGGTACGTAGCCAAAATGGCTAACATGCTAAGCTGATAGAGAGTTGAAGTCCTTGCTTCACATCTGGGCTAGTCTCTGTTCCTCAAACTTCTGTTACCCAGTGCTATTTCTCATTGAGCATTTCTTTCATCTGTCTTTCTTGAAATCATCTTTCATCATCGTAACTTAGTTTGGTCCATATTCATAAAACTGAGAGTCTCTTCTAAAGTTAAATTATAGCTATGTCTGCTGTCTGTAAAGCTTGATGGCATCACGGTCCCTTGGACTCTTTTCTTTTATTTTAAGTTTTTAAGTCTTTTATTGAGCCATAACGTTTATCCTGCAAAGGTCTACGGCCTTTTGAAAATGATGTTGTTAACGAATAATTTGATATAATTAGACTATCCTTATGTAAACATTTGAAGTGAGCCACATGACATACTGTTGTTGCTCTGTTTCAAGGCTAGACTTTTAGTTATTAACATAGTTACAAACATCAGTGGAGTTTTGAATGAGCTTTTATTATTCCTGGAACCAAACCTGGAAACTCAGCATTAGCACTGAAAACATGTTAGCATGCTGAATTTAGCATTTAGCTCAAAGCCCCACGTTACAGTACAACATCATAGAGATGCTAGCGTGGTTGTATATATGTGTGAAGTGTATGTGTGTGAGAAAAATAAAAACTAACGTTTTTATGGGTGACAAGTTTCTGCACTTCTTTAATGTTTGTTACACCCCAAACCAGAAATAAAAGCACAGATGAACCATCATGCTAGACTTCCATCTAGCACATACTTTTGCAAAAACCTTCAGGCGTTGCACACATTGAATTGTGTCTTTTTGTTGGTTTTCCCAGTCGTCCTGATCCGAGCGCTGCGTGGTGCCAACCGTCAGTGCTGCAGGGGTCTTGGCATCCAGTTTGGCTGACGGGCTGCTGTAGTAGAGCTCTCCTCACTCTCCCTCGAATCTCACTAATGAAGTGGACATATTGATCAACCTTTGCTTGTGTTTTCTTTCCATTTTATATAGTCAGGGAGGGGACACTTAAGGGGATTGCGTCTGCGCTGCTTCTTTTTACGTTGAGGCTTTCTCCAGACGGCAGGATGTTTGTGTCCCCCAATCGATGCATTCATTTATATCAACTTATTGGGGCTGCTGTACTTCCTGTGTATTCTTTAAGAACAGGTTCATTCTCCTGTTACTCTGTGTTATTTGCTTTTAAGTGCATTTTAATGACAAGACAGTTAACTTTATATTAGCCTCTAAAACCTAAAATTAATTCTTCATGATGTTGTTGTCCCCCCGCCCCCCTCTCTCTCTCTACACCAGGACTGAAAAATCGAACAAGGAAAGCCCTGGGCTTACGAAAGAAAGACAAGGATACAGACACAACGTGAGTTAGCTCAAGCTCACACTCGTAATACAATTTACATGCTGACTTTTACAACCAGCCGACGCTGAGAACAACTTGAAAAATCATCAGTTTAAGAATGTGAATGAAACCTACTTACTCTTATGCCACTGCCTGAAATGTGTCTCTGAAGTACTGAAAGTTGGGATTTGACCAGATATGTAATATTTTTTTACTCATTCTCTGATGAGATAGTTCCTAATTTCAAGCACAATTTTATTTAAGCAAACTCAGACATTGTATTGGCACCAGGGTTGATCAAAATATACTTTACCCTAGTTTGGAGATGCCTGGTGGAATAATAACAATTTTACTGCATCTTATGATATAAAATTTTCCTCTTCTTTGCTACTTCAAACAGGAGTTCACCTGACAGAGAAGGAAGTGGAAGCGGAAAGAAAGGAAGTGTAAGTACATTTTAGACTTTAATTGAAAATTTAAAGCTGGGTGTTATTTTTTGTAATTTTGACCATGATTACTACTTCATTATAATAACTTTGTACTCGTCACAGTAACTGGCAACGTGGCGATGTCACTACAACAAAGTCTGATGGAGCAAGGAACATGAGAAGTCAGACAGCTTGTAAACAAATGGTCTGTAAACAGACTGTACTTATATATAGCGCCTTTCTAGTCTTCTGACCACTCAAGACTGATTGGCACTGGCTATCATGCAAGGTGCCAACTGCTCATCAGACAGGAGCTAATTCATTCGCACACTGAGAGAGCGATTTAGGATTCAGTATCTTGCCCAAGGACACTTTGACATGCAGAATGGAGGAGCTGGGGATTGACTCACCGATCTTCTGATTAGTAGACGGCCTGTTCTACCTCTTGAGTCACAAACACCCAAGCCAACAGTCTATCTAAACTCTAAATCTAGACTCTCTTTAGAAGTAAAAACCAATAGTGAACCCAAACGGAAAATAGGAAATATTAGCTATGATAAGTCAAGGTTAACCTAGGAGGTAAGTTGTATGTTTAGAACGGAAACAATTTGACCGCTCATATTTCTTGCCCCATCTTACTTATTTTTAGCAATTTTGGCGTGTACAACGTTATTTTTACTGAAAGGAATAATGACCAAAACTACAAAATGAATACCCAAATAATAATAAACCTGAATCTTTTTTATATAAATTAATTATTCACACTGACATTTCATATTTTGAATTCATTTTTTGTTGCTAGAAAAAGGCCAATGGAGCACCGAATGGTTTCTATGGGGAGATCGACTGGGACAGATATGTAAGTGTACGCTGCCTCCTCCTTCCTTCCTTCCTTCCTTCCTTCCTTCCTTCCTTCCTTCTTTTGATGTTTTCTGACCAAGCAGCGACTATGCAGCTTTGGCGTGAAATATTTGTACAGTGCTGTGGCCATCGCTGTCATGTAATGGTGGGTTTGAAATTACTGAGTAAAAGCTGTGACGAGAGTGATAACTGCATATTCTGTGAGTCAGCAGCAGCCTCACTCAGGAAGCTGACCATCTCAGGCGAGCCATCTGTGAAATCTGATCCACATTTATATGCAGAGCTGTTTCACAGGGGAAGACGAAGTTTAGCGATGCCCCTGTTACAGCTTATGATGGACTGGAAATGACTGTCACTCCTCTCCTCTCTCTTTTCCAGGCCTCTCCTGACGTGGATGAGGAGGGCTTCAGTCTCCGGCCCGGTGACGAAGGCGACAATATCCTTTTTAGTGAAGAGCGGAAGTAGTAGCCGCAGCAGTCTTGGGAGTCTTCCCCTGCAAAACTATTGACCCGTTAGGCTAAGAGACTCATTGGATGAGCGCTCCTCAGCATGAAATAGGCCAAATCAATAATCCTTCCCTCTCTTGCCACATCACATGTGTACATCACATGTGACACATTACATTCAGACTGGCTTTCCAGTTGTCACTGAGCCCCGATTCTCATTAACAACTGACCCCCCAGTTCACTGGTATTTTAAGTTTTTGCTCCCGCAGGTGTCAGCAGCTGTATGTTTGATTCATAGAAAGCTCGTACTATGGAGACTTCCCCAGAGCAGGATGATTTAGCTGAGACAGAGCAGGAGTGTCAGTTACAGCAGGTGTAATATTGTTAACTGGGACACAGCAGACAAGACGCAGTGAGGACATCTCACTCCTCTACTGCAGAAGTGGAAGAAGTACTCAGATCTAAAGTAAATGTAGCAATACGAGCATGTAAAATGTATATTATATCGTTGGATTATAATTATTGATGCATTTATGTGTACATCGCTTTAAAGCAACACTGCATAGAACTTGACTTGTTTTGGCGCCCCCAGTTTTGGAGTGCAATACCACTGTTGTAGATAGACAGCTGTACATGTGCATTTGTTATTATTATATTACTTATGGTCAAAAACTAGCAAGTTTACAACTTTGCTAACAGCCAAATATTAAGCAAGTGCAACAACACAACACATAGAAGCTAGATAATATTACTTACTAGTCCAACAGCAAGAAGCCCAGCTGGGCGTCTGTCTTTCAGACTTTTGTTTCACCAAGCTCTCGCCAGTGACTAAAAGCCAGTCCCAGATTTACTCTTGTCCGGTGGCTTCTTGCTCCGTGACTTTCTCATTTTCTCAACATCCCCTGCGTTCTTGTGGTTGCTGAGCTTGGTTACATTGCACGCTTGCCCAGCTCTGGTTCTGGCACAACATTGCCTCCTGTCTGCATCCCAGGCCTGAAAACCTCCTCCTCTTGATCGTCCAAAATGCCTGTGGTACAAACACTATACTTCCCCGGTTTTCTGAGCTCACAGTCTATGCAACCTGGCTAACAAACTGAGCTAACATTAGCTAACAGCAGCTATAGTTCGCAGCAGTCTACTGTCTATCAGGAAACTCTGTAAATCACAGAGAGATGATGTGGAGCAGGTGAAGAGGGAAAGCCATCAGAGGGAAAACCAATAAACACTTTCTCCATAAATATGATACACTTTCATCAAAATCAGTGACATATTTGGTGGTGTGTGACTTTGTGCCGTAAAGTGTCACATACACAAAAGTATAAAGTAGCAGTAATAGAAAAAGAAAACATTAAAGTGTCTCAAAAAGTTACAGTACTTGAGCAGATGTACTTTTTGATTCTTGATCTTTAAATTTCCTTTGCCTTGTGTTGAACTCTTTGTTTGTACATTGTCCTTGATGCATATGCACCAGCTTCCAAAGGAAAGCAGTTTTTCTCCTCCAGCGACTCAGAGGACGACGAGGACAGCAAGAAAAAATTCAAAATTAAGATCAAGCCGCTAGTGTCGGACAGTGCCAAGTGTGTCCCTCCATCTATGGACGAGCTAAAAGCCTCAGTGGGAGGCCTGGCGCTCTCTCCATCTCTGGTGAGCGACACTGATCAGCACTCTTGTTCTGCTACACAGCACTGAAAGACACAAATCACACACACACACACACACACACACACACACACACACACACTGCAGTTTATATATTATAATAGATGTTGAATTCTCTCTATCCCTCTCTGTCTTACAACCTCTCTGTGTCTGTCTTTTCATCTCACTTATCTGCCGTCATCTCGTAGAAGAGAAGTCCGGTAAGCCTGTCGTTGATTTCACATCTGTATCATCACCAACGGGGATTGCATGGCATGAATTCACTTGGAAATGCTTATCCCTCCCTTTGATAATGCACTTATAAATTGCCTTTAAGGCTTCCCCCATTTGTTTCTGCATGCAGTTTCTGTCTCACCCTCAGTGTCGGTGTCCTTTCTAGGCCTTAAGAGACCTCACCTCTTTTTGTTGACGTCTTTTTCTGTTTAGCTACAGCTTTACTTGAACCTGTCTGGCAAAGCATCTATCACATAATGCACAGTAAACATAACATACACACACAAAGCTGCAAACCTATTCATTTGGTCTGAGCAACATGCTACATTCAGTGTGCAGTTCTGTGTGTATTGGTCATGGGTGATGCCGGTATTGTCCTGATAATCTGAAGGCTGTTATGGGTCATGTTGCATTATTATTATTAGGCTTTGCGGTGCAAGTAAAGAGGTGCGGTGTGTGCAGTTTTTAGTTGGTGTCCATTTGACTGATTTGTCACTCACTCTCTGACCCAGGTCTGTTCTCTCTTCCTTTTTGCTGGTCTCAGAGACGCAGCCCGGTGAGTTTCTTACACCATCTGCTGGCTGTTTCAAAGCCGACAGCCTGAAATCATGGCTTCCTAATCTCTGCTGCCTGACCCGTGTTTTTAAACATGCCTCACAGAAAGTTAAAGGGATACATCTTAATTTTCTTAAAACAAGTGAAAAATATGACAATATGGTGACAAACATTTAAGAATTTCTGATACAAATTTACTTAAATAAATATATTTTCATGATATGAATCATATTTGTGTCCAAAAAACTATTACAGAAGAATATCTACAATTTCTATAAAGTCTGCATGAATATTGCTACTTTGTTACTTGTTTTAAAAAAAAAAACACACATCTTGAATAGAACAATAAAGTGTTTTGTTTGTGCTGTACACTTTTACAATATATTGTCTATCCTCCATTTCTTCTTCTGTCTCTTACAGGGGCAGATAAAAAGGAATTTGTCCTGTAAGTACGCCAATCTGGAAACAGATGTTTAAAGTTTATCCTCTTTTCCTGTATACGGTCGAGTTTTGACCTAAATGCTAACATGCTAATGCTTAGCAGGTGTAATAATTACCATGTTTACCATCTTTGTTTAGCATATTAGCATGCTAACATTTTCCAATTAGCACTAAAACACAAAGTACAGCTGAGGCAGATGAGAATGTTTTGCATGTTTTGGTCATAAAACAAACATAAAACTGACATTTAATGCATCACCAAAGTGATCACAAATCATCCTGAGGGTAAAATTAATGTCTGTGTAAAATACAGAGCAACAGTTGAGTTTTTGTTTTTTGTTTCTCATAGGTGAAGAGATTGCTAGACCCAGACGCTCCACCCCCACACCAAGTCCTGCACCTGAGACGCCGAGGTCTGACCACTGACTGAACTGAAAACTCTGTATTTTACTGGTCCTGCTCCAGATAGCCTATGTCTTTAATGATGTTTTGATTGTTGTACTTCTCCTCTCGCAGCGACAGGCTGTCACAGAACGTTCCTGCCTTTTTTGGGCTGCCTTCAGAGACCAAATATGCCAGATATGATGGTCGGTCCCCTATTGATAGGACATCACATGAATTGATATTAAGCACGTAGCAGGTGCAGCATACTGAGGTAACATGAACTGTTTCTTTGTCAATCACAGTGGTTCCTACTGAATTGTGGGACTCGAGACCACGCTCAGAATCACCGCTGAGTAGAAGTTTTCCAACAGGAGGTGAGCTGGCATGAATGAAGCTTACATCATCTTTGTTGTAACTTTAGTGCTGAACTGGACTCAGCTGTTGTTTTTGTTGCAGCTCCTCCTCCGCTTCCTCCGAAAAACATTCCATCAAGAAGTCATTACGGCTATCCTTCGGACTCTGCTGGTAAATTTAGCTTGATAAACAGCTTATTTCTGTTACAGAGTTCATTTCTGTGAGCACTTTGATCTAAATCGCCCTCAAATTCTTTGTAGCTGATCTACCCAATGGAAGGGCAGCTCGAAGCTCAGCCCCCATCTACCTGAACGTCCTGTCCCCCGCCTCTTACCGAGGCTCCCCCGCCCCTGACCTGGACGATGTGTTCGGCCCCATGGACAGCCCCCACACCAGTGAGGACGTGGTTTCTCCCAGATGGGTTACTTTCACTGAGGAAAGACCCCCGCCGCCTGATGAGCCCGCTCCACCCCCTCCACCGGACTCTCCTCCCCCAGACACACCCTCGTCCACCCCCTCCACCCCCTGCCTCTCTCCAGGGCCTCCGCCAAACGAGCCCCCGCCTTCGCCTCCGCCGTTATCTCCCGGGTCTCCTCCTCCATTCACGCCACCAGACTCACCCCTCTCCATCATGCTTGGACCTCCTCCTCCGGATGAACCAGCCCCTCCTCTGCCTCCTGACTTCTCCCCCTCTAAGTCGCCTCCTCTATGCCTCGATGATGATGCAATCGATGAGGAGGTGCTGCAGTTTGCAGAGTACTCTTCGTCCCCTGCCCCAATCAGCCCCGTGCCCCCTCTGCCAGCAGAGCGGAGGTCTCCTCGGGTAGGAGTTACGTCTCCCCTAGTCCTGGGGGGTGTGGGGGGAAAGAGGACGCCAGAGGGAGCATATCTAAGAGATGATATCCCAGACTTTGTGGGTTCACCCCGAGAGCTGACGCCGAGCTTCAGGGGCACGCCACCTCCTCTCCCACCAACCACCTACAGGTCTATTATGTCTTCCCCAGGGCCTTACTCAGGCAGCAGTGAGTACTGAGTCTCTTTCTGAATGTTTACAATGGCTCATTATGCTGCCTTCACACAAAGTGTGATCAGAGCACAGTGTTTAAACTTTGGAGTGTCTGTCTGTGTGGTTTGCTTGAAAAAGGGAGACTGATGCTGCCATCAGTACCTCCAAGGAAATGATACGGGGATGCTTGAAATGCAGATTCTGAAAATTCATAGCCATCTCATGACTAGCAGTCACTTTTTGTTTTATATTTATCCTTATATCAGCAGTAAATAGTGTAACACCTGTTTTGAAGTTAAAGTTGCTGGTTAATGTAAAACTATGCAAAGTAATTTATTATATTACAAAATTACATTATCTTCCATGTAAAGGAAACCTTTCATGATTACTTTGTCAGGTCGTTACAGGCTAAAAAAGACACTTGTTCATTTCTAAAAGAAACATACAAAAACGTTAACTCAAGCTATTTTCTCAATATAGATCAAGTCTTTATTTGTAATACCATATTAAAAATCACATAACTACAATGAAACTAACCCAAACAATTTGTTCTTTATAGAGAAAAGGTGGAATGGGTTTAACTTTCCGGTTTTCTGTCATACTTAAGATAAATAAACATGTAGTCGGGTTTCTTACTGACATCTAGTGGTACGATTGTAAGCTCACAGCCCATTTTTCCTTGGTGTGATTCTGTAAGATTACATACTTCCTTAATGTCCCTCTAGTAACTTTAATAATAAGGAAAGGTGCCAATTATTATTCTTGATTTCAAGTATCATCCTGTAATATACAGGACATGATGTTTCAGTTTCTCTTGCCTATTCCAATCACTGACAAAAAAGTTAAATTGAAACCTAAAAATTGAGTTTTGGTCACATTATTGTCTAAAGCACATTCATATCCAGTACCCTCTCTGTGAAAGTGACAGGAGTAGAAATGTTGGAGCTGTTGTTGAATGAAAATCTCTCTCGCTGTGATCTGAAGGCAGTGCTAACCACAGACACTGGTATGTGCCGCAGGCCCCTCGTCTCCAGCTCGTCCTGCCACGCCTCAGTCTCGAGGCAGTCCGGTCCCTCCTCCTCCTCCTCCTCGACCATCCTCGCGACCGAAGCTGCCCCCGGGAAAACCAATCACAGACCTGGTACATGTGAAGTCTCTTTTCATTTCTCTGACTTTTAATACTCTAACATGATTAATAATTATGTATGTTCCTTGGTAAAAGAAAGCATTAGTCTTCCTTTTGTCATTTTCACTCGCTCTAATCAAAGTGTGCATTGTTGTGTACTGTCTCTAGTCTCGGCCCTTCAGTCCGCCGGTTTCAGGCAGCCCTCCACCTTTTGCACCGCTGGCCCGGGCGGAGAGCTCTTCCTCCATATCCTCCATTACCTTGCAGAGTGCAGCATCAACTCCAACCTTAGGACGAGACCTTAACATGTCCACCGCAGGTACACGATTAGCAACTGTTCTTACTGCTCTTATTTGTCTTTGGTCTCCCTCTCTGTCCACGTTGTCTGTTGCTCATCATCGTGTCCTTGCCTCACAGTCTTGTCCCTTTCCATAACTCTCTCCTCCTCATGTCTCTGCTCACTCAGAGGCCTCACAGCCTTGGTATGGTTTGACCATGGAAGGTTTTATTTAGCTTTTGAAGGTGAGTCGAGCCAAAATGCCACTGTAGTCCCACTAGTGCACGAGCTGAAAACACCTGTCCTCCTTTCACCTGCAGTCCTGTCCATGCTCATGTTCACTGAGCCAGAATATTGCTATCCCAACCCACATCCTGCTCACTCACCTAGTGTTTCTAGATGGATTGTTGAGTCTTAATTTTGCCTGTTTGCTTTTGTTTGTTTGTACTCCCCTGTCCTCTGCTAGAATACCCAAACCCAAGAGAAGAGACACTGTCTAAGTGTTTTTCTGTGTGTTTTCAATAGGATGCTCCAGAGGACCCAGTCCGCTCACCATGGGACCCCAGGACACTTTACCAGTGGCAGCTGCCTTCACAGAAACCATCAATGCCTATTTCAAAGGCGCAGACCCCAGCAAGTACGTCTACATGTCCCTCTTCTGTACAGTGCCATGACCTGCATTCGTTATGGATTGATGAGTTTCAGCAATGATGGGATGCTAGGGAGGGTATGTTTTTGTTTAGCTTTATCTCTTCCTTCCTCTGTCCCAGATGTGTTGTGAAGATCACAGGGGAGATGGTGCTGTCCTTCCCTGCGGGCATAACCAGGCATTTTTCCAGCCACCCAACTCAACCCGTCCTCACGTTTAGCATCAGCAACTACAACCGACTGGAGCAGGTCCTACCCAACCCACAGCTGCTGTGCTGGTAAGAATAAAAACAAGCAAACACACAGAACCGTGTCATTTCTCTTTGTTTTTTAGAATACATACATGATATAACTATCTAATCACATGGTTCATTGAGTAACTTCATGTTGAGACTGTCTGAATTAAATGCTTACCTCTCATCTCTCAGTGACCTCACAACAGACAGTGTAGACACCAAGGAGTTCTGGGTGAACATGCCAAACTTGATGAGCCATCTGAAAAAAGTGGCTGAACAGAAGCCTCAGGCGACATACTACAATGTGGACATGATCAAATATCAGGTATCATGTATATTATGAGTCAAAAGATTGGACACACCTTCTCATTCAATGGTTTTTCTTTATCTTTATTACTTTCTATATTGTATATTAACATGGAAGACATCAAAACTATGAAATGAGACATGGAATCATGCGATGAACAAAGAAAAATATGCTTTTTATTTTAGATTCTTTAAAGTAGCTACCTTTTGCTTTGATGACAGCTTTGCACTCTTGATATTCTCTCAATCAGCTTCATAAGGTCGTCACCTGGAATGATTTTCAACAGGTTTTTCAATCAAGTAAAGTCATAAAAATCCATCAAACACGCTGATGAGCTGAGCTGTACACTCTGAGCTGCTGCGGAGAACGAGTTCATTACAGTTATCAACCTCATAAAACACCAAGTAACGGCACCTCAGATTAGAGTCCACATACATGCAGCATCAACTGTCCACAGGACACTGTGTGAATCAGACCTTCATGGTCAAATAACTGCAAAGAAGCCACTACTGAAAGAGACCAAGAAGAGGAAGGAAAGAATTTCTCGTGCCAAGAACCACAACAAATGGACATTAGACCAGTAGAAATCTGTACTTTGGTCTGATGTGTCACCGCCATGTCTTTGTGAGACTCAGAGAAGGTGAACACATTGTATCTGCATGTGTGGTTCCCACCCTGAAGCCTGGAGGAGTGATGGTGTGGCCATGCTTAGATGACACTGATGGCAATCCAAGGCTTAACTAGCATGGCTACCATAGCGTTTTTCAGCAACACATCCCATGTAGTGGGACCATCATTTGTTTTTCAACATGATAATGACCCAAAACACCCCTCCAGGCTGTAATCTTAACATATTTGTTTGATTTACACATTTTTGTTTAATTGCATATGTGTAATTTCATCGTTTTGATTTCAGTGTTAATCTGCAATGTAGAAAGTAACAAAACTAAAGACACTGAATGAGAAGGTTTCGTCCAAACTGTTGGTACCTACTATCAGTCTATGTGTCGCTCTAACTATAGCATCCACCCGTATATCTCACTGTCTTGTGTTTGTGTGTGTCTCAGGTGTCAGCAGCAGGGATCCAGTCCACTCCTCTGAACCTGGCAGTGAGTTGGCGAGGAGATGCCACCAACACAGACCTTAGAATAGACTACAAATACAACACAGAGGCAATGGCCGCCCCTATGCCACTACACAACATCCACTTCCTGGTTCCTGTGGATGGAGGCATGGCCAAAGTCCAGGCCATGATCCCCCCTGCCACCTGGTAAGCATTCGGGACCAGTTCTGGGGGCTCAGGTAGAGAGGCTAAGACTATTTCCTACCCCTAGGATGTTTAGATGATATTTTCTGAGTCTTATCACATGTTGGTGCTCTGTTTACCATCTCTCTATTTCTAGGAGCTGAGTATATACCTGCTAAATGGACATTGCATGCCTAATGATAGAGATAGGAGCACTTTTTATGTTGTTTTGTTGATGTGTGTTGATCATCAAGTTTTTCTATATTAGCGACATAAGGAATTAAGGACTTAGGCCTTATTTATTTCCTATCAAACAGCAACATGTCCTCTGTAATGTAGTATTGTTTTCTTATAAAGGAATTCAGAGCAGCAGACGATACAGTGGAAAATCCCCAGCCTCTCTCACAGATCTGAAAATGGAGGTCAGTGTTGTACATAATCTTCTTGTTAAACAAACAGAAGTCTCATTATATTCCTTCTTAAGTCTAAAACTGAAATCTCTGTACGCAACTGTTTTCTGTTTATATCAATACTGTATCTGTGTCCCGCAGGAGTAGGGGCTCTTCTGGGCCGGTTCCAGATGACAGAAGGTCTCTGTAGACCCTCCCAACTGGCGGTCCAGTTCACCAGTGAGGGCAGCACTCTGTCAGGGTGCGACATCCAGTTGGTTGGGACTGGCTACCGGCTATCGCTGATCAAGAAGAGATTTGCTGCAGGTCAGTTTGAGTACCATGGGTTTAGTCATGTAAATGCTGACTCAAGGCTGAACTTCTCCGCTCTCTGACATGTTTCGTTCTGCTTCACAGGGAAATATTTGGCGGATAATTAGTGGGCCTGTTTGTGAACGGAACCAAAAGAATCAATGGCTTTTTGACTGTGAAGACTATGGATCCATCCCATGTTTAGTGCATTTGAAACTTTATCTTTAGCAACCATTAGAAATAATGGTTGAGATTTAACAGAATAAAAGAACATAACCACAAACAAACACACACACAGATGATATTTGACTTCATAACATCATATTCAGTAGATTGACTGCTGCTGAGTTTATGCAAGTAAATACAAATCATTAGTTTTGTGCACTTGAAACACTTATGGGCTTACATGGAGTAAAATATAGGAAAACCCTGATTCTTTGTTCTTGTTAACATAATTGTGGATTCATACAGTGATCCAGCCTTATTCATTGCTGTTTCTTTTGTCTAACTGGTTGTCATTGCAGATGCACTGTAAAAGATAATGTGAATAGATTATATAATATTGAAACAATCTTAAACAAGGTGGAAAAGAATGGAAAATGTACAAAATTTAAAAAGTGTAGTATAGGGTTGCTTTGCAGTTGTATTCCAATAAGTTATAGGTTACATGGTAATATCTGATTTACACTGCCACCTCAAATCAGACTTTTTTCCGACCATGTGTGACCGATCTTTATCGTTGTCTAAGCAGAATTTGTGTTTCTGTGTAGACAGCCTTTGAAATGTCACAGCCCATTCTATCAGTCTTGTGATTAAAGGCGACCGGTCAGTTCACAGTTCAGAATGACCCGCAGCGCTCGACTTAGACTAACATCAGCACTCTTGATCTGAAGGTGCTTTTTATATGGAATTATATTTGTACCTCAGTCCAGATCCCATGATGGGGAATTTGGAGCGTGCAAGCACATCAATTATATTTTGTAGAATAATTATCATCATCCAAAGAATGCTTTAATTTGAGCAGAAATAATCTATTTTATGCTCAATAAACGTGTTGGTTTCCAATTATCTCAATAATAACCTCTTTCACTCATTTGCCTTATCTGAAATTTAAATATATTTTAAGTTTTTAATTTAATTTTGAATGAATATAATCATTATTTTTATATTACCAATGGATCACAATTATTTTTATGTGAAAGTGGTTGCTCATAGCGACAAACCTGCTGATAATTATCACTGGAATAGTGTCGTTGAGCTCAGTGTTTTGGTTTTACAGCCCTTAACTTTACTGTTTTGATTCACTCTCACTGCTCCCATTCTTTTTGGCAGCAACAAGCAACTGTTAGAAGCAAAAAATAAACCTATTGTACACTACCTGTTCTGCACCAAAATGCATATTTCAGCTAGTCTGCAAGCTAACAAAGCGCAGATTAACTCTCAGACAAAAAGGTTCATAATAGCAGGTGTGCAACCGACACTATATGAAGTATTTTTACTGTATGTGTAGCTGTTGTGTGCCTCCTTACTATTTTACTACTACCTAATTACCAGATCAATCATGGATATTAGCAAACATGTGAATGAGTTCACTGAGTACAGAATAGATTTTTGTTGGATTATTTTTAAATGCTACTAATTTCTCTACAAAATATAATTTATCTGTTTACCAAAAATCTTTATTTGGGCGCTCATATTGTCCCATCCTGTGTTCAGGATTGAAGCACACATATGTAATGCTATATTTTTACACGTGCAGCCTTTACAACTACTTTGCCGTTAACGGGTCATGTGAACAGAGAGTTGAAACTGTCAGTAAATTAGTTACAGCGGTTTGACCTGCTGCAGAACAAAAATCATTACATTACCACTATGGGCACGTGCAATGCTGCGATACATCAATTCTCCCACATCACAGGACTTTAGTGGTATTCGTGGTGTGCGAATGGTCAACTTTTGTAACAATGAGGCGATAGTTGTGTGACTAACAGAAGCTGCTACTTTTATTGGAACAGTTTGGTTAATTTATTCTTTAAATGTTACAGAAGTTCTGTTTGAAAGGGCCTTAAGATGTAATTCACATAGAGCCAGATGTGAGTGCCATACGGTGGTGAAAGGGAGCTTTAAGTTTAAGAGAATTGTTGAGGGGACCTGGGCTGAAGATTGTAGGAGTTGCCTTTGATGCTGCTTAAAAACATGGCCAATTCTTGAAATGATCTTTGATAGAGGTCTTGACGAGTATTTTTGGGGACTTCACAGAGTAATGAAAAGAAACGTCTATCAAGAAGACAGCACTATTCCCTGTGTCCTGTTTTATTTTCTTCCTTTTCCACCATGTTGAATAAATGTTTTATCATTTTCTAATAGCAATATTTAAAAACTTAAGTGTAAAAATTGTACATAAAAAGCTATGTTTCAAATATTTCTCTGGGCATATGGATGTGTCTGTGATTGTCTATTGGTTTATTGATGTCAGCACTCATAATGCATTAGGTTCTATGTAACAACACCACCACTCTTCATCTATTGTTTTACATGTGGGTTTCTTGTGCAAAAAAAAAAAGAGAAAAAAAAGTGTTACTGTTGATGAATAACTCCAAACGGTGCCGCATGAAATCTGCATTTGTCCATCACCAGTCTTATCAATGCAATACCAATTTATCCATTTCAATAAGGTCATGATTCGTGTGTTATTGTATAAACGTGCTATGAGAGGAGACTTTTTGCCTTCACCTAAATCTCCAATCTCTGTTTTTTGCTGTTGTTGCACCCTCAGAAACCCATTGTCAATAAATTTGGCATGTATTCATTGATATTTCCATTCCATGCATCTGATATAGGTGTTTGACATTCTCCTGTGTTTGACCTGCACACAAAATACACCTTAAATTTCATTAATAAAACAATCCATGGCTTCATGTCACATGTACACATGCTGATATGTGTTTGAACATCACTTTATAGAATGTTTTAATGTGTTGACTCACAGTTTTGGGCCTGGGTGTAATATTTCATTTAGTTATTAGAAAGTTAATTAATTTAATTAAGAACAACAGTTTACAGTGTTTCTGTTAATAATGCTTATGTTTTTCTTTGCCTTATTTTTGAGCATACACTAAGTCCTCCAATACTGGCGGGTTTCTGTAGGTTTATTTTTTCTACAACTTTTTTGGCTGTTTTCCTTTCACTGCATTAGACACAGAATATGCAAACATTTCATGTAAATTTCCCATCCAAAGATTTTGAAAGTAAATATATGAAAAAAATCAAGATAATGTAATACCTGTTTTACTTGGTAATAAAGAAGAGGAAATATGAGACACTTATCTCCCTCTCATTTGTTCAAAAATATAAACGTATACTTTGGGGATATTGGCCAAATGACACATGACTCTACCTGATTCCACTCTGTCCACTCCTGATTTCCACTCCAAGTATATTTTATTATTATTCATCATGATTTATTCCGAAGTTGGCCACCGGAGAGGAGAAGGTCTGGGGACAAATTATTATTAGGTTAACTGAGAATCTCACCACAAAGTCTATTTAGTGAGAGCAAATAAATATCAGTAAGTGGATATTCGTATATTATGTGTATAAAAGCATTTTTAGGAGCTTTCAACTACATTTCACAGTCTTCATCAGCAGATGGTTATGAATGATTTATCAGTTGAATAAAATGTAATAGTGATGACAGCTTATGAAAAATCAGGTGTGGTAAAAGCTAGAAAGAGATCTTTTTCACAGCAGGAATTTTGACATGAAATAGTAGTCGTAGTCAGAGTGCTGCTGTGGTGCTTACTGGAGAGTCTCTGCTGCAATAAATGGAACAGAATCTTAATTAGTGTAATTGGAAACTCCTGCGGTGACCCTACTATTTCATGTCAAAATGGCTGCTGTGAAAAAGGCCTATTAACTAGTAAATTACAGTAGATACGATGGATGAACTCGAGTGTTATCAGTTTATTATTCACTATGAACAGAATACCAATGATATGACACGACTTATATATATCATATATATCATTAATAGTAGTTTTATCATAAACAGGTTTAACCTGTACTAATATGTGTGTGCTAGCATCATTAACAGCAGTGTACTGTAGTGCAGGAAGCTCGTCAATGGAAGCCCCTCCCACTGCACTGGGTCATGGTTGTCATGACAACACCAAGCACCACAGGGCTAACTCGTTCGTCTTTTCGGTCCAGGAGGTCTTAAAATCGGTAAAAACGTGTTTAATTCCCCTCAGTAATGTTTTCTCTATGACCTGTTTGACACGACATAATCTGTAAAACTATACTGTTAACACTAAACCGAAAGAATCACAAACAGGGCACCTCTAACTTAACAGCTAACTTAACTGCTATGAGTTAACTTATGCTACCCAGAACAGTTTTACCTTCAGTGTATTCATTCAGCTATTGTTTATTACTGTATCTGTTCAACTAACTAGATATGAATTAAGCTAACGTCAATGTATGTTAGGTTTACATCTTGTAAAGTCAAGCTAAAAGAAGGGGGAGCTGTCATGTCTGACCTGCCCAAAGACAAATCCCAGAAAAGAGAGAAGGGCAAGGCGCCTTCAGAGGGAAGCCATGGAGTCAGAGGCAAAAAAACAACTGGCAGGGCTAAGGAGTGAGTATACTGTGCAAATAATATAAAGCATTCCTAATGCAGTATATTTGATTAAGATGCTCTTCTTAAATTATGACTTATGTGGACCACACTGTGCACATACCATGGCCCTCTTCTTAACAGCTTCTTCAATCCAATCATGTCTTTCAGCTCTATAAGTACCACATCGTGCATAGATGAACTGGGGCATCATGAAGACAACACGCGGATAACAATGGAGAACACCTACCAGTTGGGTGAGATTCACCATTATGGTTTAACATGCTGCACCACAGTATAATTACAATACACCAGTGATTTTGCTGGTTTAAGAGATTTACTTTATCAAATATTGGGCAATGATTCGTTTCTATTTATTCTGACCTGATCATTTCAATACTTCAGCCCCAAAACCTCACACCAAGGTACTGATTTGCCTCAACGTACAAAAAAATGTATGCTGCTGGTTCTTCATATGATAAGAGCTGAACACGAAGAGAAACATGTCAACGCTTGATGCAATGATTACATGTAGATGATGATTTTTTACCTATCATAGCTTGATGTGCTTTACTTTCAGTTCAAATCAATGTATTTTTTTTTACCAACCAAAACATTTGCATTAAGAAGTAAAATGTTTTTTGTTTTTTTGTTCCACAGGGCCACTTAAACGCTTCCCGGTGTCTGCTGTCACAGACATACTGAAGGATGTACTCACCAGTTACCTCCAAGAGGAGAAATATGAAGTGGAGTGGTCTCAAAAAATGACAAAAACAATATGTGAGGTAAATGAATCTGAAAAGCTTGTTCATTTAAATGCATCGTAATTTTCTGTTCTGTCAGTTTAATTCTTTGGATTGCCCCTCCCAGGTCATAAGAGCCCGTGTGAAGGACCTCATGATTCCCAGATATAAGACCGTCGTCCTGGTCCACATCGGTCAACGCACCGGGCAGAGCATGCAAATCAGCAGCCGCTGTCTGTGGGATGCAACTAATGACACCTTCACCTCGTACTCCTTCAAGAACAGCTCTCTGTTTGGTTTGGCAACTGTCTACGCTGTTTACTCTGAGTGAATCACGCAGACAATGAATGGACTCTAATAAGAACACAACACTGACTTTAGTCATGCATTTCACACAGTTTTCTTTATCTAGTTGTATATTTTGTAATGTATAAAGTGATAAAACAAGGATTTGCAACCAAAATTCATGGTGTTTTATTTTTTTTTATTTTTGCTAGCATGGAAAATGAAATCACATTGTCTTGACAATGCTGTGGAGATACATATATATATATATATTTCAAACTAATGAATGGCTGTGACAGACTGATGACGATCCCCTCTAGCAGAGCATTTGGAGGTCACTCCTTCGACAGCCTAGTTCACAGCATGCTGATATTAGTGCCTCGTTTTGGTCTCGCCAATGACGGTTCATCGCTGGCAGTGGCAGTGTCTTCAGTTCTAGCTCTCTGCTACCTGTTAAGAGATATCAGCCTAACAGTCAGGCTGTTTTTCTGCAATTTGTTTTGCAGTTAAAGGAATCCCAGAGATGAATTCAAGTGGCTGCGTACTCACCGTCTTGGAAAGTTTCTTCTTCTCCCATCAGTCTTCTCCACCTGGATCCTCCACAGGTGTACACCACTGCCCGCAGAAATGACCGGCCGCACAGCCTCAGTGTATCCTCTGTCTGAACCTGTGCTACACACAACAAGCACAGCAGCATCGCAAGCAGGAGTGGGGATCTCATGTTGATAAGTCTCAGAAAACATCTGCCCTGATCAGCCCTTTTATGCAGTCTCCAGTGATGACACACTTTCCAAAGTCTTCCTCAGGCTGTGTAAACTGTGTGAGTTATCTTTGGTAACCATCATGTGCTTTTAACAACGGATGTTAATCAGGCCATTCGGGATATGTGTGGGAATCTACGCCATTGTTTTGATCACTGATTGACCACATTTTCGTGAATGTTAAAGAGAAAGAATTGCTCTTTTATGTCCAAACTGCAGGGTTTTTATTGCCATGGATTAAGTAAAGCGTTGCCTAATGGACCTCTTGAGATATCCGTCCTACAACAAACTGAGGTGATGGCTCTCTACATAGCAACATAGTGGAGTCTGCGCCCACTATCACCACATAAATCAGTGATTCCAAGAAGAGACAGCCGCATTAACCGGTACACTTGTTGTCAAATTGAACTGTGTCATGGAATAGGGTTGCGTTTGAAATAGTCATTACCGGCTGGAGTTGGCTAAGCATAATTAATATGTAATCAGAATCAAAATTATAGTTATGTATTACAAATGTACCTTTTACCAAGAAGAGTGTGTGTTGCTATACAAAACGTAAAGTAATGACAGTTATAATGGAAAAGGCATTTTGAAGTGGAGAAAGCAGGACTTTTCTCTCAGTTGTATCTTTATAATCAACATTACAGGCTGGCCATGTGGAGTTAAAGTACTTTTGAGTAGTGAAGATGAAATATTAAGTCTTTATTTGATCTTATATTCTTATGAATTTGTCATCTTTGATTAGATTTTTAATTTGAATTTGAAAGAGGTAAATTCAGTATCTGTTGTCTAGTTTCCCCAGTAAGTGATTAATGGATAAATATTATAAATGCTCAGGACTGTAAAATATAACTGATAATCAAGATTAGTTTCCATTTAAAGTCAAAAACATTTCACATGTAGGCTACCTATTCCTTAGTTATTTGTCATTTTAGCACATATAAATTATATAATTTTATAGATTTAGATGTAATAACACTGCATCCATCGTTTAATCCTATATGTATACGTTAAGTTTGAATATAATATGACATAAAGCACATAATGTATGTCACAGTAACATCCCTGCTTTGAGAGCACTGTGTCTTCATACTGCAGGTGGGCGGGGCGCTACATCCGGGAACTTCCACTGACCCCTGACGTGACCCTACAGGATTGCAAACATGGCGGAGGTAAGAAAGTGAAATAAATATTAGGAAAAAAAATAATTTTATACCGCAAGATAGTTAGTCCACTCGAGTGTGTCCATCAGCTGTGTGTTGTAGCTTTGCACACGAAATGAAGAATCGGCTGTTTGCGCTGCTGGATAAAAGACATTTCTTGACACAACCATGTTTAGTAAACTTCGGATTTAGCTAACGTTAGCTGCGTTAGCCCTGACGGAAGGTAGCTGCGGCGTTAGCGATGTTACTTTGGCGGTTTTGTTTAAGAAAACTTCAACCATCCATAATAACGTCTTTAATTAGATACGTAGCGGTAGTTTCGTGTTCGGAGATATTTTGTGTGTTGTTTATTAGCATTATTTGCTGGCGGTTGATGCCAAGCTTAACTTGGACGCGTTAGCTAAATGTATAAAGGAGAATTAGCTCGTAATTTGTGATGTGAGTTAGCCAGTTGAGTAAATGGACACAGTGAGCACTCGCCTGTTGTAGCTAACTGTGGTTGAGTGCAGGCGGTAAACACCGCTATATCTCTGGTGTTGATAGTGCAGCCTTGAATGTTCGCACAGGAAGTGGAGACGGTCTTCTTTGTTTCTTTTCTGGTTAAACTGCAGCCAGCTTTTAGGGCACGGGGTCGGGCGCGCTTTTCCTTAACTCCCGGCTGTGTTCCTCTGCCAGAGCAACTCGACTGTGTCAAGTTGTGTTCCGCGGCGGACACTTTCCTATTGTTCATACAAAGACATATTTGCCTCTGAAGCTGTTCTTGAACTTTATTTATGTCCCTCTTTTCCGTTTTGCAGCCCTCCCTCGGGAATTCGAGCCCAGGTAACGTTACATAAACGTACACATGCAGCCTTTATGTTGTGTGTGTGTATGGCACAGGGCTGAACTCTGTTGTCCAAACCTATATGTTATAGTTATGTTATTAACAACAATAAGAAATAATAATACTTAATTATTTTTGTTAAACATTTTTTGTGTGTTGTAAACAACATTATAACATTTAATGTTAAATGATTATGTCGTTAGAAAATGCTTGTTGTGCAGCCTCAAGTAAAACTATGTGAATATATCTGCAGTTTATTTTCAATTTTATATATTCTGAGACAATATAAAGTTAGAGGCTTTTCCCCTTTTAATGTCTCTGGTTGTATTAAACCATTGTGGGAAATGCTGTAAATCAATGCGTATGATTTGTTTATGTTAGAGTTATATTTAAAAAAATTGTTTTGTCAGTGTGATGATACTTGACTTGCCGAAATAGACATCCCCATGTGGGTGTTTTATCTATGAGAGGTTAATTGAATTTTGACCAAATATAAATATAATATATATATATATATATATATATATATATATATATATATATATATATATATATATATACTGCAAATTTAAAATGACATATACTCAGAACGCCATATCACCCATCTCTACATCTGAATACATCTACATGTATTTATTGAAATGTAAAATACTTGTTGGATCTTCATTTGATTTGTTTAGAACTACTTTCAGTGTCAATTTGCGGTATCGTTTTAATTTCTGTGGTGGCTTTTCTAGGAGGTTCAGCAGGTTCCGATGACCATGATTTCGACCCATCAGCAGACATGCTTGTTCACGACTTTGATGATGAGCGCACCCTGGAGGAAGAGGAAATTTTGGAGGCAGCAGACGAGACCAACGAAAATGAAATTGAAGACCTTGCGCGAGTGAGTTTCAGGCATTGAGCTCATATTTGGTTTTAAAAGCCTGATTTGGTCTGTGTAGCTCAAAGACAGTCTTATCAATCAATTTGGGAGTAATGGCAGGTTCCAATCCTGAGTTTTGAATTTTGCTCTTTACATTTAGACTGAAATGAATCCGTTAGGCGTCAAATTGTTAGGTGTTGTACAGTTTAGAGAACAGTGTCACTTTTCTTTCATCAGGAGGGAGAGATGCCCATTCATGAGCTGCTGAATCTATATGGATATGGAGGCAGTTCACCAGCAGATGAGGATGAAGAGGAGGAGGAAGAAGCAGAAGAAGAAGAGGACGATGATGAAGAGGATGAGGAAGAGGACCTAGACAATGATGAAAGCAGCAGAAGTACTGGCGAGTTAAAAAGAAATGAGGTATGTTGATGTCTCTTGACACCAATGTTTTTTTTTTCTGTGTAATTTCTACATCATTTGTAATTTTTTTTGTGTATGTTTGTGTGTTTTCAGAGTGAGGGTGTTAAGAACTCATCAGGACAGGGGGATGAGGCCCAGGCAACCTCAGAGGGTCGCACACGCTCAGTCAGGTCCCTTGGCACAGCGGATCTTATTCGCCCCCAGAAGCTCAAGTACTTTGAAAGTATGTTCCATCTTACCTCGTTTTCCTTCTCTCCTCTCGTTGAAGTTTTATATGTTGATGTTGTGTATTAGGAAACACTGTTGTGAGATATATTGTTCATTCATTGTGTCTCAGGTAATAATGACGCAGAGGAGGAGTCAGATGAAGATGAGGACTATGTTCCATCTGAAGATTGGAAAAAGGTATGTCATAACTCAGTTTAAAAGAGTGTCAGACACTTGTGCTGTCAGATTACAGATCAGTTTATACCACAAATAGACATTTTTTTAAGTACTAAACAACTTGATCAGATGGATTTGCATACAGACTACCTCTTATTCGTGTTAGGATTGGCAGCATGTGCAGTGTCACTTCATCTTTGTTTAATCTTTTTGATTTAAAATACACAGCTATCAAAGTTGGCTGTCATGATGATGAATGTATGGCTTTAAAAAAACTGAACTTATCAAACTTTTCTGAAGAAACAAAAATCCCAAATGTGTGCTGAAAGTTTGTGCAGAAATTTAGGTTGTCATGGAGTAACAGTTGAAATTACAAGCTGAAAGTTTGTTTTGTGTGGTATGTAACTGTCAGCCAGACTCCACTATAAACGCTGTGTTTATTTCCAACAGGAAATCATGGTGGGTTCCATGTATCAAGCAGAGACCCCCGTTGGCCTGTGTAAATACAAAGACAATGAAAAAGGTAAGCTGGCTGTAAACATTTGCATTTTTAAGCTGTAACACCGTGCGTCCTTTCTGTATCCAGAACTGAAGACACTGCAGTGGACAGAAGGTTGACGTCACATTGTGTGTTCTCTGTGAATCTGTCCTGTAGTTTATGAAAATGATGACCAGCTGTTGTGGAACCCCGAGTGTCTTCCTGAAGGCAAAGTGGTGGAGTTCTTGACGGAGGCATCAAGGCGGACGGGAGAGGAGAAGGGAGTGGATGCAATCCCAGAGGGATCCCATATCAAAGACAACGAACAGGTGACAGCAATATATCGTAGCTTGTACTGCAGGATAAGGCTGACTTCTTTTTCCTTATTGTAAACAAATCCCACAAAAAGACTAAAACCAATGTTAGATTGATTGTCCTATTGTTTGTGTAGCCAAAGGCTGGTATATCTTATTCCTCTGTGCCAAAGACTTTTAAAAGGGATTTTTCACTCCTGTTTAAGCGATGTTGGTTAAAGACTACACTACCCAGCTGTTTCAGTTACGTACTGAGCCTTTTGAACCACGAAAATCTATGCTTTAACTAACTTTTTAAAATGTGCATCTTGAGTAGGAAGGAAAGGACACAGACAGGGTAGGGAAGTAGGAAAGTGCTGAGAGACAGACTAACATCTTGTTGGTCCTTTCATGGTTTGTCGACAGTAAGAACGTTGAAATCAAATGAGCTGTGATCATGTTATATAACGTGTTTATACCTTTTCACATGAGTAATGTGAACTTGTTTGATCATGTGTTTCCCCGCAGGCATTGTACGAGCTGGTGAAATGTGACTTTGACACAGAGGAAGCTTTAAGAAGACTTAGATTTAATGTAAAAGCAGCCAGAGGTAAGTAGACAGTCACGCCCTTCACATATTTACCTTGCGTTTTCTCTGATGTAACGTGTTTTGTATGATGTCGTCCTGTATTGAGTTCATCTGAGTTTTATTTTTAAGACGTTCTTACAGTTGCAACATTAACACTCCTTCTCTCTGTGACAGAGGAGCTATCGGTCTGGACTGAAGAGGAATGTAGAAATTTTGAACAAGGACTAAAAGCTTATGGGAAAGACTTTCATTTAATACAGGCCAACAAGGTAAGAGTTTTGTTTAAAAGCCACATTAATGAACCATTTCTCTCTAAAATGTGATGACCATATATTGATAACTTTAAATTTATGTCCATGTGTTTGTTGTTATGTGGTTGATGCTCAGGGTTGGAATCAGCTACATTTCAACCTTGTTGCATTTTGAGGCAAATCAAATTAAAAAAATTTTGTTGTTGTTTTTTTTAGTGTTAAAGTGTCTTTAGATGATTTTTGACCTTTGTCAGATTCCCATGCAATAATTTGATTTGTCTCGTTTGAAATTGTACTGAATCAATCTCTTCAGGCGATGGTAATAATGGTTATTTCATGTCTGCTGAATTAAATCTTTCAGGTGAGAACTAGGTCTGTAGGAGAATGTGTGGCCTTTTATTACATGTGGAAGAAGTCTGAGCGTTATGATTTCTTTGCACAGCAAACCAGACTTGGGAAAAGGAAATACAACCTTCACCCTGGTGTCACGTAAGTTTATTTTAAAAAATATAATACAATTGTGAAAGACATTGCTAATATAGACATTGTATATTTTTAATGGAAGAACTTGTATTCCTGTTTCAGCGATGTGTTTGTTTCTAATATTTTGAAAAAGATTTCATGATTCAAAAGCACAATACAAACATCGTACTTACTGATATAAGCACATTGTTTCTGTGTGAAATTAAGTCAGCTACTGGTGGGTCATTTCTGCAGACACACATTATACATCAAGCTTTGTTTAAAGAAATCTAAAATTTATTCAAGTTTGCCGTTTAAGAGAATAAGGCCAACTCAGTGGCATTTCAATGGATTTTAAGGTGGTGGATGAGCATAGTGTGAAAGGATCATATATTTTAGAAGGGGTAAGAGGGCGACCATAATTGCAGCAAATGTCAAAAATTAGTAAAAAAAAATAAATAAATTCATTTTTGTCTCTCAAATAAATATATAATTTTAATGCACTGCCAGGCTTGAACAGTAAATGAAGTGTTAGTCCATCCAGTGTAAGTGAAGCCAGAATCTAATCCAAGATAAAGATATCAAGACTGAGTCTGTAAGGATGCATTTTCATGGTGTTATTAACTGCTGTAATTTACACATCTAAGAATGTACACAAACTGCTGATGCCAGCAAATTGTTGGGACTAACTACATTTATTTCAACAAGAAGTTTGTATGAAACACGGTTCAGTGTGCTGTATTTTAGTAACCACCTGCAATCACTGTTAGAGGGAAATGACCGGCCAGACCACATACACTTGACTAGTATTTTGAAACCACATCAAGAGTCGAGGTTGTGTGTAACGGGGGTGGCTTGTGTCGTTATGCGTCATCAGAGACTACATGGACAGATTACTGGACGAGACGGAGAGCGCAACGTCCAGCAGGGCGGCGTCACCTCCTCCCACCACCTCCAGCAGCAGCGCCAGCCACTCAGAGAGAGAAGACAGCAGCAGTCAGAACGGTGAGCTGATGAGTGCAAAGTACTTTAGCACACCATAGACAGTATGTGTCCTGACATGCAAACAAATCAAGTTTTCTTATGTTATTTTGGCATCGGTCACTCAAAATTCTGATGTCATGGAAATGTCACAGCGCACTGGATAAGTTATTAAAAAAACAAAAACTTTAGATGCCACTAATGGTATCTAGCCATCAGTTCAAGCCTCTCACTTTTCGCTGTTCTTTCATAGGTATTGCAAGCCACAATTCAAGCCACAATTCAAGCCACCCGCGAAAGCACTCAGACGCCCCCAGCTAATCAAGTCAAACCTGAGTCAGTTCAGTCCAACGGTCCCTCCCATCCAGTTGTGGAAGCTCCTCCTCCCATTCCAGACAGCAACTCCAACGGCTGCAGCCAACCCAGCGCACCTAGCCACGACCGAAATGGTTCCCTAGAGCCTCCGCTGGATCACAGAGACACAGCAACAGCACACGAAAGGCCGGCCAAGAGATGCAGGACGGAGGCAGAACCGTTGGGCCAAAGTGAGGTGGAACCATCCAGAACGCAGGAGAACTAAAGGACCCAGAGCTCAGTGATGTTGACTAATAGACGCTGAATTGGGGTGACAAATGTAGTCTCAGCTTCCCCTCTTACGGGTAGAGGTAAGGGGGTAATGAGGAAGATGAGCCCCTCTTGGTGCAGTATCTCCTGAGAGCAAACTTTTTAATAAAGTCAAAGGTCACTGAAAGTCACACCTTAAAGAACACAGCCAACCAAACTGCAGCTGGTCCTCCAGGAGGGGCGCCCCGTCCCTCCCAACCCATCCATGTACTGACTGCCTGCAAAGCTCATCCCAAAGTACCACAGCTCCACCGTGTCCTACAAAACAACTTCGACCCATCATCCATTTCTGGAGACTGACTGACAAAATTTTGCCAAGAATTTCCTTTTTTCTATTTGTACTCAAAGAAAAGAAATCACCCGTGAATATTTTTTTACACAAGAGATATTTATATTTTTTAACAGAAGAAAAACTATGATGGGTAATCGCCGTTCAAGCTATTTGAACGTTTGACAAAACAGGGGACATGTTTTAAACGATTACGTGCTTAAGTTGTCAAAAAGAGGCTAACACGAGATGAGTAGGGCGGGTGCTGTCGCTGGTCCTCTTTAGTTGCACTTTGATTGTATGTTTCTCATCTGTACTGATAAGGAGCGGCGTCGAAACCCAGCAGAATTACATTTTCACTTCCGAACCCGCTCTAGCCTCTGTCACTGTTTAATTATGATGAATAAACCAATGGGTTAGTCCCCCTGCAGGTTTGTTTGTGTAAAGCAGCTGGCATCAGTGATGTCCTGTATTATAACTCATCATGTAGAAGATCGCTGTATTTTTGGATTTTCATGGTCAGTGCTTTGCTCAACGCTTTGTTTTTACTAGACAGAATGTCCGTGATTTTTAATGTAAAGTTTGTATAGATTTCTTACCTTGAGCAGTTGGTACATTTTTTATAACTGTCTGTTCACCTCTGTATTTTCTGGTCTTCCTCGTAGGCTGTGCTTTTTGTTGAGAAATCTTTCGCCTGTGTTGCTCTTGAGATGGATGTAATGAAAAAGTAGCCATTCCTCTTTTTCCTCTCTGTTCGGCAGCACTTCCCATTCCTGCGTGACCCTGCTCAGTCTGAAATGTTTGTTGCAGAGGGCCTCATCTTTTGTGCGTTTAAAACAAAAAAAGCCTCATGTCGTGGTCGAGTGTGCTCCTTGCCTTTGGTTTAAAACCTCTGCTTACTCAAAGTGCATAGTTCCACCCAATATTGACTGTGTTTCATCAGAGCGGAGTGGATTTCTAGCAGACCAGGTTGACATGGGGTTGTGAGCTGGAAGACCGTTATTTGTTTTGGTACCGTAGCTGTTGAGCTTATTGCTTAAGTGTTTTACTTTGTACTCCAGCTTTGAACTTTACATTCACAAATTTAAGATAAGTTTGTCTCAAATAATGTTGATCCATGTAGTCTTTTTCGTTCCCTTTGTTGACAATGATGTCCTGTTTTTTTGTTTTGTTTTTTTTCCTCTGTAAATGACGACATTAATAAAAATGAAGTGTATTCCAAGACTGGTTATGAATGGAATAACATTGGCTATATTTAATAAATGTATTAATGAGTCTGAGTTGTTGTATTCTGGGTTTTCAAACTTCTGCAGACATGACTACAGTAAAAATACAACATGAAGATTGATTCAAAGATGGGGCTTAATTAATTAACAATAAAACTTAATTTAATACTCACAGGACATAAAGACTGAAAATATTTATGGGTTATAATAATCCTACAGGGCTTTTGGTGAACACAGGCTGTAAGTTCAGAAGACTAAGGCTGAACTTTATTCAGCAGATTTTAGAAAGTAAGTCTCCTTTTTCTAATGAGTATGACAAGAGTTAAGAATTAAAAGCCAGTATGTGCAAAAGGGATTATTCTATGACAATATGATGTATCAAAATACATTTTATTAAAATAGAATTTAAAAAAAAAAGATATGTCAAATATAAAAATGTGATTTTTGCATTTTAACAGAATATAACTGTAAAACTTTACAGTTTGTCTTAATTACAGATATAAAAGTTGATAATAGTGTCTCAGAAAACAGCTTTCCATAAATGCAGCATAAATGTGTTTGTAAAACATTTTAACAGCATTATTTTACAAAAAATGTCTCCATACAGTACACAGACGACATAATGTGTTGTGGACGAAACGTAGCTCTTCTGTGTCGGGTCGGGTCGGGACTGTCGGGTGTTTCATGCCTTTTCTGTTAAATGTGACGCAAAACACTCAGTAACTCGAAGCATATTTAATTTGTGCATATATTACAGCTTGTTCCATACTGATGAAAAGCATAGGAAAACTTGATTCTGATATTTTCATGGAAGCTTTGATCCACATTATTTGTCCTTACTTGTTTGGTCCTGAGTGAAGGTGATGTAGGAGTACACCAGACTCCCAGCAATGCTGTGGGAAACAAACATGACACAGTCTGTTACCAGGCAGAGAACACCACGATTTAAACTGCGTGTGTCTTACCTGATGTTTAGACCTAAGAAGTTAGTCCAGCTGAATATGTAGTCTCCACCAAACACCATCCCGAGGTAGGTCACAAGAATATTCTGCAGTAATGACAGACTGAGTCACAACTGCATTCATGAACGTTATCATCCCACAGCAGGGCAGGACCGGCGTGATATGACTTACCTTAATACAGCCCACGATGGAGGTGGTGAGCGCTGAGTTGTACTGCGTGCACAGCATGATGGAGTACATTAAAATGAAGCTGGACGACACAATGAAGAAGAATTAGACAAGAACAGCGACGTGGGATATCTATTAAGGAATGATGGATCTAGAGTTTACCCCATGACACAGGACAGCACAAACTGCACAACAAACAGCTGATCAGACCATCCATTATACTCCAACGCCTGCACTCAAACACAAACACAGATTCTCAGCGCTAATTGTAGTTGTGGGATGCTAAATTTTAAATACCACTTTGTGTTTAATAAGCTTACCATTTGCAAGTCACCGGAGTGGTAAGCATATGCCATAGTGGGGAAAATCATAATCAAAGCATTGTAGTAGAGGAGGCCATATTTGCTCAGCTCCTATGGAAACAGTACAAGCCTTTAAGAAATGATGCAGCACACAGTGAGGTGGATACGATTAGCAGCTCTGCTCACCTTCGAATCAAGTTTCTGCTTCACGTACGCCCCGCTGGCCGCTGTCAGAACATTATTCAGCATTATGAATGCATATCCTTCAAGGTCAAAAGCTAAATCGGCGCTACGAAACACAAAACATGTCAGGGTGAGATATGCATGATCGCACTTGTTGTCAGGTGAGCTGGATAATGTCAATACACGGGTGTGTGGGCATCTCACCTAGCAGCAATAAAAGCACCAAAGATCATGGTAAACACTGTCATTTTAACCGACGTAGAGAAAGTCTTTCTGTGAGGAGAAGCGATGGGTTAGTGCAGTTAATGAAATGATTCATCTGCGGGTACGAGACCATTCTTTTCAAACATGAAGCTTAACTTACTTCAGCAAGAGTCCCTCAAACACCATGGTGAGAAAAATACTGAACCTCCTCAAAACTGTAAACATGGGCAAACTAGGGAAGAGGAAGACATGGTATATTATGCTGTTTTATATTCAGGAAGATGTGTTTTATAATGACATGTCAATTAATAGAACTAACTTGAGTCGTTGTGTCCCAAACAGCCCTGATATTTGATTCCCTACATACAGCAGAGGCAGTGGAAACATCTGGAAAGACACAACACATGAAACGTTAAAGTTCTTCTCATTATCGTGTATTTCAGTGCTATTTCACGGCCTCACCTTACGTGGTATACTCAAATCCATATCTGGAAACGAGATCACACCCAGCATCTTCCCAGTCCTCAGAACGATGATCGTAGCCAGCATCTGCAGAGTTATTGAAGCGAGGAGACTCAGTGGATCAGGCTCAGTTTAGAAGAACAGAATGTATGTGTGACTCAACTTAAGACAAAACTTACTTGGCCGATACCGACACATGTTGACGATGGAAATCTGTAAAACATGCAAAAGATGGTGGTGTATGAGGAAAAATAGTCAATAATGCAAATGCTGAACAGCATGAGCTATAGATGAACCTTTAGTTCACCTTTCTTGGTTCACATTCTGTGGTTCTTTTAGCCTATATTTTAGATATTGCATATTTTGCACCAGAGCATCATGTAGAAACACTGATTAACAGACTCAAAAGTAAATTTACAAATGTGACTGATGTGATTGTCCTTTACTTTCAGGGATGTCAGTTTATACTTGCTCCAATGCTCCACTACGTGTCAGGGGCAACTGTTATACTCCACCACATATAAAGAAGAGGTAAAGGTATTTTCTACCTACTATTATATAAATAATAGTTAGGAATAGCTCCACCTCGGCCACCTGCAACATTACAAACCTGCTTACACATTGTTGCACATTGTAGTTCGGTAAGAATAATAATCCAGTTGTATAATATTCAGTACTATATAACACTGACATGGATAATCTTGCTCATTAATACATATCTTGACTTTTGATTACTTAAAGCTGAGCTGTGTAACCTCACTGATAAACAGTGACAGTGCAAAAAACAAAAAAGAATATAGAGAAAAGTCATAAAGCCAGTGAAATCACTCTGTGATGTTTGTTACAACACAATAACTATCAGATGTTTGCAAACATTAGATACTATGAGCACCTGCTCATACCAGACCAGGTTAGACTGTAGCAGCACAGTTTTTGTATGATCTTGCTTTGAGCAATTTTTTCAAATTCAAACATACTTTAACTTCATGACATTGTAGCATTGACACTTTAGTAAAGAATGTGAATAATTTTTCCAGCACTGAACGCATAAAATGTGAATTTAACACTGAAAAAAATTGCACATATTTTGGTTTTAATATAAAGTTGCTACATATGTAGTTTTTTTAATAAAAACTGTTGGTAAATGTAAACACACAGTCTGCACCAAACAGAGTGAAGAAGACAACAGAGTGTATCTAAAGCTGCAGAGTTAGTCTCCATACCATCTCTGAACCCCGCTGTCATTACTGATACGCAGGCTGCTTGTACTTTAAACCTTTACCTGTAGCTGGTCAGGACGCTTTTGTTGACAACAACGATGAGAAACGAGCTGACTCCGTAAAGCCCCGCAGCCAGCAGCTTCAGGAACACCGTGGCGCTGGTACCGGGTGCGGCTCTGTCGGGTTTGGAAGATGCTCCTTCAGGTGACAAGTTTCTGTCTGTGCGCTCATGTCGACGTTTGTGAATCTCCGCCATCTCTTAAGTAATAACTAAGTCCAAACGGAAGCCTACAAGTGCCCCTGCGCATGCGTACAACAATCTGCAGCCTTTGGAGACTACACGACACCCCCCCCTAAGATAACTTCCTGGGTACTTACATTGACTTTAACCCAAACCGTGATCTGTTGTTGAACCTACCAAAGTAAAAGTTTGGTGCCTTAACCTAACAAAGGTGTTATGTTTTAAGATGTCTTGTAGTACTGAGCATGCGCAGACACATCCTGTGTGATAAGGTGTTTTGTCAGCAGAAAAGGAAAGAAGTTGAAAATCGTAATTCAACTATATACTTTGAAAATTAACATTTAGCACTTTTTTTCAAGCTTCAAATTGTTTTAAGACCTTACTTAGCTACTAACTAAACTCTTAAAACACCTTTTTCCCCCCAGATGAAAACCAGTGTATACAGGTATTTAAATATTTTTATTACACATATTGTGCTGGAAATAGCAACCTCCCTTTGCTGGTTGAAATTTGGTTATTGCATTTTAAAGGTCCAGTGTGTAACATTTAAGAGTATCTGATGACAGAAATGAAATATAATCTTCATAACTATGTTTTCATTAGTGTATAATCACCTGAAAATAAGAATTGTTACTGTTTAATTGTTTATAATGCTTTGAATAAGCCTTCTATATCTACAGAGGAAGCGGGTCCCCTTACATGGAGTCCGTCATGTTGAACTACTATCTACAGCAGCCCAGAAGGGACAAACTAAAAAATTGGCTCTACATAGGAGCTTAGGAGCTTGCATTTTTTTGATAAGTTTGATGGCCACTGTAGTTTCACCTTGAATGATTGAACCTGGAGGGAGAGAGGTGAGGGGTATTCAGTCGGTTACAATCTGAAACTTCACCACTAGATGTCACTACACACTGGACCTTTAATTTTGCTATTGGCTGATTTTGGAGGCAGGTGCTGTATGGTGGCAGCTTTTGTCACCAACCCCTCATCTATATAAAACGTCTCCTGACTGCACACTGTGGCCGTGGCCTGCTACGTAGCTGTACAGACACATGCACTAGAGATGTAGCCTCTCTGAGTTGCTAGCTTAGCTAACATATAACACATTAACTCCACACAGTGCAGACACACAGGAGCTACCTGTGGCCGCTAGCTCCCAGCTAACGTTACACACATTTAAAAGAAAGAAACTTATAAAGGCTGCAGTTAACGTTCTCCCAGTGACTCTGACTCACTGCCTGTCCAGTGCTGACACAGTCACACACTATGTAGACATGAGGCCAACCCGTTATAGTGATTGTCCTCTGCTGCATTTTTGAGATGAACTTGGAGAGGGGGAGCTAGCAGAAGTAGGAGGTTTAGTCACACTTTAGGTAACCTGGAAAACTACAAGTGTAACCACAGAAAGTAAGACTTACACCTCGAAATACAACCTAATGTCTATATTAAGTGTACGCGACATAACGAGCATTTCATGTGTTCTTTTGAGTTAATTTACGGTTTTCTATTAAATAGCTTCTTGGGATAGCCTCAATTATTATGTTGCATATCATCAGGCTGTCCCTAGCTAACGTCAACAGAGCGTTTGGTCTAAAATTTCACTATAAAACTGACAAAACAGAATTTTAAGCCAAAGAATTTAGTTACATTTAAGTTGTTACATTTACAGACAATGCACAATATACAAGAATGACTAACGGCGTCACTTTTGATACTGAAAGCTGCCACTATGACGAGGTACAGCTGGCTAAAACTACAGCAGCCCTGTAGAAGCATATATCCTACATTCATTACGTTTACTATGTTCAGGTTTTGGTGAAACGGTTTAGAGGCGCTGACTCAACTTTATGCCCGTTTTGAAGGCTGTAGTTTGTGTTGCTGTCGAGGACAATCAAACCAATGTATATAAATGAGTCTAAATATTAGAGACGTGTTAAAAAGGTATCTCAAACTACAGCCTCAATGTTTTAACTTTTGTAAAAAGTAGGATTTATCACAGGGCTTCTGTATCAGACTATATTTGTTTTAGCTTGTTGTACCTAATAAACTTGTAAGTGTAAAGCAAACCCTTCTGGACCATTTATGGGCCTCCCAAGTTTATGTGGGATTAACTTGGCATTGTGTAGTACTGAAATCACCAAAGCCTCATTATGCTTCAAGCAATTAAGAGTCCACAGCACGTTTGTTTACACCTTTAAAATCACAGTATTGATTTTAAACAACCCAACAGCCACTGGCAGAATACATGTAACACCTCTAAAGCAATTTATTAGAACAGGGATGTTTGCAGAGAAAGTTTCACCGTCATGTGGCTCAAACAGTCCTACAAGAAAACTGCTCCAGCCGTCTGTATCAGTGCATCACCAGCAAGTCTTTGCAGAGCACAGCATGTAAAGCTTTAAATTCACTCCGTGTTCACAACCCCCACCCCCCTCCCAAAACCCTCCTTTCACCCCACCCACCCCACCCCAATGTGAAATATACCCGCTTCAATAAAAGAAAATGCTCACTGGAAATGCTGACACAGGTGGCTAAAAGCACCATTAGCTTACATTACATTCTGTAGCTCGTGATTGTTCCACAATGACAGCCGAGATTTCTTTCAGACAAATTATGCATTGGTACTGCTGCACTGATAAAATCAAAACAATAAAAACAGCAAAGATGGTTTACAGAACAGGGGGAACAAAATCTTCAGTGGACTGGTGCTGATAAAACCAAGTGCTTCGAGATCTGAAAGACATTACAGATACTGTAAGAGCAAGATATGTCCACGGTCTATCTATCATTCTCACCTAGATTTCAACAATCACTTCTCAAAAAGACATGAGAACTTGCAGTCTACTGTTTGAGAATGGCAAGTTCGTAGCAGAGGAATACTTAAATTCTAAGTAACTAGCTGTCAAACTCATACATTCAACCTCACACAATGTTGCACACACACGCTCTCTTTCTCTCACACACACACACACCCTTTAACAAAAAAATACAATATTTGCTTAGTGGTCCTGAAGTTACAAGTAGTACAGTCTGTATGACCTACAAGGACCAGCCTAAAGATATACATTGGGCCCTGGGACACCCTGAAAAACACAGGTAGCACATCTGGATCAGGGGATACAAAGCATTACTAACCACTGGTCCACCAAAAAAAGGCAAGCTATCAAAAAAAAAAAAAAAAAGAAAAAAAGGAAAGAGGCATTTACTTTCACTGCACAACAAGCAGAAAAATACCAAGCTTTAGTTGGAAGTCACTTTGCCTGGTTACCCATCCTGAATTTGTGCCTTGCAAAGGGGATGGGTAGTCAAGATCAGAGTAATTACACTTTAAATGCATGTTAAGCCATACTTCAGATATCTAGTACAAGTTGTCTATGTAGTGTAGTGCTACCACATCAGTGTGTATTACTGGGAAGAAAAACTCCAGTAGAAAGTCTTTTCTAAGATGACCCCATAATACTAAGCTGAAGTCATGAGGGGGAAAAAAAAAAAAAAGCACAAAAGCTTCAGGGGAGGAGATAAACACACTTCAACCTAATCGCAGAAATGCATAAATTCAAGCAGCACAAAAAATATCAATGAAGTATGCATAATCTCTGAAAAAAAAGGAGAAAAAAAAAGTATGAAAACATCCCTGCTTTCATGTTCCTAAATACAAAACTTCAGTGTAACAAGAGGTCCTTTTTCCACCTTTTTTTTTTTTTTTTTTTTTTTGTCTTTTGTTCTCCTTTAAAACAGGTAAAATTTTAGTCCTCTGGTGGTGTGAGTGGTATGGGATGACAGTCTTTTTTGTCATTAAAATCTTTTTTTTTCTTTTCTCTGTTTTCTTATATACTTGAAGATGTGGTAAGCATGCAAGCCTCGTAGAGGAGGGGCCCCGGAAGGGCTGATGGGTGGGCTGGTGGTGGAAAAGGAGCCTTTAGGCCAGAGCTGGGAAGGCCTCAGGATCATCCACGTTGGGGACTGACACTCCGCTAGCCTGCGGGAACAAACGCACAAACACCAGGAAAACGTTAAAAATGCTGAAGTATGTAAGTGTCGAGGTGTCACTCGCAGTGATGAACACACAGATAATTCATAGTTAATCTACAGAGCATTTTGGTCGAACAAAACAAGCATTCAAGTGAAATTTTATGAATTATTACTTTCTAAAGTCTAAATTCACAAAACTAAGCACTATTGCAACACCATACCACCGTACCATTGTTATGAGGTCAGTCTGTGACCTCACAGCAGTCACAGAGCATGTGGTCACTGGTCTGTTATTTCAGGGCCTCAGTGTTCCACAGCAGGTTTTCCATGTCAGTGATTTTACAGCCTGTTCAGAGTCAGCGAGCTAAATCTTTTGTGAGGGACGCTAAATCTTTGTTGTTGGCAGTAACAACAGCTTTTATTGTTACCTTTTCGGACCGTCCTCCCCCACGTGCCGGCCTGCTGCCTCCCCCGCCGCGGCCTCCCCTGCCTCCGCGAGCTCCCCCACGTCCGCGGCCTGGGCGGCCCAGGTCTCCGAAGTTGATCTCCAGTTGGGATGTGATGTCATTGGCTGGTTTGCGGAAGTGGTGGTCACTGGACTCGTCAGGGTTGGCCTGCTGATAACAGATGGTGAAAGCATGTTAGACACTGACTGTGCTCTGTACTGAGAGGTCTGTCTTTAAAGCAGGAATTAAGTGAGTGAACACGTGTGTTCTTTGTGTTTCTTTTAGATTCATTTGCTCTGGAGCAACCCAAAATAAAAACAAATGAACTTTGAATTTTCGATGTTTGAAGGTGTATCAAACCACTCATTATTTTTTAAAACAGGTGGGTTTATACAGATTATTAACACCGAATGTTTTCATGGACTGTGTGGGTGAAAGAGTGTGAGAGCTGCAGATACCTTGTGGTACAGAGTGTGTGTTTCTGGTTCCGTCTCTGGAGTGTCAATCAAAGCACCGACAGGCCTCTGAAAGTTAAAGACAGTGGAAGGTTTTTTTATTAATACAATGTCAGATCAGCTGTAGAGAAACAGTGATGTGCCTCCTGCAGAGACGTCACCATAATAGATCTAAGAATATTCAACTTCAATGCGTCACGAAACAACAAAAAGCAGAGCACGGTGCTCTGACGTTCAGCTATTTTGATAACTGATTGATCGTTTTAGTCTAACATTTGCTAATTCCAGCTTCTCAAAGAGTTTTTGTCAGACAAAACAAGCAACACGTCACCATGGGCCCTAAGGGGTTGTGATTGTGACATCTTTTAGACTACAGACACTGAAACATGAGCTTGTACAGGGCTGGCGTAGACAGTTGGGAAAGTAAAAAGCAATCCTAGCGGAGGGAAAATGTTTCCGTCCTCCGTGATATCATAAATCAACGCACTCACATCTTCACTCTTGGACTTGTGCAGCACGTATCCTTTCTTCCACTGGCTGTCGGCTCCTTCGTTGGGTTTACGGATGTTGAACTCCACCTTGGTGCGCTCCTTGTCCTGCATGGCCTTCCACTCGTCCAGGGTCATCTCTTTGGGGCCTTCATTTTTAACTTCTTCCACCTCATTCTCCCTGGAAGGCCGGCACACAACAATGTGAGTTCCTAAAGCTCAAAACAGCCAATCCTCTTAGCTCCATACGTGGCTCTAATCCTGAGGCTAAAAGGTCAGTGACAATGTTTATCCCATTTGCAGTGAAGCTTTGTGACGAAAACGCACATGCGGTGATACTATTTGTGACACGGGACAGTGTGATGGTGTGGAAATCTTGGCGCTTGAAATTCCTTTACCGAACATCTAAATATCACCTGAAACCTGAACATCTGACAGGAAATGGATACTCACTTGTTCTCGGAGCCGGCGGGTGCACTTTCCTCTCCCTCTGGGGCCGTCTCAGGAGCAGCAGTCTGTTCAGCCTCACTGGGAACAAAGACACACAGCCGGCTGGTCAATACTGACATATTGCCTTCAGCTGAAACATTATCTCTTAGTGGCACCTTTCCAAGCTAACTCACAGTTACACTGTATCCTGTGTGCTGCATTTACTTTATCTAATGTTATCACACACTTAGTCGAGTAATAAAAAGATCTGAACTGATTTTTTAACACATCCAGTCACAGCTGCATTCATTCTCTTGGGGCATGTAACCCCAAAAGTACTGTAAGCACCGTGCGCTATTCTGTAAAAATGTCCCATTAAAACTGGTGCACTTGTTTATTTGAATACAAAAATAGAGCGTCTTTATGTAGACCACACGCAGTAGGTAACACATTTCAGATGTGCAACATTATCCTGGTGACAATAACGCTCAGATAAACAGGCCGTGTGTCCGTTCAAGAAAAAACTCACCTCACTTCATCCTTCACATTGCCCCAGTTGTTTGAGCCACTGCCGCTGCGCTTCTCCTCACTTTTCTGATTGCTGGAGTAAAACACAAACAAACACACACGCACACACACAGATGTTTATGGTCTAAAAATACTGACAGTAATTCTGAAGCCAACAACAAGCTTTGACCTCAAGTTAAAAGTAGTTTAATGTACATAACTTGGAGGGGGGAATTGTGCTGCTAATCCTAATCTGAGCTGTTAATAAAAACACTTTCCTATTCTATCTAAACTAACTACCAACAGATAAATAAACACAAATGTTGTCAACACTGCCAGCTGGTTTTTTGGGACAACATTTGGCAGTTAGAAGACCTCAAGAAGGTCTCTTGATGACAAGGATTTAACAATGTGATGCTTCGGTAAGCAGTCGTTTCTATTTATGGACACGCAGGTCTGCTGAGGTCCAGGACTGACTCACGATTTGTCACTGCCGCTGTGTCTGTCAAAGTCTCGTTTCCCGCGGGAGTCAAAGCCGTCTCCTCGGCCCATGCCCCGTCCTCTTCCACCACGTCCACCCCGGCCGCCACCACGCCCTCTCGGGGGCCTGTCTCCAGAAGGCCTGATGGGACACAAACACAAGCACGCTAAATAAAACTTTTGGTTTGGGATTTTTTTTTTTTTTTCCTTAGCGGCCCTTGTGTACAAAAGTGGTAGTGTTTCCTGGACTGCATTTCCCATGACCACCACCACCTCATGTCGTAAAGTCCTGATCTGGACTCTGCATTTGTTTTGGAAGCGTGTGCAAGAAATTTGAATTTTTCTTCTTTTTAAATACAGACATTTGCAGGATGCATAGCACATGATGAAGTAATGGATCTATTTGTGGCTATGTAATATGAATAATCGTCAATCATGCTACATCAAGTATGTAATGTATGTGGCTGCTACGCTGCACTTCCACTACGATCAATGAAATTGGCTACACCAGGAAGAGAGCTGCATAGAAGTGCCTTCTTTTCATACTTCTGTGTTTACACAAGGTATGTGTGTGATTTGGTTATTCTGTAATAGTCTTTTGAGAAACTTAAAGTAAAGTTATGCATTCATTATGAAAAGCCAAGAGCAAGATAGAGCGCGGTAGCAAGGCTTGCGTAAAATGTTACGTTATAAACCAGTTATATTACAGCAACAATCTATTATGAATCTAGACATTCACATTCACAGTGTATTTCATAAATAAAATAGACACACGTCTTTTCAGGAACAGTTGTTGAAATTCTGACCAAACAAGCTCAGTTTTCGGTCAGGTCCTTTATTTTTCTCTTTGCTGATTCTGCCACAGTAAAAAAAAAAAAATCTTAAACTAAACTCTGAAAATCTGCTAAACCTTGCCTTGAAAAAAGTAAACACAGACCCTACCGGGCTCTGTGCTGTAAACTGTTTCTTTGGGATCAGACGCAGGGATAGGCATTTACAATGCATGTATCTTCTCGCTCCCACTCGTTTCTTATGTAGGTCATACAGAGGAAATAGTTTTATAACCAAATACTCAACTCTGTCTATGAAAAATGTCTTGTAAGCTGTTTTAATGTCAGCGGCCCCAGCTTCAAAAACTACAAATTTAGAGATGTGTGTGCTGCGATGTTGTGGTGAAGACAGACAAGATCATATCAAACTCACCCCCCCCAATGATCCTGTGACCTCACCAGACAGCCTTGAGCTAATCAGTATGTTTAAATATGTTCTTCATCGTTCATCACAGCTCACTCACTTGTCTGTGGAGAACTCTCCACCTCCCTCGGGCTTGTCCTCGGCGGGCTTCTCGAAGCGGCGCTCGCGGGGAGGTCTCCGGTCCGGCCTCTTGTCTCCGGGTCGCCCTTCTCCTTGACCGCCCTGATGCTGGGAACCAGGCTGGCCTTGTTGGTCTGGTCTTCTGCCCACCCGCCTGATACCTGAGGGTAAACAAAAGGAGTTAAAAACCTGCAGCTTTATTAGTGGCATTGGCTGATTTCTGTAGCTTTGTGTCTCGGTCAGTCAGCACTTACAGCATGTATATGCAGGAACATGCAAACTACTCCTGATCTGCTCCCAACTACTATCACAGTCAGCCAACAGAGGGCCTCTAGTTTAATTAACTCGGTGCTGTTTGTTTGTAATCTGCATTTTAGTCGACTACACTTGCAAAAAAAAAAAAAAAAAAAAAAACCCAGGGGCGACATTTCAAACAAGAGCCGTCTGTCTCGTGTCCCCCAGCACGCAGGTGAATATGCTGCGCACTGCACAGGCTGCAGCCGCTAACGAAGCTGCGTAGAAAGTGCACGGAGCATCCTCCAGCAACCCAACTACACCTTCCTGTCGGATGCTGCTGCTGCTGCTGGTGAGGGTGGTAGTGGTGGTGGTGGCGGAAAGCAGCACCCTGCAGGTGGATGAACCTGAGCTTTCGTAACGTCTCTTGTTGTCTTGGCTAACCTCAGTCTGGGGTTGACCTCACGCTGTGTTTCGCTCTGACCAGCAGCAGCAGCAGCAGCAGCAGCTAACGTAGCTAACAGGAGCTGCACATGACAGCTGATGCGAAATAAAAGACGAAAATAAACATGCACCAGCACACACAGGCGAGAGAGCAGGTGTAAATGTTACCTTCTTTCTTCAGGGGGACCGGAGCCTGGGACTCCTCCTTCTTGTCCAGCAGCGGGTTCTTTCTGTCCTTCTGTGACTCCTTCTTCGGCTGCTTGGCGGCTTGAGCCGCGGTCTTGGTGGACCCAGCGGCGGCCCCCTCCTTCTTCTTGTTTTCAGCAGCTTTCAGGATCTCGAACGGGTCGGACTCGTCGTCCAATAACTGGTCGAACCGATTGGTTACGACGCAGCCGAAACCTTCTTGCAGGTGTCCGGGCATGATGGCGCCCCTTCAGCGGGATTCACCTCCGATTCTACGAGGCTTGATGCGAACAATTCGCTGGATGCTGCCACAAGATGGCTGGGAGAGCTGCCCCTTCTCTTCCGGTGCGAGCACCATCCGGGACATCGTGCCGCGCGCACCAATCTGAACACACGGCGGCTGCAATGTTTTTATTTACATTATGTAACGATGTGCTTTCATGTCCTCCACGAATAATCCGGGTTTGACAGGACCTAACAGGCGAGGGAAGCTTTCGGTAGTGTTACACTATGCTGGAGAAAACCAAGTAAGAAGTACAGAATAAAACACAACAGTGAGGAAATAACATGAGAAAACGTGCATAAATAACAATTCTGCTTTAAAAAGTCCACGTTGATATTTTTCTGAAGTCAACCATCAGTATTTATATGTGTCAGGAACTGCAGTTAAAACCCAGCAGCACCTTGTATTTGCAGCTGTGACTGTACACACAGGCATAATCAAGATTAAGTGGGATTTGTGGGTTTATAAAAAGCAGCAAATGGTGTGTTCAGGGCCAGTGGGGACATGCTAAGTAACAGCTGGTAATAACCTATCTGCCCTCTGTAAAGTCAGCTCCACTACAACACACTGTCACACTGATGGGAGATACATTCAGGCTCCTGAGGAGGAGTCACTGAAGTAAAAAATAAAAAGTCTATTCAGACCCTGCTTAAAGGTCCAGTGTGTAAGATTTAGGAAGCTCTATTTACATATCATATAATATCCATAACTATGTTTTTATTAGAAAAATAATTTTAAAAAAACCCATCATGATGCTTTTGTTACTTGTTACTATATATGCAGGTCCTCTCTCACTCTCCCATGCCATGTAGTCCAGAATGGACAAACTAAACACTGACACTAGACAAGACCATTTGTGTTTTTCACAAAATGGAAACCTCTGTGTCTGTGAATCTGAATTTGAAGCTGAAGCTGATGTGCCAAAAAGAAAAAAAAGCATTTCCTCAAACGAGATCAAAAGACTTGAGATGTTGAAAATGCCAATTGAAAATTTGCTCCTCAGAAATAAATTAAAATTCAGATGAAAACATTAATGGAGCTGTAAAAGCAGAGACATGCACACGAAACGTGCACATACGCAAAGTACCAAAAGTGGACTCTTCACATTCTGCAATACATTTGACAGTGACTTTTTCACACACTGTGAAGTAAAGTGTCTAAATGCGGGTACACATTAATAACGATAAAGAATGCTGAATTTCTGTAATAAAAACTATAAACTTAAATGATGGCTGATTCGACTAAAAAATCCTCATCGTCATGCCCAGTTGAATATTATACTACAACATCTGCAATATGCAGTATTTTGCAGGGAATTCTTGTATACAGTATATATATCGTTCTTGCATACACAGTGTCAACACTTACTCAACAATAACAATGCTTGTATTACATTTCATGAACTTGAAAGATGGCTCAAATGACTCAAAAACAAGTGAAAAATGTATATATGTATAATGTAATATGTTCATTTAACAAGCTGCAAGTTGAGAAATATATTTGACAGGCAGTTCTTTTAAATATTTACATTATAAACTGGTTCCTCACTTAATCAACAAGGACATTTTGAAGACATCCCAAGGTGACACCTCACTTTGCATTAAATTTGCATATTTCCTACTGAGTTTTTTTTCACTTGAGAACACTGAAATAATAATCCTTAGCATGCTCCTTTGTTCCCTTTAAATATCTCCACCCTGTGCATAACAGATGACCTACATACACAAGGCCATGGCAGTTGTATTTTGTGACTCAGAAATAACTCAATAACTGGACCCAACACAGGTAAAGAAAACTATTCAAAGTCTTACTACAAGTGCTGTCAAGGTTATGTTCAACCACAAAGAAATAAAAATATAAAAAAAGAGTTGACACTTACACAGTATTGTTGGCTTTTTATAGATTATTTAACACAGCTAGTCAAAGTGAAGCTACTTTTAACCACTTATATATGCAGTTAGTTCAATCTACATGATTGATTACAAAGCAGTAACTGACATTTGTAGTGGAGAAAAAGTCTGTCATGTGTCATGTAAAATAAACATTGAACACAAATACAGGTGCATTTACCTCAAAAGGATACTTTGGGTACTTTCCACCACTGCTGTTCATGGTGCAATATATGGTTAAATAATCAATTTTCCCTAGAGGCACAGTTTATGACGTCGTACACAAAGGTTTCAGAGTACACAGAGTACTGTTGGCCAGTGTAACTGAACCACAGCTTGTATCTCTCAGTGCGTCAGTTTGTGTTTGTGCCTGATGTGTATTTTCCCTTTTCTTGTTTTCTACAATAAAACAGTAACAGATGTTTAATTCTTTTTTATTTGGAGACATTCTCAAACCGAGCAGGCAAAAAGGGAAATATCTTGCAAATCAGTGTGGCGGCTGTGCATGTCTGCAAAGAACAGCTAAAGCCAAACAAAACCGCTGCAATAAGCGGTCTTGTAAGTAAAACCTTTTGCTGATGTTTCCTTGAAGGAGTTACAGTTTACATTTCAGGATGAGGATATCAGTAAAAGACAGCGTGTACACATGAGATTGCAAGAGGACGAGCTGTATTACATTATGTTGTTTCAAAGGTCGCTCTTCAGAATCAACTGAAACCCGTTTGGTCAATTACAGACCTCAAGAGTTGTTTCGTTTATTTAAACAAGCCATTACAGTGGGCTAAGTGTGCATCATAATGTATGATTTATAGTCAAAGATGCCACCGATGACAGCTGATGGTATTGTGGGTGGTTGGTCTATAGCCTCAGGAAAGTTTGTAAGGTAAGAAGCCTGTTGTAGAAGTAACATGATACAGCTATCAGATGAAGACACACGAAAGCAGCAACAGATGAGACTCCTGCTGGTTACTGATCTCACATGACTGTGATGACTCCAACAGTACGGTTTAAAGAAGAAAAAGGTAATAAGAAAAATAAAGGCAGTAGGTATTGATTGACATGGTCCCTTCTCCAAGAGGAAAAACTCTCCATTACGAAAGACTCACTCCTACTCTCTCTGTCCATTAGCTTCCTTGTCAGCATTTCTCTCACTCAGTGTCTTTCTGACTACTTTCTCAAGTTCAAGAAGTTTTGAATAGAGGTCTTCAGACATCCCTTTATCGATGTCCATCTGCAATGTGAACAAAAACACACAGAATCAAAATTAGTTATTTAAACTTTAGCTTTTCCTGCTTGGTATTTGATAAAATGCATCACAACCGATCTCAGTCTCGTTTATAGATATTTTAATTTCCAGCAGTATAATGTCTGTGGAAACAATGGTCTTTGTTTACTCGCCGGATGAGGTTGAGTGTAGTTTGTTCCAAGTCCTGATGTTAAGCTGTGATACTTGGCTCTTGGATCCAGAGACTCTGGCTTTTGAAGGAACAGCCAATGCTGTGAAAGGCCAGAGCAGGACTTCATGATTACAGTACATTCAATGCAGAGACGTGAAGGACGGCGGCAGAAGAGGTCGACAACATACCAGTGCTTCCGCTCCGTTGTGTGGTGTAAGTGTGAATGTGTTAGTGAAGATCCTAATCTGTTCAGCACAAAACAGAAAATATGTCACAATAACGTGAGACAGTTCATGCGCAACACCAATTATGTTTAACACAGAAGAGTTAAAAACAATCATCACTCACCAGCCACATGATGGGCATGATGATAGTCCAGAAGAAGGAGGGGAGGATACCATAGGTCAGATTAGTCATCACCAGTCCTGGACATATTACAGATGAGAACAACCCCTGTGACAAAGACAAGAAAACATGTAATAAATAAATAAATATATTTATTATTTCATTCAAGTGTTTCATTTGTTTGGATGGTTAACGTCCTTCAACAATACATGGAGGGTGATCAGATGTTCTTTTGTGTTCTATTGATTAAAACCCTCACAGAAAACAACCCTTCAAATAATGGTACAATAGATACATTTCCATGTTGTTTCCTCGTGCTATTTTGCTAAGTAAAGAAATTTTGGAAGACGAGCGGATGCGTGACACACAAACCTGGCTGTTCTTGTGTCTGTTGAGTGCCAGGCTGAGCATGTCTGACGCATACTTGGAGGAGCTGTAGGGCTCTGTCCCATTTCTGTGCTGGATGTCCTCCATGCTGAAGGCAGAGCGGCGAGCGTTACTTGAGGAGGTCCAAACTATCCTGGATGTGTGATCAGCCTCGCACAGCAGAGGCTCCAGCTCCCTAATCTAGACCACGGAAACAAGGACATCAGGTCCATGGGACAAGTTTACAGACAGACAAGAAGTTGTCTTTCTAAATAAACCTTGTAAGACAATGTAGATCATAACTGTATATACTGTGATTTTATAATAAATAATTATTTCTTGGTTTAATTTATACAATAATCTATTGTTAACAAGAACATTTATTATTATTATGTTGTAACACTTGCTGCTTCAAACAAACAAAGGAAAGGACTGATGTAAGTTTTAGTTTCATAGTTTTAAGATTTGGAGATAGAAATGTGTCAGCCTTTTTTGGTTGATACAGTTTATACCGAGGTAGCTATCCCTTTAATAGCTGTGGTTGTATAAGGCTTTATGACAGTATTGGATTTACATAACTTTTGTATCAATTTCATCAGTCAGGTATTTTGCCACCTTGCTATGTCAAATTAAGAGATAAGTCATTAAGATGTCATATGTGTGTACCAGGAGAAAATGGCCAAACAGATTGGTGGCAAAAACTTCCTGCAGACCGTCCGAGTTGAGAAGGTCCTGTTGAGTTAAGAGACCCTCTGCTGTTGCAAACATGTTGATGACATTCCTGCAGTGAGAGGAAACACAACAGTGTGGACAAGTTGCACTGGTATACAGACATCGCACAAGTATCGCAAAGCAAGTCAAAAAGTGATTTTACCTGGAGAACAGACCCTTGAAAAACGCTTTGACATTCAGCTGCGGATTTGGCATAATACCTGCATTGAGATACAGAAAGTCAATTCTGTTGTACCTGGAGAAACACAAACATGCATCAAAGATTAATCAATCTCAGTTCCAAATTCATAGTTAAGAGAACGAGTAGTTGTAAAGCAGTGTCTCAACGGTGTTATGACGTCACTGTACTGCTGTATCAGTACCTGGCCTTGACCTCCTGAGCAGCAGCGAGCACAGATTGCGCAGAGCCCACATCGAGGTGCAGTAAGTCTACATGGGCGTCTGGGTGAGAGGTCAGGAGAGCAGAGCGGGCGGCCTCAGCCCGCTGCATGTTTCTGCAGGCCAGACACAGCCGAAGCTGACTGTCCTCACTCAGCAGCCTTTCACACAGGGCCAAGCCAATGCCGCTGCAGAAAGTGACAGATGGCAAAACAAACACAAGCATGTAAACAAACTTTCCCAAGGAACTGTGTGAGCGGGTGGATTTACTGAGTAAATCAGCTGGTAAACACAGAAGAATATCTTCGAGGAACAATTGGAGAAGAAATGATGAAGGCAGATCGGAAATACTTGGTTGCATGTTAAAACTTTTACAGTGTGAATGGATAATAAAAACCTTTTTTAGTCTGTGTAAGTTGCATGATTTTGATTGCTGTGTTATAGAAAACCCCATCCCATTGTCATTTAAAGGGCTCAAGCACACCATTTATATAAAAATGATACAAGAGTTGAAATAAAAACAACTGAAAAACTATTATTTCAACACAAGAACTGTATTTAATTTAAACTACGAAGCACTGACATGAAGGGATACTTAAGCCAGTTAGCCTAGCTTAGCATAAAGAATGGAAGAAGGTGGAAACAGCTAGTCTGGCTCTCTCAAACATAGAAAAAAGGCATAAGAACACCTTGAAAACTGACTAATTTACATGTCCTTTTCATGCGAACACCAACAGAAACATTACAATGTCAATTTGTGGTTTTAGGAGGAGTTAAATGCTGAAACTAGATTCTTTTAAAATGTTTATTTATAATGACTGTGAGCAAGATATGTACTCAGCAAGACATTTTACAGTCGATAAATAAAGTCTACAGCTCTCTCTGGTGGACTAACATGTAATAACATGTAAGTGACATGTCACAAAATAAAATAAATGATATATAAATCGAATAAAAACATTAAGAGAAACAAACAAAAAAAAAAACTTGAACACCAGTTGAGCAGACTGATATATATGTCAATATTAGCTTGTGGCTAATTGTTTTTATTAGCCAGAAGCTAGCATAACAGTCAAACTTTAGACTACAATGTCGTATTTTTTGTATTTATTTATTTTATTTATATTATGTAAGGTTGCTTTCGTCTTTCCTATAATTGTTTAATGTTACGTATGATTATTAAATGTCTGACGCACATATAAAAACATGATAGATTAAAGAAAGTTCACGTGGTGACTGAACCTTCAGTGTTTCTGTCAAGTTAACACACACTGTCTCACATGTTCACTGTTTATCAGCTGACAAGAAGTGCCACTGTGTAACAAAGTGTCTCTTCATCGTTAGCATGCAGTTTAAATGGACCCACCTGTTCGCGCCCGTCACAATGACAACTTTCTCCATGTCTGTCCGGAGCTAGCAGCGGCTGTAGATGAAAACAGGACCGGGACACAGTGTCAAAAACCCGGGCATGAATTCATTTTAACCGTGATACATCCACGGTGGACAGCCCATCGTCCGATCCCGGTGAAACACAGCAGCCTATATGGAGGAGCAGATACGTGGTGTGATTGGATGTCAGCAAACAGCTGGCCAATCAGCTTCGACTACGGAGAGCGAAGAGGCCCAAAACGTTTACAAAGCGCAACGGTTGAAAGAGTGGCTGAGGATGTTTGTACTATATGTGTGTGAATAAAACGACAAGGAAAGCGTGACAAACAGCGGTGACTATTCAGTCTTTTTATTTACAAGGTTCTTTGGTTTGACAGCTATTAAAAACAGACAACTATTCAACAATATACAGTTAATTTATTTCAGAAAAAAAGGCATAAACATGTTTATAAAACATCTCATCCAGACAACAGTCATCATAATGTAACTTGTTCATCTTAATATTTTAAAGCTAAATTATAAACATTCATAAAACTGTACTGACATTCTCTAATAAATGTGCAATAGAAAATTATATATGTATGGCAAAGAAATTAAAAAATATTCACAATTGTGTTTCAAACCTAAGATTACCATGGAGCACTCTATAAATAGACATAGCTTAGGAAATAAAAAGAAATTAATAAATACACAGAGGTGTGAATAGTGCTAATTTTGCATGATATCTACAATATAAGGCTCTGTTCAAGTGTATACCTTCTCCTCTTTTCTTATTATTTACAGCACCGTTGTGACAAGCATGCCAAAAACATTTGATGTGTTTTTTTCCATCTGCTATGCCAGGCTGTCCATCAGCTGAGTGTGTATCTCCTGAAAGCTCGGCCTCTGCTTGGCGTTCCTCCTCCAGCAGCTCAGCATGAGATCATTGTAGACTCTGTCAGGGCAACAGGGAGGCTTTGGCAGGTACACCTGGGAGCATGAGACAAAATATGAATGTAGGATTGATGAATCTGGCACTGTGAGATACATATGCACTGAAAATGTGGGATCCCCACAAACAAACAGTGATTAATCATGAACAGATTGTACTGCAGAGGATTGGTGGTCTGTACCTGTGTGATATGCTCACCTGCTTGCCCTGATCCCTGAAGAACTCTCCTGTGTTCTCAATGACCTGCTCGTCAGAGAGCTGGGAGTAGGGCTGCTCCTTACACAGAGTGAGAATTTCCCACAGTGTCACACCGAAAGCCCACACATCACTGGCCATGGTGAACTTACCCTGTGGGAACAGACAACTCATCTAAATACAATATAACATTGAGTTACATGAGGATGCTGGCTTGTATACATCATGTGAACTTGATGGATAGCCCTACTGACTTTGGATATTTTTTATATTTATGAACTATTATTTACATGGCCTCTGGATCATGAATAAAAATTTTAAAACTGTCTGATTTACATAACTGAATACAGCCTAGTGTAAGATTCAGCTAATACACAGTCAGTGCTTCAAAAAGAAGGGAGAGATACAACATTTTTTTATTGTTTTTTATTGTGTATCCCACATGTCCCCAGCTCTGCACAGCACTCACGAGTAGGATGCTCTCCCAAGACATCCAGCGAATAGGCAGGACGGCCCGGCCCTGGATCCTGTAGTAATCCCCTCTGTACAGGTTCCGACTCATGCCGAAATCAGCGATCTTTATGGTGTAGTTCTTACCCACCAGGCAGTTACGGGTCGCCAGATCACGGTGGACAAAGTTAAGAGAGGACAAGTACTTCATACCAGATGCAATCTGCACAGCCATGCCAATTAGTTTACTGTAACTAAAGAGCAGAGGAGAGACCACAAGAGTTAGAGTGTACTTATACATAGTACAGTCTAGTTGACTCTTTGTCTTATATCACCAGTGATAATCATATTTTAGTGTAAGGATATGAGCCTACCGGACCATACTCTTCCCCTCTTTTCCCTCCTGTTCTGTCTTGTCTTCATCAGCAGCCTCTTTAAGTCTGAGATTGCAGAGGAACTGGTTCAGGTCTCCATTTTCCATGTACTCAGTGATCATGCACAGTGGGTCTGTGTCCACACACACTGCCAGCAGACGGACAATGTTGGGGTCCCTCAGGCGAGACATGATTCGGATCTCCTTCAGGAAGTCATTCCTGCAGCACAGCGTGGACAAGCGATTGTAATTTACCGCTTGATTGACGCCTGAATGAATAATAACAACCAGCTGGAGACTAATTTGGAGACCATTTGGCTTTACCTTGCGTTCTTGTTGGCATCTTCCCGCAATGTTTTAACAGCAACCAGCAGAGGTGACTCATTGTTTCCCTCTATAGACAAATCCTCGTCCAAAAAGTCCTGCATGCCCTCTGCCTCACACAAGTGCACCTGTTTGAAAAAGTACTTTTTCAGCCCATCATCCACTTGGCACCACTTAAAACCATTTGTTTAATACAGCTAAGTGTTGCTCATTTGTCAGCAGCTGTATTACACACTCATGCTTTTACCCCACAGCAATGTCCATCATTCAGTTTTCAAAATGAGAGCTATAGCGATACATCAACATAAAAGCTGCAGAGAGAGAGAACAGCCCGATGAATCTAATATATTTCTAAAATATCAAATCAATGCCAGCGAACATTAGAGCTACAAAACTGATTATACTTCTCCAAACTGGCCCTCTCCCAGTTTCTCCTTGAAGGTGAGCTTCTGTCTGGGGAACTCTCTCATGGATGAATCGGTGCCAGCAAACAGATTCATGTTGACAGCTGTGATGGAGTATGTGCTGCCGTCTGAAGACTCCTGGAGGCTGATGATGTCTGCCTCTGCGTAGTGTGGGGCGCTGTCTGAACCACTGGTTGCAAGTGCTCTACAGGATGTGCTCGGTCCTGATGTGGAAACACACAAACACACACAATACAGCAGCTGTAGCTAAAACCGACCTGCACTGTATTTGTTGCACTGTGCTTTTGTCTTACCAAGGTGTTCGGTGGACTGAGCAAACTCAGGTAGTTTCCGGATAAGGCGTGAAGGCTCCTGGTAGTCGGCGCAGAGGGGGAAGATTCTTTCATAGGTGGAGTTGGTGGTGGAGCTGGCCTCGCTGGACAGAGAGGAGTGGTGGGAGGAGAAGGCTTGAGTCTGGACCGCAAGACGAGCTGTGAGTTCATCATCCAGGATGCGACGAGACGCCTAAGAAAGCAAGTGTGACAGCTGAGCTCTGTTATTTGTTCACATCAAGAATCTGCAAGAGAAATTTCCTTTTAAAAGGTTGGATGTTGGATGTCAGACTGACTGAAATTTGCTTGCCAAAAAGAAAATAACCCTAACCCCTTTATATGAGATCACATCATATAAAATAACCTCCACAGGCACAGCATTTAATGAATAAATCCAAAATGTTTTACGTTGGTGTTGGAGTTTCTTTTTCTTCAGACAGTGGGAACTTGGCTGAGAGTGCAGCTTTGGGCTCCTTCATGTGCTCTGAGAAAGATTTCTCTGCGTTTTGGTTGTATTTGGTTCATCTTGATATTGAGAATTTGCTTGCTCGTTTCGGCCTTTGTGTCACTCTGGTAGCCTGTATTTCACTACACTTGTAAATAGTCACCGTTAAGCCTGACGCAATAAGAGTGAACTGCATTTTCTCCTGTTTTTGGTTAAGTCTTTTTGTTGTTTCTGGCCTGGAGTTCACTCTGAAGAGAAGCATCATCTTTTTTCCAGTTTGTGCTCATTGTATTTGGTATTGATAGCAGCAATAAACTGCCTGTTTTTATCAACAAGTGTGGACTATTTATGTTACGCCCTTACACTCTAGATGGGGACATAACACATGATTTTAACCAATATACCACAAGCTGCTGATGGCATTCCCATTTCAACTCTTAAAGCTGAAATGACAAATATTATTTCTAGTCATTTCCTCCACCCCCTCTTTAATGATGTCTGCTCCAGTGCCAAAATAAAACCCAGACCGCCTACTCATGTATGATCTCTACATGTAAAAACATGTTAGCTCAGCTGCTGCTATACAACAAAGGTTCAAAAAGCCCAAAAAAATATCTTTAAAAAAAAGAAGCTTATGTGTATCACATACAGTATATGCTGTGTGGGCTACAGTTTTGGGACACTCAGTGTCTTCCCCTTTTCTTTGTGTGCTGCTTTTTGTCCTGTGCCTGTTCCCAACTGGGTATTTATTTGGCCACGTCCACCATCTTTACTAGTAACAGACAAAAATATGGTCTTTTAAGTTATTATCAGCAATTATTACCTAGATCAACATAAACAAATTTAAAGAAATACTCTCTTCTCACCTTCTCAAGCATCTTTTGCCAGACCTGTCTCCACAGGATGATGACTATGATAGCCAATAGGATGGCAATGATAGCCACCAAACAGCCAATCAGGATCCTGGTATTGCTGTCATCCACTTTATGAGTAGGATCATCCCCTAAGCAACCAGATGAGAGTTAAGGTGGATTTGATTTAATCCATCACAGTTCAGTTTCTCATTACAATATGCTAATTGCACAATCCTCTTCATGTTTCATTACAACTACAGTTAGAAACCTGACATTTATTTCAGTGATTCTATCAGCAGGGGGCGCTGTTGAACCAGGAAACACATGAGTTAACCACCTTTTAAACAGCAAGCAATTACTTTCACTTTTAGACTGAGATAAATCACTATACATCATGGTAAGCTGTATGACACCAAGCTTAATAAAGAAAAATCATAAACGAATGATTTTCTAAGTATAAAATTGTTTTTTGATTATATTTGTGGTTGACTGAAGATTATGCTCAGCCTTTTCTGGCAGCCTTATATCAAACCAGCCTGCACTCCCTCTTGCCAACATTTTTCTTCACTGCCTGACTGTCATGTCACTAAAATGACAACCACTACTTAGAGAAAAAAAATCATAAAGGGTTTAGCTGCTGACCCGGTAATGTGTTTGTTGGGTGTCCATGTTTGCGAGGAGTCATAGATGTATTGTACACTGCCGAGCCTTGTGAGAGAAAGACAAAAACAAAGCTGATGGATGACATTTTACATTGTGTGGGAGACAAAAGACCCTTCAAAATGGATACATTATCGAATCAAAGTTTCTAACGAGGGACTAGAAGATGACACCCACACACACCTGATCCCATTTTTACCTGACTGGAACGCCACCTCACTGAACAGCATCCAAAGGTCGCTGAAGTGGAAACGACATTTGATGGCACTGGCTGTGCGGTCCCCGAGAGGCACGGTGACAAAGCGGGCACTTTGGCTCACGCGATCAACAGTGGGCCTGAAGGTCACCGGGTCAGACTCCCAGTCTGATCCTGACCGGAAGTAACAGCTGGCCTGTCTGAACATCCTCACCCCTCGACTGAACATGTTATTACAGTGAACCTGTGGAGGGAGAGGTGGAATCTGTAACTAAAGGCAAGCAGTAATAAAAACTGCAGCCTGCAAATAGTCAATTATCTTGTTAATAACAACAAAAAAGATGCATTATTCACTTCCTGTAACTATGATGACTTGCTGTGTCATCATCTTCCATCTCTGATCTCTGGCCACAGCGCTTACCAAAGACAAATAGGCTAATTATCCAAAAATATCATTTTCACACTGTGAGACAATTTTGCATCATTTTCTAAAATGTATGTCCCAGTCAAATTTGCAGCAGCTATCGAAGATGGGTGCTTGCCTGGCATGGTGCAGTGCAGCTCACTTCGGAGTAGTGTTAGCTCAGCAATTTGAAAATTATTCCACTTTTTCACTATTAAGCTGTTCCCTGTGCCAACTCCTTACCTTCATGGAGGTGAAGTTGCGAACATGGTCAAACTCAAAGATTGTCTCCACATAACCTTTGGGAAAGCTCTTGTTGTTCCAGCCCACATAGTCGTATCCTGGCCACATGCTGTAGATGTGGCTGTGGAGAAAATCATCCAGACCCCAGGTGCCATCCGTCAGCTGACCGAGGCCCTTTGTCAGTCTGGAGGAGGGATGAACGGAAGACAGGATGATAGAAAACACAAGAATTTATGATGTTATTTATTGAAGAGGTCAGAGAAAAGTACTGCACTCACAGGAGGTAAACAAAATGATTATGATTATGAACTATGATTGAAGTGAACCCTAATTGCGGCCTCCATCTTTCTCTCTAGATGAAGCAGTAAAATCCAGACCTTTCAGCTGATGCTCCATCATACACGGAGTCATTAAAGTAGACATCCAGGCCTCTGTAGATCATTTGGTGCCCATCTGGAATGCTATAAGACATCAAGCCATCTACAGAGGGCAGGTCAAAGGTCAAAGATTAGGACTGATTTACTCACTGCATGCTTAAGAGATATTACAACAATGGACTACATTTTCAGCATGTCATAAAAACCTACATCAGAAGAATACAGTATTATCATAGAAAGATGTTGCTCTCTGTCTAATGGAAAGTAATGACTAACCCAGCCATTCGCAGCCGTAGAGCTCCACTCTCATACACACGATCATGGAGTGGTCTGTCACAGGCATAAAGCGGACAAAACGAGCTATGATGGGAGGCTCGAGATCCTTCAGAACCACATCATACGCATTCCTGTTCCCCTCAATGACCTGGCAGCGGAGACGCAGATGACACAAATAAGACCGACGTGTCAGTGGAAAATCAAACCACCTAAATATACCGTACGAGGTGTTAATGCTTTGACGACTGGAACAAAAACTTTGCTGCAGGGAAGTGGAGTTGCTGAATGACTAAATTGCTATTTGTGGCATTTTGGCAGCATAAACATGACGGTGACTGTCAAATAAATCTGCTGCTGGTTCTGCTGTTTCTTAACTGATTATATTTCCTATTAACTTTTCTACTATCTGCTGAAAAATAAAATGTTCTCAACACCTCTCATAAGTGGTAAAGGAAGTATTCAGACGCTCTGAAAATGTTACTTCAGGAGAAGAAAAAGTAAAATAACAGCAAAATGTGTATGAAAAGTAAAAAGTACTAATAAATCTGGAACTAATACATATTCATTTCTTTTGTTCTTGTATTGTAAGTAGAATTTTACTGTTGCAGCTGGTTGAGCTGGGTTTATTTCTAACTATTTCATATACTGTTAGGTAGTTTAATCTATAACTAACTAGTCAGTAAAGCTGTTAAATAAATGCAGTGAAGTAGAAATATAAAATGGCTTAAGTTAACGTACTTACATTATATTTTGCCTTTCACTTTATTACAGTTATTGTGACAAAGTCATTTCTAATGTGTTTCATGGCCACCGTCGTTTCTGCTTCATGCTAGGAGGCAGAGAGTGAGGTGACAGGGTTGCAATCGGTAATTATAGCACTAGATGCGACTAAATCCTACACACTGATCCTTTAACTGTCTCTTATGAATGCTTTGTGTGAGCTGCTTTGTTACATAAGATGAACCAATAATCAGCGAACCCTTTATGTAATTTAAATACACAGGTTACCTGCATGGAAACATGCTGTAATATATGATACTGTGATATATAAAGTCAGACCCAAACCCAGTCTCTAAGGCTGACCTGTCATGGCAGTTTTTACACCTGCACCTGATCCAGTTAAGATGTCATCATAATGTCATGTGTGGCTCTAAACTGAATCATACATGTGAGTGTCTGCGCAGTATTATCTACACATGCTCACCTGCCTTCCCTTCCTATCATGCCAGCCCACCCAGTTGTTGCCGTCGCGGCTGTACTTGATCCTGTATCGCTGGGCAAACTCATTACCCATGCCGTCGGCATGGCGACCTTGGGTGCCCACCAACGTGATGAAGTGCAGTGAACGCAGGTCCACCTGGAGATACTCTTTGAGGTCGTCAGACATGATATCGGGGCACCAGGCCCCGTCACCATCCCCATTGTCTGAGTCAAGTCTGAAGAGGAAACAAGAGAGGAAATGGTGAAAGAAGGAAAGAATCCAGAGGCGTGGAAATGAAGAGAGCAAGAAAAGACAGATTAAAAGCTAGTGGATTAATCTATTGTTTCTATGTTAATGAACTAATATTTGCATGAGAACATCTTCAGCCAGTCTATATTGCCACTGGACATATTATTCAACATGTAGTCATGAAACCAGTTTACATTTGCTGAGCTTGATGATGGAGAACAGCAACTAAATGTACTGTGAGGTAAGACTGTTTGGTCAACTTTCAGTCTTTGTCTCTCAGTTTTTTTTTCAAACCAAAGTGGTGGTTAGTTTGGAATAAATAGAAAAAAGAAGAAGAAGAATTTGGCATAAGCAGGCCACCAGGGTTGAAAGAAAATGTTTCACTTAAAAAGAAACAGAACATTACAGATTGTCAGTACAGAAGAGATTATTATATGCTGGTTAAACTGGAGCTGAAGTTTACCCTGCATGTTGTCTAATGCCACACTAATGACAGGATTTAAGCATGTTGACCAAAGCAAACAAAATAAAACTAAGACATAAGAAAATCGTGCAACATGCCTGCCAAATCTCGCTGCAGTTGACTCAGACCACTGACTGGAGGCAGAGATGTCCTCGTCCTGAATCTGCCCACCGGTCATACCCAGAGGATATCGACACATTTCTGCAACCACATGTAGTGTCACTGAAACACATGCTGCTCACAATGTGGATATGTTGTTTTTTTTTATATATGTTTGCGTATGTGTGAGCGTGAGTCCTGTATGCTTCCACATGCCACATGACTTTTTATCCTTTCTGTGAATATGTAGGACGTGAGGAGTGCAGCGTGAAGTGGTCAGGTCTCGCTCCTTCAACCCCTCCCCACCCCCAAGTCCCCTTCCTGCAGCCCTGCAAGGCCTCTAAAGCCAAACAGAGGCATCACTGTGTAGGTGCCAGTCTAAGCAAAAGGAGACAGGAGTGGCCTTGGAGGTGCCTGCTCTTTATTTTTCATCATTTCAACATGAGAGAGACATTTTAGAGTTTTAAATCATCTGCTGGGCATTAACACATATGTTGCGTGGGCTCCAGCAAATAAAACTGACCACAACAGACGCTACACTACAGTGTTAATATAACTCACTCACCATACCGTAAGTCTGTCTCTGTTCACATTCTTACCATCTCTACCTGGTGTAGAAAAGGGACGTCTGTGTTTTATTCACCTGCCCTCACAGAACAGCATGACATGAGAGAGAGGAGCGAAAACAAATAAGCCTTTTACCATGAAAATATTCGAAGTGGGAAAGTCAAATGAGTGCATGTGTGTGTGTGACAGAGAATATACGTGTGTGTGTTACCTACAACTACGCCTACAAATTTTCTAACTTTTTTTTTTTTTCCGTGAATGCCCCCTGCTTGTGAAAGGTCTGCCTGTTCTGAGGATATTTGCTGTCTGACTATTAGGTAAACCACATACACACACACACACATACACACACATTACATTCTTGCGTTCTAAGCCCACCCACCTAAAATTGCTTTCCTTCTCCTTCTTGTCAACATTTCTTGTCCCTCAGGAATATGAAGAAGTTATTTTAAGCTTATATACGACATATCCACATTGATTGGCTCATACTTGACACATTCAAAACTCAACCAACGTAAAAGCGAGATATCTAACCGCCACACGCTCTGAGAATCGAACACATGCATGTAAATGATCAATATCTACTATACCCGGGTTGACTTGAGATCGCACAGTGGCAGCCAGCAGGATGACGAAGACATGGTGCGAGATCTGTTGAACCTTCATCTCTTCTCTGCACACCTAAGAGACTGAAGAAAGTTGTGGATCAGTGAATGAGTTTAGTAGTACAATTATATATGTATGTATCATGTCAGCAAATCTTGTGCTTTATATTTAAAATATGGATGATTTGAAGGTTTTATTTAACACACAAGCAATATGTGTACTGTGCTGCACTCATAAAGATAAAGTATAAAGATTAAACATGTCAAATAATAAAACAGTTACATTTCTTGATAGTATGACCCTGGTGACATCTGCTGTGGTAAAGGCACACAGTCCTCCTTGTAACCCAGAGTCCTGCCAGAGTACCTACATTTTGTTTACCTTGTAAAAGACCTGTGAAGGTCTCATTGACTTACAGCTCTGACACTTTCTGGTATACTCCGCTAGAACTTTTTCAACTGTTCAGAAACTGCACTTACAGTCTTTCACGTGGTGGTTTCACCCAAGATTTGAGGGGGACAATGTTGTTCTGTGTCAGTATGATGTGTATAAAATGTAGTCTCACTATAATATAAAGCATCATAACCTTTTTTCTTTCTTTCACTTAGGCGCATGAAAGGAAATTAAGAACACTGAATTTAATAGTGAATACTGCCCTCTGTAGCACATTCTTTCAGTAGAGTTTCCATTTCTGAAGAGCTGACACAACTTTTTCCTGTGTGTTTCTGAAGTAGTGATTAAAACACTGTAAATAAAAGGCGAATAAAGCTCAAATTTGTGAACAGACAGATCTATTTTTTGTGCTTAAGCTAACTTTAAACATGTATAATATATTTTCCTGTATGAGGTCACTGTCTAAACTCAGCTGAACTGACATAAACTTTCTTCGAAGTCAACATGGACACTGCTGTTAATAGCCACATATGAGAAAAATATGGATTTGACTTACTTTTGCAAGTTCTTCTCTCGTTATTATGAAATCATCTGTTTCAGGGAATATTCCACATCTACTGTGAGTTGATGCATTCAGCACTGTGAGCCACTGACCTCTTCTTTGGAAGGACTTTCTGAAAATGGAAAAGAGAGAGAGGGAGAGAGAGAGCGAGAGAGGAAACGAAGGCTGATGTAACAGACTTTATGGCTGGAGGAAAGAAACAGAAAATAACATGCTTTAGGATTTTTTTTGAGGTGAGGCCAAAATCCCAGAATTCCACCTGATCCACAAATGGTTTCAATTATGGCCCACAGAGGCAGCTGAGAGCGACGGTATCTGGCAGCTTCCATCAAGAGCTACTGACAAAAACAGGCTGGAGTTGATTTTCCTGCAGAGGAGGACCTGCTAATTACTGAAGGAGACATGATGTATGAGAAAAAAACTATCACTGGATACAAACAAGATGAGTCACAGCTGGGATTAAAAGTAAAACAGTTGCAGCAGAATGGAGGCAGAAACTTGTTTTCATAAGCATAAATCAATATGTGAATCACAATGGTTTGGTAACACAGAGAAGCACATATTATGTGCAGTAAATTACGCACTGATGTCTGTTTCACTTTTTCTTTTTCATGCAACATAAATGTCCTACAAATGTGAGACGCTTCCCTTCAGGATGTAATGTGTGAGGGGGCTGATGTACATGCAATGGCAGCAGGAAACAGAAAAACACACATTCTACATACCAGCTAACTAATTTTTCTTGAAATGACTACACTATGAAAGGTTTTCAGTAGGCTACATCTGCTCCTGCTAACACCTAATCATTAAAGATAATAACTATATGTACTATACTGTAACGTTATTACATCTTGTAAAATTGCTCTTGATCATTTAAAGGACTAGTTTAACATTTTGGGACGTGTGCCTAGACAATTAGGTTTCTTGTAGAAAAGATGAAAATATCAATATCATGTCTGTACGCTAAATATGAGGTTTAGCATAATTTAGCACAAAGACTGAGAATAACAAGGCAAGCCATTTTTCCTGTTGCAGTCTTCACTGTAAATACGGTTGCCTGACAGTGGCTTAGCATAGCTAACTTCACCCCCATGTTTTCAGTCTTTGTGCTAAGCTAAGCTAACCTCATATTTAGCATACATGTGTGACGTCAAGCCAGGGACCAAAACCGTGTTTTCTACCAGGCTGTAAACATGTTTAGTTCTGCTGTGAAGTTGGACATTTTAAGATGGGGACTTATGGAGATTGACATCTTCAAGTGGTTGTTCGAGGAACTGCAGTTTTAGGCACTTTAGCCACAGAGGTTGCCGCTTGTTCTAGTCTATTGACTCTTATGGGAGAAGTAAATGTGAGCTCAGATTATGATCAATTATTTTGCCTTTAATTAAATTCTGGACTAATTTTTCATGAGCCTCATATATGCTGAACATTCTGCCACTAAAATGATGTTCTTCAGACTGATAAATCAGGAGAAAATTAACTCTATTGGAGACCTGCCTCAGGCTCAGCAGCAACACAGATATCTGGTCTCTCTGTCTATTCTTGTCTGTTTCACAAAAGATGATCTATAACAACTTTCTGAACCGTCTCTGGAACCACCATGTTACCATCCATCTACACGACATTCACAACACTTCCAAATGAGATTTGGAGATCAGGGGGAGGAGACCATACCCACCTGGAGACAGGAAGTGAGACTACATCATATCATAGTAGAGATTGGCATGTGTTATCTTTTGTTAAAGAATATCTTTGGTCATGCTAAGCTAACTGGTTGCTAGCAAACAAGAGTAGTATCAGTCTTCTCCTCTAATTCTTGACAAGAAAGCGAACAAGCAATATCTCCTGAAATGTGAAACACTTTTTCTGTCCAATCATTCTGCCATCATGACATATTACTCTCAATATTAAAACTGGCCATGATGGAGCAGCAGAATATCAACTATTCTTCAGGACATGAGTGAAAAAGACTAAAAGATTCATGAGTCCTCATAAAAGCTGCTGCATACCTCATTGCACAGAGACAGAGACTGGTGTTTCCCAGACATCCTCACATCTGTAGTAGGAGAGCATGAATATCATTCAGGAAGGTCAATTCATTTACTTTAGTGAAATATTGATCAGCTGATGATGCCAAGGGATGATCAAAGTCATTAGCGTTCATCCTCTGAGGATCATGACATTTCAATGCAATGTTGTTGAGATATTTCAGCCTGGACTGAAGTGGTTCACCATCTGACTGATTTTACCATCAATAGTCATCACTGTATGCACAGTAAAACAATGTTTTGAATGTATTCTACATGCAGAATACTTGAGGGGGTGAGCAGAGTGATACTATAACCACTTTTCATTAGAATCAAGTAAATGAGAGTCAACGGCGTCCTGTACACCTCCCACAATCCGTGTCAGCTGCACTAGCGGAGCTGCAGGGTGTCGTGGCTGGATGTGGGTGAGTAATGGTTGATATTCTTCATATTGTTCCAGCTTATCCGCAACGTTACATCAAGCTGCTGCTGTCCGCACACACAGTGAGCGTAATGGGAGATGACCCTGTTTAATGACCACAGCTGGTGTATATCTAACAATAATAGAGAGCCATCACCCTCACAAAAGGCCTTCCACAAGCCCACAATGCATTTTCTCACCCAATTATAAATACTAACGAGCATTTTGAAAAGGTCAGCCCGGGAACTGGTGCAGTTTATCATTATGTTGGAAACATATTTCTGTGTTAAATCATCCGTGGATTCATTTCAGCAATTAGTAAGTCACACCAAATGCTATGAACATATCATGACACCAGACGGCATTTGAGAAAGGGCATGTAATTCCACAAGGAGAAAGATCGATATAAGTGCACTTTAATTTTTAGTACACTTCATGGGAACAGACATAACCTTGGAAAGAATTGACGAAGGAAATATGAATCGATGGATACAGCAGACAGATTGTGAGTGCAAGAGAGCGGGAGAGAGGTGACGAGCTTTAGGGAAAAGAGGGAGAGGTGTGTGAGGAAGAGGAAGAGGAAGAGGAAGAGAGGAGGGCCAGGAAGAGATTAATCGATTTTGGAAAGAGCTCAAAGACACGTCCCCCAATTCAGTGATTCAATGAGCTGGCTCACAGTCAGCGAGGAGGAGCTGGTGCGACAGCTGGCCAGAAGAATATGAAGCGAGTCCACAAGTCTTATACGCCTCCATCTTTTTCTGAACTGGTACTTTAGGACTTTCCAAACAATTCATCTGTAGGGTGGAGCAACAGTGATGCAGCAGTTTATCGTGCTGCAGTACGGCATTAATGACTAATACAGTACGTGGAGACTACATTTTTAAACAGACCAGAATGTAGCAGCACCTGCACACAGTGAGATAAGGAGGATAAAGACATGCTATGTTTTCTTTTTTGCAATCAAACCATATACAACGAATGAATGTATTTAAAAAAATATACATAAATATGAGAGATACATGCTCATTTTTAAACCCATGTGTAATTACAGATTAAGTGTCATAACAAGCACAGCAAGGTTTTAATTATCACACTCCAAAAATGTGTCATATCCAGACAGACTTGGCAAAAAGGTGTTTCTCCATTAGAAAGCAGACAAAATGACCATGTCCATGCCGGATGTGTCACAAATCCATAAACACAGACACGACCACAGTGTAACAAGCCCAGCGAGTGGCGATGGCACCAAGTCAGGGAACTGAATGTATATAAGGTACAACGATCATCAAACTGACACGCACACAGTATGTAACACACAGACAGAGCCTGAAACACCACAGTGTTTATACTATCTGACAGTCCAAGGTTTGAATAAAGCTGCACTGTGCCAAAGTCTAGAATTAGTACAAGTAGAAGTAGTTTGGCTTTGGAGCTGCAATGGAGCTGAGATGAAGAAATGAAGAAATACTAAAGGTGTGCTTTAGTTTTCAGAATTACAGCGAAGTAAACAATAATTTGTGTGTGTGAAGTGGAAAATTTAATCGCAAAAATAATAATAATCAAGGTGTCATTGCATTGATGTTTGATGGTCAATATTTCAATTTGTCTGGTATAACTAATGACATCAGCATCAGCCTCAGCTGTACATTGTGTTTAGTGCGAATTAGCAAATATTAGCACGTTACTAGCACGTAAACATGGTAAACATACATACAGTACATGTTAGCATGCTGACATTAGCATTTAGCTCTATAGCATTGCCTTAGACTCTTCCGTCTCGTTTCCATTTATTTGCTAAAGAGATTTGATAAAAACACACTTGACTTATTAAACATTGTTATTAATGAGGGCTCAGTGGAGTCCTGTTATTATAACTTGATATTAGCTTATTATTTGGTGTGAGTATGTATCACTGGACATTCGTAGACGTGATGAATGATACTGACTCACCATAATTTTATCAAATCAAGTTTGTTTTTATGAAATCATTAAGGTTGCAAGCAAGTTAACTTAAACATTACAATCAAATGTATTAATTCAGTTATACTTTCTGCCTTTCTGTTTTTAATAATCTTCTAAGTTCCACCGCTCATACTGGTTTGACGTTGTCTCAGCGTACACTAAAACCAAAATCTGAAGGTTAAATTTAAAACTTTACTCAGAGCAGTGGTGTGTAAGTGCTCTGTCCAGTATCAGACACAGTTTACTGATGTCACGACACATGATTTCTGTGTAATAAAGTCCTTCAGATTCTGAGCTGCAAGTGCAACGATGCCTTGTGTAGCCTTAAGAGCACCACTACACAGCCATCTCATCCCCTAAGCAGTCCGGCAGACTCTCTGCATTCAGCACATTTAAAAGTCGAGCAGCACCGTCAGCCATGACTCCCTCCCCCTGCCCCCAGCTGTCCCGGTCATCACTCTCATCTGTGTTCGATTCGTACTCTGATCCGATCCCTGACTCCCTAAATCGGAGCAGCTCCAGGGCTCCCAGGACTTGCTCCCCCAGCAGCGAGCTGTCATCTGGGACTCCATCACTGGGAGTCTCCCCTGTGTCCTGCCCCTGCTCCTGGCTCTCCGGCCCCCTCGAAGAGAAGCGGAAGCACTCGAGCCGAACTCCACTGCTGCTGAGCCCCAGAGGGCTGGTGTCCATACCCCTGGTGCCTGGAGAGCAGGGTCCGGGGACCCAGGCACTGTCACTAATCTGGAGCAGGGACTGAGTTGCTAAAGCGCCCATAGATGAGGAAGTGGTGAGGGGTTCACGGGGCGTAGTGGAGGGCTTGGCACGGAAAGTGATCTCCAGAAGACTGTCCTGGGAGCCCACTAAGGACGGAGACAAAATATCAAACGTAGGATGTGTAAGATGAAACAAAGCAGAGAGAGAACTGGTAGTTATCACATGCAAACAGAGATGAGAGGAGAGGTTTGAGCACAGCAGATGAGATTATATGGAGTGGGGTGACGTATGTGCTGACAGGATTTGATAATTTATGACCGTACAGCAGCATTTTGCCACTGGCTAAATGAAGGGAGAGGAGAGCAGAGAGCAGAACTGAATCCTCCGAGAGGGCTGCCATGGGATAATTAATTGCATGCCAGAATTGGATGAGAAAAGGACGGCAGGAAGGAGGTAAGGAAAGAAAGTGATGAGGGGAAAAGAGACGAAGGGATAAAAGGATTTTATGGCAGGAATGAGTAGAGGGAAAATATGGCAATAGAGAAAGATTTGAGAAAAAACAAATAAAATAAAATATGTACTGTAAATTAAAAACAAAGCTGAATGTTAACAGTAGATAACAATAGATTTCTACTCACTAGATGTTAACCGGCCAGCAGCTTTGAGTTCCAGTTCCTGGATCTGTTTGACCAGCAGGGAAATGTGTTGCAGCAGGTCGGTGTTCTGCTGCAGCAACCTCTGCACCCTGGCCTGGGCTTCAGTGCGTGCACACACCTCCACCGACAGCTGCTCCTGGAGCACGTGGACCTGAACAGACCAACAAATCACTGAAGGAACTTTTCTTCCATAAAATAACAGGTTGTTGATGTTGATGCAACATCGATGTGTAATCAGGTGAATAGTATTTCTACCATTTCTGTCCCACTCTGTGCCCGTACGCCTGTTTTCCTTAACTTTGTGCTCTGGGTATGATCACCCGTGAGACGTACTTTACGCACTAAGTCACACACCACCAACTATTTCAAAGATTTTGGTGAAACTGGATCATATTTCAGGGAGAAAATCCCTCTGATGTCCTTCAGTCCCGGGGCTAGCTGGGCATGGTAACCGGGCTCAGTAAACCTGCTAATTAAATTTCACAGTGACTCTAAAGTTTGGAGTTCGTTTGGTCAAAAGTTTCACTCTTTAGACAGTAATGACACATCAATTATGAATAAGCTTCTGGACAAATCAAGCTATAGACTGTAAAACTCAAAAAAAAAAATGTTCGCTTCAGATCTTCAAAGGTCTTGGAACCACAGCTCAGGCATATTTAATTTGATGTGAAACTTTCCAAAACTTCATGTAAAAGAGGAATGAAAGTGTTTAAGAGAATTTAATAACCCCTGAAATACATCACCACATCCTATTTAACACACCACTAATTGGAAAAAATGTAGCATCTAATTATCATTCTCAAGATTAGATGAAATTCTTTTATTTTAATTATTCGTTTTATTATGTGTTTGAAAAGTTTTGAGACGAGCAACATGAACTTTTACAATAATCTGTCATAATTGTTCCTTTTGTTGTTATGTTTGTACAAATGAAATAAAAATGCTCTTCAAATTCTCTCAATTTTAAATTTAGTCTTATCTATGAGTAGTAGTACTTTTATCCAGACTTAAATATCTCGGCTACTGGATGGATCCCCTGACTTTTTCTCTAGTGCCACCAGCAGGTTAACAATTGTGGTTCACACTGAATTGTCTCAACAATTAGTGGTGACCTTTTAATATTTGTTCATTCATCTAGTCCAAATTTCATGTTGTCAGTATTTTTATATATCATATTTAATATATAAGGTGGTAAACACAGTATATCACATAAGCATGATAGCGTTGTCGATTGGAGCATGTTAGCATGATGACGTTAGCATTAAGCTCGAAGCACTACAGTGATGTATACAGCTGTCGACTCTGAAGGTTTCAGACAGCCTCTGTTGTTTTCATAGTGAACACAGTGGCAGCTCTTGCTCGTCAGCGTGCACAGCTCTTTGTCGCTGACGTCACAGTTTATGATGGTTCAACTTTCTCAACTTGCTGCAGCAGCTTACTGTGTGACCATGGCAACCACAGAAAACAGAGGGGAGAAACAATGGGAGCTGATTTTGCTGGTATCTGTTCCCTGAACTGCACACCTCTTCAACAGCACGAAACAGACAGAGCAATGGAGAAACGTGGTCTGTAAACAACATCTGCTTCAAAGTCTGATTTCTTCAGACTTTCTGTATTAATGGTGTATTATTGTTAACAACTCCCTCTGTTTATAGCTACAATTTGTGTGATAAGATTATAATAGGTGGGCAGCAGCAGCCTGGTGTACAGGCTGGTGGCACCTTTAGTCCTGTTGATCAATATGTTCTACACACATATATCTGTGGTCTATTTAGGATGTATGATTCATGCTGTCATCTATTTTTTTTATTTGCATAAACTCAGCAAAGAAAGAAAGAAAGGTGGTTCCAAAGGAAACAGTGCCTCAGTACCTGTGCTGAAGCTGCCAGTGCCTGCTGTTCCTGCTGCTGCAGTTGTCTACGGAGGAGTTGGACCTGGTGCTCTTCAGAGCAGGGAGCTTCTGCTGCTGACTGACCCGACACACAGGCTCCAAGTATGGGGGAGCTCAGCAGGAGAGACGGGTCATCGGACACCTGACAGATGAGATGACAGGAAATTTGTAAGTAATGTGAAGGAATGTGTGATATATTCACTCCTTTTAATGTTGCCACGAATGTGGTTTGTTTGGAATCACAAGAAATAAAAGAAATTAAAGACTAATCACAGTTCTGCACTTGATTGCTACGTCATCCTTGAATGGTGTAGTGGAAAACCTCCACAGCAATGGGCCATCGGCAGCAAAGATGCTGCCAAAATAAACATAAAGTATGTTAAAAAAATCTTCCATATTACTGCTCACCACAAAAATTTAACAAAACATAATATATCACAGCCAGAGTACATATGGCTGTGGACGGGCTGTACAGTAGATAGAATTAAAAGTAAAGTATAGGTTAGGCTAACCAACAATCCTAAAGACTGGAGTAACAGTGGAAAGTAAAACATGATATGAGAGCTTGTGTGTAAAAACACATCTAAAGAAGTGGTTTAAAAGATGACACTACTGAGCTACAAGTTTATGTAGTGCAGGAGGACCGGGTGAGGTGTAGTAAGCATCGAGGGGGAGAGAGGGAGAGAGATCAATTCTATACGTACCATGTCAAGTTGTATAAATAAAAGAAATGAAAGAGGGAGCTGTATTTCACTCCAAAGGAAGATCAATAAAGAATCGGTGGGTGCTGTACCAAGGCTGAGGTTGATGGAAGATTTTGTTTGCTGTTTGCTCCTGTGACAGATTTCCACCTGAATTACATGTGAACTGTGAGATAAATGTACAAAGAAGAGCTTGGTCTTTAAATTTTGAACAACTGAAACCAAAGCATGACATTTACTGATGTTTTAGACCTTTGAATTATATTCTTTGACATTGTACAAGCTCAAGATGGAAGCATTGTCAACTAATTTCATATCTCAGGCTATATGATTAATAAAAGTGGAACATTTGTCTCCAGATAAAATGTCTGGCTCTTTAGTAACTAAAAGCTCCACTTTGTTCTGCTGTTTAGTGCTGAGCTGCTGCACTGCCAAACACAATGCAATGGAAACAGAGAGTGAACAGTAAAATGGTTGACTATAAAGCCAAAACAATGAGCTGAAAGATGTTAAAATGCTCTGCAGAGCTGAGGGTCTGTCATTATGAGGAACTCCTTTCAGATACACATTTGATCTATTGATAATATAGATATTGACTATAGAAGCTTTAAGTTCTAATGACTGAGAGTTCAATTTCAAGCTGAGATTTCGTGCGCTCCACAACACAAGCATAATAAATCAATCATGCTCTGTATTTTCCTCTCGGGGAAGGGATTCAATCAGTGGAGTCTACAACTAGATTGACAGATTAACTGGACTCCATACAGGAAATATGACTCACAAACACAATCATGTTAGAGTGGCGCCGTGGGATGAGCAGTCACGGAGGACATGACTTATCTGTCATATCTGAGACGGGAGATCAATATGGTGGACTCTCTTGTCATTAATACTGCACTGTGAAGGACACTTGACCTTCAAATTGCACAGGAGGAGCAGAAAGTTTGCAGGTGAGATCGATATATGAAATACTGTTGTTTTATTGTGTCAGGATTGCATTAAATATTTAATTAATAAAGCTAACGCTCTTGTTTTCAGGGAACAATGTAATTATTTCTGTTGAATTAAACTAATTAACTCCTCATCAGCACAACACCAGATTTCTCTCTTGAGTAATAAAGCTCACAGTACCACAGAGACTTGGTTGTAAAATGAGCTTACAAATATGAGAGAGCAGATAGCCTCTTGTTCGACATCTCAGGATTAGCAGAGCGGTGCTAGAAAAGCTTTCTTTGTTTTCATTAATAAACCATACGATCGCATCAATATTAAACCGCTGCGTGGAGCGTTTCTTCACAAACAAGCCTTGAAGACGTAGTTGCTTGCTATACATCCCTCAGTGGTGTTTTCTGATTTTCATATAGCTCTTTATGAAGCCAAACTTTCATCATGGCTCTGTGAGCCTCACATAATTATTTATGAACAGAACATTTCTGACTTTTTAGTTCCATTTAAAAAAAAATATTGAAACAAAAATCAATCACACATCATGTTTATCATGTTTGATCCTTGATCTAGTAACTTGTGTCGTGCCTGGGTGGAAGAGGAAACTTGCATTAAGCAGTTCAGTAGCATGGTTTACACCTTATTGAACATGCTGGACCAACCTTCAGCAGAAGCTATAATATACTGACTTTTAGTTCCTAATGTGGGCCAAACTCTAACAATACTGGATCCTACATTTCCCATAATGCAACCTAGCATAGCATCTTTAATTAGACCCTCCTTAACTAGTTAACACCCCAAATCCCCACAAAGCAGGCTGTCATTAATGTAATTGAGATAACCCAGGTTATTTTCTCAAAAAGCTCCACTGGAGCCAGAGAAGACTTTATACAACTGCTTTAAAAGTCTATGTAAGTATTCTTCTTGATGAGTGAACTGAACTTGATGTGTAGAATCGGTGTAGGGTCCCTTTAAATCATTTTTATTTTTTACCTTTCCATCGTTACAGAGGGCCTCTTCCTTTTTGCCCTTCTCCAGGTCTGATGAAGAGACACACTCTTCGATGCTCTCTTCTGTAGTGGCTTCAAGGTCGGTCTCCTCTGACAATACAAACCTCTTCTTTGCTGCAGAGAGACCAGACAAAAATCAGGGTGAATTTTCATTCTGTGTTTTATGGTTTGCAACATATCTAGATGCAGTGACAGCAGCAGCAGCTGTGTGCAAATATCTGGCAGAGGCTCTCACAAGGTCTTTGATCAATGGCTCGCACGCCTCACCAAAACACATCTGTGGCTGCAGCATGGCAAGCTGCTCACAAAAACAAGGGTGGATAATGACATCTTTTCTCAGAGAGGTGTGCTCAGTTGCCTCTATTTGTTTCTGCAGGCACTCAGGGTTTATGTTTATGAGAGAGGGAGAGAGGAAGAAGATGGCCTGAGGTGTGTGTTGCTGTGTGAGGAGATTGAGTTTGTGTGTATGAAAAGGAGAGAGAGGAGGAAGACCGGACTGGATTTCTAGATGTAATTTTGTGCAAGTGTGTGTGTATGTGTGTTTAGGTGTGAGTCACCTGGCATTGCCTCAGATTCCTCCGCCCTCCCCTCCTCATCCTCTTGGTCATCGCTTTTCTGCTGCAGGGTTAGCTGGTGACACACATCGAACGCCTGACCCACCGTCCGCACGATCCTCATTGCCTGAGACTGTGAGGGAGGACACAGAGGAAAAGTGTGTGTGTGTGTGTGTGTGTGTTGAGGTTTTGAGGGCAGGGGCGGGGGAAGCAGCAGGAGGAGCACAGTAAGGGAAGATACAAAAATGAAGACACACAGCAGGGGAGAAAATGAGGTGCCAAAGGAGTTGCACAGGCAGAAAAGTGGATAGATAGATGGCAAAAAATAGACACAATAGAAGCAGCAAGAAAATGGGGAATGTTGGGACAGAATGGGAGGTGAAAATTAAGACAGAGGGATACAGGAGGAGACCAAATTAAAGTCAGAAGATATTACGAGCTCCAGCTGCCTGTCCTTGTCCGTCTGCTCTGCATACGTTCTGCTGTCATAGTGATGGACTGGTCTATTTCAGAGGCAAGTAACTTTGATGGCAGAGGGAGTGAAGATAAAGTTTGTTGTTACTGCAGGAGGCCCTGTAGGTGTGTCAGCATCATCAGGTCATCAATTAGGGACAGTTTTATTTGCAATAACTCCAAAATTAGATACAGGACCCTGAAGATCAGAGAGAAGATTGTGTTGTAGGATATCTCACGCATGTACAGTGCGTGCCGTGTTTTCTCAGATGTAATCCTGTTTGTGTTTAAGGTACAACATGTTCCTATTCGACATGCTGTGAAGTCCTGATACGCAGCGTCAAACATAGTTATTTAAATGAGAAACTGACTCACATACGTTTATTGTTTCTGGAAACACGCTCATTCACTTAGAGTGCTGAGAGTTAGATGAGAAGATTGATACCACTCTCATGTCCGTATGCTAAATATGTAGCTACAGCTAGGAGACAGATAGCTTAGCTTAGCATAAAAACTGAATTTATTTATTATTGGATTTTTATGGGATGACCTGTTTTTTTTTTTAAAATACGTTTTGGACAATGCCAGGCTCCCTGTTCTGCTCTCAGTCTTTATGCTAAGCTAAGCTAAACATCTCCTGTCTGAAGCTTTATACTGAATAGAAAGAAATGAGAGTGGTATCTTCTTATCTAACTCTCAGCAACAAAGTGAAAAATTTTGTGTCAAACTATTCCTTTAGATTCCACAAAACCAAGACCAACACATCCCCTCCACCACCCACACTTTATTTTATCATTTGCCTATTATTATATTGATCTATTATTTAAAATCAAGTATTTGCTGCTTTTCTTTGTCTTATGTGATAGCAAACTGAATATCTTTCATGTTTTGGGCTATTGGTCAGACAAATCAAGTGATTTGTCAGCTTGGGATTTAGGGAATTGTGAATTTCATAGACCAAATAAAAGATGTAATAACTGTCAGATTAATCAATAATGAAAATAATAAACCTCAGTGTGTTTCAATTGAAGTATTGTCTATAAAGGCGCTTTGAAATGTTTGTTTTTGTTCTGGCTTGAATGTGGGTATCAATGGTTCTTAAACTGAACACAAAGGCAAGGAAATTCAATGTGGCCTTTGAGACACAAGCACTTCTCAGATCGATTTCAAGGCTTCTTTTCTCCATTAAGCTCTAATACGCAGTCCAATAGCAGCATCCTAAATCCACTGGAATTAAACTTCCTCCACCATGTCCTTCTTCAATCTCACCAAAGATGAGTTTTTGTCTTTTCTTTTATTGAATAGTGACACAGTTGATATGAAAGTATTGTCATCTGTCTCTGGAGGATCATCCTGCCACAAGGCATTCAGTCAAAATGTCAGACGTATCAAGGCTGAAAGTAGTTCAATCACGTGAAATAAGAAAAACAAATATATATATATATATGTAAAAACGCAGGAATAAAGTCATGAAATTGAATACTTTGCTCTATCAATACAAAACATAATTTTGTTTTAAAAATTAAAACACCAGCACTCCCAAGGGTCTGTTGACGTGCTGAGCTGACATCTAAGCCCTGCTGGGGGCCGCAACATGCCGTGATGAAAATAAATCAAATCTTCTTATCAGCTGGTCCATCTCCTCCTACTCAGCACACATGCTTGGTCTGCAATGCTCCGATAAGGCTCGGCAGCCCCGGGGAGGTAGTGAGGCACAACTGGCCGTGTCCCTGAAAATGTGGTGGGTATTTGTTCAGCAGTGGTGAAAATGTCTTTAAGTGCTAAGTGAAAAAGCCCCTTGTTTTTTCTCTTCCCACCAGGATTATTAGTATTCTGCTTCACTAAATCACTGTCTGTCTGGTATCCATGGTGAAGGGATGGGAGTCGACCTCACTGATGCTTTGTCTTTGTCACGGAGGAAAAAAATGTCGCTGCTTGATATGCAGATATGTGGAGATTGGAGAAGAACATGCCAGTCATTTTCATATGCATTTTGCTCGTACTTTAACATTCATTGGTCATAAGTAAGGTCCAACAGGACTATACATCACTGAGACAATGGGCATGAGTGAGACCATGTACAGAGTGTGGAGCTGAAAACATAATGTGATGATTGATTGCTGATGTTTGCAGTCAACTTAAAGGATAAAGCTGGGGATATTCTGTACTTTTGTGAATGTCAACATAATACCAACACCAACAAAGTGTCTGTCCATCTCTTAATACCTCCCCAGTCTGTCCTGTTGCTCTCAGCCCCAAGCACACTCATCCAGGAATAGTTTGACATTTTGGGAAAAATGCTAATGATTTCTTGCCGAGAGTCAAATAAGAAGATACAACTCTGTAGTCTGTACAGTAAATATAACGCTACCGCTAGCAGCTGGTTAGCTTAGCTTAGCACATAGAATAGGAACAGGTAGAAGCCTGTCCAAAAGGTGACAACAAACTCCTTTAAGCATGTTTAAAGCTCTTCATGTCTTTTATCTTAAACTGAAGTCTGACTTCAGTGACTGCGCCCAGCCAAGAAATAATCCCAACCAATAATGTGTTGTTTTTACACATTGGGTTTCTGTAGATGTAACGTGTTAATTAGTGAGCTTTGGAGGTGCTGGAGGTGCTAGAGGAGCTTTAGGCAGACTGTGTTACCTTCAGACACAGTCAGGCTAGCTGTTTCCCTCTGTTGTCAGTCTTTATACTAAGCTAAGCTAAGGTAACCAGCTGCTGGCTGTAGCTTCAGGCAGACATGAGAGTTATCTTCTCATCCATCTCTCGGCAAAAAGGTGCACACAGTATTTCTGAAGAGCTTCTTTTATGATCTGGAAAGCTAAAAGATAAATAATACCCTAACACAGATGAGAACTGTAGTTTTAAGGAAACATTACTCAAACAGTAGATAATGTCTTCATTGGGGACTATTTTCAGCTGTGGTGCTTTAGCGAGTAGTGAGTCTTGGTGCTATTACTGCATATGTGGGATTGACTCAAAATAAACTGCCGTGTCCATGTTTATTATGATGAATGATCATGTCACCCAGTGGAGCAGTGTGTCTCGCTGATGTGTTTTTAATAGTTTTTAGACAGCAATGGAGGTCTGTGACACAAAGGAACAAGCTAAATCAGGCTTTAGCTACATGGACAAATACTTGTTAATAGGATCTCAGTTCGTTGGTCTTTTCATTGGATTTGTTGACAGTATGAAAAACATATAATATCACCAGAATTATCTTTTAAGCAGTTTTAGTTTATCTGGAGTTAAACCTACTTTTCTCTTTGACTTGAACACATTGCAGCGGAAATTGTTGCTCTGTCCATCTCTCGCTATATAACTGAAGATCTTCAAGTCTTGGGCATCATGTGAGACATAGAAGATCCTGTTAAAAGGAAGTTACATGAAGTGTCAATGACCTGGTTATAAGCTGCCTGGTTATTTGACTATTCGTTTTATTTTTGTTTTAATACCCTGAAGAGGGCCTACCTGAAGATGGGATCCTGTGTCACCAAGGTGGTATTGTCATCCCATGACCACCCTTTTCTCTGTCACAACACAAAAACACACACAGGTTGACTGAGACAAAGAGTCTTTTTGAAAAAAGACAAAAGATATAATTTAAGTCACATTTTATAGGACTGACCTTCTTTTTACGCAAAATCACTTTGATACAATCGGTGGAAACGACAATGTTGACCTTCTTTTTCTTTATATTCTTCAGTTTGAATTCATACTGTGAAAGAAAAATATTAAAAATAACATTTAAGTTTGACCAAAAAAAGCTAATTCAAACTAAATTGATTATTGTGCTACATGGTGTGACTAACATTAAATATCACACGGGCGTGCTGAGCTGGAGCTCTTTGCACAGGATAAATTAAATATTGGAGAAGAGAGAAGTGATTTTGCACACAGGAAGATATTTCTGACTTCTTCTTCAGGTAAATCCAAGATTGAGTAAACACTGAGAAACTGTCAGTTTCTGTTGCTGGGAGCTGTGTAAGCTTTCAAAGGCAGACTTCCCAGAGGGAAGCAGACATGTGTGGGACACTTTCATCCCTCTCCATGATTAATGCTGGAGCCTCTGCTTCCTCTGCAGGCTCCAAATATCAGGGCCCAGAGATCTAAGGACAACCAGAATATATGTGAAACAACACGCCTCGCTTTGAAAACACAGAGTCCAACATCAGATGATTAATTGATCAGATGAAGTTCTTTAAAATCACCAGTTTTCTTCAGTGAACGGACTGTCGCTCGCTCTGCGTGAGGGACTTCGATATTCACTGTCATCCTTGGTTTGTGTAAAAATAACACCCCAGCGCTGTCTTTTATTTTCAGCGGGATTGGAGCTGTTTTCTCACTCTTATACTGGCATTTCTGATCAAAATAAATCTCCCAGGAAAGAAGAAAAGGCATAAGTGTTACTAGTCTGTCATATTTGGCGAGTTTAGCCAAAAAGAATCTGGAACTGTTTGTCTATAAGCCTGTGACCTGCAAAAAGCTCCTCACTAGAAGATCCAAAGGGCCTTTAATTAATTTCTTACGCTCTCATCCAGGTCATCCATCTTCTTGTTGTGTGGGAGTTTTCCTCCACATGCACTCGGGAGCTTAGATGCTCAGGTGAAGGACACAACTCCCATAATGTATATGTGTTATCCAGGCTAATGAAGCCCCTGGTAAACTGGGACAGAAGGACCATCCATCTCCGCACACACTGCTGTCAGAGAGCAACAAAGTGGAACACGGGAAGTGTTCATGCCACATTTTCATGCACATCGGCCTGGAACTACCTCAGATTAACACCAAGCACGACTGATGCACTACAGGTTGTGTCACCTCCAGTCTTACCTTGTAGACACTGTGAGTACTTAAAGTTAACTTTTGAATATTCAGAGTGAGACTCCTCAGAAGCAGAGATTTAATTACAGTGCTCAAACACAGCCTCTGTTTTCTTATGTTATCAATTTTAATCTCGCCCACATGTAATATCATGTTGTTTATCATATTTCAATTTAAATATTTATAAGTCTCTTAACATATTTCCATTTCTTTTGTTTCTTTCATCGTCTTCAGTGTATTCCTTTTTGCTTTGAAGCCTCGCAGAAAAACATTCTGCAGATAAGAGCCACACAACAAAGACATTTAATTAAAATGTGTTTGTTTAAGGACAGGTGGGAATATACAATACATAAACTTGGAGCAACAACCTTTGGATTACCTTGAGCATTGTGTGTGCACAGTGTTTGACGATGAAGGCAAACACTGTTAAAATGACAAATTGTAAACACCTGAAAAGAAAATTCAGAGAGAGATTCCTGAGTGATATGTCAGCGAAGACATTCAGACATACAGCATCACTAAGTCTTTGCCAGTACAATCAAATGGCCATTATGCTGCGCTGCACACGAGGGATCAGGATTATGTCCTTCCTGGGTGTCATTGGAGATGTGTCTGACCTCCTAGTGACACAATAACTTGGTTGTTAGATTAGATCCAACAGCTGACAAGCAACTAAATCCTCTGCTTTCCGTGTTTCTCTGTAACACTGCAGTGATGTGTAATGACAAGACATCGCAGTGTTTTCAGTGGCCTTGTCTGGTCTGAAGGGAGACTCAGGAGCTGTTGGTTTCTCTAACGGTATCACATATAAACCTGCACGCTGTACATCTCCTCAACCATAAAATCTGCCTCCTGAATCCTGCCGTGATTTAAACCGCTCCTGACAGCCCACTGAATCTGAGTGTACGCTTTTACGTGGACTAGTTATTGAGGATCCTGCGAGCACAAGGTGAGACATAAAACACAGGAGAGGGAGAGAGTGTGCATGCACCACCATCAGCTGCTGGGTCATTGTTAACGTGTTCAGACTGAACAGGGGTCAGGTTAATGGTAAGCGTCTTACTCTGATTCTCCTCATAGCAGCGACTATTTCCATTCGGCTGCCGGGTCGGCCCACCTCCAGACTGCCGATGTACTGCAAAATGAAAGAGAAAGGTTTAATGATTGGCAGTTTTGTTGGGAATGAATGCCACTGATTACTTGGGGAGCGCTGGGCTGGCAGATTGTTTGCTTCAAATGTAGTTTTGACAGCTTTTTCACATATGCCTCTATGAGGAAAGGATGAATCGATAGATTCATTTTTTAATCAGAAATACCAAATATTTTATGGCTCCAACTTCTTAAATTATAATTAATAAGTAGTAAATTGATTGAAGACTCAATGGTTTTTCAATTCATTGAGAAAATAAGAAATAAAGTTTTACAACTAGGTTCAGGAACAAAGACGACAGCTTGAACTCATGCCATTTCCGCATCTAAAGTACTTAAGCACACCTTATCCGTTCACTTGTCTCTATCTCTCCCCCTTTTCCCTTCTCCCTCTTTCATTTAAATACAGGAACCACTGTGGCTCCACTGGTCCATCTCCATCTCCGAACTCCTTCATCCCTTACCCCTCCATCCACTAACCCTCCCTCATCCCTCGACCCTCATCTCTCCTACTGTACATTATCTCGGTTCACCTTTATCCACAATGTGCAATAAACCTGTCTAAATCTATATCCATACTGGTGAGGTCTTTGTTAGTGGATAATATAATAATAATAATAATAATAGTTAGTTGCAGTCCTTTTACACTCAGACTGATTTTGTTGGGTGCCAGAAGCCAAAATGTAAATGGGGTTTCTCTACATTTATCAGATTTGTCAGTTAAAGCTTCTCTGTGAGGTCAAACATGATGAAATCACAAACATTTCAAAGTCATCAAAAGTCGACAAAATAAATCTAAGTATTATAACATCATTTAAACACCATCGACGTCACGTAAACGCCTGTATGAAAACATATAGTGGTTGTTGTTACAGCAGCAGACCTCATTTCAGTGTTTGACACATAATGGTATTCCTGCCACACAGAAAGTATCTGTTGCAGAGGGTCCTTACCTTTGCCTCGAAGCAGACCCCATGCTTAAACACCTCGTCGTTGTGCATGGGGATCCTTAAATCGTGCGCGTCATCTACTAAATTGTACTTGGTTACCCCTGGCATCGCTTTAATGTTCGCTGACTCCCTCTTGTCTCTTGTTTTACGACAGCGCTAGAGTACCTGCAGATATGCGCATCTCCTCCGGCGCTGCTCCCTCCGCATTCTCACCGGAGACACGCGTCACTCCGGAGGTCATCCGGATTGAGGCGCTCCGGTCGCGACGGATTGGTTGTTTGGTGGATTCAATTAACGCGCTGATCGGTGATCGATGTGTGCACTTACTGACCCCCTTCGCTCAGGTCTGAGGCACGACGGAGAAGCAGTTACGCGTCGCGGCCACCCGCCGCCGCCGCCGCCGCTGCCGCCGCCGGTGTCCCGATGACGCACAGATCTCAACACATGATTGTTTTTTCCTCGAAGCACCGCGGGATCAATTTAGACACTTAACGGATCAGAGTGAGCGATCAATATTCAGAATCAGTGGACGCTTGTTAGTCATTAAACTGGGTGTAAAATGTAACAGATGAAGACTGACTCTGACACCATCAGCAGCTACAGCTGGTGTTTGGTTGTATGACATCTAGTGGCATCACAGGGAATAAACAAATCCCCAAATCACTGTCTCCCAGCAGATTCCAGGAGCCCCCAGGGGTCCTTGAGATGCTCTTGGTTCCCCCATGTCATATGAGGATTAATATTATGTTAGAGGAACTCGTGTCTCTACAGCACAAGTAGACAAGAAAGCATCAGTGGTCTCACAAGTAGCTGACAGGAACATATGCTTTGAATCTGCTGTAGCTCCACCATGTTCCATGCTCCTCTCCGAGGCGTTCTTCTCTCAGTGCTGACACACACTTTTTATTCTTCTGGTTGCGCTCTGCTTCTGTAGATCCATTAAAAGGCTGAAAATACCCAGAAGCAGAGCTGGAATAATACAGCAACTTTTTTCAGGTCAAATCATATGAAAGGTAATTTTGGAATACATACATAAAAATTGCTTACTTGCTCTGCAGTTTGAGAACATAGAGGTTCAGTGAAGCAGACTGTATTTTGATGGATTTTGTACCTGCCTTTGCTCACGGCTCAGAAAATGCAGCCCTTTCTCCTTTGGATTACTTTATCTGTGTTTGTTTTAAAGACATTATCACCATCCATCCATTATCTGTAAGCGCTTATCCTCATCAGGGTCATGGTGGGGCTGGAGCCTATCCCAGCTGACTCTGGGCAAGAGGCTGGGTACACCCTGGACAAGTCGCCAGCTCATCACAAGGCACATAGAGACAAACAACCATTCACACTCACATTCACACCTACAGGCAATTTAGAGTCACCAATTAACTTGTTAAGTGCATGTCTTTGGACTGGAGGAAGCCGGAGTACGGACACGGGGAGGACATGCAAAGTCCACACAGAAATTACATTTATTACAAATTAATGTTGAATTTAAATCTGCAGCTTCACTCATCTTCATAGAGCTTTAAAAACATTTTCAGCTCAACTGTCTAGTCCACAGCTTTACAGTTTTTTTGCAGGCAGCTCTTTCAGAGAAAAAAACTCTGATAAATCCTCCATACACTATCTGTTGAGCAGCTTAGTGGAACATTCAGACAGATATGTCCCTCAGGAACTAATAGAAACCAAATACAGAGCTAAAAGAGAGTGAATATTGGACTCACATTCATCATGTGGACTGAAACACAACTTCAAGTGAATGCTAATGTTGCTTTGTATCTGCTGGATGTTTAAATTGGAAACTGTTTGCCAGCATGTTCATATCCGCTTAAGAAATAATGTCAATGTTTCTTATGGAACAATATTTAGCTCTTTAGCTGCTAAATGCTCCACTATGTTCACCAGCTAGTTGCTAACTTTGTTTATCTTCTGTTTGGTGCTGAGCAGGTAGTGCAGAGTGCGCTTCCTGCAGCGGCTAGAAAAGAGTGTGATGGGAGAGGTGAACCAAAACAGTGAACTAAAAGATGCTAAAAAGCTCTGTATCACTGAGGGTTGGGTGATAATTATCTGTGGGTTTGTCACTATAAGCAACACTTTTCACATACACATTGTAACATGATCGATTGTTGGTATTAAAATTTTGATTATAACAACTTTAAGTCTTATTGACCAAGAATTTCTTTAATAATTGCATATGATTAGCATCATATTTTATGACTCCCTGTCACAGAGTATTTCTTCCGCATACTGTGATTGTTTCCCCTAAATCTTCCCCTAAAGTAAAACCAACATCTTTGTCTTTTGCTCTCACATGTCAGTATAATATCACACATTTGTTCTGTTCCAGGATCAAACTTTAGTCATGTCATCTCCCCAGCAGGTGGCAACAGAGCTCTTTGCATTAAAGGAGGAGACACAAATTCAAACATCCACTTTATACAATCAGGGCACTCATTCTTACTCTCCATCTCGTGTCTGTCTTTTTGTTCAGCTTTTTCTTTTGTTAACCTTTGTGAAAAACCACTTAGTGTGATTGTCGTCCTCTCCGCCTCAGTCTAAGGCACAGAGAGACTCCATTAAGGTCCAAATGAACAGAGTGCTCTGTCACTTCAGAAAATCAGACCCCTCACTTTTTTCCCCCTGGGGTACAAGTGTCTTTGTACTGTTTTCTGGAGACAAAATGTACTCTGAGATCACACTTAGAACAGAAATACTGTATCAGGTGCTTCGGAAACTCTTCCTCTTCTGTAAATTCTCTCATCTCAAGTAGATGACGTCTTTCTCTGGGCATCCAGTTCCTGCAGCCTGATTGACTGCACGTGAACGATTTGTCACTACAATGGCTGGTGACTTGGCTTGCACGTGTTGACACTTTATTGAATTTATTTGTGACGCTGCAGACGAGAGCTGAAGCTTCCTGTGCCCAAGTGTGTCTTATTGTTAACATGAATAGGAATGCGTTCATGCACGTCAAATGCTGTACATCAGCATCAGGTAGATCACTCATCTGCAGGTAAATTGGGTTGAAAGGGTCGTGTGTCTTCAGTGTGTCTTCATAGCTCTTAGCTTCTTACTCGAAGAAACACACACACAAAGACAATGGGTTTGCACTCACACATTACTGTGTGTACACTTTACTCCATGTTTAATTAGTTTTTGAAGTGAACAAATCACAATTTTGTCTGACTGCTTTCAGTTTCTTTCATTTTTTCTCTTGTCAAAGAGGAGTTCATCGTCGAGTTACACAAACAGATAAATAGGATTGTTAAAATGAATAAACCAACATCTGGCTGACTGGTGGAGTGCAAGAAAGAAAAGAACAAAATATGTTTTTGCAAAATGAACTCTCTGAATCAGCTCAGGTGAAATCACATTTGTTGATTTGCATTTTAAAAAGACACTACAGGTTTGTGTGTGAGGCTGTTGTGTTGGTGTGTTGCTTCATGTATCCAGGGGTGTAACACAAAATTGTGGTCACTTTACATAGGCGTTCTCTATGCGTTACCCTCTGTGCATCCACACCCATAGGCGTCAATTGCATATGGTAAGGAATGGCAGCTGCGATACCTCAGAATCAGGTTTGTGCGGTCCAAAACAAATAATTGCCTAGAGCAGTCTGATGCTATTTGATGAATTAATTATAGTTAATCATTTTTGGCTTTGTCAAAGCAAGCAAGTGGTCAGGCGTGATTTAATATGATGCATTGTGTGAGGCTGAGCACTGTCTGCCAGTTTTATTATTGCTGTTGGACCTGTGGACTGTGTGATGGGTGTGGCGCTCTGAGACCTGAGAGAAGCAACTTCCTGTAGCACCTAAACTGAAAGCATTGCACTGTGTAGCCATTGTATGCATGTATTATTACAGTCTATTATACACACAATGTGCACTCAGGTCTATTGGTCTATTCAAAGAAAACAGACCTCTGACAGGTCCATAGTATGCGAGTCAGTGAATGAACTTGATTTTGTTCACTGTGCGATACAGTGCGATATAATATTGATATAATTTTGCCCAGCTGCGTTAGATAAGTGTCCAACAGCCTGTACAAATGATGTCTGTGATTGTAAATGTTTCCTGGTAACAAACATGTTTCTGAAGACTGAAATCAGCCTGCACGGTTCGGCCTTAGTACTTTGAAACAACAATACATTCGCTTAAATTTGTTTTGAGCAAATTTTGGTTAGCTGCTAGAAATGACCATGTAATTCAAAGCATTTGTTTATTTAAATAAGTTAAATAATTGCCTAATGATAATTAGATCTTCAATTTCTGTACGTGGTATTGAAATTTGAAACAAATAAAGGTGTTTCACTGCTCTGTCTATATCAGGCATTACACGCAAACATTGTGAATGTGAGAAAGAGCTATATATATATCAGTTAAAACAGTTTTAATAACACCTGTCCACATATTCACTCTAGTATCTTCTCACACGAGGACTCTGTATCCCTCCTCCATGTGCTCGTCAGACATGAGATTGGATTTAGGAAATCCAGTTTGAGTAACAGATTTGGTAGTTTATAATAGACAACAGATATTTTATCTTTCATTGCAACAATCACAAGGTAAATTGTAGCAATATGACACTCAAAGTTCAGTAACCTGTTCTTGGTTGTATTTGGCTACAGTGTCCCACTGCACTGTGTCACAATTTGTATTCTGTTTGTATAATCTGACACACTGACAAATAAGAATCAGATGTTGTGTTGATATCTACAAACTGGAATGCACCCAGCGCAGACTGATGTGAGATCAGCTGCTTTTCGGCATTCAATGCACTTTATAGGTCAATAAACACAAAGCCTGCTGTGTTTGTCAGAGCGGCTGAGTACAAAGCTGACCTTCCCACAAACCCAGTTACTGTGTGGAAGCCGTGCTCTTATTTCCACACACCCTTCCCATTATTTCTCACTTAGTCATGTGGCTGTTGTAGAGAGCCACGTTACACTATTTCCTGTCTCTTCCTTGTAACTCATTGTATTAGTGCTTATTTGTCTTGACAAACATCTGTATTGGCTTATTGCCGCTCTTCCCTAGGATTCTTCAAACTGAACTTTGACGTCAAAAACCACTTAATTGTATGATGCTCCCTGAATCCGCTGTATTGGGAAATGGCTCTGCTGAAAATAAAAAGACCAGTGTCTGGGGAGTCTGGTGAAAGAGTTAGTGAGAAATGCCCTGACGTCTCAGTAAATGGGCAAACACTAAATAATGTGGATAAATTCAAGTACTTGGGTGTTACCCTTGATCGAACTCTTAGGTTTAAATACCATGTTAAAAAACTGAGAAACACACTGAAATTTAACCTAGCTAACTTCAGATACATAAGGAATTCACTCACAGTTGAGGCTTTCAGTATGTATCTGAATGCTACAGTATGATTATACCGCAACAAGCTGGTGCCCTCAAAATCCATGATAAAAAGCCACGGTGCTACAATCACTGTCATATACTCAATAAATATGAAATTTTAAATTTTGAGAATCTGATGAAGCACTCAAATGTCTGCTTACTTTTTAAAATTATCCACAATGCTGCAGCTCCCCCCTTGAAAAAATATACTGTACTCTGCTCTGAGAAGTTAACAAGAACAACAAGATCTGTTACAAGGGGTGAGTGTAGTGTACCCCAACGCAAAACTACATTTGGGAAGTCTTCATTTTCTTGCATTGCCAATGGAATACTCTGCCAACAGACATTATTTCATGTAAAACTCACTATGCCTTTTCACATCTTGCAAAGTGTTGGCTACTGTCAAGACAAGAGTGTACACATTTATGAATTGAGTGTGTTTGTGTGTGTGTGTGTGTGTGGGTGTGAGTGCGAGTGAGTATGTTTTGAGGGTCCCTGTCCTGTTGAATCTGCTTCCATGTTTCTATTTATCTATTTTATATGTTGTTTCTTTATTATTATTGGCCTTGTTCTGTTATTTCACTTAATAATTTCTTTCTTTTTGTTTTTCTATACTAATTGTCTATGTAATATTCCATCAACCTGCCCAGGGACTACAGGTGGAAAATAGCAATCTGCTAGAACTTGGCACAATGCATATTCTCTTGTTGTACAAGATTAATGTTTTATTGTGCGCTGTCCCTGTCTTGAAATAAATAAATTACAATTACAATTACAATTATGAGAGATTTACAATCCTAAACCGATAACTTTCTGTGTCTTCTCTGGAATACGGACAAACATGGTTTAAAGCACAGTGGAAGATTAAGGCATCTGACGCTATTGGTAAAATGTGGTAGAAATTGAGTATAATATTCAAGTATGTTTTCATTAGTGTATAATCACCTGAAAATAAGAAATGTGAGTCCTCTTCTATAGACTCTGCAATGTTGAAACCACTAATCCAAAAATTAGCAAAGACGTGAATCGTGGGTGTAACTAAGGCTGAATGATGCCTGGGTGTTGTCACAAGCCACCTGTAACCGCACCCCCCTGTCGATCAAAGCAGCCACACTGTCAATTTTACATAACTTTAAGCCTTAATATAATTTAAACAGGTGAGTTATACAGATATTCACCCTCAGTACAGTTTTCATGAATGGACAAATTAGCTATAGAGACAACCAAAACATGTTTATTTCTGCTGTGAAGTTGGACATTTTAACATGGGGGCTTATGAAGATTGACTCATTCTGTAGCCAGCCTCAAGTGGACGTCTGAGGAACTGCAGTTTTGGGCACTTCTGCATTGGCTTCATTTCACAGCCACAGAGGTCGCCGCTTGGTTGAACCACATTCACCCAAATGTCATTATAATACAAAAGTGTATAGCCTTTAAAGTAATAGTTTGAGGAAATATGCACATCCGAGTTCTTGCAGGTAGACTAGAAGATTGATGCCACCCCGATGTGTGTGTGCTAATTATAAAGCTCTGGCCAGGAGACAGTTATCTTAACTGAGCACAAAGTCTTGAAAGAGGAAGAAACAGCTAGCCTGGCTCTGTCCAAAATCCGACAACAGCACCACTTAAGCTCAGTTATTTCTTGGCAGTGTGTAGTCACCTCCTGGAGTCTCTGCCAGTTTTTGTACAGATTAGACAGATGGGATAAAATGAATTAATTAGTAAGCTTTGGAGGTGTTGGCAGGTAGATTTTGATACCTACACACAGAGCCAGTCTAGCTATTTCCATCTGTTTCTTCCCCCTGCCATTTGCTAAGATAAGCTAACTGTCTCCAGGCTGTAGTCTCATATTTACTGGAGAGTGGTATGAATCATGTCCTCTAACCCTTGGCAACAAAAAGAATATGTGTATTTCACAAAATGTCAAACCTTCCCCTTAATGAGGATGTTGGCCTCAGTTTGACTGTTTGCACATATTTACTTTGTGGCTCTTCATTACTTGACTTTCCCATTTAAAAATGATGCTGAGGAGGTGAACTTGGTGAACCATGATCCTGACGCTACTAGCTGTATCAATTAGCATTTGATTAATGTCTGGACTTTAAAGTTTTTAAGGGTTCATGATTTTCACAATATTATCTCAAGTCAAATCCATCAGGCAGATGCATCCTACTAATGCAGGATAATAAATAAATAGTAAACATAACGGACAAATACATGGCTGGAAATGCTTTGTTTGCAGTATTTAATCATGCTAAATGAATGCTGAAGTAAATTCCCTGTATGAATAATGTGGGAAAGGCATGAGCCTTAATGTTTGTAGTCTTAAAATTTGTTAGAAAAGAGGCTTATTTAGGTGGGAAAGTGGCGCTTTCCTGAAATCTCCAGTAGCAGAATTTTCTCAGATAAATTAGAAAGAAGGAATATGTTGTAGGGTCACAGTAAACACCACAGAGGAAGTCAGCTCAGAAAGAGACACTTAAACTTGCACTTTGTATGCATGTTATGTTACTTAGATGGAGGAATCTCTCTGTCTACCTATTCCAGCCTACATTGGGTGATCGACAGGGAAACACTCTGGACGGGCTTAAACATCCAGACAACCACAGGATACCTCCTACATTCATACCTTTGAGAGGATTAGAAGTCTCCAGTCCATCTGATTTGCATGTCTTTAACTGTAGGAAAAAAACAGAAGGCCTATGGGGGAACTGCACCGATGCACTAACTCCACTGGGAAACTATATTTCCCCAGGCTCAACGTCATTTTTCCTGGAAAATTTAAACTAATAGCAAACACATGGCCTCACCTCACTGAGGTGAGTCATCTTTATTTGCTGTATATGGCTCAACTCCCTGCTATTTAAATAGGGCATCATGTAATGAAATAATGCAGACCAGATGTTGATATAATACGGCCAGTGAGTTATATTCGCATATCTCACACCGGCGTTTTAATGTCACCTTTAATTAGATTAAGTGTTTGTGTGTCTGACAAGAGGCTGTTTCGCAACAAGTGGACACCAAAGGAGTTTATTTGTAGCAGCTATTTTTTTTTTCTATTTGCAAGCCAAATGAAATGAAAATAAATGGAAGCTTATGTCGTATAACTGAGTGTTGAATGTTAGGATGGGACCACTCAGCTCTGCAGGGTTAGTTCCCTTGGTAACCAGATAACCATGACTGCAACTCTTTGTTTTTACAGCACTCTTTTCAAGCACCATCGGCGGAGCTTATTAATCACCGCCCGCACAGCAAATACGTTTTTAAATGAATATGGTGACTCATTTCTACCATTGAAGTGTGTGCCCAGATAAACCAGATCCACCATTTAAACAGAGCTCCACCTCTTTTGAGCCACATTATGTTTCCACCTTCCTGACATTTGAAGCAGTCCACTTAAACTGAGCCACTCTTTAGAAACACTCACATAGAGAGAGAGGGAAAAAAAGGCTGGGTTCAGCCTCTCCCAAGCCAGCTCATCTAGGTGTGGGATGTGTCTGTGTTTGAACTGTAAAACCTTATGATTCTGAATGTAAATAAAACACTGTACTAAAATAAAACTCTTGTTTTGCCTTTTGTGTAAACACATTATGGTTATTGCGGGCTAGCCGGTGTGGAATAATATTGTAAACCTGGAAATTGAGATTATGCATTTGTCTTCAAACAAATAAAAAAGACATTAGATAAAATGAACAATCAGTCTGTGCCAGAGATTGGTTGGGCAAAGGCTGCAATTTCAGAGCAGCCTTGTTTTGTCTCTGTGTTATTGTATTTATTCAGGTATGTTTTTTTATATAATCAGCTGCATGGAGGATTCTTCTAAAGATGAGATCTGTAAATATAACTTTTAGCCTTTTTATAGTGGGGATCTTATTACAGTGACAAGATGAGGGGAAATAAAAAGAGAAATAAAAAGAGGATGACTAATACAAAGGCAATGAAAGTCCTTTGCCAGACTCGATTCAGGGATTTATGATTAGGGAAGAGGAGGATTTATATTTTCACTTTTGGGAAATGCAGCCGCAGCATCATAGAATTTATATCCAAACATTTACACAGACAGGTATGTTTCTTATGTTACTAATCATCAGTTTTCATCACAACACTAAAGCGTTTGTCCATTAAAATAGTCTTCCTAAAGATTGTGTCAGCCGTGTCCTCGATGATCTTTCTGTGTTACTTTAAGAGGCTGTCAAAACCCTGCAGCAATTAATCTGTTTTATAGTTCAGTTTGGCAGCCGGTTTCTTCAGAGGAAACTCCAGCAGTTAAAAATAGGCTACTGAAGCAGAGCTCCAATCGTGTAGATTTCCAGGATGGTGATTTACCTTTAAATGATATTTTTCTTTCCTGTAAGTGAACAGTGGAAACACTGAAAATGGCCAGTATTGTTTGGTTAATAGAGAATGGAAGTGGACAAATTTAGTTACAAAATACAGCAGCTCAAATCAGTCAGGCCTGTCACTCTTTCAGACACTCAGTTTAGTATAATTTCCCCCCAAAATTCCCTTTATCGGGCTGTTTTTCCCCCCAGAGTTACTACTCTTTCACTCTGTTTATATCTTGATCATTCTTGGGTAGAAGTTTCTATTTCTGGTGCAGTAATACATTTAACTGTGTAAGCACAGGTACTGTACTTAAGTACAATTTTTCTAATTTATGCTACTTTATATATTTCTGCTTCGCTACAGTTTGAAGGCAAATATTGTAGATATTACTCCACTACATTTACATTTGAGAGCTAGTTACAAGTTACTTTGCCAATTCTAATTATTAATACAAAATATAATTTTAGATATCACGCTTAAGTCCTACTTTCACTCTTGACTCTATACAGTAAATGTATTTGATGCTAATACTTTTATTTAAGTTAGATTTTAAATGCGTAACTTTTGCTGGTATTTGTACATGGTCATATTACTACTTTTAGTGCCATAACGTAGCAAATATTTGACAAGTATTTTTGTGATTTAATGATTATATTATTTGTCCAAACGCTAGTGAGTCATCCACTTTGCTAACAGCCAAACATCAAGCAAAGGCAACAACACAAGACATAGCAGCCAGCTAAAATTAATTACAAGTCCAACAGTAAAAACCCCAGCTTGGTGTCTGTTCTTCAGTCTTTTATTTCACGTAGGTCTCATCAGGGACTAAAAGTCAGTACCAGATTTGCTCTTGTCCAGCAGCTTCTTGCACGGTCACTCTCGTCTTTTACGGGCAGCCCAATGGCAGAATAAAGAATGGACAGAGCCTGAGTGATGTCACCCATAAGTTTCCGAAGTGCTGTTTTAAAGCCGAAAATGTGCGATGCTGGCTGCGGCCATGTTGGCTATACTGCTTCTTCCACCACCCGGCAAATCTAAATATCGGCAAAGACGCAGATCATCGACAGACCTGAGGCGGGCCGAATGACGCCTGGGAGCTCTAATAAGCCATCTGTAATGGCACTTACCTTCAAGCCTTAACATCATGTGAACGGATGAGTAAAAAAAAATTAACCCCCCCACAGTTGTTTTGGAAATTAACTATAGAGACCAAAACCATTGTCTGAACCAGGCTGTAACATGTTTATTTCTGCTGTGAAGTTGGACATTTAAATATGGGGGCTTATGAAGATTGACTCACTTCTGCAGCCTGTCTCAAGCAGCCGCTCGAGGAATTACATTTTTTAACACTTCCGCATTGGCTTCATTTTCCAGCACCGGAGGTTGCCGCTTGGGGCAGACTGGCTAACAAACTGAGCTAACATTGACTAACAGCAGTTATAGTTCACAGCAGTTCACTGTCCATCAAAAAACATACGTAAGCGTGTATGTAAATAATTGAAAGCTGAATCGGAGCAGCAGGAGGACATCAGACAGAAAATCAGAAAACATTTTCTCCCTAAAATATCTAGTTTCACCAAATCCAGTGAAGTAGTTGGTGAGGTGTGACTTCTCATGGGTGACTGTACGTGGAGCACAAAGTTACATCACAGATCGCAGGGTGGGAATGACAGAAACACCATTCACCTGATTGTATGACACTGTCACTCGTATATTACCTCATTAAGTAACTATTGCTGTAAAAAAGTGAATAACAGCAGGAAATGAGCTGGCTCGCTCTGACTGGCGTTAATTACAATATGATTCAGCTGAAATGTATTTATTTCAAAGTTCTTTCGTCCACCCATCTGCATACAGTTACACATGACAAAGAAAGACTCATTGTCCTCCCTGTAAGGCCGATTTGATCAGAGCAGAAATTATCCAGCCAGAAGTTGTTACTTTAATACTTAACAGGTTTATGCTGATCCAAGCTGCAAACCGGCTTTCCTCCTGGCAAAATAAATAAACCATTTATCTCAATCCTGATAGCTTTTTTGGTCACTCCATTTCTCTGTGATTATTTGTGTTATTTGTGTTTTCATTTATCTCAAGAGATTCAAAAAAATTCCACACTACACCCTCCTGATAAGACGATCAGATCATCAGTTACAAGTTCTGTCTGTCCGCCCACATGCAGCCACACCTGATCAGGTCTCTGCATGCTCCTTTCTTACATAAATTGTGACATTTTACACCTTGAAGGAACTTGCACAAAAACACATAAAAACAGTCACATCAGTTGGTATGGCAACAAGTAAGTGACAATTAAAAGTCAGGTCCATCTGTCACTGTTTGCTGAACCAAAAAACAAATCAATGTCTCTTCAATCAAGTTCAGAAGAGGCCTCATTACACACCACTTCTGGGTAAAGAGGACAGGGAGAGAAAGAAAGAGGGATGGAGTGGAGAGATAGGCCGTGTCATTTTCCACAAGTGTGTGAGTGGTGTTAATGACTTTGCCCTCGCCTCTTTAGCGGCAGAGTGTTTGAGCAAGAGTCGGTGGGTGTAGTAGGAGGTGGAGGGTGGTGAGGAGGTGGCGATGATGGACGGCAGGAGAATAGGAGGAAGGGGCTGTTTTACACAAAGGAGAAGAGGCTGTTGTGACTCACAGGCTGCTATACAGTAGTAAACAAACGTGCCTTGTGGAGGTGATCAGTAGGCAGTTGCTGTCTCCATGGCGACTGTACATCACACTCAAATGCTTCCTGGAAAAATGACTTTTTAGACACACACACACACACACACACACACACACACACACACACACACACACACACACACACACACACACAAACAGTAGTTCACAACCTGAGAGAATAGTTTTGGGGAGCACACTTCACTTCCCCGCTGTGAGTTAGACCCTCATCTGTACGCTAAATATGTAGCTACAATTAGCATTTAAATAGCCTAGCTTAGCACAAAGACTGGAAACAGGGAGAAACAGGCTAACCTAAGACAAAATCTGTTTATATGTATTTATTTGGTTAATAGGCAGGTTCCTGAGCTACGCCTATGCTGTTGTTTCCTTTGGTAGTTATTGTACATCTTTATGTGTATTGTGACCTGTTTGACTCGTGTCTCCTGTTTGTTACTGTGGATGGGTGACCAAACTAGTTTCCTCTCTCGTGATTATTAAAGTCATCCTGTAAAAACTGAACAAAGGGCAAATTAACCTCAGCTTTTAGTCTCTTTCTATGGGCCAAAAGCAGATTATTGAATGAATAAAATCACAAGAACTGACACACATTAACACACAGTCACACTTGCTTCATATCTTCCATTCCCTCTAACCCCAGAGAAAAGGAGTCATCCAGTCACCCACTTGTGAAGTGGAACCAATGAGGCCACGAGTTGCTAGCAAGTATAACAGTGAACATGAGCAAGTCATCTTCTCTCCTCCTACATTTTTCTTGACATCAGTAACCACATTCACCTTCTCTAAAAGTTTCCATGGAACAAAACAGTAACCCTTTCTCTCTGGAAATTGGTATTTTTTTTTTATTCAATATATTTATTTTTACATACAGTACTTCAGATAAAAAACAAACATCAAACCAGTTTTCACCAACCAGTTGCACAGCAAACATTCACATAATAAAAATTAGAATAAAATATCTTTAAATAAATAATAAATAAATAAACACTAGTGCTACAGTCTCTCACAGTGGTAGTTTTTGTTGTGTGAAAGCAACTCGTTTAAATCTCTCTCTGCATTTTTATAATAGATGCCACTGCGGCTGCCGTACATGCAGCCCTATATGTACAGTACAGGCGTCTCTTTCAGAGGCAGACAGCTCAGTCTGTCTCAGTCTCTTCTCACAGTTTCATGTGTACTTTAACTTCCAGCTCCGACTCTGATCTGTGCGCAACCTCCGTCGGTCTCCAAAATAACTCCACAATCTGGCACCAAACTTTTTTGGACTGAGGTATTTGATCCGTGTGAACCTTTCCAGCCTCCGCTGTGCGTCAGTAAGCTTATGTCCCTTTTGAGGAGTGATCACATCACATCTGCTGCGTGCAGGACAGTTTTTGATGAAGTTTCTTAGCCTGTCTTGGCCTTTCTGCTGACCTCCAGGTACATGGAGGATTTAAGGAAGCGAGGGTAGCAGTCTTTCTCCATCAGGGTGTAGATTTTGGCCTGTGCCAGGTCGAAACAGGACTGTCTGGGGTGTTCCATGTTCTCCTTTGTGATGGCTTTGGTCACATGGTCAAGATTTACCTGTAGCGAAAAAAAAGGTGGAGAGGTGATTATTTGCACTTCACAGCAAAATAAGATAAGCCGGCAGAGTGAGCAGCCTAAAATTTCTGTTCAGCTTATTTGATATTTACCTCTCGTGGTGCATCACAGCCGATGAACTCGTCGTAAATTTTCTTGGCTTTGGTGGCCTGTTTTGAGGGTTTAGTTGCCTGGTAGTCCTGACAAGCCAAGTAGAAGGCAATGTTTTCCTCACTGAACTCTGAGACCAGGAATGCTCTGAACAGGCACAGCCCATCTGGAAACAGGAGAGAAAGGAGAAAGTTAACATCTGGTAGTCATCTCCAAAAACCTGGAATGATGAAAACATTTGTATCAAGTGTGACCTGGAGGATTGCACTTACTTTGACTTGACAACAGTTTGTCGAACGACTCCTCCCACCTCAAAGGCTCATTGACGTTTAATCTGCAGAAAAACAGATGAACATCATTAGGAAAAGTTCGAAAAATCACCGTGGTCCACTTTAATTTGACTGACATGCTTAACAAGAGAACTTGAATGTATGTCTTACTTCAGTTTGTCATTTTTCTTTTCTTTGCCTGTGATGCTGTGATCTGATTTTTGTAGTAAACTTCCAAACAAAGCTTTCAGCTCCTTTGCCCTGCAAAGATAAAGAATGAGAAGTTGTTAAAAAAAAAAAAAGTCCAACTGACTTTTTTAAAAGTACAACAATAATTACTGTTCCTACAAAAAAAGGAAAACAGTAAGAAAACCTTCGTGGATCTCACCTCTCCAGGCAGGTTATAGGCAGTGAGTCCAGTCCTCGGCACATGATGAGATGTTTTTTTACTCGCTGGTGGATATTTCCAAAGGTTTTGACAGTTGTTTTTAAAGTCTGTGGTGTCTCACAGAGCTGTTTGTTTCCTGTGAGTGAGTCTGAGCTTGTCTGCGCTCTCTGTGGCAGAGTGACTTTTTATAGGATAGGCCACTCAGTGACATCACACCTCTCAGCCAATGAAACAAGATGTGTGGGAGTATGAGGAGACTCCTCCACAATGAATTTCCTCCAGACGACTTCCTCACTTCTGAACAACATGTGTGATCATTGCAGTGACTGAATTAGTTCAAGACACTTAAATGTCTTTATGCTCAGTCAGAGTGTGTGAAAGTGTGTGTGTGTGTGTGTGTGTGTGTGTGTGTGTGTGTGGTCTTGGACATTGTTTGTGTGTTCATATATTTCAATGCTTGTGAGGAGAACCAGACGTACTCACAGGGACAGAAAATCCCCTAAAGTGAGGACGAGTACTTTCCCTTAATAGAAGCTATGTTTAGTCTCATGACTCTGGTCAGTGATCACTAAAATAATAAATAAATCATTAAACAGGTTGTTTGCCAGTGAATTCCAAAATGACCCAAATGAGCAGATCTGGACTGTAGTCAGGTCCTTTAGTTAAATGACTTCAAAACATCATCCAATAGATTAAATCTTTATCTTAAGAAATAGGAGAATTTTTTCAACCCATGAAATAATACATCATATTACATACAATACATCATGCTATGTTAAATAAAGGTACATATTATCAGCAGTTTAAAGAATAATTTTCAAGAATCAAAATTATATTATTGAATTACTACATTTCAGGTAAAGGAACTATTTTTAACTTCTTTCTATACATCTAATTATATATGTCAAAAGTAGTATATTCAAGTACAAATCCCTTAAAAATCAATAGGAATGATATACTGGTCAAACAAAACAGCTCAAAAAAAAAAAAAGAGAGAAGCTCAGTTTAATTAGGCAAAATAAGTAGAGTGCTTCAATAAATATAACTAGTCACATTCCAGAAACGTCGACTCTGAGTGTCAGCAGGAGACAGCAGGAGAAACAAACACACATCTGAATCAGAAATAAGTTTATTTGGAAAAAGCTTTTCACATACAAGGACTTTGCTTTGGTGAACTGGACCATTTCTGTGCTCTGAGTGAGAAAGTCGAGAAGAATTAATGTAAACTAGAGATCAAAATATGTAATGTGAAAAAAGCTAGTGTAGTAGAATAAAGAAATAAAATAAAATACAGAAAAGCTAAAAGAACTTCACGTCAGGTTAGATTTGGAGGGTTCATAGATACCTGCAGATAAAAAAAACATCACATTAAAGTACCATGTAATGTCCATGGGGCCGGATGAGAGTCAGTATCAGTGGGTGTTTGTTGATGAGGCCAGGTGCAGTTGGGCAGAAATGCTTTGGTCTTGATGGGCTGCAGTCTCTTGCTGGAGGGAACGCTTGTGTCCGGGGTGGAAGAGGTCAGCCGCAATCTTTCCAGCTCGCCGCAGGATGCTGGAGGCATACAGGTCCGGGAAGGAGGGCGTATTGCAGCTGGTGACTTTCTCAGCAGAGCGAATGATAAGATATAGTCTGGTTTCGTCCTGGCTGTGGCAGCAGCACACCAGATTATTCTATGCTGACGCTCTGTTGAGTTGCTTCATTTCAGTTTGTACAAAAGTACAATATAACACGCAGCACCTTTCTTTAAAGGCCTTGAAAACAGGAAATCAACTTTTTAGTGGTAAAACTGAGTAAACAATAACTTAAGATATGTTTCTGAACGGTTACTTATTTAGTCACAGTTTTTTTTACGCAATGTGTAATTTCTGGCCACAGACCAGTCCAACTTCCTCCAATCCTTTCTCCAAGAGAGACCAAAACTGTTTTTTTTTTGTACCAGGCTGTAAACATGTTTATTCATGCTGTGAAGACGAGCATTTTAACATAGGGACTTATGGAGACTGTCTCAAAGAACCGAACAGTTTTTGGCACATCCACGTTGGCTTAATTTTCGTAGCCACAGAGGTTGTCACCTGTTTGCAACGCATTACATAGACGTTTTTGACGTAACGTCATAGCCGTTACCTCTTCATGTTCTGTTGATTATATTAGACTTTATTTTAAAATGTTCTTGAAATATAATTCAGGCTCCTTTAAAAGGTTTCCAGGGTTTTTACAAGAGTTTACAAAATACCAAATAAAAGAGACAAAACAGCAGAAAATCAGAACACTATAAAAAACTGAAAACAGCATAAAACAAAAAGATTAAAAATCTAAATAAAGAACAAACAATAATAGTAACACTAATAAATAAATAAAAAACAACACAAAACAGCACAAAAAACATTTATTATTCATTAGATTTCACCCAAACATTTAGCACAATATAATAGTAACTTTCGTTGTCCCATATTAACGTCTTTATTTACTTAATTATCTTCAATATTTTCCTCAACGGAGAGAATTGAGGAACCATTAAAAGTTCATTTAATGAAGGTCCTCACAGGTACAGTAACAAATCAGTGTGTATGTAGGAAGAGTTTTCACAATCCCTGTCTGGGAAATCATTCTTTTCCATCCTTTTCTGTCTTGGCATGACCAAGCAAAAATAATTGTGCCTATATATAGACTGAGAGTTGAGAAATCCATTGTGTATAGAATAAAAAAAAATCTATATTTAGACTGGCCAGCTAACAGTAAACTCTGCTAATGGATTATTTCTCAGTGAGTTCACAGGAATTGCCCCAGGAAAGAGAAAATCAGGCAGCCAGATGAAAAGGCAGATAGCTCATTGAAACTGTCTGAGTTAGCTTCCTCTGCCGGCAGCTGAACAATACTGTCCTCAAAACTTGCTTTGTCCGACACACAGCTCTGAGTGTCAACGCCAGGTCACTTCAGCCTGAAATAATGAGCCAATCTTCTGTGAAACAGTCTTGTAGGCCTAACAGGGAAAAATGAACTTCCTACTGCGAATACTGAGTGAAAAGAGAGTCTTCAAAGATCTTTTCCTCAAGATTAATCAAATAGCAACAAATAAACAAAACAAACATTTTTACATCCAAGTACATTGCAAATTTTAACATAATTTGTAAAAACAGAGAATAACTCTGCTTTTTTTACACCCACTTTTTTTATGCAGATATTAGGTTTACGAGAGAAGCAATTTTCTTTTGTCTTTTTGTGTGTGCTCAGTGTTGAATTGGTTCACAGACTATCAAGATTACATTGTGTGGATTAAAACATAACTGTTTTGTATTTACTCCGATACACATATTCTCAACTCAACTCAACTCAACTCAACTCAACTCAACTCAACTTTATTTATAAAGTCCTTTAAAGACAGCCGCGGCTGACACAAAGTGCTGTACATGAAATAGAACATGAAATATAATACATAAAACATAAGAACAATATAAAAACAATATTAAACGATAAACAATATTAAAAAAATAATAATAAAAAATCAAAAACAGAAACAGAGTCTCATGCTGGGTTAAAAGCCAAGGAATAAAAATGGGTCTTAAGACGCGTTTTAAAAATGGACAGTGAAGGGGCTTGTCTAATGTGTAGAGGGAGGTCATTCCATAATTTAGGACCGGCAGTGGAAAAGGCTCTATCCCCTCTGAGCTTCCTTTTAGCCCTATATTATTCAGTACCACAAGTAGGGTGAAGTTCAGTGCCTGAAGAGCAGACAGTTTATTTTCACTCTTGGTCAGTGTTTTTCAGGACATTGTGGCTCGAACATGTTCCAGTCCTGAACCACTCGAGCCTTCCTTCTTGAAGCTATTTGACATGGTGTAAACATTCATTAGCAGAGTGAGTTTTATGCACGAAGAAAAACAAAAAAAACACAACATATTGTAAATTTTAACAGAACTTTACATAATTCTACAAAAGAAAATGCTCGTTTCCATCCATCTTCCATTGCGTGAATATTAGGAGATGGCTCAGCAGTAGGTGGTGCTGATTCTCCGGTCGGAAAACCAGAAGAAGGTACGACAATGACATAATTAAAAGAGAGGCAGTCGAACCTCAACCAGTGAAACACAAAGCAGAAAACACAATGAGAATATGACATCTGTGTTTGTTTCATGTATTATTGTGAGGGAGGTTACATCAGCTCTGTGTGGAGCCATCATGGATGGATTATAGAACCAATAGAGTCAACCCATTACAGTGTGTTTGGATTAAAAACGTAGCTGTTTTGTATTTACTCCGATGCACATATTATTCAGTACCACGAGTAGGGTGAAGTTCAGAGCCTGAAGAGCAGACAGTTTATTTTCACTCTCGGGTCAGTGTTTTTCAGGACATTGTGGCTCGAACATGTTCCAGTCCTGAGCCAGTCGAAGCCTTCCTTCTTAAAGATACTTGACATGGTGTAAACATGTTTTTATTGGAAGCACATCGCGATTTTTATGCAGGACCAAAAACACGATCTATTTCTTGCAACCAAAACATGTTATTCTCATTCAGATCACAGTCGTGTTGTGTCCATTCATGGATGTAATGTTTGATCATTGCAGATATTGGAAACATGATAACACGTAATAATAATACATATGTATTTTTCAGAATGCTATGTAAGGAAATTAGCATTTAATTAACAATACTGACGCCTTATTTTGTTGACATAGCTCATAATTGCTACCTTAATGTTCATGTCTCATTCAACTGCAGATACTTCTGACACACTTTCCTTTAAAACCTTACCTGCTGACCCTGAAGAGTAGATTATTAGCTTTAGTAACTGGTTTTATATACAGACATAACACTTTCCTGTGTATGACTCAAATAGAGAAAATTGATGTTATGTCACCAGAAATTCTGTTGTCTGACGGCAGAATAGGATCCTTATGTGTCCTCCCATCTTATCGTGTCCATTGACACACATACACTAACAGCCTGATCAACAAGTTTTCTTTTGTATGTGTCATTATTGTCATTATTGATTCCATGACAATCTGGGTTAGTCACAATTACACACACACACACACACACACACACACACACACACACACACATTCAGATATTACATGAAAGACTTTTAGGCTCATAAGATAAGGCACAAAGAAGTCATAGCAGCCGACGCTGTGATAACAGTGTTCACATTATTAACATTTAGGTCATAAACTGTTGTTCATAAATTGGGTCATCTGAACATCATGAAGCTGACATTCAATGTTCTGGCTCCGTCTTGTTACTAACCATTCATGTCTTACAGACAGACAGCAGAAATGGCCCAGAAACGTCTATTTTTGTTTATGAACAAAACGTATAATGAAATATATCTGGTACATTTTTCAAGCTGTTCCCGTCTCTGACAAATAGAATAATGAAGGAAGTCGAGATGGGGAAAATAGCGCCTCAGCACGACAGAGTCAGACGAAAATAACAGGGTGCTTCGGTTGTTTCATGTTTTCAAATTATGTTCTAAATTTTATATTTTTTCCAGTTCATAAGACAAAAAAATTGGCTTAAAGAAAGTGAATATTGGTCTTAGATTCACCAATTTTATTTGTCTGTGTTTGTTGGATCTGTAAACAGAAAATTCTTTGCTAACCTTATGAGGTATGTTAGCAGTCTGTTTCTGCTGCTCCCATGTTGTCAAAGAAAAAATAAACCAGTTATTGCAAGTTTAAACATCACAGACAAAAAGTCAAACATTTAAACACTTTTAGCTTCAAGGCTACAGGAAGTCATTCCTTCCATTTGCCATCGCTTGTGTAACTCCTGTCTTGGGACAGGCAATTCCTCTGACGGTTATTAACATTCATTCATCACATTAATTATATCACAGAGTCTTGGCCCCTTTCAGACCCTCAAAACAACAACAGTATTTGCATATAAACACAGTGTAAAGTGTATGGACCTCTGTTTTTATTGTTAGGTGGCAGTTGCTTGGGGCGGCAGTAGCTCAGTCCTGGCTTGGGAACCGGTTAAAGCCGGTTCAGGTCCATCATGGACCACAGCATGCACCATAGTATGGAGCATGGACTGGTGGCTGCAGAGGTACCGAACCCTTAACTGTTCCCAGGGTGCTGCTAAGTGGGTGCCCATCACTCCACCATCTCTGAACATCTGCATGTCTGTGAGAGTGGTTGTATTTCAGGCCTATGTGTGTAAAAGCTGAGTGAAAAAAAAAAAAGTCTTGAATTAAGATCCAGATTCAATTACTCCATGTTTTAAGATGCTTCATATGTGGAGGAACTAAATAAATGACAACTCAATCCCAGTTATTCAACTTTTCTGATCAGCTGGACACGATAACACTGTAGTAAACTGCTATTATATTATATTTACAGGTTATTACTTGAGAAACATTACAAGCATCACATTAAGCTTTTTATTCATACTCTAAACTCTTCTTGACCATGGCAGGTCCAAAGATTCATTATGTAATTGTTGCTGAACCTTAGCACACTTTCTGCCCTGTGCACTTACATGCAGCCCAGAAACAGAATGAAAGGTTTTGAAGGTTCAGACTAAGTGGACTATGTTTACCGAATTTTGCGCTTTCAGAAAGAGCAAATTTATTTCCATTTACTTCATCCAGCTCAAACATGTCAAATCTATCTCGATTCAGTGAGTTTCAGAACAAAAAACCTTATTAAATCAAGATGTTCGCAAATGGCTGCATTAATCATTAGGGATGTAACGATGCATGGTGACACGATTAAAAATCGGTACAAATGCGTGACGATTCGCACCGGTTGACAGAAAAAATTAATCGCGATTCTTCGCGAATGCGAGAGAAGTAGCATATGTTCTTTTTTTTTTAGAAATAGGTTACGATATCTTAAAAAAAGTCACTGGTTGCCGATTCATTTGTTCAACGTCAGACGTCAAGTCACGTGACTTACGTCACTACGTAGGTACGGAGCACAGAATGAGGGAAGACATGGCGACGGTAGAAAATAGCTTTGAAATAGAGGATGCACCAAGCAGTTTTAAATCACCTGTGTGGCGGCATTTTGGATTCCCTATATACACAAATACAACCGGTGAGAAATGGACAGACAAAACCAAAGCAGCATGTAAATATTGCAAGAGACTGCTAACATATAGCGGCAACACGAGCAACATGCAGCAGCATATTAGCCGCCACCACAGTGAGAAGCAAAGTAACGTTACGCCACCTCGTGAGCGAAATTTGCCGAGGGGGCAAACCACCCTGACGAGAGGCTTTACATCTCCTCTCCCCCATAAGTTGCACTTTTGACTTTGACCATGTAAGTTGCACTTTTTATAAGAGAACACAAACTGTTTGAGAGTTTCTGTAAAGAAAGCACCTAAAATTTTTTCCTACATAAAAAAAGATAACTTTATTTGGTCATAATTTGTCTGTAGCTCATTTTGATTAAAAAAAAAAATCTTGAGAAAATCGTATCGTGAACAAACAATCGTGAACCGTATCGAGTCGTGAGTTGAGTGTATTGTTACATCCCTATTAATCATCTATACTTAAACTTGTAAACTTAACTTTCTCTAAGTTGATTAATGTTGGCGAACTCTTAATAAAATTGTGTTGTAAAAATCATCTTTATGCCCTGGGGATGACACCACTTCCTGCTTTGCTCTGTCTGATTTCTGGAAGGGTCTTTCAAACTCCGGAAAGTACACAACGGAGTGGAATTCCCAGATAGTGTGTCCATTTCCCAGCTGATGTGACCCAGGCCTTTCTCTGGAACCACTCCTCCCCCTCTTCTGAAGCTCACAGATTTTATTTTTTGAGCAGTAGGCAGAAACAAAGAACAGCATAAACATAGGTCATTTATTTGATCCTCTCTTGCTTTGGACAGCATCTTTTAGCACCGTGCTGTACTCAGGCTGCAGACACAGTTCAAGTGTGCACCATCTGGCAGTGGACAGAGAAGCTGTGATCTGCATATTCACTCAGCTACCTATCTGACAGAGCAGGTGGAGGCTTACCTAATGCATCCCAACTAAGAAGCTCTGCCAATGGCCACCCGCGGTGCACACGATCCTATCTATGTATTATCAAATGTCAACTGGCCATCGAACATCTGGAGATGCAGCAACAAGGATGATAAATCAATGTTAACTAGCCTGAGCTTCAGTGGAATATCAATGACTGCACATGAAATAGAAGATCCAGTCCACCCAGTGCTTCTGGATACACCCATCTGTCTCAGTACCTTTCTGTACCTGTGCCAGCTAAAGCACAATGTATTTTTAATCCTGATACACCGGCTTTTGTACATGCATGCATGAGTTGTTTTTCACCCATCTGGTATCAATCTGCACAAGTTTGCTCTTGTAATCTAGAGAAAGAAAACCATAGCATGTTGACAGATCCATACTTAAACCAAACATGGTAGCTTAGCTCCATTATAACTGCATCTTGATTCATGACGACACACAGGCCTTTTTTTTTTTTTTATCATACTGTGAACACGTTTGGTAAGACATTTAGAGCTTCTTAGTATAATTACAGAGCCAGAAAAAGGGTTTCATATTTTCAAAGAATACTCTGCAGGAGGCTAATAAGTTTGCACCTGCTAACACCGACACAAATATGCCCGCAGCAAGGCCAGCGATGCACCAGCAGGACGTTGGTAGACACACGGCTAATTGGGTACATTGCCAGAAATCCAGCAGCAGGCAGGGAAGAATCTCTTTTATGGGAAATAATCAGGGACACTATACACCACTCATGTGCCATCTCTTATTCTGTAATATGGCTGCCTTGTAAGACGATTTAGTGAGGGGGAACAGAAGGTTAATGAGGTTCCAGTAAACAAGACAGAAATGTCACATCAGTGTGATGAGGGCACTGGTGTCTTTTCAATTTATATGATGTAATTTATTCAATTTAGTCACACAAGTCAACAAGTTTGGCAGCATATCACAATGTTCATTTTAAAGGAACAAAGGATGGCAACAAATAAGACTGAAAACAAGTTCAAACCTTTAAAAATGATGAAGCCTATGAATTATTAACAAATCAAAGAGTATATATACTTTATTATTACAACAATTAAGTAGTTCATCAAAAAGATTTACAATGAGGAAAAATCATTGTTTAATGCATAAATATTGCAATCAGATTCTTTACTTTAAAAGTACACACAAGTAAGTAACTAAAATATATTATGACAACAACATATGTCGATAACATCCTCATGTCAGTGTCAACCTGCAGCATGTGGCTTTTCTGTCTTTCCATTACAACAAAGTGAGTAAATGTTTGTCTGCTTTTAAGCACCGAGGCTTTTTGGAGGAAAGGTGAAGAATATTCTGGGACAGGCCTGTTGAAAGTATCTGGGCAAGCACCTGCCTGCATGGCAACAGTGAAGTGGGGAAATCTTTGCTGAGCTCTTCTCCGAAATGAACTGTGAACGTGGATCATTAGAGCAAGACTAAGAGCCCACAGCCATGCAAAAGGTGACAGTTTATGTCTCGTATGAAATCAAAATAGTTTTTAAATAAGTCACACAAGAGACTCAGAGACTCACACACCATTTATCAACAATGACTTATTATTTTAACATAACAACATTTTAGTTTTGTTGCATAGACTGTGAACTGGAAACAATAAATCAACTAAAAGTTGACTCTTGGTCCAACATTAGTGGACTTAGTTACTCTTCAAACTCTATCACCTGACTTCCTGAAAGACTTGTCAAACTTTGAATTAGTAAAGCACTACTATGCTGATTCAAGTGTGCATGTGCAAGAGTTGGCAAATCTCGGGTTATCAAGACACAACGCGCTGCTGCAGCTCAGTTTTTCCAAATGTCTCCATCCTTTTCAAACCAATCGAATAGGCATTAATTAAAGGGTGTGATTTAATGTGATAATGTACTGTTACATCGCCATCTTAGCAGTCCTGCCTCTGCCAGCTAAACCAAAAATGGACAAAGATGTGGAGCCGAGGTGGGCTGAATGAAGCCTGGTTGCTAAAATCGGGCTGTATCAGCACCCACCTGTCAATCAAAGTGGCCACGCTCTTAATTATACGTAACTTTAAGCCTTATTAGAATTTGATGTACACAATCACAATGCTAAAATTCTCATGAATCTCCAAAACTGGCTGTGAATCGGGCTGCAAGCATGTTTATTACTGCTGTGAAGTTGGACATGGGGACTTATGGAGATTTATCTATTCTGTAACCAGCCTCAAGTGGCGGTTTGAGGAAGTGCAGTTTCTGGCTCTTTTGCTTTATTTCACAGGAGGTTGCTTTTTGCCCTCAACACAGCATCTGAGGTGCTCTCCACAGATTCTTGTGTCATGCATGCTTAAATAGGAATGCTTGCAACGTAGTAAATTATTTTAGGTTGTCTGTTAATATTACATGGCTAATTTGTTAGCTAACACTAGAGTTTAATGCCAAATCACTAACTTCGCAAGCAGGCTAACATGCTCACAATTACAATGCTAACATGTTGATGATTTCTCATAGACTGGACCAAATTTCATGGTAATCCATTCAATTTTGAGACATTTCACAAATATTGACCTAACGGTGGTGCTAGCAGACAAGTCAGTGGACTGTATTGTGAATTTAATCCTTTCTATGCTCACCATCTTTTCTTCTCAACACATTTCAGCATGTTATTGCTCTAAGGATACTCCACTATAGCCACTGAATGCACTGGATTTTATGGAGAGGTGAAGGTTAATCAGCTTTGTTGCAGACCATTCAAATAGATGAGATAACGGAGCAAGCAATGAATTCCCATGAGTAAAAGATGTAAATCTCATACAATCAGAAAAAATGATGGCTGAACATTAAATTTGCAGGTAAATCTGCAACATAATCATTTTAGACCGACTGTAAAATATGTAGAAAGAGTTACCTTCCTTACTGATGAGGAAGGTTTTAATATTAAATTAAATAAATAATAAACTGCACATTTGTGGTAAGCATAGATTTATTTTTAATCCTTGTCCAGCCTGTAATACTGATGGGATCCATAATTTTGGCGTACTGACTTTGCCCCACAAATGATCGCTGCATGCATTGTACAGTAAATGGCTCACTTCTCATGGAAAATGACCAGAAGTGGGAATAGCAGTTGGGCAGCTTGTGCACGTTGGAGCTCCTCAGTCAGACTGCATCTGCAACATCTTCCTTTAGGCCTTCAGGGAGTCCAGGAGATATTCAGAGAGAATTAATGTGTGGGATGATTGTTTCTTCAGCTCCTTCACAAAGCTAGGCTTTGAGCGTTGCTGGTAGCAGAGACAAGAGCTCGAGAGGCGCAAGATCTTTCCCATTGGTACGCAGCACAGAGTTGGACAACAACAAGCTGGTGCATTAGAGATACAGATACAGAAACAAATGTATCTCCATAAGGCGCTTTGTACAAAACAAAGAAAGTAAATAGAGATTATCAGTATTTGGCTGTGGAATGTTGAAGCAATTTGAGCTGTGGAGACAGCAAAGGTAATAAAATCTGACCTTTAGACACTCCTTCCTGAACTGGCAGCAGATTAAAGTTGAAGTCATCGCATTGTGCTGTCTGCCTGGCTGATCTTTGGGTTTCTAAGAGACCTCAGTGGGTCTTGTGACTGTAATCAGTATTGTCAAAGGCACAAGCAAAGCAATAAAGGAAGCAGGCACATCAAGGCTGCCGCATTTTCTACAGTGTATTGTAACACTAGCAGAACTCATCAACCCATATTGTGAAGAAAACATTGCATCTTGTCCGCAGGAGGAGGCCTTAAATCCGTGAAAACATTTTGAAAAGGGTTTGAATAGAACTGTCCTTCAAAATATGAATATTAAATATGAAATATATTAAGTGAAATGAATCAAAACGTTGTTGACGATATTTTCCAGTGTGTTGTAGCTGTGTGTACTGACACAAATGAAGCTTTAGGAAAGGAAAGGTTAAACAACAATCAACATTGTTAACTTTGAAAACAACAACATTTTTTAAGAGACATACATTTTATTTCAGCAGATTATTTAGACTCATCTTGTCAGCTATGATATGAGATATACAAGATTCAGACTCATCTTGTCAGATATCAGAGAGCCGAGGACCGAGTATATTCCTAGAAATGCTTTGTTGTTGCCTCTCCAACTTTTCCGTTTTTTATGTCATGGTGTTGCATCATATGTTATATGATCTAATGGAGGCACAGTGGGGAAATAAAAAATGGATTTCAGAGTTCAGAGTGAGGACAGACAACCATCGCAACCAACAGTATATTATACTCAAAGAAAGTAATGTCATCCTCAATCTCAAAGAAATTGACTGGTGAACTGTGATAATAGTTAAAGGCCTTTAGGTGTTTAGTGGCATTGAGCGGTGAGGTTGCAGACTGCAACCAACTGATCATCTCTCTCCTACATGCTTCCAAGCATGTAGGAGAAACTATGGTGGCCGCAAAAACATCCCAAAAATGAGATTTAGAGCCAGTGTTTGGTTTGTCAGTTCTTGACTACTGTAGAAACATGGTGGTTCAACATGGTGGACTCCACTTTGTGTAGATATAAAAGGCTTATTATGAGGTAACAAAAATATAATGATTTTTATTTTCTGGTGATCATACAAGAGTGAAAACGTACTAATGAATATTATATCCAATTTCTGACAATAGATCTCCCTAAATCCTGTGATAGGCTGGTGACTTTTCCGGGGTGTACCCTGCCTCTCACCCAAAGTCAGCTGGGTTAGGCTCGAGCCCCACCGTGATCCTAATGAGGATAAGCGGTTACAGTGGTTATAATGGATGGATGGATGGATGGATGGATCTCCTTAAATCTTACACACTGGACCTTTAAGGTGTAAAACAAGCTAATGTATGAAACAGAGGTGATGCTAATGGTGGTAGACTGATTTCAACATAATTTATAAAAATTTAAATAACCTCAGTCTTTGAACATTTAATGATTGCGAATAAATAACCTACCTTCAGGTCTTTCAAAAGTTTATTTAAAATATAATGAATTTAGTGAGTGAATATGTGCCTGCATATGAAGTAATTTTTTATTGCCTCTCAGCAAAAAATGAGTTCTGACTGAGTGCGTCTGTAATGACTCACTGATGAATTTCCCAGCTCTTGATGTCAAAGCTCTCTGTCTTGTTCGTACACAGTTATGGATGACAAAAAGTGCTCAAAAACGATTTGTTCACCTGCTCTGTCTTGAAGCCAAAAAATCATTGACAAAGCAGTGCTGATATCACAGTGTAACCTTTCCGGGACTCAACTCGACCTTACTATTACATCTCTACTCATCTTCACTGAGAAAATGTAGACCAGGAGCAGGAGCAGAGGGGGCTGTGCCAAGGGCTTCTGGAGGATGAGACAGTTACAAAGATGGATAAAGGTCATGGATTACTTAATGCTCCTTTAATTATCATAAATTCTCAATTTACATACTCTTATGAATGTAATTAAAATGAAAAAATGCACAAGATTCTCCTCTATTATTTTTGGATTGCCTTTGAAATCCTCCCACTTGTGTTGAGAGGTTTAAATAATCCTTTCATTGCTGCGCTCGTAGAAATAACCCTCCAAATCCTCGAAGCAAGACAAAGTGTTTCTCGCTGGAGGTGGAGGTGGCGAAAAAGGTAGCTTAGTAAGTGAGTATAATGCTGGTTTCACAGTACGCCATCTTCGGTTGAAAGTGTAGGATGCCACAAAACATACTGTACAACAATCATTTCAAATGCTTTAAAACCTGCTCAAGGCTGTTGTATGCCAGCATAAAACATCCACCCACATAGCAACCGGCACTCTGCTTCCTTTAAGAGATTCAGTCTGACACAGCCGACTGTTTAAAGCTGCAGAGACTCACGGGTAAACTTTCTTAGAAAAAATCTTTCATTGACCAGAAATGATTTAATCGATTAAAGACAAATGCAGATCAAAGTTACAGGAAGTTACTCTGTAAAAGAACTACTGCAACTATTCCCTAACGGTATATTAACGACAGATACAGTACTATAACCAGTATGCTGACTGAACATATGTGTGTGTGTGAGGTTGACTGAAATCCCCAGGGTGCGTAGGGGTTGGGGGCATTCAGGTGATTTCCTTTCAGGTAGTTAGCAAAATCTCTCTGATGTGGCCTGTGTGGTGTTTTCCTAAATAATCAGATTTTTCTTTACTCTAGTTTCGGAAGGCTTCAACAGGAACAGCATCATGCAAATAAAAGTCTGATGAGTTTGTAATCATTCTTTAAAAAGCTGCTCAAGTTCAGCAGAAGAATAGGTTGAACTTTATTAACCCCTCAATGGGGGAATTCTTTTTTGACCTAAGATAGACACACGATACAACCACACACACACACACACACACACACACACACACACACACACACACACACACACACACACACACACACACACACACAAAGGGCTTATAGACATGCAAATGTGGAGAGATGGTGGAGTGATAGCAACTCAACAGTGAACTGGCACATCTCCAGTGACCAGTCCACACCCATACTACTTAGAAATATGATTTTTCTGACATTTCAAAATACAGTCAGGTGCATCAAAGGCGATTCTGCTGATAAGACTAATTTTAGAACAATGACACCTGTGAACGTTGACCAGTTCACTCAGTCCCGGCCCTAACCAGTTTGGTGCCCTAGGCAAGATTCAAGGTGGCGCCCCCCTTGCACCGCAGCACTGCCAATTTACATATAAACACAACAAGAAAGTGAATAGCTTTGCCTTTGGCGTTTTATTTTTTTTTTTACAAAACAAGTTGCCCAATCAAAACAGTAAACAAGAAATACAAATAAATAAATAAAAAATAGTTAATGTACAAGAGTGACACCATTGAGTGTTACAGTCTAATAATAAAAAAGATGATACCAAGAATAAAATGAAATTAAATAATAAAATGAAAAATTGAACTGCTGATTATCAGAATGCAAAGAAGTAGTACACTGCAGTATAATATAACATATGGGAATTCTAAGTTTTGAAGTATTAACATTCGTGATGTGCATGATTTATTGATTATCAAACCGTGTTAGACTAAAAGTTACTATCGTTCAGCAACAGACAAATAAATACATGACATCCCTTAGCACTGAGTTCACTGTTGAGTGAATACTTGTTGTGGTGTTGTGTTGGAATTCAAGGTGGTGATGCCCGAAAACCAGAAGAAGAGGATCCATCACATCAAATAAAACTGTGGAGCTGTTTCATCAAAACATGGATGTGTTATATTTATATGACCTTAGTTTTTTATTTGATAATTTCATGTTTATCATTTCATTATGTCACTAAAAGGAGACACACGCAGATGTGTGCAATTTTACTGTAAATGGACACGCCTCTCCATTAAATGGTTAATGTTGTTCTGAATTTGAACTTGAAACGTTGATGATGTGACAGGAAAACACAGATGTATTCTTTTTTTCTACATTGTGGCTTTTATGGTAGTTATAAATTTAGTATTTTATGTAATAAAGCTTTTAAAGGCTGACAGTGTTGCTGTCATTTAACTGAGAGCGAATGTGACAGCTCTGGTCAACAAACTTCCCATGTTGCCTCATTCCAGGCTCAGTGGATCCCCCGGTGTCTCGCTGCAAACCACAGAGTCATGTGTGGGAATGTAGTGCTTCCCATGGGAGAGATACCATGCATCACTTGATGAGACACAACATTTGTCATGGGGGTGGTAATAATGTATCAATCTATCCAAAAGATTAAGCAGTGAGGAAATCACATCCGGTTTTTAAGCATTCTTGGCGACATGCCGACTGAAACTGCTGTGGGTTTATTTTCATCTACAAAAATATTAAATTAAATTAAATTAACTAAAACATGCACCTGACACTCACAACGTGAAGATGCAACAAAAGATGGCTGTCCTTAAACTACTCATTGAGATAAGGCAGGTTGGTCATATTTCTCCAAATGCCACCCTGGTACAAACAAACCTCCATCCTCAGCAAGTGACTCATCAAAACATAAAAGTAAAAGTTTTTATCTTTTGGTCTAAAGCATCAAAGACTGGCTGGGCTGGCAAACACGAGACCTGGTTACTTTGACAATATCTTAAATGACTTCAAGGTTTTGAAGTCTGTAAACGTCAAACACGTGGCTCCCCCTGTCTGTACCCCCCATGAGATGTCACATTACTTCTCATGCCAGACACGGTCCCTGGGTGTTAGAGATACTCTGACAAAGGGCCAAGTAATAAAAATCACTCTGTGGTCTCACTGCTCACTCTTGTGTTCACCCTGGAGACAACTGACAAACCAACATGTAACCTAAATCTGTTGCAACATGTTGGTTTTAGTGTTGTTTTCATCTATCTATCTATCTATCTATCTATCTATCTATCTATCTATCTATCTATCTATCTATCTATCTATCTATCTATCTATCTATCTATCTATCTATCTATCTATCTATCTATCTATCTATCTATCTATCTATCTATCTATCTATCTATCTATCTAGTAGTAGTAAATTGTAAAATCAAACTGGAGGCTCAATGTGATCTTTATTCTGGTTATTTAAAGTCCTGACAGACGTAACACGTATCAAATATGCAATTCAAATCCAAGTAATAGCCTAAAACAATCCTTTTCTGAATTATAAACATAATAAAACATGTTTTCTGCAGTCAGTGCTTTCCAAAGGGGGAGAGGGGGGTCACAGGATAAGCATGATGGGTCATGAAGTTTCTCTGCACAATAAATTATTCACAAGTAAGAAATATATAGAATAAATTCATGAAGTCATGGGGGTGGTAATGATTTCTATGTATGGATCTATCCAAAAGATAAAGCAGTGAGGAAATCACATCCGGATTTTTTATCAGCATTGAGCCCCAAAAGCATTCTCGGCGACAACCAGCGAAAACCACTGCGGGTTTATTTTCATCTACAAAAACACATTTCTGATGATTGAACTCTGTGAGGAAATAACATACTGGAAATGAACTAAAACTCATTAGTCACAAAGTGAAGATGCGTACATAATATAATGTGATGTAAGTCATGCTGGTGTTAAAGAGTCTGACAGCTGTTGGAATGAAGGAACTGTGGTAGCAGTCTGTTGCTGAAGGAGCTGTTTAAGGCCTCCACAGTCTCATGCAGGAGGTGAGAGGAGTTGTTCATGATGGATGTCAGCTTTGCTAACATCCTCCTCTCCCCCACTTCCTCCGTGGTGTCTAGGGGGAAGTCCAGGACAGAGCTGGACCTCTTGACCAGTTTGTTAAGTCTTTTCCCGTCTCTCTCCCCCGGTATTTGTATGCTCCCACCATCAGACCCGGTCTGGTCTGAGGCATCTTTGTCGGAAGTCGATCACCATCTCCTTCATTTTGCTGGAGGTGGAGATCGCACAAGTCAACAAAGTCTGACAATGATCTGATGATGATCGTCAGACTTTTATCTAATAATCTGATATTTATTGTGAAATACTAGATTTAGTTTGAACCTTTTAAGCCTAAAATCATGACTGGCATTGCTTTGTTTTGGACAGAAGCCAGAAGGTTTGGGAACCCCACATTTAGGATCTAAATGCAAAAGACTGCTGAAGCTCCTTTCAGTGTCAGAATACTTTAAAGTTTTAAGAAATCTGATAAAATCACATTTATTCTCTCGAGTTTGTGGGAGGGAGTCTAAGCGCAAAATGTCTGTTTTAGCTGTGTGTTTCAGTCTGTGTCCAGTAGATGGCAGCAGAGTCTCACCTCTGCTGTGTCACCTGTAATCACTGTCACATCCTGACAATCCTGCGGCAGCTCTCATTAAAACACCACTCCTCACCTTCCATTTACATAACAACAATCTGTCGGCTCCATTCAGCCTGTTGGGGTTCAGAGGGGAATGAAAATGGACTGCTGAAGAAAAGAAACAATCCTCTAATTTTGTGTGAAGCCTTACATTTGTCATTGATATATGAAGACTTAAGAGGCAAATTGCATTCAATCCTGACAGAGGATTGCTTTGAACTACGCACATAAGGAGACACTGGCCACTAGGCATAAATTAGTTATTAAATTCAAGGCCTTAGAAGCACTTACCACGCTTTGTGTTATATATAACAGGATTGTGTGAGTATGTATGCCAGCTACTGCAGTCTTTAACAATGTGACTGGAAATTGTGTATTATTCGAATACACAAACCATTTTCTGCAGATATGAAAGATGAATAGACACAGGCAGGAGAATGCTGTTTTTATTTGTCCTGATCACTTTTCATACCCTGCAGAAACCCTGCAGAAACCCCTGGATACTTTGTTTTGTGTTTGTCTTGCATCTCTCCCCAAAGGGCCACATTATCTTGCATATTTCCATAGCAGACAACAGAAACAATGTGTAAAATGCTTTCATGTCTTATCCACTGGGTGCAGATGTGCATGTGTAAGCATATTTTATCATGTATGACGGTGTATAGCTTTAAATAAATACAGTCATTCCAACTGTGTCTCTGACGTTTCTCTTCGCTCTCAAGGCACTTGAACAAAAAGCCAAGGTGGACACCAAAATACACCACTAGGAGCAATATTCTTGTATGAATACATTTTAGTGAGGTACATTTAATACATCTTTACTATGAGGTAGCCTCCCTCTAGACCTATTTGGTCTACCGGGATCAGTGGGTGTGTTTGAATTCTAATGGAAATGGATGATGGCTATAAGAGCACCTGTCTGAATATGATAGCTTAAATCAGTATTCTCTCTTGCAATAAGAAGTGGAAATAGGGGCTGCAGTTAAGGCAATAGTGATGTCTATCCCCTGGTCTGTGAAATGGCTCAATCTCCCCTGGCCGCTCCACTGTTTGATTGTTATAAATCTTCTGGAATCACATTATCTTGGCACAGTCATTACCGATGATTGTGATTCTGAGGCAGTGAAAGCAGGGTATATTTTCAAAACTTTTGAGGAGATGCTTTACATTTTTACATTTTCTACTGTTAAAAAAAGAAGAAAAAAAAGAATCTTTGCTAGTCCTTTACAAACCACTATATTGTTGCTGTCTGACCATGCATCTCCACTTTTAATATTTTGAACATTTTTGTCTTCAGTTTTTTACATTTTTTTGTTACCTTGTGTATATAGGATAGATAAATTAAGTATAGCTTTGGATAAATAACATTTTGAGTTTTGATTCGTGGGTAGATGACAAGCTCTGTGATTGCTCTAAAGAGAAGAGCCAGACCATTGCATGCACGTCAGTGTCACATTGCAATTAGCCTGGATGATGCTGATTTGCTAAGTAGCTTTGATTAGGCCAATATGCTATGTGGAAACATGTTCGACAGCCTTGCTTTTGATAGTTCAGACCAACTGAGATAGACAGAATAATGAAGGCTTAGGAACACTCACGTGTAGTTAATGTCATTTATTAAAATCCACAATCCATGTGTCTCATTACAGTGTTTTATGTTTATTTTGTAAGCTAGTTTAAGAGAAATTGATGTACACACACAGTTGGGAGTTAGCAACATTAAGAGTCTACACCCATGCTAGCAGTTTTGTGAGGCTGTACAGCAGTGCTTTAAGCTAAATGCTAATATCAGCATGCTAACATACACCCAGTGAAGCATGCAGATGTTCAGCAAGTATGCAAGTATTTTACAATGTATCAGTTTAGCGTGTTAACATGCTGGCATTAGCTAATTAGCACTAAACTCAAGAAGCTCCTGATCAGCTTAGGCTGATATCATGTTTTGCAACAGACAACAGAATAAACATAAAATGTAAAAATATAAATTTAAGTGCCATTTTTGGGGGATATATAATACTGTGATACTAATGATGATTGGGAGATAAAGAGACATTTTCTGGCCTATAGCAGTAAAAAATTTATTTATTCTTGAGTGTGGCTGTCGGAGTTTACAATATCTACAATATGCTCACATCTGTTATTAACTATTTTAAACAATTATTTGAGCAGACATGCAAGTAATCTTCTGGAAATGTTAAAAGAATTACAGTTTCATCGGAGAAAGAACAAAATAAAGAAAATAGAAAAAATACATCTTCAGTATGTTCATTTTTTAGCAAATTCATCAGAGCACTTAAGCTAAAAGGGTAATTTCATAAATGGAAATGAAAGCCATTGAAGTGATTTGTCTACCATGCAAAGAGATTTTGATAGTCTTTTCAGTAAGAGGGAGCTATTTGGAGCACTGTGCTCTTATAGGACCATTAGTTCTAACAAAGAAGTCTTTTACAACAGGCAACACTAAGAATATCACTAATCTTACCATATTTACGTTGTAATAATGAATGAAGTTGTGCTTAAATTGCAGCACTAAACATAACAAAATGATTATAGATCACAATGTTTTCATGAAAGATCTATCAATTTGTTTCAAAAAAGTCCATCCATGACTAAAAAAGCTTTTATCTTTCATTGCTCACATAAAATTAATGCAAGCCAGAAGCTGCAGTTTGGGAACAGGTATTATATTCACCACCATGCTATTGTTCTGGGAGCTTCGTATGTTGTCAGCATACATAATGGACGATTTTAATTAGAAACATTGAATATTTTAAGAAACATGGAAATCGCTTTCAATATTAAAACATCCCTTCTGTCTCAGGCTGTCAGTCAGGAGCACTGATTTGATGGAATTTTAGGCCGCAGTAAAACATGTGAGGGCCTCTGCAGACTATATAGAGTCTTTTGTCTTTATGATGTATTTAAAATGTTTCTGAGCTCTTTACAGATAGAGGACTGTTAAATTATTTGTCTCCTTGTGCCCATCTTGCAGAGCACCCCTGCCTGGAGTTCTTGGAGTTTGATCATTATAAAATATTTTATCATTGTTGAGGGTCATTAAGCATCTGCCATAGCAGTAATAAAACTTACACCCCTTAAGTAATTCACAGAGCCTTTAGTAGCCAAATTAGCATATGGTAACGGTCCTCTTGGAGGCCCAAACCAAATGTGAGACATTTAATTGCAACGCAGCTTAAAATGTCAGTTTCTGAGGCTGGAGTGAGATGAAAACTCTGGAGAGTTTTAATGGCCACATCGGTGATATAAATGCATGTTCTTTCAACTCACTGGGGCTTCTCAGCCTGCTAAGGACAGACTGCTGAGGACGAACAAGGGCAGCAGGAACGAAGCAGAGCTTAAAGTTAATCGCAATCCCCCCACAGTGCATGTTAGCTCTCACTTTACCCAGGAGAGCTCTTATGGCTTATCAAGACAGAAATGAGGACTTAGCCTCTGCTGATCATGTTTAATTAAGAATCACCAGTGAACACCTTCCATGGCTGTAACGTTGTGCTAATAGAGGATAAGATGTCTTAAGAGACAGGGGTCATTCTGGAAATACCTCTTATGACCATGATACATAGATAAGAGCTGTTTGCTGACGTGGTGTGTAAAGGTGATATGCAGGTTAATCGTAAAAGTCAAACATTCATTGCTTTTAATTAAAATAATATGCATTAGAGAACATTCATTTCTCCTGCAGTCTCTTGCAGCTAGAAGTAGATCTCCCAGTTCCTATCTGTGAAGGATGTGCTGTTCCATGAAGACTTCACAGTAACAGTGAGAGTGTGTGGTGATTTTTTTTAAATGTTATTTTATTCTTTTCATTTTCTACATAGAATGGCATTTTATGATCCTTAAATCAGTCATCCACAAAATTAAAGTTTGGGAAGAGTCTACGGCTCTGAGGTTGTACCAGAATTGTCAATTGAGCCGATGCTACCATCGGTATGCTAACAGGTCGACGGTGGCAATGCTAACATGTTAGCATGCCAACAAGACCTAAAAACAAAGTACAGCTGAGGCCTATAGGACAGGTAATTTATTCAACTCGTATCTTGCCTAACTTTAGTGGATCGTAACATATTGGTTATGGAATTAATATTCAGATTCTCTGTTTTAAGATGGGGCCAAACTTTTCTATGAATGTCAGTTCATGACAAAGAACGAAATATGGCCTTCAACAGAGAGCTTGTTTTTCAGCCTAGCCAATTGTCAGAAATGCCATTTGTTATGTCGCAATGCATATCTCAAAATGACGAATAATGTTGAAAAGACGATAATCTAAGCTTGGTGATAATAAGGCTCATAGGGATAATATTTGGGACAATAGTTATTTGTATTCACTACACAACTTGCTCTCAAGGTACCAAAACTTTCAACTGTATATGAATAAGTACTCGCTGGTACAGACGTAATTCTGTCCGACCCTTAAAAGTACTGTTCAAAACCTAATCCTACTTAAAGGTAGTCATAATTTAATCAACAAAAGCATTTCAGTAGCTGGCTGCTGTTATTTAATGTTTGACTGACTTCAAACTATAGCAGTTGTTAATTACTTGCAGCCCTACTGGCAGGTTAAGAGGAGCCAGCAGTCAATGGCGGCATAAAACAAGGCAATCAATAAAAGAGTTTTTCAAAATCATGAATCACTACAACCATCAGAGGTACTTGAGCACACAGTCATAAATATGCACAAAAATATCAGGCTAATGGGTCCAGTAATATGCAAGATTAGCTGTGGACAGATATAAACAAACACATGGACACAGATGACCATATGCAAACACCTGGCAGACATAATTACTGAGGTTAATCAGACTATCATTATATTCCACTTCAATAAAGTGCTGACATGATGTTATTTAGGTATATTTTCATCTCCTACTGAGAGGATCTAAAATACATTTGTAAATGATTCCAGGGTTTAAAAAGTGTACCCCTCATTGGTTATCTCTTTGTTGATTTCTCAGTCATGGCCTGTGTCTCAGAGCTCTGCTGGAGGTTGACAGTATGCAGGGAGTTCAGTGTGTTAGAAACTTGTGATTTACCAAGTATGAATACAAAAACTGACAAATTTGTTCTTTTGATTACGGCTTTAAAAAAGTCGTGGTGATTAAATACTGTTTGCAAGAATGTTTCCAATGATTGATGGTCTTTATTTTCTTGTATTTAATGGTCTTATTTGTTTATATATATATTTGTTTGTGTAAAACACAGTCTTTGGCTGCAAAAAGGATCATTTTTCCATGTGAGCAATTTTGTAAGTCTAAATTGCTGCCTACATTCCCATTTCCAAAGTGAAATGAAGAGGTATTTTGGTCTGATTTCCAGGCTACTATCCCGTAGTTACTGGTAACACTGTGGCTGTAATGTAGGGGCAAATGTGTCTGAGTGCATCATATTGCATAATTGTGAATTAGACAGTTTCTGCACAGGAGTAAACATGAAATGAAGAAAAAAACTAAATACAAGCCGACAAATGAAACATTTTGTAGTCTTACAGTGTCATACAGTGTCGCAAAAGCGCCAGCTGTAAAGGGATTCATTCTTGACATTCCCACAGTCCATCACTCCTTAAAACACATTATTTCCTTGACTTTCATTCATCTCATTCAATACTTCAAGTGGGATACACAGGCTACCGAATTCAGGATGTCACCCTTAAATCACTCAATCATCTTCTGGAGGATTTATGAGTATGGTGTCTCTGGTCAGACCTGGCGTCGTCACCCTGCACGTCTTTGATGCTTTACGATCCGTGAAATAGACCCTGCAGATGTTGGTGTTTTGAGAGCTGGGGCTGCCTTCTTCCCTCCTCTGTTTTTCTCTTCTCTCCTTGTCTTTCCTCTCCTGCCACGAAACAAGTGGGCCACATGAGGAGGATGACTAGTGACAGATACAGAAGAGACAAGGTTATCGACTCTGTCAGACAGTCAATCAGGATGACTAACGGTGTAACAACGTCAGGTTAGACCATCAAGTAGACTCTCATTCCTGAGCTTTGTTCACTGTAATTTGTTTCCACCATCTGTCATATCGTCACAATGACACATGCGGGACAGAGAATGAAGTAAATACTTCATGCTTTCACTCTATTCTTTCCAAAGTCTTTCCATCCATTGTGCTGTTTCATCACCACCAACACTTGCATTGTGACAATACATTTGTTTATGAAAGGCTTTTCTCTGCACAAGGTAACCATGAAGTGAAGTTGAATAATGTATATTCAACACAATTACACAGTATGAGCTGCAAACCGGGCGTTCAATTTGTTTACTGGTTGTTAGAAGTCGGATTTATTCATACAGTATAGCCTTTCATCACAAAAGCCTGAAATCTGAAAGAAATCTACAGAGACAAGCCAACCTAGATCTGACGAAGACTCAGTCAGAAAAATTAATGTCAGAATTTAAAGAGAAAACAAAATAAAAGACAAGGAAACAAAAGAAAGCAAAAATTAAAATAGGACAATATACTGTCTGAACCATTGAACCTCGCCCAATTGACCCAGCATGACCAACATCAGTGATGGCAAGAAGAAGAAGAAGGAAAACACAATAAAATGTTTTACAAAGCCGGCTTCCTATTTCTGTTTCCTGCATTCAAACAGATTTGACCTTCAGTTTATTAATGGGTGTGGGTGTGAAAATGTATTTAGTGACGCATTCATTTGTCTGTTAAGTCCCTGAATGTTGAGAATGAGATTTCCGACAAGGAAATCAGTTAGTGCAGGGCGATGCCATACAACAACCTCTGTGAAATTCAGCCGATTTGTCTCAATTTCCCCGTCAAAGTCCTTTGAGCATCATTGTGATCCTATTACTGGACGTCTCTGGGTGAAGATGACTCCATCGAGCCATGAAGCCTGGAATGTGACAGCTGAGTGAGGGGTTTGAATAGAGATGGGTGAGGACAGAAAGGTGGAAGGGAGGTATAACGGAGGAGAGAAGTGTGTAAAAGACACCTGAATTGAGAGTAATGAATCCAGAGAGGAACACAGGCATCTCTTTCATCTTCAAGCAGACTTGAACCGCTCTTTCATCATCATCATCTGAAAAATGTGCATGCTCATAGCGCAGACACATTTACCTGCAGGGAGGGAAGACACATTTCACTTTCAAAGAAGATACTCTCCCACTTTCCCTCTTGTTATTGCTTTTCAGGTCCTGCAGTGTTTGGAAGCCGAGTGAGGAGTCATTAAAGACATGACACACACATGGTGGGGAACAAAGGCAGGTGACAATTATTTACCCTGGAATTAGACTTGTTATTGTGCCTGATGAATGCATGTGGAAATTAAGAGTGAAAGCTCTGAATGGCAGACTAAGAATGCTGAATAACAAGGGCATGGAGGGGGTTTGAAGAGTTGCTCATCAAGGTGACAGAAAGCAAGGTGAGGTTTGTTGTACGACTAAGGCTGAAATAATTTGAGGAGAAGGAAGTTTCATTCCTATGATTTCATTTGGTCTGTTTGTTAAATTCAAGTCAAGAAACATCAAGTCACTTGTATTTGTATTATTGCCGTGGTTAAAAAAACATTTCTAATGTAGATCCATGACTTTGGCCCAGGGTGAAATATCTCAATGATTTGACGGATTGTCGTGAAATTGTAAATAAATTCATGGCCCCCAGAGGACGTATACAATGACTTTGATGATCCCCTGGCTTGTCATTTAGTGACAGTGAAATATCTGAACATCATCTGCATGGATTGGCACAAGGTTTCATGTAGACATGGTCTACAGTTCATGCTAATAGACAATGGTTCAGAGAATTTGCTTGGAGAGTCCTTCAGACTTTGCATATTGGTGGTTTTGATGTGTCAGAAAATTTCATGTCTCAAGTTTAATTTGAATAACTTTTCTGATCCCCTGAGTTGTGCCATTATCAGGCCAAATTTTTGTTTATTCAGTACTTTCTGTGATATCAGACAGAATTTTCAACTTATTATATTATTATCCATTCAGTCGACTCAGTGGTGTGGGAAGGTCTGGACCAAAGGAATTGATTTACCTCACTATACTTTGACTATAAGACTAATTAGGAAATGTTATCAAACTAAACTTAAAGTATATTTGGACAAAAAACAAAGCAAATTTTCTCCTTGCGTGCAAATGTCACTGCTGGAAAAGTCCTGTGGTAATATTTCACTCAATTTGATACATTTTCGAGAGCGCTGGGCATTTTGTTTTCAAGTATGGTGCTGATGGGAAGCGGAGCCAGTGTCATGCCAGAAACGGCAATGTAACCGCGGACTCAGCACCTTCAATGGACATAATGGCAGAGGCGGAGAACGTTGATGGCAAAAGCAAAAAAGAATAAATGAGAGAATGACAGAGAAAGAAGCCTCCAGAAAAGAGTAAATCTAGGACTGACTTTTAGCCGTTGGTGAGAGCTTTGTGAAATAAAAGGCTGAAAGACAGACGCCGAGCTGGGCTTCCTGCTGTTGGACTCGTAAGTAATATTAGCTGGCTGCTACGTCTTGTGTTGTTGCTTTCATTTGATGCTTTGCTGTTAGCAAAATTCGAGTCGACTCACTTGTTTTTGATCACAATGGTGCTTGATGCTTGAAGCTAGTGAATGTGGTTAATTAATATAACTGACGTGAGTATTTAGCTCAAAGAAAATACACAGAGCCAACAGAAGGCTGTGGACTCATAGCCTTGTTTTTGTATCATTAAATTGAGTGAAAAAGGTGTGATGTTCCTTTTATCCCCCTGCTCTTTCCCAGGTGATCTCAACCTGGTTTGTCACCCTGTGAGTGTGAGTCAGTGTGTACTGCTGAACTAAAGCTCAGTGGCCTTACGCGGTCCACAAGCCGAAGATGTGATGTGCCCCGACCATCTGACTGGATTTACTGTGACCCAGTTAAGATGAATCCTCGGCTGCTGCTGCTGCACAGACAACCTAGCTGTGCTTTACTAAATTCCCTCTTAATTGAAGAGACAGCTTAGCGAGGGAAGACACAACAACTTTCAAAGGGCATTTAGGTAGTTTATTTTCATTTGAGGTGAGCTTAGTCACTGGCTTAGTCAGCCGTAACGTAACTTCAGCCAGTTCCCCTCTACTCCAAGAGGACAGGGCCTCGGACTGGGATCACTACAACAGTTATCACTACAATGGCAGACGTATAAATCTAATCCAAGCAATCAACAGTCTACATCTTGATCTCCATATTTATTCTGCTGGTGAACAGTGTTCAGAGAGATGAATGGCTTGTGATTTTGCAACATAATTACCACATTCAGCTGAGGTTTTCCAAGCTGTCCTTAGATATGCCAGTTTCCTCTTAATAATTGGCAGCAGGATTCCCGGCTGTGATATTGCTGTTTGTCCAGTTATGGCAGCTTCTGCTTCTCAACGGTCCCTACAGGCTGAAAGTGCTGATTCTGAGTGCTTTTGTAAGAGAACTTACTCTCTTTTAATCTCAAAACGGTCTCTGGATGCCTTTTTTTTGTCGGAGTCAGCCCCAGCTTGATTAATGTGATCAGGGAGTGCTGAAAGTGCTGCCAGGCTCAGAGGTGTCACCAAACACTGCTGAATAAATGAACAGAACTAATTGTTTGTTTATGATTTGAAATATTAATAACATTGAATATATGAGGGCCGTCACTTGAAATCACCATTTGGGACAAATTTGCGCTGTGGCTGATGTAGTTTCGTATAACTGTGAACAGTAACAGTGTTGGCCGTCCCAGCATTAGGACACAGCTCATTTCGTAAATGTTCAGGCTACATTAGTCGGACTTTGATGTAATTATATTATTCCCTTAAGAAAGAAAAACTGTGTCTATTTATAATTAAAGTAGCTTACATAATGTTTTTGGGAAGTTTTGGGGGGCAAACATTTGAAGGGGAAACTGCTAGAGATGGCAGATAGAGAGATAGTGTCTTCGGTTAATGAGATGATGAAATATTCTCCAACAGCTTGCTGCACATTGCATATTTGCTTCACTTTACTTTATGTCATTCACAGAGAAAAACAAAAAGAAATGCTACCACAGTTACAGTTACACAGCCATGGGGAGCATGGATGCAGGAGAAAGTGGCCTTGACAATTATCTTTAAGTATGATTGCACTTCAAGGATCCTCAAGTTCCAAGCTGACAAGTGTTCCCGAGCCACTGATTAATGGACTATTACACAGTATGCTCTGCTCTAGAGCCACTTAGAGAAAGCATCAGGTTTTCCGCAGGCACTTGGATAACGAGTACAGCGCTTGTGTACGAGTCCTGGAAATCCAAACCAAGTGGTTTTGTTCAAATGTTGCAGTTTGGAGGCTCTGGTTGGCTTCATCAGGATTTCTGCCTCTCTGCCTCTGTAATGCTGCAAGTTTAAAGAGGATGACGCTGAATCTGGAGACTAAATCCCATCTCCCTGGTGGTGCAAACCCCAGGCAAAGTTTTGTTTACGCCGTGCTTTATCAGTGATCTGGGAAGCATTGTAAATCCTTTGCATCTCCTCTTTCATCTCCGTACAGCACCTTGATCCTCACTGCGTCATTAGCGCTGCGGCAGTAATGAGAGAGTGGGGTGAAGAACTGCAACCTTCTGGTTGCTTTTGTACGGTGTGTGTGGTGCAGGGGTGGGGTGGGGGAGGGTGCATCGGCACTACTCATTACAGAAAGACTTTATGTAAATCCTAAAGCCTCTGTTGTTGTTAATCTTTTGTGAGGAAGCGATCCTGAACATTTTATTGTGCAAGCACACAGCTCTCAAAATGAAATAAGATGATGATGCTGATTATGGCTGATAGCGGGGAGCAAATAGCCAGGTCTGAATTATTCTGAAGCATCTAATCACTAACTTCATTTTGTTTTATCGCACAATGGACAATCTTCTGGAGTAGCAAAACAAACAAATATATTGGTTTGCAGATGTGTAGGGTGAATTTCCAAATCAATCATAGCAGCCATAGTTGTTACTTTCAAGTCTCCTCATTAGAAATTCTATAAAACCTTTTTTCAAGTTAAGTCAGTTGTGATTTTTTTAAAATAATTTGTTCCTCATTGAAATACTTCATTTATCTTAGAGTTTCCCCTAACATTAAATGTCAGGGTTATCACCCTGGCTTGCCTGACTTTTCTTGGTTATTTCACACACACTTCAGTGTCAGAAGATAGTCTACAGTTCATGCTGATTGAGAGGATTTTCCACCCTGTCAAAAGTAAAATCCTGGCAGAAACACTTAATATTTGATGCCTTTGACTTGAAAATACCCTCATTTGACAGATGTGTTACTGACAATGTGGCTCCAGTGTAAGAATGTCAGTTTTGCGCTGAAAAGCCATCAGTCAAACTGCACAACAAAGCTGAAAGCCAAATCTTGAGCGATCATGAGGTTCAGTTTGGAGCGTTGAATATCTTCACAAGCCGTGACACCACGTTCAAACAATGATGTGTCAGATCTCATTTGGTTTGCAAGTGTCGTCTAACATTGAGGATTGGCATCACATTAGTTGATGTCTTGTCATTATTCCAGTCTACATTAGACCACTTATTACTGCTGGCAGAACATAGCCCCACTCTTAATTTTCTAAATCAACATGCCCTTATGCTAATTGAATGGGGTTTTAATAGCTCTCAGTAGACAGCATGTAGAGTGAGAGAAAGAAAAGCTATGTGAATGCCCCCATTGCCACCCACGTCTTCTGTAGACAAAGGGTTTCTTATTAAGTGCTGATGGCACCTGTGGACATCCAATTAGGACACAAAGCAAACAAGCAGTCAGAGCATTTGCAAACGTAAAGCCAAAAAAATCACAGTCTAAAATAGGAACATGAAACGTATGACCCTAAACTGAAATGTGCTGATCAATAACCTGTTTCCTTCCTTTGTTCACTCCGTTTATAATAAGAAAGGGTTCAAAAGAAGCGATGCTCTACAGTTAGTATCCAAGAAACGTCTCCCTCATGGCTTTTAAGGCAAGCTGTCTGGGCTGTTCTGACGTATCGTCAGCTATTATTCCTGATGTCTCCCATGGGGTCGTCCTCTCCATAAACTCTTCCCCTTCACTGAGCCCCTGCCTCCCATCACCAGTATGCTTGTTAAACAGACACACACATTAGTCTAACTCATGTTTCCTCCGAGGCCCACAAGGCTGCCAACACAAAGCTCCTGCTTATCACTCAGCCTCTGCCCAGCGTGTGTGTACACATATATATGTGTGTGTGTGCAAAGCTGCTTGCACATATTTATACTCTTGCTCTGCCCCCAGATAAAACCTCTCAAAGTATGTGTACCTTTTCTTTATCTCAGAATCCTCCCTCTTATTCGCTTTGTTTGGTTTTAGCTATTGAAGATTTGACCCAGAATCCATTAGCAGAAGAGCACATATGCAAATTTACTACTTGAATAAAAATAGAATGAATGGAAACATCCAGATTATGAGCAAAAAATGTGGTTTAACATATTATTTTAACATATAATGAGTGATGTCGTCTTTGATGCATAAATCTCTGCAGGTCAGGGAGAGTTTAAAGTCAAAAGTATCAATGTGTGAGCATACATAAGTTCTTCAAAAGCGTTGAGGTCAAGCACATCAAAACTATTCTGAAGTATCAAATAGAGAAACTTACCCCAGGGTAAGTGAAACAATCTACAACAGAATCAAATCGAAACTGTGCGATGAACTATATCGAGGCAGAACTAACAGACAGGATGTGCTAACAGGATTTGGGCCTGTGCAAGTCAGTGCAGTGAAGCTTCCTGTTTCTGTAAAAAACATGTCGGTGCCTGCACAAACACAAACAGAAAAACACCAGAAGCAGGCCATTACACAGCTATTAGTAAGACAATAAACAGAGCATGCCCCTTATTGTCCCAATCAAATTTAAATCTAACCTAAGGATTTTCTCATTACTGCCTCAGTTCTTTCCAGTTGTAACAAGTAAGCTCTGATTCTGGCTGTTATTTAGAAATCAACTGTTACTTGTTTGTTGGCTAGTCACCACTCTTTTTTTTAATAGTCCTCTGGGCATGTTTTCTTGTTAAAAATTTCCTGGCTTAATAACAACGTGGATCAACAAAATTGCAACCTGTGAAAAGTATATTTATCACATTTGTTTTTAAAGAGAGTGGTGAAATGTGATGTTCAAAAGGTCATGTAGCTTGTCTACGTTAACAAATGAAACTCAAATGAAGGACCTCTTCTAAAACAAAAGGAGAAAGAAATTAAAGCTTAACATGCCTCAGGGGCACGGCGGTCTTGTTAGGCATTGATAGAAGGGCGGTTAAGACAGTACAATATAGAAATAATTTAAAAAGCTAGTTTCATTTCAGAGAATCCATCCCACGCGTGATGTTTCACTCTGTGAATGTGATTTATGACATAAAAAAAGAATCTCGGCTTCAAAGGAATAGCAGGGTGTTAGATGAGATTAATATCACTCATGTCTGTCTGCTGTATATAAAGCTAATGCTAGCTTAGATTAGAATAAAGCCTGGAAGCTGGGAGAAACTAATTTAAACAAAAACGCCACCACCCGTGTCACTACTTAACATGATAAATCACATTTGTTATTACAAAGATGTTAAAATGACACGTTAGCTTAAGCTTTGTGCTAAACTAAGCTAACTGTCTGCTAGCTTAGCTGTGGTTTCATATTTAGGAAGTCAGGGCTGTAATAAAAGAACTGGATAACCAAAGATGGTGCCTTTTAGTTCAATGAGAATCTCTTGATCCGCTCATACACCAAAAAAGTTTTTAGCTTCCAGGTTCACTTCCGCGGTATGCCGCCTGATGAACAGTGTTCTTCCACGTCTCCTATAGACTTTACGTTGTGATGGTGCCAGAGATTTTTAAATTACTTTACTCTCCTCAAGTTATGCGCTTGTGGATCAAAAGAAAGCGCCATAACAGACACTGTTTGCAGTCCGAGGCAACAGTTTTACAGATGTTTCTTATAACGGTGGTATAAATGGTAAGAAAAGTGTTTTTCGGGCGGCTGGGGAATTTTCTGCTGCAATACTACGAGTGGCCACTTGGCAAAATTGGGGAAGAAATTCAAAAGACAGTGAACAAACGTATTTCCCTAAATCTTGAGCTATTGTTTTAATTTGGTGAAGTTTATGCTGTGACCTTAGTAGAGATGTTTTCTTTTTTGTTTCATATTTCCTTAGAGCACTTAGAGTTCCCGGTAAATGGAACCCTTAAATGACATTAAAACTTTTCTTTATAAACCTTTGAATATTTTTTTCTGAGTAATTGCTTTCCATTACTAATAAACAAACACACTAAACACTAAATACACATCTATCCAAATCAATCGAAAAAAAAAAAAAACCTCTCTCAAAGTTTTCAGTCCATTAACCTCTGAGAGAAATTCAGTCTAGGAAGATACCTTCTTTATCAAATGAACCAAAAAACTTGATCTTGAGGAGAAAGTGTGTGTCCTCAAACCAAAACCTCTCTACCTCAACCTTCTAAGTCGGAGTCTTTATTTATTTATTTTTCTCTCAGAATCACCTGAGAGGTACACTGGACTGCTTCCAATAACACTGCACCACATTTTCACACCCAGATGCAGAATATTTGCTTATTAAAAATATATTTTTTAAAAAGACACCAGATGCTTTTTAACCACAGGCATTAACCCTTTACTGGGACATGGTCCAGATTCAGTATCTTTCTCACACACAACCTTTTCCCTGCAGTCATCTGATCACACTGTGCAGGTTGGGAGATTTTGGCATGTATTACTGCAGTTATTTCAGCATGCAAACTGCTAAAAAAAATAAAATAACTTTTTTGAAACGAGAGCATAAGAAAATTGAAAGTGGCAGGGTTGTAAAAAGGGAATTTTAAAGGGTGATTTTAACATGAAATGATTAAACTAGCCAGTACTGAGTCCTGTAGTGTCTGATAGCTCAGTAAAAGACTCAAAGTTACAGCCTGGAGACAACGCAGCAGTGTCTTAAAATTGGTCAATAACACTGTAAAATTAATGCTTAAAGTTAAAGGCAGCCTATGGAAGATGCCTGTAAACCTGTAATGAAATCAGTGCCTTGAGCACAATTTTAAGCTTTGCCAATCTATTTTGTGCCACATACACTGATTAAACAGATTTTTACTTTCTTCACATTCATTCTGAATGATAGCATCAGAGCAGATTGTGTCTGGCTTTAATCTTGGGGGAAACATGTCTGGTGAATCTTGATGAAACTATGTCTTTGCTACACGCTCTTTAGATGCTAGTCTAATAAAAGCCGCACCATGCTGCTAGCCTGCGGCTACCCTGTCAACGGCCCTTGGCGGATTAAAGCTGATTTTCCTTTTGCTCAGAGTCTCCTGTGTGGGTCCAGCTCGCTTCAGTGCCGGGCAGGAGTACTATCCTTGTCACTGATACCTAGCTTACTGTTGTTTGATGCTGGGCATGTCTCCGTGGCACCCCAGCTCATCTATCACAGTAACTGTGAATGGCGGACGGGGACAGCGGAGGAACAGAAGAAGGCTGCTCCGACCCTCCCTTCTCTCACTATATACTTAGTAATCTGTGCCAAGGCTGTTCCCTCAATGGAGAATGGAGACCTTGTGTTCTGAGGCTCCAGATGGGCAAAAACAACACAGCACACACCATTACGAATCTCCAGCAAGATAACTAGGAAGGCTATGAGGATATTTTGATGCATGCTAGTGAATGATTAAAACGTACCGTGATAAAAATATTAAAGGCCCTGACAAATGATTTTTTCAATCGTCTTCTTCTGAGTCTACAGGAACACAGTGTGAACTTCAGTATTTGTGTTTTTGTCACATACAGTTGTTTTTTGTCCCAAACTTAGATTTTTTTATTTAGGATTTGAAAGTTTTTCAGGGGATTTAATCCATAAAACGTCACTGGAAACCTAAAAACATCAAATTTAATTGCACATAGTGTATGTACAACAAAGCCTTGAACAACATACCACACACTTGACACAAATGGATCCAGATGACAAAGGGTACAGGCCTGTCTGTGGCAAGGAAATAGTACAAAACATCAAATACTGGCCATTAACTACAAAGTTTATTTGCATCGTACTCCACGTAGTTTGGTTGTCTGGCACTGAAAGCTTGCAGGGCAGTGAGTATCCTGGTCACGTCTGCACTGGACAGTTTGAGTCTGTGGCGGAGCAGACAGGCAAACAGATCCACGTGTGGGGCCCCTGGAGGAGAGAGACGGTTAACCCTGTAGCGCAGCTCCACCAGCTGCAGCAGGGCAGAGTCCTGTGATCCCTGAGTGTACGGGTAGTCTATCTGCAGAATCAGGTCCTGGATCGCCTCAGGGTCAAAGTGCACGCTGTATCCGAACAGCTGCATGCTGTTCACTTTCATGTAGCCAATGTTGTTAGACGGCTCTGTTGGCTCCAGAGGCTCATAGTACATTGTCATGTTCTTGTTTCCTCCTGTCACTCCAGTGTCTCTGATACGACTCCTCAGGTAGAAATGAACCGTCTCAAAAAAGCTCTTCCATCTGTTTCCAAGAGATAACGTCCAGTTATAGCAGTCCAAGGGGATATCCAGCTTGGTCCGCTCCCAATCAGGGTACCCATGCTGACCTATAGGCATGGTCCAGCTCTCTGAGTGGCTGCCCCCGAAAGGATTCACAAATAGAGACAAAGCCGGCTCCAGAGTGCTGTTTCTGGTGAGGCAAAACTGGAGGGCGAGTCCAAGGAGCATATGAACACGGTTAGACTTCACCCGGTTGCTCTTAAGTGTGAGCAGCATTCTTTTCCGCCAGGACGGGTCAAACCAAGTGTTAATGCGCACGTCATTGCTCACGAACACAGCATGCAGAGCGATGCGTGGATCACGCCGCTGGAGCAGGTAACGCAGCTCCAGATCCTGCAGGTCTCGGTCGCTCTCCAAACCTAGATAGGGGTCTGTAGGGTCGGGCACGGCAGGCCGGCAGACACCCTGGGTTAGGGTGAAACCAAAGTTACAGCTGGAGCATCGTGTCCGGTTCTCTGTGGAACAGGACGCGCAACGGGAACCGTCGCCCACAGAGCAGGGAATGAGACGCTGGCAAGGTGGATGGTTGTAGGGGCAGGAGCAGCTGTGGCTCTCGTCACTGTAAACACCAACCTGGTTGTTCTCACTGCAGTATAAAATGGAGAGGGCGTAGCTCAACCAGAAGTTCAGCTGCCTGAGGAAGAGATGACAGGCATGTTAAACACTTCAGATTCAGAGACGCTTCACTGCTGTGATTGGCTTTTAACAGGATATCTAATTCATATTTGTCACGTTGAGTCTTTTTGTGATTATACAATGAAGGAAATGTTTTGCTCAAGAAGATTAATCATGCCTTTTATAAAAATATGTCTTGTTTTGACATGCAGCCAAAACAATTTTAGCCAAACTCAGACTCAGCTGGAGTTACAGCAACAAAATCAGATCAAAATGAAAATTTTAATCTTGAATTTAAAATTGAATTCCCCTATGTGGTGCAGATGGGCAGCGATGTCGCACACAGACGCAAAACTCACTCACACGTACACAAAAAGATGCACAAACTCATATGTCTCATAACTATCAACTTTATGCCACTTTTTTACAGTGGCATGCTGTTCAAATACAATTAAAATTGGGAAAAGCAAATAAATAAAACACAAAAAAAATATGACTTTCCCAGTGACCCAAAAAACACTATTGAATCTTTTTTTTTTTTTTACAAGCAGAAGGGGTGAGATAAAGAAGTGTAATTGGATTGTGGACTGAGGAGACAGTGCCTGCATTTGACTAGCGAGCTGATGGATTGTGTCATTTAGTTAATTTCCCTGCCAGAAATAGCTATCAACATAGAGCGTTCATGAGAGAGGCATAAATCTGAGTGAAGTTATGACCGCGTCTCCGATAGGCTGCTGAAATAGAGTATCCAGGTGGGAGTGCTGCTGAAACAGCAGCTGTAACAGTAAAAAAATACAGGAAGAGATATAGGCAATGTCATCACACGTTACTGGCCACAGCAGATTATATTCCTGCATGTGATACAGTTAAAATAAATGGATTATTATGTGAGGAATTTTAAGATGCTGGATTGATCGTAATGCAGTTTAAACCTGCACACAGTGAAAAGGTATCTGTTTGGCCAAACATGATCCAGTTTGTCTTTCGATCCTCTTTAATAGAGAAGCAGCTTTGCTCCTGTCAGCACTTTTCACCTCACTCCACAACTACTTTTGCTCAAGTGCCTTCTAATAAGTACCGTCTCGCCCCACTGCTTTCTCTCAGCGCCTGGCGCATAAATCATTTTCATAATTATAAGTTTTGGGGAGCACCTTGGGTTAACAGGCTGCATTATAAATATTCCTCCCTCTTGTTCCTGTCTTGCTTCTTACCTCGGCCTCTGCAAGACTATTTTGGGCTGTTTTCGGCACCTCTTGCTGAGGATGAAGAGCTTGTTAGCGGTGCGGCGAGCTTTGGTGAGAAGCTGGTTACTGCTGGTCTCCAGCTGCCTGTAGCGCTGGGGCAGGCTGGCATCGGTCCTCCACAAGTGTTCCACGACAGATGTGTTTACAGCGTAATGGGTTGGCAGTTTCCCAACAAAGCTTTGGAACTCCTCTGGTAGAAAAAAGAACATGAATAAGCAAAGTCTGCCTGTGGCTATGAGCCATGGGGTAACAATATCCCAAAAAAAAATACTCCCTATTGTTTGTTCCAGAAAAGCAAACAGCTCAAAAGGATAAATAACAGTTGCAACATGCCAAGAAAGCATGTTTTGTTACTTTGATTTTCTTCAGAGGGAGGATTCCTGATCTCATCCGCATGTCAGTGAACAAACCTCCTTTCATATTTTGTTTCTGTGCAAAGAAATCATGTTCATCACCGCCTGTTGCCAGCATACAGTACTGTACACCTTCAAAGGAACTTGTCTCTAATTAGACATGAGTGACACTGAGAGAAAAAATGCCTCCAACTATGTTAAAGTAAGTCGGGTTGCCTTGGTAACTGTAATCATTCCTGTCAAACAACAAAAAAGCGATGTGTTTCTAAAAAGTTCTTTGACGCTTTTTTGATAACAGAGGAAACTTTTTCAACTGTGACACATTTGCATCTCAGATGTACAATATATTTGACACATGACAGCAGTGCACTCTCACACATATCCCTTGAAATTTCAAAACAAGATGAATCTGAAATCCAAACAGAGACACAGACCTGAACACAGGGGTCTATGTCAAAGGTGTTTCCCGCTCTAGCTCTTCATCAACCTCAGTACATTCTTCCGCGGTACCATAAAAAGTTTAGATTGTATATATAAATATAAAATAGTATAACCTTGGCTTTGTTTCCTCTACCAGCAGGTTCTTGCTCTTGATTTGTCAGATTTGCTGCAGATATCTGCGTAATTTGCTGTATAAATGCCACTTTAGGCTATTAATATTCTCTGCAACAGTACGCTGCTTTTATGGCAATTATAAACCTGTCTTAAAATTAATGCAATAATACAATTTTTGAAACTTGGACATGAGCCAGGCTTTGTGTGATTGCTGGTTCATTTATTTGTGTAGACACCTTTTTTTTTATTTTTCAAGTGCTCAGAGCTGAGGGACACTGTATTGTAGGAGCTATAAATGAGGAAAATACAGTGCTCTTATACAGCAGGCCTTTCAGTCAGTGTCACACAATCAATGAAAGCGCTCCATAATGGTGCAGAGTTACATTCACCAACCAAGATGATAAGCCCAGTGGTGCTTTAACATGCTTTTTTTGTATGTTTGTTTGTGTATGTTAATTTGCTTCCTTGCTGAGCATTATCTAATTTTGGGTTTACGTTATGTGCTATGACCTAGAGCACACTTCAAAACATTTCAAGACAAATCTAGATCTAAATCCCACAGAGCACATGTGGAGAGATCTCAAAACAGCGTTTAGAAGAAAGAACCCATCAAATCTGAAATTGGAAAAAAGAAGAATCCCAAAAGGAAATGATTGATTTCAGTTGTTCTTGCCACCAAATATATAGTTGAGACCATAATGTCAATTTTTGAGTTGTGTGTGTTCTTTTTGTTGTTCTAATGCAAACAAGAGAAATAAACATGATAATACCAAAAGCAACCAAAGCATTTGTAATTACAACAATTATTGGGCAGAAGTAGTGCATCATGTGACATCATCTAATTCTCTGCAAGAACAATAATAATAATAAAGTAAAATATTTCCTTTATGTGACTCCTCAAAACCCTTTTGTGGATGGACTTTTTCAAAGGTCTGCGTATTTTCAAACACTGCAGCCTTGAGCACCTAGGGAGCACCAGAGCCATGATTTGATTTGACAAAATGACTGACAGCACTCCTGATTCAGTGTCTGGCAGCTGGCAGAGCCAAGAATGCATTTAGAACAAAAACAAGACAGGTGTTTTTGTTCATCTTTGCTCTTAAATTCAAGTTTATTATTTTTTTTTTTATTGTACAAAACAACCTGTATCCTTGAAGTCCAGAATTCTGAAAGGAGGATTTTAAAAGGCTATGTTCTACTTGTGGCTCACGCTGACATTTTGAAATCCTGTTTTGACAGTCATATTGAATTAAAAGTCTTGACTCACCGGATTCCTCAAACTCCTGGTTGGTCAGTCTCCAGGCATCTCTGATGCGCAGCAGGTTGTTTTCCAGAGTGTCCAGGTCAGAGTGAGGACAGTTACACTGGGGGAAGTCTACACTGCACTCACACCAGCAGTCACTGTTCTGGCACACGAACTGGCCTTCAGATTTACAGCCGATGTAGTTGAGAGCCGCCTGAATGAAGCGGCTCTGCAAATATCCTGGTAAGATGACCTGCAGCCCTGTGGAGAGTAAAAGACTGGATGAAGATGGGCTAAAAATTATATGAAGTTATTACACTTGCGTTACAAATATATTAGAGGATGAGATTTATGATATATTATTTATTGTTCCGAATATCAGCAAAAGCCATTAAACCAACAATAACTTGATGTTTCAAAACCAATTCCCTCTGCCATAAAACTCCACTGATGTCTGAAACCTTCAAAACAAATAAATTAGCTCCATCGATGGGCATGGATGATATGTTCTGTCAGGACCATGAACACACACACACACACACACACACACTGGAGTTTATTTTGACTCAATCCCTCATACACCATCCTACTGCTCAAATACTCACAAATGCACTAAATATGTATTAATCTACAGCTGAAAATAGTCCCTAACAAATGCAATATTTGCTCCTGTTCGATTAATGTTTTCTAACCACAGTGCCCAGCTGGTCTAGAAGTTTCATATGTTTTTAAAGATTTATGTCTTTAGTAGTAAACAAAGGGCTTGGGGCAGAGTGCCTCAGGTTAGGGAAGTCATGGAGAATTGAGATAAAGACAAACACATTGTAGGTTTTGGTTGTTTTGTCTGTATTTGACAACAGTAAGAATAATTTAAACTAATATTTTGACGTTATCTTTGGACTGTAGCCTTATATGTACTGACTAGTTGTATCAGTCTTAAAGTCTAAGAGTCACTATTAGGAGGCGTGCAGATTTTACCTTGTAGTTGGACCTTGTTTTCAGGACTGTGAACTAGTACGGAGCTGACTGTGTCCAGATTGTCATAGTTGCTGCATCCGAGCGGCCCAGTTCTGGTTTCTGTCACCTGTAAGAACATCAAGAAAATATGAATCTATTCTTTGTTTCCGTAAGTTTACTGAAGAGACAGCTAGGTGGTCACGCAGTTATGATGGTTGTGCCATCTCTGGAATTTGCCCCAAATACAGAGAACAAGACAGCGGATAATTTTAGTTACGTCATCAGTCACATCACTTTGATCTGAGCTGTATGACTCATTTAACTTGTCTTTTCCAAAAAAGAAGGCCAAAAGAACATAAAAGGCCTCATCAAAGGTATGTTATGCCTCAATTTAATTTTGAATGCAGTCAGTGTGAAGAAATTTGAAAAGGTCTTCAATTAGAAAGTGTTCGCTCCTCAGACAGAATAATTTGTTCTGATCTGAGATAAGAAATCAACTTTCCTCTCACTGAAGAAAACTTTTGCACTTCTCTGTTTAGATCGTTTCTGACATTAATTCATCTGGATGTTCAAGTTAGAAGTTATGACACACTGAAACACAAAAACACATAACTTACTGCGTATTAGCATAAGTTTATGCTCACCATCTTTCCGATTTCTCACTGAATATCCTATATCATATGTGATCTTAATAAATGGCCACGATCACAGGTGCTATTTTACATCCCTCATAAAATCTAGTATTCATCTTCCTCTCCCTCTCTCGCTCTCTTTCTCTCACTCTGATCTTCAACACACACACTGCAAAGTGGCAAATGAATGGAAGTCAGCCTGGCTGGAAATTAATAGAATGATATATCTAATCCATCATGCTGATGCATAACCATAGGAACACGTTCTCAGTTTGGGGGGCACTTGTCTTCATCAGTGGCTACTCACTTTAGCATCTACGTTTGCCCCTCTGGCTGATTAATGCACACACTCTAATAGCCACTTCAGATGATAAAATGGATGATTGGTGTTTTATAGTACAGGACGCATGGCTGCTGCTCCATTCTGCTTCTTCACTCTCCTCTTTAAAGCCTGCTAGCGAGAAGGCAATATCTTCGAAAGCTTGCGTCTTGTAGTATTGTCTTCAACTGCTTTAACATAGTCAATTAGTCAGTAATAGGTGGTTTGCATGGACACGTTTGACAATCTGATTATGAAAAAACTGATACAAATCAAATCATCGCAGTTCCTTCTGCACTGAAGAGAAAAAAACAGGAAGGATAGATTTGATAGTCTTGTTGCACCCCTGCAGCTACAACAGGTGTATTTCCTAGTGTCAGGCCAATTCTGCAAATAAGCATTTGTTCTTAATCCTACCTGATTAAATAAGTTCTGCAAATAAATTCCCTGAGCTGGATTTTAAGAGTCTGTTAAAGCATGTTAAGACACCAAAGTCTCATTGCTATACATGCATATTGGGACAAATCTCAGCCAGCAGTGGAATGATGCTATGCTAAGTATTTAGGTTTTTTGCTACTTAAGAGTTCTACTTCTTCTTCCCTCTTCCCAATCAAATACTGTATATTTGCTCCACTACATTTATTTTAAAACTCTGGATATTGGTTTCTTTACATATAATTCATATGGCTGTTGCAAATGAAACTACCCAGCAGAATAAAAAAAATGTTTAAATTAGCTCCATCTCACATGTCAATATAATCTTAGAATATAATAACACCATCGGGGGTCATTCTGCATAATGAGTACTTTTCATGCTAAGAGTAACTTGTGTTTCACTGTCCTCTAAGGTTGAGGTCTATTGTACCTGCAACCACACCCAGCAGTGATGTCACAGTACTGACTCACCCTGAAGTACACTTCTACGTCACCTGTGCAAGGTGAAAAGCAAAAAACAAGAGTTTAATTAGTGATATGTTGCATGAACGTTTACTTTCTGTTTGAATGCCCTTGTTCTAATTACTTCTAACTGGGTATTTTCTGCAGTGTGGCATTGGCTTTTTCGCTTAAGTAAATGATGATGTGAATACCTTTTCCAAAATCTCTGAGGTAAAATAGCACTTGTGCAATAAAAGGCTAAATTTATCCAGTTATCAGTTGGTAGAAAACCACCCAAGACAAGAGGTTGTGTCCAGTAACCCAACAGTAACATGAAATGAATAGAAAATAACACAAATAGTGGATCAAAGCAACCTACTGATACTGGGTTAGGTATTTTGTTGGTGGTATACTGACCCACACTGGGTGGACTTTAGTACATGTTTAGTAACTTTTGCAAAACCTGCAAAGACCAGTCCACCCCACTGTCTCATAACTTGTCATGTGTAAATGAAGTTGCTAACAAGAGCTAGTGGGATAGCGCCTTTAAGCAGTGACCTTGCAGTGTTTCATCTCCCAGCAGACTGCTTCTGTATTTACACCTTTATTGATTTCCACGTACCCGTATGGCAGTGGATGCGATCTGGAGGTGGTGCAGCCTGCGCAAGGTGCTCTCCCTGTCGGTGAAGTAGGACGCAGCCAGCTGATGTAGGGCCTCTAGGGTCACTGATGCAGTAGTGTTTGAGTTCCTGCCGCTACTACGGCTGCTCTCAGGCCCAGAGGGCGATGACTCCTGGTTGAGCTTCCTCTTGTCCACAAATATCGTCAAAGACTCCTCCCCTGGTGACAGTCAGGCAGGGGGAACAAGAGCTTCATTAGCTCTGACAGAGCAGCACTAATCACCTTTCATTAGTATCTTTTCAGATCGGATAGAAAAGCGCAGCAGTGATTAAGTGCTGTGGGAGAACTGATGGTTTGGATGATTGGAGGAAAAGGCACAGACAAGGACTCGACATCTATTAAAATCCTCAGAGACAGAAAGCTCATTCAAGACCATTGATCAAGTTTTCTTAATTATTTTTAAATGCCTTAATTATATTGGCCAAAAAAATTCATTAAAAACAAAACAGACCCTCAGGTGCTGCTTCTCTGGGAGACAAACACGCTCTACACATGGAAACCTCTCTAACAATTATCACGAGTCATAAAAATCTAACGACCACAACAGACTCCTTAAGTCTTTTCATGGTTTTTAAAATTACATTTGACGTATGCTGTTGAGGAGAAATCCTAACCTTGAACACTCCAATCCTTTTCTTTTGTTGCTAACTTTTTTCTCAATCTATGGTGCTCATGCCACATTTCTCAGAGTAACTTTGAACGTGTGCCTCAAAGAAATACTGTGAAATTGCTACATTCAGTTGTGGGTTATAACATTTGGATTTAAAAGCAACAGCATAGTGTCCACACTGTGACCTACATAACTAACAGGTCATTAATAAACCTGATTTTTTTTTAGAAAATTAATGTTTCCCAGATTTCAGTGCATTTTGAGGTACAGAGTGTGATCACAGTAAGCACTCTTTAGCAAACCTTAACACTAAATCCTCCCTTAATGTTAACAGCATGTCAAGGCCATTTTGTCAATACAAGTCTCTTTGGCCCTATTCCTAAACTGGTCCCTTGCCACTAGCACTTAGGGAGTGTCAATCTATATAAGGTGACATTTAATTCTGACTCTCTGTGCTGTACTGAGGATATACAGTAAATACACAGCTAAACAGTAATACCCAACTAGTCAAACAAGGACCAATACCTGAGATCTTCTCTTGTAATAAGCTGTCAATCAGACAAAGATTTCTGTGTTTGATTTTGTGAAAGTTCTGCTTGGGAAGTGTCATATGGATCCACATCAAAGGCTTCCTAATTTGACCACAAGAATAAATAAATAAGTCTTCATGCCGTTTCATTTCTGCTTATTTCTGTTTGCTATAGCAGCAATAGCCAGATGGTGTGCCATTATGAAAGGCGCACAAGTTCTCCAAACTAAATGATCAAATTGCCTTCCAAAATGACACAATGGCTTTGTGATCCATCGCCTCCATTGGCAGGATGACATTGCTTATTAGTGACTTTTAAACCAAGCCAAAGTTAGGGATAAATCATGGTCGTAGTTCTAAGAAATATGTTTGTTTGTTTGTTTCTTGTGGCATGTCATAAAATAGTCATATGAAAAGTCTTTCTGATCCAATCACCATATGACATGCCTTTGAAAACTCTTACAAATGATGCAGGCAGAAATTATTCATAGATATGACTTTGACTGTCTCCCATGTCCAAGTTATATGCTTTGACGCATCTATCCGCCTCGACCTGCTCCCTGTTTATAACAAAGGCACGCAACTTCTCCCTTTGTTTCTGACAGACTAAAGACGTAGTTTTCACGGCTGCTTCCTCTGTCAGGGAACACAGGTCATATTGGGCATTTAAACATTTGCTTGCTACTTCAGTTGGATTAAGTTTTACCACCTACAACACCAGCTTCGTCAGTCAAAGTCTGAACATCTGTAACAGCGAGAGATCAAAAGGTATTGTTCCTCTTATTAAAAATGACTATGTTGTACTTCGTTCTGCTGAGTCCACTGACAGGGGAGATGGTTGTATTTTTGTCTTGATGGATTTCTGCCTGAGAGATTTTTGAACACAGGTATAAAATTGTGAAACTATAAAGTGCTTTGTCTTTAGTTCTGAGAAGAGTGCAGCCAAACTATATGTTTACTGTTGATTTTGGGCTAGTTGCAGTGTTTGCGGGAATAAAATAAAAGGTAATCCTGGATTGCGAGATACATCGCTAATAACTGTTATCAACGAAATTTGCATATGAATGGTTACTTAAAATCCCACACGATCACTAATAATTTTGTGATAATGATTTATTAAAAAAGAAAAGATCAGATAAGCTGTTTGCGCATAATAACAGACTAACACATAGCCAAACAAAATATTGAATTTTTCACTCCTTTCCAATTTATTTTTGTACACTAAACCAGAGCCGTTTTCAGCCAAAAAAACACTGATCCAAAAAAATAAATATTATATGCTTTGTTGTTTGGAAAGCAGCAGACGGTAAAATTGTTGCCCCATGTGCTGAAAGGAAAAATCACATCAGAAGCTGTGTGAATCAGGCTTGCTTTGAAGCTCTGCGTACTCTACTGTACCTCCCAGAGTGGCAGAGAGGAGGAGGTGGGTGCCATACTTCTTGATTAGACACTCTGTAATCGTCTGGAGTGTTGGCCGCCTCCCCAGCTGGCGGATGGTGTGCATGAAGTCGGGGTCGAGGGGCAGAGCCAGGCCTCCGCTGCCACCAACACTGTCCCGCTTCTCCACCGCCAGGCTGTTGACCTTCCATCGACCAAACTCCCTGGAAACACGACAACACGCACACATACACAGACACGTTTGCTCACTTTGTTTTGGTGGTGTGTAAGGCCCCAGGCGACTGTTTAACAAGCTGTGATGAAAGCTAAGGATCAGGTGAATGTGTATATGTACAACACTGCACAGTGCATGGATCTCACGTACGCATGCACATACATCGTTAACATATAATGAAGCTTTAATGTATCCCCAAATGATTTGCACATGATTAGTCTGAGCTTTAAGTAAATCAGGTTATGTTTATCCAGTGTTAGATTTGTACCTGCACTTTTACCCTTCACATCAAGTTTATCAGGGCAGTGGTGTGTTCATTTAAATTGATTCAAATGGATTGCATTTAAGACAATTAATCACACAGTTTAAACATAAATTTTGTTTAAATGATTCTTTTATTTTTTTAGTTAGCCTTTGTACTACTGGACGTAACATACAACAGAGAGAGCTAGACATTTCAACCATTCGTTATTTTTCTACTGTGAATTATCTGCTCATTTGCTAACGAGTTTTGATGCAATCTTAATCATAGTCAGGACTCTAGCTACTATTAAGGACACTGAGGTCATGTCCCTGTTATTTTCTTTCTTTTTCTTTTTTTTTTTTAGCAACCAATATGTTGGGTAGTTTGTTTGTTTGTTTTTTGTGATTTTGCAAGTTTCCCAGTTTCAGGGTGCAAATTGTACACAGCTGTACATGTGAATTTGTTGTATACATGTGTATTATTACATTACTTAGTATCAAAAACTAGAGAGTCCATAACTTTGCTAACAGCAGCTATAGTTTGCAGCAGTTTACTTCACTGTCCATCAGGAAACTCTGGAAATCACCCAGAGTTGAAGCGGAGCAGCCAGAGGACATCAGAGGAAAAACCAGAAGACATTTTCCCCATAAAATATGATCCAGTTTTATTAAAATCAGTGAAATAACTGGTAGTGTGTGCATAGGGGGCGCAGAGTGGGACTGACAGAGACACATTCACCTGATCAGACATCAGTGTATCATCAAAATGATTTAAAACCTGTTATTTTAGGTGGAAAAGTTTAAAATAGGCAGCATGTAAACAAAGGTTTGGAATAGTTATTAAAGTTAGTTGTAACCAGTTGATTTTTAAGAAAGACTTCCTTAATCAAATAGTTTCACATTTTTAGAAATACTCTCATTTTATTTCTTTCAGAGAGTCACATAAGAGCATTGATCACATTCTGTATCTGAAGGGTAAATATGAAGCAACGGCCAGCAGTCGGTTAGCATATTAGCTTAGCAAACAACATATAATGTGTATAAAATAGCAAGCTTTAAGAGGTGCTGTGAGGGAGAATTTGCTACATTTGGACAGCTGTTTCCCTCCATTTCCAATCCTTGTGTTCATATTAACCCAAGCTCACCAGATGCTGTCTGCTTCAGCTCGACTGTACAGACATTTTCATATAACTCTCGCCAAGAAAGCAGAAGTTAACTGTTTGTTTTTAAGAACTTCTCTATTTAAATAAGGCTTGTGGTGTTCAGGTGTTAAAGCCTTCTCAGGTTTGCTGGGAACGTCCTGTGCAGTCCGCTTGTCACTGCTAGAAGATTACTGGTAATAGTGAATGTACAGTAACTTCAGCATCGCACCAATTTTTATTTTCCTCGTTATGACAAATATGTGGATATATATTCAAATTTCTTTTTTTAGCTGAGCTGCTCCACAACATTTTCACATACCCCCTTTCAACTGCAGAAGCACCCCCTGGTTAAGAGTCTGTTATAGGTCTTGCTGTTGTGAACCAAGCTTGTTGCAGCTTTAAATAACTCCTGCAAGGATAAAACAGAACTTATTGCAATTCAGTGCTGTAACTCCCACAGCAACAGAGCGACGTAAAACCAAAATAAAGTCCCACATCATCAGCTGTCATCATTTGTTATCTCTGCCCTTTGGACACAAGTGTCGCTGAACTCTAACCATTCACAAACCAGCTGGGAGATACCGCTGCTACTCTCTGCCTGTTTCTCCCTCCCTCCACACCATCAGTTAATGTCTTCCTCTCCCACAGTGCTGCCTGCTGCTCTGTGTACCTCTCTCTCCTTCTTCGAGGCAATCAAATCACTGCCGTGAGAAAAATGATCGACAGAGAAATAATTGGGGAACCGGGACAGTGTGGAGTGTGTCATTACAGCCAATCATCATAACGAGGGGACAGGCTGAATGTCCGTCCCTGGTGGACAGATGGGCGTTGTGGATCCAGCCCAGGGTTTAGCCTACAGCTACTCCATCAGCATGCACATTCTGTGACAAGGGTTGGTTGCTGTAGGAACGTACATGGATGTTCAAACATGAAGTGTTACTGTACACACTGTATGCAATCAATAATGATGATGTGTGGAAAACAACTCCATGGAGAGAGTGAAAAACTACAAAAGGAGCAGATGGAGGGAGCAGCTTAATCACATGCTGCATGACTGACATGCCACATGATGTTCGGGGTGGTGTTTCAGCTATTACAGAGGTCAGAGGAGTAGAATAGCAGTTTAATGCTGGAGTATCTGCAGCTCTGTGGGAACTCTGTAGAATACAGTCGACATATTTGTGCCTACAACTCATTCTTTGATATTATTTCATATAAGACATTAATTAACAGGGACTGAAAACTTCAAATTCAAATTGACCCTGCTGTCAGTCATCATCTTGTTACAGCAGGTTATTTTCTTTAACCTTGGTTGGGTCTCATTTTGAAGTCATCCTTACAATCCTTAATCCCTAATCCTCAAAACCGCTTTTGGGTGAGAAATGTGAGCAGGCAGCTTACAGGTTGCAGGATCGACTGCTTCACGGTGAAATACCCTCGGGTGGTGAGATGTCAACCAGCCAATACAGATGGTGGCCGCCTTTGACAGACCAAGCTGTCCGCTTCTTTGTCACTTTCAATGATTTTCACTGATTGTGGAGGAGAAGCTATTGGGATGCTTATGCAGCAGGTCCATTGAAAGAAATGCAGGTGGCACTAAGAGATAAACGCCACAGCCTTAAAGATCTTTGAGAGGAGATAATGGACTTATTGATTCACACACCTACAGATGCAGACCATAAAATATTTTTTCACTTTGGTAAACACTTGGCAATGTCGACCAGGGAGAAGAAACACATTCTTGTGTCTGAAGCATTGATAAGTCACCTAAATGCTAAGTATAATGAAAGTACAGACTTCACAAGAACGTCTTCTCAGCAAGACTTTAAAAGCCTCCACATAAATACATCCTAACAACTGTAGGTGCAGCAAGAAAATATCAAGTTTCGACAAAATGGTAAACACGAACATAAAAATATATGTAATTACCAATTCAGATGCATCTTATTGCATTTGTGTAACTTGAATACTCAGGGCTCTGGGACTCGGATGCATCGATCGACATATTAGACACCTAACAGTTGCAACAAAGCAGGATACAGTATAGTGCAAGCCTTAAAAATGCTTAGACAAAGGCAGCAGCAGCAGCAGCAGCAGCAGAAAGTGCAGCCCGGGGACACTGCAGGAAGTCACTAAAAGGATGCAACTGTCCACACACTGTCATGGGATTAACTCCTGCTGCAAGAGGTCATTTTGAAACATCAGCAATAACAGAATTATCAAATGTCAAACCCTGACAACAGAAATCCAAAGAAAGGAATAAATAATGCACAATAATGCCTTATCAGCTTTCAGACGGAATACTTAAAGGCAGGAGTCAAGGGCACACTTTACATTGCTACAGTAGCTCTTCAGATTTGCTCATCAGCTTGCATCTAATTTGACGCAGGTGTGTTACCTGTGAGGGCAATCCTGAGAGTGTGCAGGTTTTCATTCCAAACACTACAGCAGCTGCTTTCCTTGATTAGTTCCTCTTTGGCTCAAAGTACTCATCAGTGAAATTATCCAGTGGCATGGGTGAAATGAAAACCTACAAACACTCACAGCCCAAAGCTGAAACTCCTGAAAGAAGCATATATTACATACATACACAAAAATTACGCACACACACACACACACACACACAGAGCTCTCCATCTGCTGACTCACCTGTAGATCTTGTATCTGGTGCTGAAGCCCTGTTGGTACCTCTCCGCAGCCTCCGTGAACTCTAGGGACTGTTGGAAGGGCCCTTTATCCGATAGAAGCCAGCCCAGGGTGCCGGGGGCGCCGTCGCCTTGTCCGGCGGCGGCTGCGACTCCACCGGCGGCGGCCCTGGAGGTCCAGCAGCAGCAGAGCCAGAGACTGAGAGCCGCCCCCTCCCATAGCAGAGACAGCCGCTTATGACTGATTCTCTGATAGCTCATGCTTCACCCAGCGACACCTCATTCTTTCCGGACTGGGAGGAGGACAGACCGTCACAATGTTAGAGTTTAACAGATTTTTTGGGGGGGATGGAAAAGTAGTACGCACACACTTTGGAGGGTAGAATATGTACATTTGCATTAGCGCACAGTATGTGCGTAGTGAAGTCTTTAATTATACTGAAGAATAAAAAACACTTACCTGATTCTACAATAAGGACCAAATGATGCGCTCTCCAGAGAACTCTTCCGATCTTGCGAGAGCTGCGAATAAAACCTCTCCAGTTCAGTGATCCGGTCAGATGAACGATGCGTGATGACTCCTGTGTTTCCAACTTGATTTCTGCTCTCCCTCAACTTTATTTCTGGAAACGATCCTCCCGCATCCGAGCATCCACCTCCAGCTCGGTGGGAAGTTGCAGCAGCGGAGGCACCGACACAGAGGAGTTCATTCTGAGGATGTCCGCGCGGTCACACAGATATTTCCAGAGGTTGAACGCAAAGGGTAGATGTCTCCATCCTGAGTGCAGTCCCTTTATTGCACAGTATGATCCTTAAAGTTGCTTTTATTTTTCCTAAATTCTTAATAGCGTGAGCGGTTATCCCCCCCTCTGCAGTGAGAGCTGCTGGATGAATGAGCGCCTGCTTCAACACAGAGAGCTTTTCTTCCCCAGTTTTTTTTTTTTTTTTTTACGAGTGAGATAGCAAGAGAGTGAGCAAGTGCATCATGATGAGGGTTATATGTACGGTCTGAGTGTATTCAAGTTTTAAGGAGAGCAGGATGATGAGGATGAGGATGATGATGATGATGATGATGATGATGATGATGATGGGAGCTGCCTCCTCCATCATTCACCATTACCTTCACATAATTCCTCCTCATTACTGCCATCACAGCATGTTCCTCTCTGTGTGAACGTGGCACCCTAAAAGTGTTAAAAGGAGCTTGGTAATAGAGTAATTATCTCCCAGTGGTTTTTTCCCATCCGCCTTTTCTCTTTTATTGTCTTGAGTCACAGCTCCAGAGTGAGCAGCTTGCATGACTAAATGGCCAGCACCGACCTCTCCTATGATGACATGCATATTACTGGATTCACCAGTGAGAATAATTACAGACCATTATCAGGAATCAGGTTCAGGAGTTGCACTCATTTTGCCACCTTCCCCGCATCATAAATTTCACGCAAAAAAAGTAAAAGGCTGCTTAGATAGCTAATCATGCGAAAGAACTGTTTGACCTGTAACTTGTAAATGATAAACTGGGAGTGCTCAAAACGTTTGAATGTGAATTCACGTTGCTAATTGTACTTCTCAGACAGTGATGGGTGAGACAGGTGTAAAAACAGATGCCTATGTGGGCTCCCACCTGCCTTGCTTGCAGCAACATCACAACGACTTGACACACAGTCGACAAATCTTCCAGACGTGAAAGCTGAATGATGTTAGAGGAAAGTTTGCTGGCACAAACATCTAAATTATGGTGGTGGAAATTGCAGGGGCATCGCTGTATTTAGGGGTCGACAGGTACAGCAGATGAATGTCTAATTAGGCTCTTGTGTCTGTTCTTCAGGTTCTACAACAATGAAAGAAGATATATTCCCGAGCCAGAAGTTGTTTGATGTTGGCGTAATTATACTTTATGTTTGCCAGGAGAGTCCTTTGTTTGTCTCTTTCAAGTAATCTTGTCATTATGCTTGTCATTCACACCGAAAACCTGATTGACAAAGGCCTCCCTGTGTTAAATGGGCTGCGAGGAGAAGTCTGTTATCCATGATGGGGTTGAATCAATAGCCGTCTTCCATTGATTCCCTTTGGCTTTAATGTTATTTGGCTGGCTCCCCTCTGAGTGCCACTTTTTTGTTTCTTTCTCAAGTTCAAATTTAGACAGTCAATTCAATAACAAGGGGTCACATCTTGAACGCCTAAGTGAAGTCAGTGACACCTCAGTCAACTTTAAGATTTAAAGCACAGGGGGGAGTTTTTCTTTTAATCTTCCAACAGGAGGTTTTGCCTCCCTGGGTAGCTGATCTTGGCATTTGGGACATCTGTAATGATGAGGAAGCCTGTGTTTGCTTGTGCAACAAAAGGAACACATTAAATATTCCAACTTGTAATTTGTGGAGAGGAGAAATGAAGGAGGCTAAATGAGCTTCTCCCTCCGGGCTGCAGACTGTTATAGTCTCTTGAAATCTGGGTCTTTGTTGCCTGCGTGTGCTGTAATTGAAAAGTTCCAGCCCCCCGTTTTCTCTCTTCCTTCCACACTCCTTTGTTTTTCTCACGCTCTCTCTATCCTAGTTTCCCAGTCTGATATCCCTAACATCCCTTCCACCATCACAGCCAGCAGCCTCTCCTTTTCTCTCTCAGCGTCTTCGCTTCGTCTCTCTATTTGATTTCTCTGTCATCTCTCGTTTGACTCATTCACTCCCCCTCCCTCCTCAGCCGCCTGCTGAGCTTTAGGACGAATGTGGCCGATTTTGATCATTTGTGCCCATGAGATGAGTAAAGGGCGGAGAAACTCAGAATCGTCCAGGAAGATGATGTGAAAGGGCTTGACATGGAAGTGGTGCTAATATGCCTGAACACATATGCCTCTGGCCCGGCAACATGCAATGTGCCAAAGTAATCACAAGTCAAGAATGACATCATGATTTCCTAACACATTAGGAGGAAAGAGTTTCAGCTGCGACGTATGTGACATGAAGGCTTTGGCATAAAGCAGGACTTTGTGTCTGTGACTGTGTGCATGTGAAACTTGGCAGCAGCTCTGTTGAAATACCATAAAAATGACTAATTTTGAGTAGAGAGCTTTGCCAACTCCCAAAGAGTTCCGCGCACTTCTTTCTGTTTCAACTGATAACATGCTGTAGCGTCCTCCTGACTACAAATGTGCTTTACTGAGTAATTACTTCTTCTGCACCTTTTATTGAGAAAGAAAGAATTGTAGCTGATGAGCGCAGTGTAAAGCAGATCATGGCCACACTGTCTGCTGTGCGACCATTGTTCTTTGAAAGTCTCTCCAAAATGGAAAGGCGATGTAACTTGGCAGGTGGTGAATGTGAAAGTGCGAACAAAATGGAACGGATGATGATGAGGTCTCGGCTTTGCTAATTCCATTTAACCCTGGAGTGAAGACAGCGATTGGACCGAAATCTCTCTAGTGTGAGTAATTGGACAGGCATTGCAGAAAAGATGCTTGGAAATGAAACAGCAAATGCCCCCACGCTTTCATGTGAGTGTGAGGGGGCTGAGGCACATTAGCAATCGTTTCAGCACATTAAACATGATCTCAATGCTGAGATTTATTAAAATAACTGGTTTGGCCTTCCTGTACGGTCTTTTGCTTTTTTTTTTTTTTTTAAGTAAATCAGCGAGTGAACAAAACAGTCTCCTTCTGCTCTTACTGTAAATGGAAAGTGCAGATGGATGTATAAGGGAAAATAGTGCTATTTTTCCAACGGGTCTGGGGTCCACCTGGTCGAGTGCTCCGCAGCTCTCTTGGTTATTCAGGTCAGGGAACACACATGTCCGAGGCTTTGTCAAAGCTTTGGCTTCTGTGGCCCAGCTGCTATTTTTGCTTCTTCCCTGTACATGCCCTTTCATTCTTGAGTCACACTAGAGCATTGGAAGGCTGACCTAGAATACTGAAAGACTGTCACACAACAGGACACGAACATCTGTGCATGGGAAATGCAACTAAACAGTAACAACACTCAAACTGCTTTTCTATCTATCTATCTAAATAGCCTCATGAGAGCTGATTAATGTACTTGAAGATTATTGGTGCATTTCAATGACATTGTACATATGCGCAAATACGCACTTCATGGCCTTGCTGACTAATTGTGCTAGAGTTCAATCTATTGCTTTTGAGGACTTTCATGAACCCTTCATATCATTTTCCAGCTTATGGTCATGGTTATTTGGTTGAACTTAAAAAATCTACTATAAGCTGCAAATGTAATTCAATTTATACCCAGAGGCAACATGTTAATTTACATATTATACTGATTTCATTCTAATGTTGAATAAATGATCATATGATTCATACTGTACACTTCATAATTATATTTTTTCCCACTTAAATAATAGTTTAAAAAAAACAGTTCAACCTTTGGGAAATGCTTATTTGTTTTCCTTGCTGAAAGTTAGATGAAAAGATTAATACTTGATTAATTACCTAGAAGCCATTTAGCTTAACTTAGCACAACGACGGGAAAAGGCGAAACAATTTGCCTATGAGCACTGCTAAAGCTCAGTGTTTATGACTGTATTTTGTTTGTTTAATCTGTTTTAAAACAACTTTTTAGCTAAATCTTTGTGCTAGGTTTAGCTGACTGCCTCCTGGGTTTAGCTTCATATTTAGTGGATACAGTATGAGAGTAGAAATGATTTTTCATCTGAACAAGTTGTGGTTTTATGAGGCGTTATATGCCAGACTATTGTTGGATGGAGTCCTACTGTTACCGTGAAGTTGTGGCACATAACTAGGGTGAGAAGGAAAGTGTTTATATACACATTACTGAAGTACATGACTATCAGGAGCAGGATATTGGAGCACGGCTGACTCTGACTATCACAGGAAAAAATGGAATGCCTGCAGACTTACTACTACAATGTTTTGATCACACTTGGTCAAGTGAGAATGTGAAAAAGATCCAAGTGAGATGGAAACTACAAGATGATTGTAACGGCATGATTATATGTGATTATCATCGGTCAGTCATCCACCTGACTTGCACAAATCAGTAGAAATAAAACGACTAGTTTCTGCTGTAGTTTTCGCTATTCTATCTTCTAAATTTTAGAGTTGGTCTGTTTATCATCTGTCTGCCTGATTGACAGTTTAAAAAGTGGCATTTCTATTTGGCTCACTCTTTACTAGTAGCTGTATTATCTACATAGATTTTAGCCAAATAATTTTGACTAACCACCTTACCCTAAATGGGGACTTTTGTTTCTGCTGGTCAGTGTTATATGGAGGCTGTTTATTTGTCTTTTGCACCCCACTTTCCCACCTTTCATTTTATTAATATTCTGTCAATAGACAGTGAAAAAGTGTAACTGACTAGTGGTTAGATGTAGCTGGTGTTTGCAGACTGCACTGAATTGTGACCGCTAGTTTGGTTTGTTGCCTGTGTTACTGGGGAATCACCTGAATGTTTGTTCTTGGAAGTTGAAAACAGGCAGAGTTAATTCAAAGTTCAGTTCACATTAAAATGAACTAATTCACGTTCATAGATCACAATTTTGAATTTTGAACGAAGTTCACAGTCCCAAAAGATGAAATGGTTTAAAGGTTCAGTGGGATTTAGTGGCATCTAGCAGTGTAGTTGTTGATTGCAACCTCCACATCTCACCCTTTCTTTTCTAGTGTGATGGAAAAACTATGGTGGGCCATGAAACGTGTGAAAAAAACAAAAATGTTGGTGTTTAGTTTGTCCATTCTGGGCTACTGTGGAAACATGGTGGGTTAATAGAAAAGGCTCTAAGGTAACAAAAACATATTTTATTTTCAGGTGATTGTACACTAATGAAAACAAAGTTACGTATATTACATTTCTGCCTTATTCTGTAAATAGAGCCCCCTAAATCTTACACACTGGAACTTAGAACCTCTGACTACCCATCCATCCCCCCGCCCAATCATTGCCACTGCCCACTTTTTGTCTACTGCACACTATTATAGAATCACGTAGATTACTTTTAAAAGCCAAGAAAACCCCCTCTGAGTATGTTTTATCACTTAATGTGCCATGTTATGCAGAAAGTGGAAAAAAGAGGTGCAGTAAAGATATACTGTAGATGCAACGGAAGTTTTATTTAGCCTGCATGAATCAAATTTTGCAGCAGTTCAAAAATCATAAATACATTCATATACTGCCGGGTGAGTCGGTACAGGCTCCACCACTGGTTTCATTACAGCTGCTAGTAGAAAGATGTGCTATGAATTCAGTTCTGCAGAGTACACAATTTAGAGAAGGCAATGTTGGAAAAAAGATCAGGCCCTGCGACTGGTCTTTTACAAAATGCTGTCAGTTTTACTTGGGTGGAGGAACAGAGGCTCTTGGCTTGTGGTCTTTGTTGGATATTTCTTTTGATCATTCACTCACAGATATTTCCCATAAAAATGTGATTCCCCACCCCCATCAGAATATATACTCCTCCTCCTTCAAATGCTGATGTAAACTGGCTTCAGCGGTACTGGTTATGCTAGCTGTGTCTGAATCACCAGTTATGCTGCACCATGCTGCCATGCCAGAGTGCCAGGTTGCATAAAACATGTACAACACTATGTAGCATACACTGTATTTTTTATTAGCAGTAAATATAATAGCTAGACAGTATGGACTAGAATACCCTGTATGGTAACACCATTCATCTGCCTGTTTCGCTTATGAATGTATAAAGACAAGAACACTGGAAAAAAGTTTGATCTCCAGGATTGCCTGGCTCTTTGGTGTATACTTCCACATTGTGTGGACCATAGAGCAAACACACTAGAGGCTTCCACCAGCTGAGCCACTTACTTCCGGCTTAGCCCTCTGCTTACTTGAATGGGGATAAAGTTATTTAATCGTGCAGCTCTTCAAGACTTTCCAAATGGTATTGGACCTAAAGGAGCAAATTCTGACAGTGACACAAATAATTTTTTGTGTCGGTCAAAAAACAAATTACCTTCTTTTTCACAGCTGCTTCTTTCACGATGTAAGCTTATAGAATTATAAAAAAAAATGTAAAAGTGGCACAGGGACTGGGTGTTTGCTATAGCGGCTCTTCAGCTCTGGGATACCCTCCAGGAGGCCATTAGACAGGCTGATTCTGTTGATGCTTTCAAGATGCACTTTAAAACCCACTTTTAGTTTTTTCTTATTTATCTTTCTTTTTTTCCGTGTGTCTGTCTTTACGAAGCACTTTGGTGCTGAAATCTGTTTGCTTATTAAGAGCTATATAAATGAAATAAAATTAAAACTTATGGAAAAGTATTTTTGGGCCAGTGTGTGTCATGTAACGGAGCAATAAAAGATATTTGATTCAGAACGGAGAAATGTACTGTAGTTAAAATGTAGTTACGCCACCACTATCCAACACTGCAAAACACTGGTGAATCAAGACATGTGGTGCAACATTTATGTTTTTATATTAGGATTTGTGATAATAACTGTGAGAACATCTACGTAAGCGCTGGAAACAAGTATAGTATTATGTGGAATTATGGGACAATTAAGTGTTTCTACTGTACCGATAAAATATGTAGGCATTAAACAAACAAGACATAATTAATTCATGTTAATTGTTAATTAGTGAGCTTCATAGAGGTGCTGGTATGTATATTTTATTAACTTTGGACAGAGCCAAGCCATTCTCAACCAACTCTCAGCAACAAAATAAATTTCTCGTGCATCAAACTATTCTTTTGAGCTGTTTTTATGATCTCATTTGTCTAATTTCTGTATGTTGGTTTACCTTTTTGTTTGTGGGAATATAAATGATTTATGCAGAGGTAACCTTTTCTAACGCGAGAGCTTTATATTACTGACAAACCATTAAGTTCTTTAATGGACAAGTTACAGAATGAGTTACTGTGCACTGAAAAAATAATGTAATGTTTTAAGAGCGTGAGGTATGGCAGGAAAATAATAATAATAAAAAATAATCTGAACTTCTTATTATTCTTATGTTTGATATTATGTGAAAAAATATCTCCATCCATGCAGTCAGAGCTGTGTAAGTGTTCACAGGAGTGTGTTTTCAGGTCTTTATACCTCTTTGAATGTGAAGTTGGTTGCTAACTTTACTGCATTTAGTAATAATGGAAAGTTTGTTAAAAGCCATTTATTTCTCAATTTCCTCTTTCCTTTCGTAACTACAATTTTGTCTGGACCGAATGAATGCAAAGTAATTTGCAAGTGAGCTAAGTTTTCTAGAATAATATCTGCATGTTGCCTTTGACAACTGATTAAGAGCATATATTGTGGTAAAAGTTTATAATGTCATATTCTACTGGATATACACAAAAGAGTACTTGTGAGAAATAGTACAAGATTGAAAGTGTAAATTAAAGCTCTTTTCTTCTTAGAAGTCGAGCAGTCACCATGAACTTAGACTCTTATTAAGGTTGATTGTTGAAAGGCTGAAAGAGTTTCAGCCTTGAGTTACAAATAAAAAATACCACCACTGAACCATTCATCTATTGCTTCTCAGGCAGAGAAGAAGAAGAAAAAACATTTTTTGTTCATATTCACACTCTCTCATATCTCAGAAGAACCCAGTAAATACTTACTTCTTCATACTGAAGTTGAAAGTTGAACCAGTATGCTATGTTTTTTAGGGCTTATCAAAATACTTTTATGAATGTTTTCACTCAATAGACTATCTGCGCCATACAGATTATTTCTTACAGCACATCCAGTTGCCCCGGAAGCTATTAACAGGATGTTATCTTGCTTTCCATGAAGAGGCATTCTGTTGCAAAAATGTCAAAGATTATGGAATAATGTTCATACGCTGTCATTTAGGCACAACTGCATTCTTTTCAAGTTACTAGACTTGTTTTCCTCCTTGAATTCAATACATTCATGAGTGCTTTTTGTCTATGGTGCATTGTCATCGTAAGATAATGCGATTGTAAGTGTAGCTTGATTTAAAAAGCACTGACTTAACCTTGACAAAAATACAAGCACACTCTGTACGATGTTCTCTGTGATGGGTTATCGATCAGGCAAGTTACAAGTCTCTGCAAGTTGATTTTTAAACCAAAGTGAAACAAACGGAAGTCTGAAAAGAGGTTAAAAAAAAGTGATTTGTAAATAAACTAAACATGCAAAAACACTGCCTAGTTGTTTAACATATTAACTGAAACACGTTTTATGTAACTGTCTAGTTTGTCCTACTCAATAAAACCGTGGTGACTTTTTTAAACTGTGAATCATTTCAAACTGATACTTTTCTCAGCTACAACTGTGAAACATTAATGAACTTGCACTTCCCATGCTGGGCTGCTCCATTGATCGGCTCAGCTGGCCTCAGAATCAGGGTTGATCTCAGTCAGACAGCTGGCCGCTCAAAGATACAAAGAGAGTCACTGAGGATTATTTGATGGACTATTCAAGTCACCTTGCTCATATGGAAGAACAAAGTCATCATTTGATTGTTATGTAAGATGAATGTTACGAGCACTCCATCTGACAGCGTCGTAATGCTCCCAATGCAGGTCTGCAGTGAATATGTAATGACTCCCCTGTCAGTGGCGCATTAACACGTGAAAAGAAAACATCATGAGCATTTTGCCAGGGCAGTTCCATTTGAATACATCACATCACGTCTAATCCAAACAACCGCAAATGTATATCCATCCTCGCTGTAGACAAAGCTGTGTACACATTCTGAAACCTGTTGCACTATCTCCAAATAAACCAGTTTGTTGGCTCTCCTGAGCACCTCTAAACTTTTTCAAACTATAAAGGTGGCAGTTTTTTAGTACAAAATGTGACCTTCAGATCTCATTAGATTAGGTTTTGTTACTAATTTGCCTGAGATGGGAAATTCAGTTGCCAAAAATTCCTCTGCAGGAGACACCCACTGGCTCATTACACCAAAAGAATATATAATGATGTATTCTAGCAACGAGGTCAGACTTATTATGTATCCTCTGGTCAGAGGAGACAGATAAACCACCACCGTTAGTGTGGATTTAATGATGTTATGAAGCTTTGTTGGTATTGTCAAAGTTGGCTAAACAGAGTCAAGGGACTGTTTATGTACTTTTACCCATGTTAGTTGGCTCTAGGAAGGCAGTGTTGGTCAGTTCATCCCTTTTGGTCCAGGCTGAGATATTTCAGCAACTATTGGATGGTTTGCATCAAAATTTGTTGGTCCCTAAAAGGAGAGTAGAGCTGCATACATTGAAATATGTTTTTGCGTTTGTATTCATGGATTCATTATAGACATTAAAATGGATATAAACAAGCGGCAACCTCTGTGGCTGTGAAGTGAAGCCAGTGTGGAAAAAGCTGCCAAAAACTACAGAAAAAAAAAATGGTTTTGGTCTCTATTGGTCACTAATTTACCCGTTCAAATTATATTAAGGCTTAAAGCTATGCATAATTAACAGCGTGGCCCCTTGGATTGACAGGTGGGTGCTGTTATCTGTGGCTTGTTTGAGCACCCAGGCTTCATTCAGGTCACCTCCACCAATGTTCCAAGTCTTTGCCTGTTTTTTTATTAGCCAGGAGCCAGCAGAAGCAGGACTGCCAAAATGGCAGCGGCCAAAGCAAACCGGTGGGTGATGTCACAGATACGACATCCATTCTTTATGCCACACGTCACTGGCGACCCGTGGTCCGGGTCGAGACCCACACTCTGTCCTGTCCGGACCCAGAGCCGGAAACGACACATCACTGAGTTTTATTCAGTTTTGGCGGAGATAACATTTTGACCGGCGACGGGTAGGGCGGGCCTTTACTGAATAGAACGGCAGTGACAGTGATGGAGAGAAAAATATAAACGAGTGAGGAGACAAGAGAGAGAGAATCGGACAAACAGTGAAAACCGCCAAACACCGGCTTTTAATCCGGAAAATTGCAGCCAAGTCGGCCAATAACTTGTTGTTATTATTATTATTATTATTATAACGAAAGTACTTTTTACTTATAATTTTGGTTTGAGTCTTGTTTGAGAGTCCAGGTTGCACTGAAAATAAATATTGTTGCCATGATGTTGAATTATAGCTTTGATACAATGACAATTCTGCTTCAATATATATAAAATTATTGTAATGTATAACTAAATTATAATGCAACTTAAACATGATGATGCTGCTGAAAATTTCTCTATCCGGACCTCCTTAAATCATAATTGACTACCCCTGCTTTATACAGTCTGCAAATATTCTTCTTGTTATACAAGAATGCTAAACATCAACATGTTAGCATTGACCATGTTAGCATGCTGACGTAAGCATTTGGCTCAAATCACTGCCTTGCCTAAGTACAGCCTCACAGAGCTGCTAGCATTAAATTTCATCTCAGTAAAGCAGCTTTTCCCTTTACATCGCAGAGGAAAAACAACAAAAAGTAGGACACATTTTCACCATCATGTAGCATTTCATATTTGCAATGAGTTGTGCCACAGGGAAACTGTATTTATGTGAGGAACCGTTGTGTTTTGTGCTCAAAGACAGATATGACATTCACTCTGACCCGCTTGTTGTCAGAATAATCTGCCCTGTCAGCTTTCATAAAGAACCAAAGGACACTAAAAAGAGTCCTTTGACTAAAACTAAGCCTCTTACTTGAATTTGAAGTCTCTGCTCTTTTCATGTGCTCTTCCTCTCTCTGTCTCTGCATATCTGTCTGTCTACTTATCGGTTAATCTCTGCATCGGCCTCTAACATTTTCTTGAAACTTTTTTTTTCCCGAGTAGGAAGCAAATTTGTTGTAAACATTCCTGCTTCACAGGTAAGTTAAAAATCTGTGCACAGAAACAATGTTTTCTTCCACTCAGTGCTCCCTTTGTCTGCAGCATAAGACTCATTAAATAGAAATCACTCCCTCTCTGTCTCCACTTCCTTGTGTAGGAGCCGGTGTTCCTCACAGCAACTCCTGCACCACACACAACATACATGATGCTGCTTTCATGTACTGGATTTTTTAGTTTGCCGGGGACAGCGGGTATGAGATTATGCTGTCCAGTGGATGAAGTGTGTCCAATCCCCCGCCTGGAAAAGAGATCAAGAAAAAGAGAGAGAGGCTGTGTGTGTGTGTGTGTGTGTGTGTGTGTGTGTGTAGGTGTGTATGTGTGTGTGTGAGTTTCTTTTGCTTGTGAGTGTCATTTTGAGCTTTGGACTTTTTTTTGAGGAAGTGAGGTAATTTTGGCCAGTCCTCACTTCACCCGGTTCAGTTAGTAGTTGAGGATTAGGATTTTGGATTAGGGATTAATTTTGAAATTAGGTTAAGAGTTAGGGTAAGAGTTCAAGGAAAGAATAAACTCACCTGCTCATGGAGATTGTTTGCACACACATTTGGTCTGGTTTTGTTAAAATATACAATTCTATAGAAGAAAGAAGAATAACTCTCATAAAATGGACTAGTTTCTGTTGCAACATGCTCTATTTTTAATATGTAGTTATATATTACTGTAAGGAAAAGGTCACTGTTGTGTGAGGTCCTTCATCCAATATGAACAGAAATCCCCAAAGAGACCGAGAGCACACAGAGAAGAGGATTAAGCTAAATTTGGGCTTCACAAGTAGTTTGTCTATGTGTGACCCTGTTTCCCATGTGTATGTTTTGTAGGAAACCTTACAGCACTCAGATTATGTTTGTCAGTGTACATACAGTATATTTATTTTATTTTCTCACTTAAACTTACTTTTATGTTATATTCAATTAAAACATGGCCTCAATGTTATTTCTCTCAATGACAATTCTCTCTCTCATTTCATCTAAATGACATCTGCTTGTCGCACAATATCCACTAAAGCATCATAACTATTTTTATGGCGATGTTAAAGCAAAGCATTTCATTTCTCCTGTAAAATATTGAAACATCTATAAGATGGTTTGGCCCAGATTTTGTACAGTCATTCATGATTCCCAGAGGATGAATCCCATTGTCTTTGGTGATTGCCTGACTTTTTCTCTAGTGCCACCATGAGGTTGTGGTTCATCACAATTTGATGAATTGCCATGAAATTTTGTTCTGACATCCTCTTTCAGGATGAATTGTAATAAAAAAACAAATGATATTTCCATCAGCCCCTGCTTCACTTTGTGTTTCATGCTCATTACATGCTAAAAGATCATCCATCCATCTATCCATCCATCTATCCATCCATCCATCCATCCATCCATCCATCCATCCATCCATCCATTATCAGTGTCATAGCGTATATCTGCAACATCATCATGTTGTCACTGTAAGCATGTTAGCATTTATCTGAAAGCACAGCCAGGCCAGAATACAGTCACATAACTAATAATTGTACTGTTTTTTTTTGACAAGAAAAGGAGAATTCAGTTTTTTACAGTTAAATGATGAAAAGGTAGCTGATTCTGTTGAAGGAATTTTGGACTCATGACTTCAGTATTTCTGAAATCAATATCAAAGTTAACCAAGAGTTTAAGCTGTCCAAATCTAACAACACAGAATGTGTAAGCCCTGTGCAGAATAACAAAATCAACATTATCCAGGCAGCTATTACATTAATTTCAAAATGTATGTGGCAAATCAAATTAGTAGTGCATGTAAATATATATATAAATATAGAGACAGAGTTGTTATGTGTGAGACCTCTATCTGGCCTACGGGCATCTGGGCTGCACACTCTGTCTGGGTTAATGAGTCATGATTGTCCAATCGGAGGAGTCGAGATCTAGATCAGCTGGACTGTGTCCGCTCGGCAGCTTCTGCATTTTAATAGCCAGGTTCACTGTGGGGCAGCATTTGACGCACTTCAGCACACAAATACAAACAGGAGAGAGAGTATACATACCTGCCTGAATGATGATACACATCGATGAGTGTGTTTGAAGCAGCCGGTGACACAACAGCATCAAACGACAGGATGTTCAGGATATTAGTCACCTTTTATCAAAAACATCTTCTGCCTCTGTGTTGTTAATCACTGACCTGAGATCACTGATGTCCCAAAGGCATGTGATAACGTGCTTTTACACTTGAGAAGAGTGCAGTCACACAGATTTATTTACACTTTCAGGTGTAATGTCAGCCTCATCAATGGTCTATTTGAGAGTTGTCTGTTATTACTGCTAATGTTTATTGAACAGTGACCTGCATACAGATCAGAGTTCTGGTCTGGAGGCCATGCTGCTGCAGGTGTGTGACTGCCGATGTGGCACTTGTGGAAATAAAATGAGAAAACATCATCACCTATCGTCAGGGATTAAGAGTCTCATTTGAAAACATAGAATTCTACTCTTGAGTCGAATACTGGAATATCAATTAAATTAAGCACTTGAGGTTTTTCGGAGCGATTAAGCACAGATTTTCACATGAAAGAAGACTTGTGAATCATTACAACAAGCATGTGATGGCCTGTTTACAGTACCTCTGCGATCAAAAGGATTCAAATGTTTGCATCTTTAATCATTAAGATTAATGTGCTTCATATTAAAATGTAGAATTTAAGTGAGGATATAAACAGAAGGGGATCAAAGTGTTTTTACGGGGTTCTTTGTTTTGAAGTGGGATGTTTTCATGAGCCCCTTGGGTTTTTAATATCACCTGCACAAGTTTCATTCTATTTACCCTGTGTGTGTGTGTGTGTGTGTGTGTGTGTGTGTGTGTGTGTGTGTGTGTGTGTGTGTGTGTGTATTGCCACTGTATTTTAATTGTGTTTTTCTCAAATGAATAATACTTACTAATAATACTGCTCTCCTCAGCAACACTGACGTGACAGAACTTCCCACACAGTTGAAACCTGACAAAGTTCAGCAGCACTTTAAGGTAAATCTCCACTCCACTTCCAACCTTTTGTTTAAGACAGCACTCTTATCAGTATAAGTACATTTCAAGGACCTTTCGTGGCAACGAGTGCATAAAGCTGCAGACATTTTTCACAGCGAGTATCTCATTTCACGGCGAGTTTGTGGTGTGTTTCTTTGCCCCTTGGCTGTTGGAGGCTGGAGGAGAGGTGACAGAGACTTGGAGCGTAGGTCAGGAGGTGCAGACACCATCATCGATCCCTCTCAACAGGATCCCCGGGAGCTCTTGAGTCGGAGAATACATCTGAGACGAGCATGCATATGTGTGTGTGTGTGTGTGTGTGTGCTGAACTGTCCATGTATGTGTATCATGAGGAGGAGGTCGCTGCCGCCTCACTTGCAGCGCCTCAAAATAGGATGAAATTCCCACCGCGGTGTTAGAACAAATATTAGTTCAGGGAAATGTGACGCTCAGCAGCTCAGCACTGATTTTCATGTGTAAGTACTGTGAGGCAGCAGTTTAACGTTAGATCAACATTGCCCAGAAGGAAACACAAGTCCACTTATCACAGAACTTCGCAAGTTATCACACCCAATGACAAGATTTCAATCTGCATGTTGCTATTGAGAAAGTCTCCAGTCTGATCTCATTAAGGTTATCCTCCTGGTCTATGTCAACATATTTCAGCATCTCGCCTCTAAGCACCATATCTGGAGTAATAGAAACCCATTTACTCATACCTCATTAAGACAAAGCCAAACAGCTAGTGCTAAAATACCAGCAGTGAAGCTCATCTGCATTCCAAATGTGAAATACAAATGAGAGTATGAAATCAACACTGGTGCAAGGCGTGGGTCCCCATGCTTCACTAAGCTAAATTAAAGAAATGTTTGGCATATACATGCGCACACACACACATGTGGCACACACATAATTACACCCCCCTGGGCACCAACGCATACACATATTCACACACAAACATAAATGCACGCTTGCATTTATTTTGCCTTCAGATTAAAAAGGAACCCATCAAAATTTTTCTTGTAGCCTTGGATGACTTGCAATCAATACGGAAAGTGTTGGAGCGTTAAACTGCGAGAAAATAAAGAAGAATGCCATCCTTTCTATCTCTTTTTTCTTTTCTTTTTGTCATCTCTATTGATGGCTTCAGCTTTGGTGTGGAAGGAATCGGGCGTCTCACGTCACAGCATTGATCATAGCTGTAATCATTCCTTCTTCATATCTTGTGAGTTTTCATCTCATTAACTGTTTAGCCCACTGGCTAGAAGACACCTGGAAGCAAAAGACAGCAGCCACTGACTCGAGGCTAATGTTACACACAGCATCTTTATCAGTGGTGGTGAGGCTCTAAGTACATTTCCTTAGGTAGCACTTATTTTGTGGTATTTGTGCTTTACATGAGCAGTTCCTTTTAATGCTACTTACTTCAACTCCACTTTATTTCAAAGGGAAATGCTTTCAGCTACATGACAAATGTAGCTCTGATTGGTGCCTCTTGCTGGCTTCTTCTCCATAGTAACGACTGTCAACGCTAATGGGTATTGTAGTATTTAGAGTTTGCCAAAATATCGAACAAAACATGATTTCTTGAAAACAAAGTTAGTCAGAACATAAACCTAAAGGACTCACTTGTTTCTATGGTAAGTGAGTTGGAACATTGCTAGACTTCTATGTGGTTATGTAATCTCAAGAATAAAGTTATTATATATAATTTCTACCTATGTTGATGGACAAAGTTCTGTTTGAAGACAACCAAACAGTCAACAGAGATTACCTTTATTAGGACAGAACAAAAGGTAATTTTGGGCAAGGGGTGTACGCCAAACATCAACAGCTACTGGAGAATGGGTAAACCTCCACCTGCGACGTAGGTTATAAATAATATGATCCCTGGCAGTGAAACTTCAGATGCTTTGCAAACCACCTCAGGCTTTTGTTTACGCTGAATCAAATAAAAGTCTTTATTACTCTGACGACTTTGCCTCCGTGAGTTGTGACTTTGAGTCTCTATTACCGCATAAGTAACACTGAGGATGTCATAGAAATATTTGAAATAAGGCGACAGAATAGGGAGAAACACTTCAGGAACCTCCTATTTTGCACTCCATGTTATGCTATATAAAGTTAACCCCCTCTAGACCCCACTTAAAATTCTAGAAAGTTGCTGCGGCTCACTGAAGATTCAAATGAGCATTTGTTTCTAACTGTTCAACAAACAGCTCTATCCCAAAAACAGAAGGACTATATAAGTTGCATTTGTAGCTTTTTAAGCCAAGTTTGATTCAACACAAACAGCACGAAAACGGTTGTAAAATTCATTCATTAGAACAAACTACTGTACAGTTACATGAAAAAAAGATCATGTGTGTGTAAAGGTCACCACAACTAGTCACTCCTCAATGCCGGGTAAATCCCGCTGTTTGCTGATGGTGATTATGTGATGTGATGTGAGCAAAAACACTTGAACTCACAATGTCTTCATCGCTTTCTCTGATGCACAGTGGGTTAGGATCTCTTGTAAACCAGGGGACACTTTGTAGGCGAGATCAACATAATGATGTATATTTCCAGTTCCGGTTATTGATGACAATTTTAACTATCTACAGTACAAATTTTAGGACTTTATTTTCTGTGTTTTGACATGCTGGGAATGAGTTTAAAGTGACACTATAGTAAAATATAGAAAGGGTGCTCTGGGATGCTACAGGGTTAAAAGCTTAAACTAGCTCCACCTTGAACAGCCACAACAGTAAAATGCTACTTACAGCAAAAATGATTACATCAGTAACAATCTAATACTGTAACACTCATAGGAGCTATTGCTTATTAAACAAAACATATTTTTGATACTTCAAAGGTCCAGTATGTAAGATTTCGATGGTTGTATTCACAGAACATGGCAGAAATGGAATATATGTATGTTTTCATTAGTGTACAATCACCTGTTTCGCGGGTCCTCTTCCATGGAGTCCACCATGTTTCTATAGTAGCCCATAAAGGACAAACTAAATACTGACAGGGCCTTTCACGTTTTCTGCGCATTTTGCAGCCACTGTAGTTTCTCCTTCTCATGCGAGTGAGGCAAGTTGGTTGCAATCAGTAACTAAACTGCTATACCACTAAGTTCTACACAATAATATCTTTAATGTGCTGAATTAATGGGCATGAGTACTTCTTTCATCACTGCTCTTTATTATTTATCTGAATGATCTTGAGCTGCATGAAAACATCTTGATCTGAGTTTCACAGCTGAACAAACACTTTTTGAGATTGAGATAGGCAGTATAAAGTGTCTTAATAGTTGCAACACATCCTTTCATCCAGTCAAATTGTATGAAAAAAAAATGTGATGAAGTACCTTGTATTGTCCTCTTACTGCCTGAGTCCACCACTAAGGCTGAGGCAGGTAGTTATCAGAGCGCAAACAAAGAGCTGTTCTGGATAATCTTCTCTCTCAGTCCCTGTTGATTCATTCACATTCAGATTTGACTGGTGTCTTGCATTCAGACGATTGACTACTTCAGCCTTGACTAAAAGTGATTTGTCATTGAATGATATATAATTTAGAAAAATAGCCCTCTTTTTTACAATATCAAAAACCACCATGGCACTTTCAAAGAAATATATTTTGTCCTTGCCAACTAGCATTTTAACAAATTAACAGCAGCAAATGTCATTCACATATTAATTACATATTTTGAAAGCTGAATACAGTGACATACATGATGAATACCCACTGTAAAGTCATTCAGAGTTGTGCTGCCTGGAGGCCGAAAAGCTCTTTTCACTTTGAAAAACATGTTTCTATTTTTCTGTCTTTTATGAATGTTTATTTGCCGAGCACATAGAAACCTCAACTGTCCTTTGCAATTCATTATGAAACAATAGCCTGCAGGGGTAACAAATAAATGCTGCAAATAATTCATTTAAACTAAAAGAAAATCCCATCTCAGTTCTGGCTCACTGCTAGCAACAAAGGCAGAGATAACCTGATGGCAGTGATTATAAACCATGTGCAGGAAAAGAGGAGACAAAGGAGACCCAAAAAATAATAATGTAGAATCCTGTCCTGATATCAGTGTCAAACAATTCTCAGTGTCAGTTTTACAAATTAACTTCACCATTACAAACCTTCATACAGTATAATTTACTTTAGTATTTTTGTACTTTTAATGCACTTTGCAGTCTCATCAAGTGCAGAGGTTACGAAGTGCATTTTGTCCAGACATGACTAATAGGATAAAGAATGCCAAAGCATACAATTATGTCTAAGTCTTGCAATTTGCATTTGTTATGTATAAACAGAACATAAATGCAACTACCGTACAATTATAATGGCCGCAGGAGTCAGCTCTTCATGTGACTTGTGTTCTGTGGGAGGAGAGAAAAGCACGATTTTAATGTGATTGATGTCAAAGTTTCACCATTAATTAATGCATTGTGATTTTATGACTTGGCTTGGCAACAATATAGTTCACCATATGTTCAGCACTGAGATCTCATGATGATTTTATAGCTCAGAGTAAGCAATAACCTGGATGATTATTATGTAGTAAATGGCTGAAGTGCCTTGAAAATAACAAGAGAAATACCTCTGGCTTGGTCAGTGGGCTCATCATAGTGAAAGTCACAAAAATCACAAGAAAAGGTATTTTTCTTCTCTGACAGGCACACAGATCTACTATTCTTTGAGCGCTTACTTAGAGGTCACAAAGTCATTAACACAGAGATTGAAAAGTTTGAGTCAAAGCTGTTAAGATGCAGGGTCACTGTTAACTTTAGTGTAGTCTTATGTGCAGTCTATCTGTATGAAAATAGACTGCCACTGTGTTTCTAAATCACCGCTGATCTGTCTGCTGTTGTTTTGTGTATTAGCTTGGATGCCAGCTGTCACTTTAAAGCTGCAATAATTGATTTTTGGCCACTTGACATATTATCAGATACCGAAGAATCAATGTTCTGTGTTCAATTTTTCTTCAACTTTTGGACCCTGAAAGCAGCTTTTTTGAGAGCTGAAGTGTCCTGAAAAAACGCACTAACCTAGAAATGAAAGGGGTTTTTTTTTCGGGTTTTTTTTCGGAGTCATGGCAGGACAGTAATCTTCGTTCTGCTATGTTTTTCAGATAATACTAAGCTGACTTTGTTATTGATTTAATGCAGTGATTAAAATTCAAATCCATGATAATAGCAAAAGTTTTGACTCGAATCTTAGTTTTCAAGATGATATCAGCCTCTCTGCACCAGATGGTCTCAGTTTTGTCTGTATTCAGCTGAAGAATGTTTAGGCACATCATTGATGTGTGCAGAAGAATGCATTTTGATCATAAAAAGACCATAGCTGTTGTAACTTAGTTCAAAGAATATCTTGCTGGTAGCAAGCACACTTGAACTTTATCCATGTTGCTACATATTAGTCCTTCAGAGAGACATTTGTTTGGCGTCAACACAGCATCCTCCATTATTATTTGTGTTTTGTTTTGTGGAGCATGTAGAGGCAGCCAACCTCGAGGACTTTATTAGAAAGGATGAGGTGTTGATCCTTAAACCAGAACACTTTTGTATTCTGTGTTTTGATATGAAGTGTTGCACGCATTCATAGTAAAAATTCACCTTGCTCTGTTGCTGTCACCTTTGCTAAAAACAACAAGATTAACTATGTAAATCACTGTCTAAAGAAAAAAAAATCTAATTAACAGTTCTGTAAATTATTAAAAATATTACTTAAAATAATAAATATCCTGTAAACCAGTGTGGCTCTAACCAGATGTAGCCTACTTGTATCCCAGAGTGTGCATCTGTAGTTGCAAAGGGCTGGAAAGATTGTGGAATATAGCAAATAAAAAATAAAATAAAGATTTGATTGAAGTGTTTGAGTGTTGCATCTGAGTTATTATATTGAGTCAGATGTAACAAATCTAAACACGACGCTTTCCCAAGAGTGCATAGAAACCAAGCGGTGAAAGTGATTTTTTTTTTTTTTAACTCAACCGCTGAGATGATAGTAAAGCTTGAAGTTGCACATAATTAACAGCGTTGCCACTTGACTGACTGGTGAGTGCTGTTACAGATTATTAGAGCACCCAGACGTCATTCGGTTTGCCTCAGGTCCACTGATGATCCACGTCTTTGCTGATATTTAGATCCGGAAGCCGGAAGAAGCAGTACACCCAACATGGTGGCGGGCCAATGCCGTATATTTTCGGCTTCAAAACCTTCGGAAACCTACGGATGACGTCACTCTGGCTCTGTCCATTCTTTACACTGTTATTGATAAAAACTAGCTAGCAAGTGAGAGGAGAGGAATAATGGTTATTAATAAAGTGATAAAGTAATTCACTAAAGTAATTCATTAATAAAGTAATTCACTAAAGTAATAAATAAGTTGGATGATGTGTCTGGCATTCCCACTCCCATTCTTCTCTGTGCTCTGTACACCTGTTCTTACACTATGTGTATGTATGTTTTGTGCTCCGGGTAAGATCACCTGCGAGAAGTACGTAGCATAGAGCCACAGAGGTTGCTGTTTGCTTTAAACCAAAACTGACCTTTAAACAGAGTTCTTCCAGTTTGTGACAACACGTCTGAAACGGACAATCTCCTGTTGTGTGTTATACAGTTTGTGCGAATGGACAACGAAGGGCTTCAGAGTCTCCTGGCTGTATAATTAGTGTTAATTGTCTCATCTAACTCTCTTGAGAAGCAGGCAACTGACACTGAACTCATCAAGACCAAACAAGTCAGTTCTCATCCCTCAACAGTCTGCTTTTTGCTTTTTGTAAGGTGTAAACACATGACACCATACAGTACACTGTCACTTCAGACACTTTCCTCTCACTGCGCTGTGGAAATGATCTGATTAAAACTCTTCAGGCTACAGAGTCATATTTCACCAATTCACTGTTCAAAAAATATGACACTGGGGGGGCGGCGTTCAGCTCAGTTGGTAGAGCAGACGCCCCATGTGTGAAGGCTCAGTCCTTGATGCAGAAGCCCAGGGTTCGAATCCGACCTGTGGCTCTTTCCTGCATGTCATTCCCCGTCTCTCTCTCCCCACATTCCTGTCACTCTTCAGCTGTCTCTATCAAATGAAGCTCAAAAAGGCCCAAAAAAATCTTTAAAAAATAAATAAATAAATAAAATATGACACTGGGTTTGGAAGTTATTGCAGTGAATGTAAATGTGTTTTCTGGATTTCTTGCTCTAACCTGATTTCTCCCAATAACATGATTTAATGTGTGCATGTAAATGGAGTCATTAACTCCAGAGTTAGTTTGCATATTCAAAATGTCTGCTGTTGTTTTGGTATTTCAAGCAACTGCAGTATGATTTGAAATTAGCTACAAAAGGATTATAAAAGTTCAAACTTTTCTCAGCTCATTGAAAAATAGAGAAAAAGGAAAATAGTATGACTAGACAAGACATTTCCCTACCCTCATCTCACACATGTAGGAACATACACACAAGAGCGGAACATTAACATGTAGACATGTGAATTTTATGACCATCTGCTACACCATTTCATGGAGATATAAAATGTAGCAGCAACGCTCATACATATAAACATGTCCTCATCAGGTATTCCTCCGATGCAGGACTGTGTTAACTTTCCAGACCCTGAGGTAAATTCCACCTTTGCCGTCTCTGTTTGTGGGTTCACACATATAATGTTAATTTTGTTACTGAGCTGACATTAACTCCAGTGCTGCTATGATTTGTCACAGGGGTGGAGAGCCAAAACTAAACTTCAAATGCTCTAATGAAACCCTCACACTCACCAAGCTCTCCTTCTTTTGACCCACTTTTCCCAATAGTTACTTGATGTCTTTTGAATAATGACATTGAAGTGATGGATGCAGCCATCAGTCACACACTAACATTCAAGTAGGCCACTGCCCACATAAACCCCACATTCATCAATCGCCTCATGTTGCTCATGTTATGCCAAACACAGATTGGAAATTGGAATCCAACTGACATTACAACTTGTGGACGGTGAGGGGAGTTGTGCGTGTGTTGGGATCATAACTGTCGTTATTCATCACTTAATGGTGGTCAGGTTCAAGTGAGGTGTAGGTCAGCCACTTTTCTGTAAGTCGTGAGTTGTCTAGCCGGAGGTGCACTGCTGACTTGATCAGCGCTCAAGGAGCTGTGATGGATGGCTGTGGACAAAAAAAACAAGGTCTCGTGCCATGTATTCTCAATGACACTCCGCAGTGTCACAGCATGTGGTCGTGTTGACATGGTGGCAGGTAAAGCCACTCACAAATGACAAATGATCCTGTGAAGTTGAAGGGCAAAACTGTCATAACTCATTGTGTTCATTTAACAGTGTGACACAGATATCCATCAGCTTCTCATGCAGTGAAATCTGTGACATGGATTACAGTATTACTTTTTAATCAGTTTCAGTTAGTAAAACAAGGTTAAACAAGGGACATCAATACAATCAACAGTAGGTCACCCTAGTGATTCATGTGAATGTACCATGAGATCAATTGTTCCGATTAAAAAATGTGATAATGTAATAACGTGTGCATCATTTCCCATAGTGCAACACAGCACTCTGTCTTAACCAATCAACAACCCCGATGGCTGTGAAGTGAAGCCAATGCAGAAGTGCCAAAAACTGCAGCTCCTCAAATGGCCACTTGAGGCTGGCTACAGTACAAGTCAATCTCCATAAGCCCCCATGTTAAAATGTCCAACTTCACAGCAGAAAAAAACATGTCTGAATTTCTATACAACTCACTGTTCATTTAAGGCTTAAAGTTCTGTGTAATTAACAGGTAGCTGCCATAACAGATGGCTTGTTTGAGCACCCAAGTGTCATTCAGCCCACCTCAGCTCCAAAGATGCTTCACGATTTGTCCATTTTTAGATTAGCTGGGAGCCGTCAGAGACAGAGACGACTTCACGGATACCAGGGACTCTGGAAACTGAGAGTCATCAGTTTTTATATATATATATTTTACAGTATGTCTTATGTTTCCCATTAATGTATTTTTAATTATTTTTTTTAAATATTGATTTACATGGACTGCAATGTTTAATGTATGTTTCAAGGTTCATGATATGTTTTTAAAGGTGCGTCTCCAGCTAACTTTACATTCAGTGTGTGCACGGTGAAAAGAAATCCAGCTGGACAGCCCTGGCTTTCCAAATAGGAAACATACAAAGTGGCCAAGACTGAAAACACAACCAGGATTTGTGTTAGATCCTATGCAGATGGACGTTCATCTTACTTTCCGGTTTGTCAAAATATGCTGCTGCTGTGATGTCAGCTGTAGTAGAGAGGAGAGTTGTAAGTATCGCTGTCTGGAGCTGGTTTTGCTGGCTATGGGAACATTCTTTATCTCTCTGCATGTTAGTTGTGCAATTTCAGCAACAGTTTGCAAACCCACAGCATTGCTAACGTTAGTTAAATTACTTACTGTGTCGTTCGCACTATATCATGGTATTTGTCACTGTATTGGATTTCTCCAGGACCGCTGACACCACATTTAAATGTGGACCCCGGGAAGACGAGCTGTGCTTGAGGTCACAGCTAATGGGGATCCTAACAAATAAACAAATAAATAAACCAATGCAGCTGCTCATTTAGGCATGATTTAGAGGTAATTATTAGGGTTTACGAGGGTGTACATTTGCATATGGACTGCCTACCAATATTGTGGGAGGACAGAATTGCCCCAACTAATATTTTAGCAAACGTGCTCGCATTATCTTTTCAGTGAGATCCATGTGACTATTACTTAGCTGTTGTTTCACAACAATGGACAGTGAGAAATAGAGAGACGGAGCTACCAGCTGTTTATGACCCCTCCCTTTTAGATTTTGACAAAGAATTGTATTTTTATTTAGCACTCTGCTACGCTGTTATGTGAGAGCTCTGATTAATAAATGTGATCTTTTACTTTGAAACAGCAGCCTGAGGGCTTGTGTTCATATCATGTTTTTCTCTCTCACTGTACAAACACTACAGTACATCTGAGTGCTCCCCAGAGCACTTCTGCCTGAGAAAAACAAAAACACTATATGGACACGTAATGTTGTCATTTAGCCTTTCTGATGTTATTGCATGGTGTCTCTACAGGTGAAGGGCGCACTTTTAACTGAAAGACATCGCCATGAAACTTCCAAAAGTTGATTACTGAAAATCATTTTTTATGTTACAAGCTTTCTGAAATTTTATGTTTAAATATGCACATTATTTCCTAATTCAAGATGAGCTAAATTTCATTTTGTTGACGTATTAGAGTCAAAGCTTTTTACAGAGGGAATTTTGGAGATGTCTTTATCACTCCATGAATCAAAAAACTGAGCCAAAAAAAAAAAAATCATCATAATTTTTAGGAATAAAATGTTCCACAAATCAGGCTATGAATGACATATGAATAAACCCCTCTGTGCAAACTTTCAGAATATAAAACTAAAGTTGGTGTTTTTTGATCTTTTGATGACTCTTTTGGCTAAAAAAATACACTACAATTAAATGTAGTAAAAGCCCCAGCTGGGGCCTTTCTGTGCGGAGGCTGCCGAGGCTGCCTCTTCTCTCAGTGTTTACATTGGTTCTCTCCAGGTACTCCGGCTCCCACAGTCCAAAGACATGCAGGTTAATTGGTTAATTGCCCGTAGGTGTGAATGTGAGCATGAATGGTTTGTTTCTGTGTGTCAGCCCTGTGATGAACTAGCGACTTGGCCAGGGTGTACCCCGCCTCTTGCCCAAGGCCAGATCAGCTCCAGCCCCATGCGACTCTGATAAGGATAAGTGATCACAGAAAATGGATGGATGGAAGTTTTCTGAAATTTCATGTTTAAATATGCAAACGATGCATTATCTAAAGCTAAGTTTGGGTGAATTTAGGAGAAATCTGCAGACAGACAAAGTGCAGTGAAATATAAACCTAAATGTGAATTTTGGATGCTTTCTGGAAGTGGAGGGCAAAAGGTCACTCTAAATGTCACAGGCACACATTTTTCTATTGATTTTCCTTTAGCACTGTGACAATTAAGAACATGACAGATGCAATTTAAAAACAGGAATAATCCAAAAACTCCATGTTTCAGGAAATATCCACCTGCAATATTACAGCAATATGTGGATCTAAATTATTCTTCATTTTCATTGACAGTCTCATCTAGCAACATTTAAATAAAGGTTACAGCATTAAGATTTGGTTGGGTGATTGTTGTCAGATAAAGCAAGGGCAAATTAGTCTAACAATTTTCATTATGAATTAATTTATCTTTTAAATTAGTCATACAGTCTACAAGCTTAACAAATTCCCTTTAGCAGTTCCAAAAATCAAGTGACACCTTCAAACTCTGCGTTTAGTGTGACCAATGATCCAGAAAGTATTCAATTTACAAGAATATGAACAGAGAAAAATCACAGTGGAGAGCTGGAAGTACATAATGCTATAAATGTACTGCTGCTATAAATGTACTGCTGCCCTGGGATCACTTGTTCTGAGTCTGAATAGATGCTATAAAATAATATTAATGTTTTGCATCATTTCTCTGTGTTTTTGAATATCAAACTTCAAAGATGTTGTATGTGCTAGACAGATGGCCAGAGACTGTTAAGTTCAGGATTAACAAGCAGGTTTCATGTGCAGCTGCTGACTGACCCTGTATGCAAATAATTATACAAACATTATGTGACAGATTGCAGCAGTAAAAATCTTTCTGTCTTAGTCGTGTGTTAAGAAAGTCATGCCACAGCTACAATGAACCGTTTGATTTATGATTTATACAATTGTTCTGCCTGTACTCAGACATGTTATTGGCCTGTTAAACTTGTCGTCTGTCAAAGCAATGATGAAGGCTGAAGCTCTGACGCCTCTGCACTCTGAATCAGTCTCGAAGTCTGGCTCCCTGCTGCTCACAGACCCGCTTCATACTTGGCACCAAAATGGGTGATCAGACCACAAAACTAAAACTCCAGACAGCTTGAGAGTTGTAGTGTGAACAAAAGTGCATCCGTGTAGGACTACCAGGTCGACTATTTTTTATGCTGTTTAAATTGTTTTATGCTGTTTTAAGGTCATTTATGTTTATTTATTGTCTTTCCTTACAATGTGAAAAGTGCAGAAATATTTCCACTGCAAATGAGCACGTGTTAAAAAAAATTCAGGGGTTACGAAGGTAACGCGTCTTTTAAAGTAATAGTTTGACATTTTGTGAAATGTTCTCATGAATGTTACAATCCATGAGAACCTCTCTCAGCTCATGCATACAGAGATCCCAGAATTCTGCCTTAAAGAAGACTGTCAATACCAGCTCTGCTTTTTTTCATCATAATGCTACCCCAGTGTGTGGAGTTTTAGTTCACAGCATGCCTGGCTCAGTGCAAAGGTAAAAAAATCCACCTACCAGAATCTAGAGTCTACCAGTACCTTTTTTTTAATGCTAAGCTAAGCTACTAGCTTCTGGCTGTAGTGTTATATTTACCACACAGTCATGAGAGAGAAATATATTTTCTCACCTGTCTCTCTATAAGAAAGTCAAATGAAAGTCCCAAAATATCAAACTATTCCTTTAAATTGTGTATTTTCAAATTCATTAGATAGGTCTGAACATTTAATACTTAAATAAATATATAATATAAAAACCTTTAATGATTTTATTACCTAAATACTAGGCAAACATTGTTCACATACATTCTCTATTTTGAATGACCATTGATTCAGTTCATTCAATAATTGTATTATTATTATAGTAATAAATTCTACCTCATACAGGTGTATGATCTATAATAGTATGAAATATGAAAAAATATTATGGTAAAGTATGCCTTCATTACACCAGCTCTGCTTTTTTGTACTGAACTAACACTGGCATAATGTGTCAGATAGCATGGGATTCAAAAGGAGAGGAAATGTTTTAGTTTAAACCTTTACTGTAGCTGTTGTTTTCTGTCAGTACTGGTTTGCTCAGTCTTCTCTAGAAAGGGCTCTCTCTGGTGAAAATCGAACTGTATGTTTTATTTTTAACTTCTGTTTGTCACTTTGATACAAACCTGACACCAGAGAACAATTTAGGCAATAAAACAGATGTTTCCTCAAATTTAGAAAGATGTCATTTCTTCTAGCATTCTAGTAGATCATTTGAAGAGACAAGAGAAAACAATGGACTGTATTTTTTCTTTTTCTTTTTTACAGATTCTTGGGACAGATGATATGGTCACAGTTGGTTAAAGACAGAACAGTGTCATCCAGGCAAACATTTTTAATGAGAGACAAACCAAGACGTGGTTGAGAGGTGACTGAATACTGCCTGTCTGCTGATGTGTAGCATAAAGGTTCTTGTTACATCTGTGTTCATCTGTGCATATGTGTGTGTGTGTGTGTGTGTGTGTGTGTGTGTGTGTGTGTGTGTGTGTGTGTGTGTGTGTGTGTGTGTGTTAGAGGCTTAATTTACAAATAAAAAACTGCAGTGGGGTTTCCAAATTTAGGATTCCTTTGCAGATGACCAAAAAATTAAATAAAATAAATGTCAGCGGGCTATTTTGTCATTTGCACCTGCTGGTTTTCTCTGTTCCAAGGAAAATGTGGCATCTACGGGAGACACAGTTGCTGACGATTTGACAAGTATGACATTTACAAATAAATCTCTGGGGGCTGTGAGGAAGCACAGACACATTTTCTTTCCTGACAAACTTTGATGAAAGCCAAAAAGACACAATTGATCCTCTCCCGCTGTGTGTCTTGGCGTTTGTGTCGACATCTGTTTTCTGTGTCACTTTCCGTCTTGTCACTTTGTGTCTTCTGTAATGCTCACCTTCAGGCTGGTGGACTGATCTGTGTCCATGTAAATCCTCTACGTCCACTCTGCCAAAGCAGCTGAGAACAAGGTCTTGATTGTTTGTGTTTTTTTTCCAGAGCTTGTTTCACCAGATGGCTTCCTCTCCATTATAACAGGAGCTTTCTCATCATTGTTCCCTGGCTTTTTACATCTATTGTAATCACACAAATTAGAAGCTTTTTTTTTTTTTTTTTTTTTACATGCAACCCTTTTAATTTCCTCTATTCTGATATATACTTGGTCAAAATCTGGAACTCTAACCTAACAGTGTGGTATTAGTACATTGTTTTTTTCCAAAGTCCATTAAACCCAGTGGGTTTTAGACAGGTAGCCCTGTGTGTTATCAATACATAAAGATAGATAAAACAGCATTCATATGATCACTGGAAAGCCAATCAAATGAAAGATGCCAAAGGAGCAGTGACGGCCTCCAGGATTGTTTCCAGAACATACATAGAATGTCCTTTAGAGAAAAAAACCCACTTTTCTTGGCAGAGTGGCTGCTGTGTTTTGCAGCACGCTTTTACCCTGTAATTTCTTCAAAAAGCTTTTTCCTTTCGCATGTGGCGTTATGTGGCTCCTTGGTTGAGTTCACTGTAATAGTGAGAAAGACTTAAAATTGTCAGGAAATGATCAGCAATGCATCAAATTGATCACTTTAAGAGCAGGAAGAAATGTGAAATTATATATCAGGAGATGCAAAAGAGCCATGTTATCCCAGACCCACCGGAAGAATAATTTACACATAGAATATGAGGCTTCATTGATGTGCTGTAATTGTACACCACGTATGATAATGACATTCCTCTGGAAATTTGTGTCCAGTCTAACCTGCGGCAGCAGAGGTGGCCTTCATAGTGATCATATGCATAAACATGCGGAACAGAAGCAGAACATTTTCTGTATCCAGAACATGAGATCGGATTCATTACAGATTTAGAAAGACCTCCTCTCCAGCAATCTGTCACTCCAGACAGCAACTGTACTGCCATCTTCCTCGCAGTAGGGAATGCAGGGAAAGATGCGGTCATGTGACCATGTCCCCTTGCCTAGTGCCATCTGGAGACACTGTCAAATACAGACTGACTTCAGTGATTAGAGTTAGATCTGTGGCTAAACAGCCACATTCTCTCTTTTTTTATGGTAATGCATGGGCTGGCCATGACGTTCGTCCGGATGTTCAGAGTTCATGTAGAGGAGCGACCTTGACCCAATCTGTCAATTACACAGTCCCCATGAGCTCAACATGTTTCTTCACCTTTCCTGCTGTGCTGTCAGTTCAGGATAAAAAATAAGGCAGAACATGATTAGAGTCCATGAAATATTCCAAATGGCCTTCTGCTTATTGAATTGTTTTGTTTTTGTAGGTGTTTTTTAGTTTTTTCAACCTTAAGACCAAAGCACACTGACATGTGGTGTAACTAATCATCGCTTACACACAAAACTCACCAGGGAGTGGTGTAATTATGAAATCCAAGAGAAAAATACAAACCAGGCAAAGAGCAAAATAAATGCACTTTATGTGTTTATGGAAAGAGCAGCAGCAGGAAATGGAGGCTGGACAATCCCACTTACACTGAGTCACTTCATGCTTCTTGAGGTTGAACAGATAGCTAAAAAAGTCTCAAAAAAGTGTATCCAAGAAGCACTCCAGAAGAATCAGGAGGTGGTTTCTGTTATTGCATCTAGATGCTGAAAAGGTGTTAATGCATCCATCCTCCAAGTTGCATTCACAGTCATTATTTCTCCCACATGCAAGTACATCAGCAAGCAGTTTCTGGAAAAGGTCACCGACAGGGTCTGTCCTCTGTGATTGTGTCCCCTGAAACTAAGCACAGAATCAGCTACTGTGCTCCATAAAACACTAAATTTTACAAGTTATTCTTCATCTGGCTTTTTTAGTTACTAAACATCTTCAGGTGCATTATCATCACCACTCAGTATTCCACCAATTGCCATTGGTAATCAGACTTATGATCTGGCCAAGAGCGACACATGTATACCAAAGTGTATGAAATCAGATCTCAAGACTTAAAAACTTGATAAGTGATAATGAGGCTTCAGATCTCTTGGTTAACACAGCCTGCAAATACAGTAGAAGGTTTTATACAGAGTAACAATTAAAATACTAACTGCTAAGATTGCAGTGTAAAGGTGACTGCTTTATCTTACAGCTCACTAACTCTGGACTCACACCATAATAAGGGAGCTTTCTCACACGTTCTCAGTGCTTTGTCCTGATTGTAGTGTGGTAATTACTTCAAACTACCGGTCATTACCTCAACTGGAATTACCCACGTATGCAATTAAAAAAATCCTCAGGCTGACAAAATGTACATGCCAGTAGTTGAATCAATGCATAGCTTGCAACACTTTTCTTAATACTGTATGTTGTCCAATAATGTCCCTCAATAAAGTTTGTATGTGAGTGAAAATATACATATTTGGCTCCTTAAAGCAACACTGCATAGAAATTGGTATTTTGCAATTTAGCGCCCCCAGTTTCAGAGCGCAATACCACTGTCATAAATGTGAACAGCTGTACATGTACATATATGATTATATTACTTATGATCAGCCCAACGTCATGCAAGTGCAACAACACAACACATAGCAGCCAGCTAATATTACTTACTAGTTCAACAGCAAGAAGCTCAGCTCGTCGTCTGTCTTTCAGCCTTTTATTTTACAAAGATTTCACCAACGCTACATTGCACATTTGCCCAGCTCTGGATTCTGCACTCCCCCCCCAAAAAACCTCTTCTCTGCGGTCAAAAACGCCTGCGGTATAAACACTCCCCCAGTGCTCTGAGCTCACAGTACAGCTCATAAACTGAGCAGCCGGAGGCAACAAAGTTACATAGTGCAAGAACAGGCGTACAGGGTGCAGAGAGGGATTGAAAGAAACACCATTCACCTGATTACACATCAGGGTAGCATCAACATGATTTAAAATCTGTTATTTCATGAGAGAAACTTTTACTGTTTATGATATGATGGACATAAAACAAAACAGTTTTAATCATCGTGGCATCTATATTAGATCCCAAACTGTACCTTCAACGGTAACCTCCAGCAACCAGCACTTCACATATATCTAATTAGTTTAATTTGTACAATAAGCAGCGCGTTGGCTGGGAGGGGTGACTTCCTGGAATCTCTGCTGTTTGATTAGAAACTAGGTTGTTATCTTTGGACAGAGCCAGTGCAACTATTTTCCTCCTGTTTAAAGGTATTACCAAAAAATCTACTTGATTTGATTTGATTACGTTTATATACTAGCTTTGGCTCTGGGGATCCATCATATTTCAAAAATATCTCAATGCACATAAGGATCTAAAGTGGCATTATGTATTCAACATTTGGTTTGCCAGCAGCTTGAAAAACCACAGCAGTGAAAAAGGAAAACAAATGTTTGTTTACAGTCCCACATATTTGATACAGGAGGACACAAATAAAGTATAAAGTGGATTGTCTGCATTATATCATTCCAGCTGTGTTAGCACCATTTAAAACCAGCATGCTGCTGAAGTAAACATGATCAACGCAGCTCCAGTCTGCAGCAGTTAACAAGGATAAAAATTACTGCTCAGGTGTTCTGCCTATGAGAGAGCAGCTGGAAATAATGAGGATATCTCATATAGAAGGAGTGTGGATAACAAAGTAGAAATCAACACATACTGTAGGTATCATTAGTCTTTCAAGAAGCACCACCAGGGAAATGAAAACATATAAAACAAAGTAGAAAGTGACATCTATTCATCTGAGCCTCTGAGAACTATTGACAGAACAAAAGTCTATAAATAGAGAAAGGTTAAGGTTCAGGTGCACTCAGCACTCGGCGTCTCTCTCTCTCTTTCTCTGTGCCTTCAGACCTGTGTTCAGCCCTGAGGCTTAGATCTTTGAGTCTGAATCAGGGCAAATTATGATAAGCCTGGGGCTTATTTTGTACATGCAGATTTTCCTATTTCATTGTGGGTTTATACTGTGGTTTTTAGAGAATGGGTGGAATTGTGTGCTGAAGATAGGGGAATTTGAATTTCTCTCAATAGTTCATTTTTATTATCAGGCAGGACTTAATTTTAGGTGGCCATCTGCACGGTGCTAATTAGTTCTTTCATTGTATCTTGTTGCATAAAGACACCAATTGAGTCATCTTGGGTCAGAATTGTTCTTATGCCTCTGAATATGCTGTTTACCTCCTTCAAGTATGAAGAGCAGAAAGCGGCTCACCCTGCAGGGGACAACATTGTTAAAAAAACATCTATCTACAGAAACGCATTCTGTATGTGATTTCCCAAGGCATGATTTCCCTGTTCTAGCCCTGCCCCATGCTATTTGATTATAGCTTATCTATCCTGCACAACACGGCAAAAATCAAATTGGATTGGGTTTTATTGTTTGCACACAGTCCACCTGCTACACAAATAAACTACAGTCTGATTTGGCACAGACATATGATCCCTTTCTCAGTTGATTGAGTGAACATCTGAGTCCTTGTATTTGAACGCCTCCAACTTTAGTAATCTTTCAACATGATAAGCACGACTCAGGGAAGAACAGTTTTATCCGTGATCTTAAATTTTTCCTGTAAAGGAAGAAAAAAATATTGAGCTTTTTTTTTGCCTTACAGTATTTCTGTGTTTCTTCTCTGTATTAACATTTACTTGCTTTGGGATTATATATAGTACAGTGGCTGAAAGAGATCAACATACTGCAGTTTAAGAAAACACTCCCAAATGAAGAAAACAACAGGCAAGTAAAAGAAACATCTTCCCCACTTTGACAACACATAAAGGAACACACTGCGGATGTAGAAAACACTGCAGATTGGTGCAAAAAACAACAAGAATTCAAAGTTTAGTTCCTGGGAACTGTTCTTGACAAATCAATCCAAACTCAGTCCCAATCAGGGTATGGAGTTTATGTTGTCATGTTGTCACATTTTCTTACATCCAAGCTCAGTACAACTGTTATGATATGATTAATACATTTTCTCACAAAACCCAGGGTTAAAGTACCAGAAAAATCTTGTTAGTGGCTCTTCAGTTTCTTCAGGAGAGGAGGGACAGTAAAAAACGACTGACACGCTTAAAAGTCTGCCACTCGGCAATAATGTTAAAAAGGGAACTGACAGTGTTGACTTTAGTTTGTATAAGGTTATTTCACGATTCAGATTTTTTACGTGATTTTATCAGTTAGTCTCATTGAAATCAAGATGTCTTTTGCAAAGAGAGGCCTGAGCACAGAGAGACAAATAGAACAGAGATACTGTAAGACACAATCACACACAAACGAATAGTGTCAGAAAAAATCACTTGTATCTCTAAAAAGGTTGAAAATTAAAAGTTTAAATGCATCCAACGGGATGAAACTTTTAAGTTTGATTGCCTTTTGAAGCTTGTTCCACTTTTATGATTCAAAGTACTTTAAGGCAGTCTTTACAAGTTCAGTATTTACTCAGGGAAATCGATAGTTACCCCGTTCTTCCCCGATCTAGTCTGGTGAACAGTGGTTTTAAATTTGAGAGATGTGATGTACTGAGGCAGTGTTACTTGGATACATTTATAAACAGCTGTCAGATATCATTTATATGACATTATTGGAGATATTCACAGTGTAGCTTCTACTAATCACCAACTCTTCCATTAGTGTTGGAACTCAGTTCTGTTGTCTGTATGATTTACAGCATTGCTGTATTCGCTTGTGTTTTCCTATTACTATCAGCTTGTAAGTTGTTAGCAGTTGTGTATTTACACATCTGGCAAATACAGAGCAACATTAGCATTCATTTGGAGCTGTTTTTCAGGCCTTCCGTTCGAATGCTAATACTCATTTTCTTTTTAGCTCTAGTTTTTGGTCTGTCTATGGTTTGCTAACCATAGACAGACCAGTATGTGTGAGGTCAGCCACAGGTCTCTAAAGAGCTGAAGCTCAGAGTGTGGTGGCTCTGGCCACTCTTGGCAGTCCCGTCTCTGCTGTCTCCCAAAAAGTCTAAAAATGGGCAAGGACGTGGATCATCGGGGGAGTTGAGGCAGGCTCAAAGATGCCTGTGTGCTCAAACAAAAAAAGAAATTCAAACTCAGTACAGTTGTCATGAACGTGAAAATTTGTTTTTTGTACCAGGCTGTAAACATGTTCATTTCTGCTGTGAAGTTGGGGACATTTCAACATGGAGGTGGAGACATGGAGACTGACATGTTCTGTAGCCAGCCTCAAGTGGCCGTTTGAGGAACTGCACTTCTGCATTGGCTTCACTTCACAGCCACTGAGGTTGCTGCTTGATACTAACCCATGTTCAACAGCAAGTCACTAACAGCTGTAGCTATTCGGTGCTGGTACAGTGGGTTTTTACAGGTTTTTTCTGAAACAGATACCTGATGTGTCTGACAATGATGCCAACAAGAGCAGGGAGAATGAGCCAACAGTAAAGACAGTTGCCATAAAATCGAAACAGCTGATTAAAGATAGTAAATTGCGTCAAGAGTTGGTTGTAGTGTTGTTAATATATTAAATATAGTAGCTTTAATTAGCTTGTCGTTTTTTCAGCTTTTCCTCTAAATGCAGTGTGTAGTCTAGAGATGTTTCACTCAGTTGTGTTTCTGCTTGCTTGTGTCTTCGCAAGTTGCAGTGCGTTGAATTTGGTTACTGTACATAATGTTTTAGCAGTGACAAATAAATGTCTGTAATTAATACCCCAATCACTGTCATCATACTGTCAGCATAGATGGCACATTACCCCCAGAGACCCCTCACCCGCTCACCACGCATTACATGTTGCCAAACTAGGCCCCTTAAACAGATGAGATGTTTGTTTCTGTGAACCCACCAGGAGCCACTACCACTCGCTGCTGCAGTGAGGAGGGAAAATAATGACATGCCATCTGATAATGGCTGCATTGCGGACAAACTAGCCCTTTTAATGGATTTATAATTAATGCTTGTGTGTTGGCTGATGCCACTGATGGCTGCGGAGAGGCAGGATAATGTTCTGGAACTACAAAGTCATTTTAGATCAGTGTGGATCAAGCCGAGGCCACAGAATCAGAGATAAGAGGTACATTTTTATTCCATGAGAGGTGCTGGGCTGGCAGCTGCAGCCCAGAGAGCTTTCTGTCCCTCTTCCCTTTCCCCTTCATCTCTTATACCTCTCAGTCAGGGCATTAGAGGCCAATGACTCTCCAGGCTACTCAATACTTACCACTTTAAGGACTGGGGGTCATTATTGTTCACGTTTCTGGGGTCAGTGATTCATACCTGGACAACACAATCATATAATTGGTCTGTGCAAGTGGCTGAAATGTTCCATTCAATAATCCTCTGTATCAGGATTTGTTATAAGCAGAGTCAGATAAGGGACTTTGTGTATTGAGGTCTGAGGTTGTATTCTGGGCTCCCCCCTCACTCAAAAGGGTCTTTTTAATGAGCAAAGATAAAAGGCACAGACAAAGACAGAGAAGTTTTTTGTAGCCATCTGGTGTCCCGTGGTACTACATACTGTACAAAGACAGACTCATGGGACTGGCTGATTCTTTGATATTGTTGAGACTTATTTAAAATGCTGTTGAGCATTTAAATTAAGGTTAAATAGAGCAGTGCTTCCCAAAGAGGGTGCTGCTGCACGCTAGGTTGCCTTGAGGACCATGGGTGCCACAAGATTTATCACATTATTGTTTTCTTTGTAAAATGTCACCACATCACAGCATAAAATCTGCATTTACAACATTTTTATTAAGTACATGTCATAGTAAATAATATTAAAGCAAAAGACAAATCAAAATAACATGATTAAAAACAAGAGAGTACATACCACTGGAAGTTTATCATTTAAACAAAAGAAATGTTTTATTTAATTTTTATGGAGTTTATGTGTACAATTCAAAACTTATGTCAAGTAATATCAAGTAGACCATACTTACAAGTAGTCATAGCTAAATGTATATAATTAATAACAATGCTATGTGCATAATTTGACCAAAAAAAAATAAACATTAGAACCTTTAAGATGCTTACTAATCTACAAGCTGTGAACACAACATTTAATATTATCAAACAACCAATCTGTAGGATTTAGTGGCACCTATGGGTGGACTGGTTACTGATTGCAATCGATCGTGCTTCACTCTGTCTTTCTGAGCATGAGGGAGAAAAGACCCTGTCTAGAACCAGTGCTTAGTTTGTCCGTTTCTTGACTGTAAAAACATGGTGGTTCAAAATGGCAGACTCTGTGGAAGAGAACCTGTGGCACCTGGAGATACAAAAGGCTAACTGTAAAGTAATATGATAAACTGATAGACATATATACACATATGGCATATGATATGGCAAACGTGTCACCAAACAGTTACATATTTATCCAGCAGATACGGAGCAACATCAACATTAATTTGGAATCACATTTCTGGGCATTTAATGAATTGAGTGTGCCTGAAAGAGCACACTATATACTATTCACCGCACTTATTATTATTATTATTATTATTATTATTATTATTATTATTACGCACTTTTTTTGGCTCGCTACTCCTCCCGCAGTTTTTGTCACGCATACACAAAAAAGGTATCAAAATGTGCGGCTCTGCCGGGAATCGCCAAAAACCACGCCAAAAAAATGAATGGGTGTGTATCGGAAGAATGTTCGAGAGCTAGAGTGGAGAGGGAGAGAAAAATTTATACCAGTCAAAACGTAGGAAAATTCGAGGTGGTCGCAGTGATAACACTGCTGAAGCTGTCAGCTTTATAGTTTTGGGGTCAGACACAAAGATGCGCCAGCAACACGCATCTACTGCCAAATCTACTCCCATGTTAATTTGAGAAATTGAAAGAGAAAGAGAAATCTTCCAGAAGGAGCAGGGAGCACCTGTTCTTTCTCTAACTCCCGAGGCCAAAGTTTATACAATTTTCACCTGAAAATCGGCAAGGAAATTGTCCACGAGATGAGGATGCTGATGGTCATTTCGGCTTTTGGTTTGCGGCACACCTTTTTTGGCATTTTTGGCCACCTTCGAGGGGCTTCGTTTAGAGATTTTCTGTGTGTCTCAGGGGAGAGACTCTGGCCTGCAGCTGACCCTGGTTGCTTGGCAACCTCAAGCCTGCCTTTGACTAACTTTATTGAAGGCTCTGTATGATATCAATGACTATCAAGACTACATTTTTAATGTCGGCCATTTTATCCTTCTCTCTTTCTCTCGCAAACACAAACACAGACACATAGATAGAGAGACAGGCAGACACACACACACCACACACAGACAGCCAGACAGGACAGGCACACAAGCACACACACAAAATAAGAGCCCATTAAAAAGGCAATGACACAGCTTGTTGTATTAATCTGAATTTGCTGAGCAGTGTCAATAATAATGTATGGGGGCGACGGGGCCAGAGTCAGGCACACTCAAAATTTCTTTAGAAATTTTTCTAGTTCAAGTGTGATATTCACTCTCCTTTTAGTTTTAGTTTTGGTCTCTGCAAATCCCTTGCAGAATATTTGGTTCTTTATCTGACTGTCTGCTCTTTGGTGCTGGGCAGGTAGTGTACAGTGATGAGAGTGTACCAAAGCATTAAAGCTGCAGGCTAGAAAGACAAAAAAAAAAAAAAAGCTGAAAGACGCTTGAAAGCTCTGTAGAGCTGAGAGTTACTGGACAGATATGATGTGATGGACAGATAGTGTACCTCATTTTTTGAAACAGTTTATACTCATTTTGGACTCTCTGGTACATGATTCATTCAACAAAATGGTTTGCAAAATTCACTGATTTCAGTCAGAAATTCCACTTTTGCTGTTTTAAATGAGCTCTAATGTTCCACCAAATTTCACGGAAATGTGTTAATTGATTTAAAGGCAATGACAGGTAGACCACCCTAAAATTACAGTCAAAACGAAGAAAAAAAAACAAACATGCTTTTCACACATCAGTAAAACTACCCATCTGACACAGAATTTACATTTTCATTTTGATTAAATTCCTAGCTTTGTGGTTTGATTAATGTTTACTTGATGAAGCTGGAGGCACAAACGGCTGCAGATGTGACATACTAATTTGTATTGATCCATTTTTTACATGATATATTGTGCATGTATTGGTTGGATTGTGTGTGTTACAGGCTGTAGATTGTGTTATGTGCTGTAGAAGTATATACATTGTGTGCGTGTGTGCATGTGTACACTTGTAGGCACACACTTTTTGTCTTGGCACACAGAACTTATCTCTGCCCCTGAATCTCAAATATCTCCTGCTTTTCCACATAAACTTATTTTCAGAGCTTCCGGATGCTGTGCCCTCCTTTGATGCACAACAGCACGCTCACCCTTTTTATGAAGGAGTGACAGATGTGCAAATGTTTCCCTCTCTCATCTGTCTAAGTCACGTCAGACTGAAATGAGGAGCACCAGTGTCAATGCCGGTCAGTGAAACTCAGTAAATATTTAAGACGTATTCACAGCCTTTTATCCTGTGTTGTTGAAACAATAATGTCAGCAGAGACCCTCGTCCCTCCTGACTCAACTTCTAAGAGAATATGTGTACTTCATCTACATGACTTGCCACATTTCAGCATATGAGATAGAACGTTGCATCACTTAACTTCCTCAAAACAGCTCAAAGGCTTCATCACTTGACGGGTAAGAGCGCATTGCTATGGAGTACAGCAGTGACACGAGTCTGTAATATGAAATAGGATTTTTTAGCAGTGATGGGATGTGTTCTTGATGATCAGTGCTACGAGTGGAGGGTGCGGAGAGTGTAACACTTACCCAGCCCACATCTGCCCATCCAGTCTGAAGGTTTTGAACAGACAACCTTTGAGTTTCTGCACAGCTTCTTGCACCTCTAGGCAGCCGTCAGTCATCTTGTTTTCTATTCATGGTATTACATTCCAGCATGATGCATTCAAGAAGCTCCCTTTGGAGATCCTTTCTAGGACACACACACTTCTTCCTAGATCAAAAAGACTACAGCAACAATTTGGCCCTATAGCAAGCATAGAAAACGCTTTTGTTTCAACTTTTTCCTTATGATGAACAAAGGACAAAAAACTAGCGGGGCATAATTCCAAATGTATCACTTCAAACATTTTTTCACAGAACACAAATGTGGATCTTATGTCTATAGATTTTATATTAGTTGCTATTTGAACTTCTTGTGCTCAAATTGTACAACTATGAACATGTTTTGTGTATAGTTTTATTTTTACTTTTTACATGTCTAACCTTGAAATGAGGGACAACAAAATCTCTGACAAAACATGGATGTTCTTCCTCATTTTTTATTTTTAAAAATTTTAAAAATAATTTTTTTGGCCTTTCCAAGCTTTATTTGATAGAGACATCCTTCAGCACACAGATTATATTTTAAACAAGATCAACTAAAAGCTTGATGGAAACCAAAATCCACAGGAACATTAATTTGGTTAAGTTTAGCAAGGTTATCTTAGTTTTTAGTTATACGTTAGATTATTTTAGATCAAGTCATACCAATTTATTTCTCTTCAAAGGACAGTAGAGCAGACAGAGGGGTTGGCAGAATAGAAATTTAATAACCACTTACTTTAATAAACAAACTTTGTGCACAAACACAATACAACCTGATACTCTTAGCTAAATCAACATTCATTTCTTGGCCTAATTTTGCTCATTTGCATTTCAAACTGCACCATGCAATATTTTCATTTAAACAATAAATCAAATGACTGTGTAATGTGAATGAGGAACCATGTAGTGACAAACCCAGAGAGAATTATAACCCAAATCTGCAGTTCCCCTCAGGTCTACAACGCGTTTTAGTGTCTTTCAGCTCATTGCTTTGATTTAATGGCACAGAACTTTACTGTGTTGACTCAGTGTCTCATCAGCATCATTTTGATAGCAGGCAGATGTTTTTAGCAAAAAACACCCACTTGACACCCACTGTACACTACCTGCTCTACCTTCACCTGGTAGAGCGTACACCCTATGTATAAAGGCTCGGGCAGTAGCTCTCTCATTCCCCACCTAGCTGTCACTAGCTCTCAACGTTACTGTGTATCTGCGTGGTTTGCCATATGAATTTATAGGGAGATGATATGACAGTCTACTATTTACATGTTTCTCCAAGTGGCCAAAAATCTTATTTATTGCACATTTAAATTCAATTAAGCAGTTTTGTCTCAGTAAGAAAGCTCTTACAGAAAGAAAATTACCATTACTGATAAATTCTTAACTTAATTTGAGAATTTTGTGGTGAAAAATGTCATCGAGGAGGGTGACTTTGATAAAAGTTTTAGAAACTTAACACAATTAGAATTAATTGTAATTCAAAATACTGTTTTGGGCCAACTTTAGTGATATGTAGTATAATAGTCCTATACTTTATTAATCAAACTATTTTTAGCTGCTGTACAACACATCATAAATTCTCTATGTCATATAATGACAGGCCTTGTATTAGAAAAGCTCAATTAATAATCTTCTGATTAATTGAATATCTCTTCAGTCCAATAAATCTGTACATAAATAACGCTGCAATTACATATTTGACCTTTAAGGAATTTTAAAACAGTGTTGGATGTCCCAATTTTCTTAAGAGTATGACAATAATCCCACATTTATCTTTTTGATGAAATAAAGCCTTTTAGGCTTGGCACTAATTATTCTAAAGTTGCACCCATAACATTACAGATACTGTATATGTACAGCTCCCACGCAACTGTTTTTATCATTTTCTATATTACACTTCTTTTGTAATGCCTTATATCAAAACAGCACTCCATTTTCACATAAATAAAATAAATTACTTTAGAGGCTGCTTGAAGCACAGACATATCTCTCTGTAGAGAAACCCACGCATGGTAAGGTTTAATATGGAAACTTTATATCTGTTGTTGTTTAGACTCAGAGGCTGATTCTAAATAAGTTAACTTACAGAAGATCAGCCTCGCCTTGTTGTCTACCCTTGCCTCAGTGAGTAGAATCTAAAACAGACATGCGTGATAGAAGATGGGCAACTCTGGGAAACAGCAGGAAAGATTTATTACAGTTTGTTGAAAGCTTAACTAGATATCTGGATTGCTTTAATTTGTATAAGCGTGTGGTCAAAAGCTGTCAAGCTCTAAGTATAGCCTTCAGTGTGGGGTGAAAAGTGTAATTGTTAAATCAGTCTGACTGAGTCAAACAGCGCAGCAAACATTACTGACTGCATGCAAAACGTGTCTTGTTTATCAGCTGTCAGAAAGTACTGGCTGTAAAAAAAAAACACATCACATTCTGATTTAGGTTTCAAGCTGATCTATTGATCGTTCTCCCTTCTTCTGTCAGAGAGTGATATGGCTGCATTTTGAACATCTTTACAATTGATCTATTCCTCCTTTAGATAGCAAACACCTGAATTACTTATTCATTACTCAAGTGCTTGACTGACACGCAGTTTGAAGTACTGGCTAATTCACTTTGCCAAAAAATCTATTGGGCACAAACTGACATTTTCAGGATGAGTGGTCTCAGCAAGTCTTTTGAATTGAATAGAATGAGTATTCGAGGCTGAATGTTTTTCCTGCCCGTTAATTAGTTCTTATAACAGGAATGTGGGAAAGCAAGGGTGTCCTCTATCACAACCAGAGTTAATCCCCCTGAATATTAGGAGGGAGGTACCTCAACAGGTCCCTCGTGGGCTCACAAGAATACCAAAGATGGACTTTTTGAAGTGAAGAAAAATGCCTCACCTATCTAATTTCCTGTTTTCTGTGATAGTGGTTTTCTCCGTTGAGTAAAGTAAATCACGTCAAATGGTGGGCCCCTCTTCCTGCACTCCCGCCACGCACACAGACAGAGAAACAAAGAGAGAAGAAAGAAACTGGCTGAGTGATGCACAAGTCATCAATTCATAAGTGTGCTCCGATGCGTTTCTGTCCTGTGTCGGCTCAGTTGGCCAGGCTCTGACTTATACAATGGGTAAACCACCCAGAGTGTTGTTCTTTTACCCTTGACTTAAAACAGAGAAGATTGTGTCCTGAAGACAAATGAGTCTGACTGCTGGCACAGAATGAAAGGTATCGTTTAATCTTGGCTTGGGATAAAATCTAAGTGGGTTAATTAGGGCAAAACACCACTCCTTACACCACAGGGAAGATGTTGTGATGATATATCTTAAAAAGGGCACGATATGAGATGCATGGTTATGGGGATTATTTGCATAGATGCTTTTCACATTTGAAATGTAACCTGATAAACAGAAAGGAGATGCATCATTCACCAACAGGTTTGTGGTCCAGCAGCTGCAGACATGTGACCTGATAAATCAAATGTCCAACTTGTCTGACTTTTCTTGGATAGACTAACAAATGATGCCTGGACAGGCAGTGTCTGAACTCTGAAACAATTAACCTTTGTCACTTATTTGCCTTTTAGAAAGAATTTCATGGAGGATTATATTACTGCGAAAACGAAAGAGCACTGTTTAGGATGATGGATATGTCAGTTTTCCAGGTATTTGGCTATAAACAAAAGTATTAAAGGTCCAGTGTGTAGAATTTAGTGGCACCTAACAGTGAAGTTGCAGATTGCAACCAACTGAATACTCTTCCACGTCTCACCCTTTCCTTCCAAGCATGTAAGCAAAAAACAAAACAAAAAACAAAACAAAACAAAACAAAAGGCCATATCTAGATCACTGTTTGGTTTGTCTGCTCTGGGCTACTGTAGAAACATGGCAGTTCAACATGGCCGACTCCATGGAAGAGGACCCGCTCTCACTGTAGATAAAAAGGGCTCATTTTATGCAATGAAAACACAATTATTATTATTTTCAAGTGATTATACATGAACATGTGTAATGAATGTCATGGAAATCCATCCAATATTTAGTGAGATGTTTAACTCAAAACTACAAATTGCGTGGGCACCATCAGCCAGTCTGTCAAGTGTGTGAGATATTTGGCAGGATAATTTTGATCTTCTGAGGTCAAATGAAAGGTCAAGGTATAACTGAAGTCTTTAGGAAGTATTCTCTCTGTACCATGAATATCTGTCAGATATTGTCAAGACATTTAACAAAAACTGTCAACCTCATGATGGTGCTAGAAGATCATGCAAGTCAGGTCATTTCTTCCTCTGGATATCAGTCCATTGAGACAGCAGTCTGAAGCAGAGGGATCCTGACAGGTCGATAGTTAACACACACGTACAGATAAACCATCACTGTGCAAATCTTGAGTTTACAGTTCCTGACTTGCATGACTTTGATATGTGGGAGAAAACTGCAGCACCTACACACAGAAAATCCATGTGAATACAAGAAGAAAATCCATTTATTTAAGTCTGTATGAACTCCTATTCATGTTAATGACCTTTGTGCACACATACAGTATAAAGTAAATGTAGTTGAGTATTCTGAGCATGTGGGTGTGAATAATACAGTTTGCCAGCTGTCCTTTAACCTCTCATGTTTAGGCTTTGGCTATGAATCACCAGGTACAGTATGCTGTTCCGGGTACAAAGCACAATACAACAACATTTAAATGATACAGTGTGAAAACAATGACTACATCTGTGACATATTACAAGATATATTTGATATATTTCTATAGCTGCTGCTGCTGGTCCCCAACATGCATTGAGCTACATCCTGGCACACCGCGGTAGTTACAGGGCCAACCAGATACAGATATAAAAGAATGGATGTTGTGTCTGTGATGTCACTCACAGATTTCTGAAGAACTGTTTTGAAGCGTGGTAGTTCCTGCCTCTTCCGGTTCCCAGCCAATCTAAAAATGAACAAAGATGTAGAATCTACATCTTTGTTCATGACACCTGTGTGATATGCTGTTAACTATACGTAACTTTAAGCCTTAATATAATTTGAAAGGGTGAGTTTAAAAAAAAAACAGCCTCAGTACAGTTGTCAAAAACAAGAAAATTAGCCATAAAGACTAAAACTGTTTTTTTTTCATTTTAATATGGGGACTTATGGAGATTGACTCATTCTATATCTATCTGCCAGTCTCAAGTGTGTGTCCTCCGTTTGAGGAACTGCAGTTTTTGGCTTTTCTGCATTGGCTTCACTTCACAGCCTCGGAGGTTGCCGTTTGTAGAAAACCATATAAACCATTCACGCCTGCAGGAGTCTGTTAATGCATCTAACCTGCATGTGTTTAGTCTGTGGGAGGAAACATATGAGCACCTGTGAAACATATAAAACAAGCACAGAGAAACATATTAACATCACAGAAAGGCTTGAATCAGCCACTGGAAGTGAGATTGCAGTGTCTGCTACTGGGCCATTCTGGAAATTAATACTGTGAAATTATTTATATTTGATAGTTATTGCAGTGAATTGCACCTAATATGTTGTCTCTGTGTCTTTCAAATGTAGTAAATGTCCAAAACAGTATATTACCAATTGTGTGGTCTGCTACTGAAGACTGACAACCATGCTGCAGTGGCAGTTGGATAAAATGTCACTCACTTAAGGGCACTTTACTTTGAACACTAGTTGTCAACGAACATGAGAGTCTTATTCGTTAACTTTCCTCACTCATGTTCTCAGTTGATACAGATATCCAAATCACCCCACTCCTATTTAAAAACCTCATAACCTCTAGGCAACTGTGGCTGCCCGCAACACCACACGAGAGGACTCATTTCTATCATACTCAGTTCTGTTGCAGCTGTGAAAACATTTATTTTTTCCTTTTATGAAATCTGGTACATCATCATACTTTAAATGCACATTACATGATACAAAGCTGCACCAAATGGCAGTAAACTGTGTGAGATTCAGAAGTGGTGGATAGTACACAAACAAGTTGCTTTTCCTGTCGTGGCACAAATAAACAGACACATCATTATATGTTGAACTTTGTTAACCTTTCTTTAATTTAGCAGTCAACACTTGGTCTATTTTTAGATTTTTGTCAGACTGTAAGAACAAGTAATTTGCATGAGCCACCAAAACAAAACTGAACAGCTCATTTCTATATCTAGCATGTCTTACAGTAAATGACAGGGCTGCATACTGTGTCTTGTCATATTTCTGGAAATTACTGCTTTAAATAATTAGTATCTGGTCAGTGACTGTTTAATTCCCATAATGCAAATGTGCTATATAATGTATTAATACTTGACAGGGCTGCTGATATGTACACATGGTAACCATGGTAATCCACCAGTTTTTTTTATTGAAATGTCAGAAGTCATAAAGCATAATGACATTTTTCCCAGAACACTCACAGTCAAAGGGGTCAGTATGATATAATGAGGAGATGAATACAAAAATCTGCAACCATGTCCACTGGCTTTGTTTTACTTATTGTTTGATTACATGAAAAGAAACTACATAGCGTGTGCAGGTATTTTCTTTATGTGGGATTTAATTAAGATAAAAATCACACTGTAAACAAGTCACATTTGGTTTGATGTTAATTAGTTTTCCCGAACTGCTTTGTTTACATTCATGGTAATCAGCCAGGATCAGCCTACACTTTGATGGCGGGTGTTATTAACCATCACAGGTCACCACCAGAGCACATGAAGTTGTTTCTTTATTCATTAAAAATACTCTAATGAGACCCAAATGAATTTTCTTAAGTAGAGCACAAGGTATTCAGAATAACTAATAAGATTTAATACTGTACAGTGGGCTGACCATGCTGAAAACTGCAGTTAAAGATTATGAGGCACTCTATGTTAGCTATTATGAAATATTATAAGAGGACTAAGTTTCTTGGTATCATCTAAGGTGTCTATACTTGTACAAGGTTTACAAACTCCACACTACTAAGGAGTTAAAAAGGTTTAAAGGTTCTCTGTGTAGCATTCAGAAAACCCTTGTTAATAATTGCACCTTTTGGTGTTCAGTGAACTGCAGTCAGCATCCTGGGCATTGGCCAAAAATGACATTGATAAAACTGAATACAAAAATTCCAATCATATTTCGAATAACATTGGTATGTGTAATGTTCCTATGTTTTGTTTGGACCATTGGCTCCATGATACTAACCAGCTGCCTTTTGTAAATCACCCCATCAGCCAATACCATAAAGCAACTGATGCCCAGACCCACGCCATGCAGCCAAGCCACGGCCTGCTGGCCAACCTCAGCTTCTGTAAACAGATATCTGCATATGAATGCAAAATCTGTGGCCGAGGGACCAAGATCTTGGCACCGGAAGTGTTCTGATTTCCATTTGTAGTCTGAGTAGTTTTGACCAGTCATGTTTGAGTGGGCATTGGTTGCAACAGTGCGTGTGGAGAGCAAAAAAGAACGCACTGGCTGGAGTGTAATCTTGGAACCCATCCTATTTAGCTATTGTCTGATAATGATTCAGCTTTTTATTGTTATTATTTTTTAAAGTTTTCATTCATATACAGATATCTGTTCATAGAGATCAGCAGTTATCTTTCTTTCTCGTCATTCTTGCATATCAAGTTTCTAATTGGACTACAGAGAAAAATCTATTTTCCAGATATTCACTGGCTACACTGGAGGGCCAGAAACATTGGCCTTTGCCCCTAGAGGCTAAATCATCATTAGACAGTTCGAGATTGACCGCAGCTTAGCTTCAGTTACAGTTAGCTAGTTGACTTCTGCCTTGCATTGCCCCTGGCTAGTAGAAAGTAGTTATAAGTTAATTATACACCTTATACACCAACACCAGCTAAAAAAAAAAAATCTGCAAACCAGCCAATTTACAAGACAGATCATTTATCTGGATGAATTATCTGACATTATTCACCCAAAACAGTATTTGCTATTTTAGCTAGCTAGCAATTCGCAAGCTCATGTTGAAATGAATGCGATCAATGCTTACAAATAATCTTGCACATAGCACCTTCAAGTATTCACTTTTATTTAACCCACACTGAAGTGAAATTACACCCTGAAATGTACATTTTAAGTACAGTTTTCTGTTTTGATTCACAGTTTGAATCAGTGAAGAAGTGGTGGATGCTAATGATGATGATGTCGTCTTAAGGTGAATCCTATCTCTAGTTAACCCCCCCTGTAGTTGCTATGCATTTTACAATGATAACAATAGCAGACTTTCCACACGTATTCTTTCAGGTAGTTGTAGGCAAAAGCATCTCATTTCTAGATGGAGATTTTTACTCAGATTAGCTCCATGAGGACTTTTTGATTTTTCCAGCTGCCTTATTTTATACTGAGAACCCTAGCATTGGTCTTAACATGAATGCCTAAGGCAGAAAGTCACTATCCTCACCAATTTATGATCTAGAAGATGAAAAATAGAAAAAAAAAATTCTGTATTGCAGTGTAGCACTAGTTAGTCTGTGAATATGATGAGACTGTCTTTTTTTGTTGTACTGCTTTGCATGCATACTTGTTTGTGTTTAAGTATGTTTTCACAAGAAAAAAAGCTTTTTAGGACGAGGACTACAGTGTAACTCTATCTGAGGCAACGTTGCTGCAACGGAAACTTCAATATAAAGCTGGACAGAGACGCTAATGTTAGTCTACACTCTAATAGCCTCCAAGCAGCTTTTACACAGTGGGGAAGTACTACACAGTAGATGTGCTAGTGGTGCTGTATTTCCAGTAAATACACTGTATCGACAGCCATATCTGTATTAACAGTAGAGAAATATGTTCAGCGTTGGCTGCTGAGTCACAAATTCTGAGTGACAAATTTTATCCTTCAGTGGAAGATGTTCACCATTACTAAAACAAATACAATTTTAATTAAATTATTACACAAATGATAGAACATTTAACTGATTAGACCAAACATAACATTTGCAGACTGTCTGTTAGATACAAAAAAAAAGTTTATCCCTTTAATGTTTTAACAGGAGCACTTCAGTAGTATTGAGACTCTATGATTTTAATTATGTGCTTTACCTCCAACTGAGACATTCCTCATGTTAGGACAAAAAACCCTGCTCAGAATCAAAAGCCCCCTGTAGGTGTCTTCAGTTTGACCGATGGATAGTTTTATCTGTGACCTGGTTTCTTTGCATATTAATCACGCTTCCATCCTCGTACGCTTCCAGGCAAAGGGATTTCACAGATAACAGTCTGTTTATAGTACACTGATAATTGGCGCAATATGTTTCACAGACCATCAGCCAAATAATTCACTCTAATTAGACTTGCCTCATACGGAGTGAAAGCAAGGGACTGAACTCTCCGATTGTCAGGCTATTGGAGACAGGATGAGAGACAGAGAGGGAAAGGGAAAGGAAGGGAGGGAGAGCAACCTCAATGATGAGTCATGAAACATTCAAATCTTCACAATAATTCTGAGAGAAAAAAGGAGACGGAAGGAGGAGAGAAAGCAGGTGGCACTGTGGCAGTTTTTCATGATTTACCATAAATAGTGATGAAAATATGAGAATGTACCCTCTGTAATTAGAGATACAATGGCATGCAGTGGGATGAATGTGACGCACTTTCTCCTACATGGCGAAAAAAAGATCAGGAGCCGCAGGAGAGCTTTGTGAACAGAGATAATGTTCAATTAATTTCAAATGGACACAACAGTGCTATAGGAATGTGCCAAACATGATCTGTTTTATATTATGTTGTTTAGGACAAATAAGCAAACTGTTCTTATCAATAATTAATCCAAAATATTGCTAGGAGAAGTGTTCCAGAGGTGACTTTTGGGCAGCAGGGTGGAACATGAAACCAAGTTTACTGACCTTAATATCAGAGAAACAAAATGTCCTTGAGGTTGACGCTGAATCCCCACCAGCTTCAGGACTACTGGCCTGTATCTGACTCTGACCTCTAACCTCCATGCAGAGGGGAGTAAGTGAATCTAAAAAATCTCCCTGCTTTTAGGCATGATATGATACAGTATCTACTTTCCCCCGGGCTGCACGGGTGAGATAGCAGCATCGGTCAAACAGATTCACTGAGAAGCAGGAGCACACAGAATTATGCAAGAACTTTTTAGTGAGTGAGGGATTAGTATTCATAAAAAAAAAAAGTTTTTGTATTCGTGGAGGCTAAATTGACAGACATTAGTATTCATACCTAAAATAATAATGACAGAAAAATACAGAAAAATAATCATGAAGTCCATTTCTGGCTGAAATCCATTCACCTTAGTGTTAAAGCGATTATTCTAGGAAGAGTGGCATGGGATGAATATGTTAATATTACTTAAAAATATATATATATATATTTCACTGATATAAAACAAGACAGCAGAGGATTGTGCTGGTCTTGCAGAAAGGCGCTTCACATTCGAACTCCAATCTGTGTCACAGCATGAGTCTGTTCTCTTATAGTCTGGCAGTCAAACGTGTATTACATTTCTTGCTTTGGAGCTGCACTGGGGTTGAATGTGAAATATCAAGCGTCTGTCTGCAAAGTTTTAGCAGTCCAACAGCATCCTGGCATGTTCCAACATCTGTCATGGCTGAAACAGGGCGACTTCCTCCTCACCCAACCTGAGGAGCGCACACATTTGTTGCGTTCCTCTCTGGCTTAATCAGCGATGCATATGCTTTCAGCTAATTGATTAAAATGATCTCTGTATTTTACGGCTATGTCATTAGCATCCTTATAATTTTGGCAGCCGTAGCGGCTCCGTGTCTACCTACATTTGCTCGGTGTCTGTCAGTAATAGCAATCTATTCGTGACTCGGGACTAAAATTAAAAACAATACTTGCTGTTTATGTGCTTTGACAGAAAATATCTACTGGGGTCATCCTATTTATGCATTTTCTCATATATCAATAGAAACATTTGATTTGATTACAAAGACAGGCTTGCAGATGCAGTCTCTCCTCAGGAGTAAATGTTTATTGATCAAGAAAGACTCGGGCATGTAAATTCTGATTTGTATGTGTGTGTTGTCTGGAGCAGAGTAGCTGCAGAGTAGAATCCATCACTATCGGCATGTGGACCCGATTACTGGAGAGACCCTGAAAGTCTCATAGACCTATGATAAAGAACTCTGTCCAGGCCCCTTTACAACCACATCACTCAGGGTGTCCGCAGAAAGGAACAATGCATTGCAAAAAAAAAAAAAAACTCACATTACAGGCCTCGTCTTGGCACAATCGCCTTAACTCTGCTCTATCCCAGCAGAAATTGTTGGGTCTGGATCGCAGGACCACATTTAAACTAAAGGAATGCTACAGAATATTTTAAGGAAGAAAAACAAACTTGAAATGGATAAGAACCCAATTTTAAAATCACATTAAAACATAAATGTTTTGAAAAATGTGAAACAGTATATGCGAAAAACAGATGTAATAATATTCATGGGGAGGCAGAGTGCTGGAATCTGACTCGCATTTGATTCTCATTTGAAATGGAAGCAAGATTCAGTAGCAGAGCCAATTTGTTCACGAGAGTAGGCGGGGTGGTCCATTTTGATTTGAAACACCACACTGGCACAAGAGAAAAATAAAATGTGAAAAACGATCTTTCCAGCGGCGGGTATGGTAATCAGGATGGAGTTAGCATTTTGCAACTGCAGGCAGAAAAGCCCAATCTGCCTAAGCTCCTGGCTCACAGGGTAAGTATAGACGCTGCATCTTATGTGTTAACAGACACCATCCAATCTTCCAACTCAGGAAAATATCTGTTCCACAGCTGCAATTCATACTCATGAAAACTGGATTACTCATAAGAACATCCAACTTGGTTTTTACATGTGTTTTGATGATGTTCATCTTTTAGTTGTATTTTGATTCCTGAACATGTCATCAGGTGGCAGCATTGAGCCTGTTTAGCCTGTCAAAGCATCTTATGCAAGGCTCATATGAGAACATATACCTGCTGTGCTGCATTCATTAGAAATAGATGGCCTCTGATGATAGCTCACATATTGCCACGTCTTAGCATTTAAATTATGGCTGACAGATGACGATAGTTTTCTTGGTTAATCAATTAATTGTTGGGGCAACAAACTGTCAAAAAATAGGCACAAATGCCCAAGATGATGTAATCAAATTGCTTGTTTTGTCTTTTTAACCACATACAGTAAGACAGTGTTTCACAGGGTTTTTGGCAGGTGGCATCTTATAATAAAGCCATACCTAGTTGTGACCCTTCATTGAAGGTGCAAGAAGCCCATGAGTAACCAATTTTGACATTTAAACTTCTCATACTGTCTGGTTGTAATACATTTTAAAGATACAATGATGTCAACAATTAAATATTTCCCCCATAAATGGCACAGTGGTGTAGAGGTTAGTATTGTACCCTTACAGCAATAAGGTACCCCAGATACAGTACCTCAGGCCTTCTATGCCTTTGTTCTGTGTGAGTTTGCATGGTCCCCTGGACCACAATAGAATTTATCTTATCTTAACCGTCTTCTTCTATTTCGACTTCTATTTTTCTTCTTCTATCAATTACTGTAAGTGACTAGCTTATCTGACACTATCATGAAATAAGCTGATGCTATTAAGGTTCAATAATAGGTTCGAACAACAGAAATGAAGAAAGGTACGTTCCTAAATCTGATGTTGTTGTTTCAGTACAAGAGTCAACATATTCTGATTATGTGTTGATGAGTCATTTCCGATATCAAACCTATTTCACATTAAACCAGAGCAAACATTTTTTGTGCTTTCCTGTACATTCCCCTGTTGGCTTCACGCTTTGAAGTGAGAATTTGCACAGAAATGCAAGCACGCCTTTCTTCTGTGGAGGGAGCACCTGTGTGACTCACTCACAGGGAAATGATGTCACCGGTATGCAGCCATGTTGCTGTGTACAGTCTGTGCTGCGCTGTCTGCTTCTCAGACACATCAGCTAAAAGTGGAGCTCATTTCCTGGAAGCTCACAACCTTCTTGTAAAGTCTAATGAGGGAGATCCCACGCCTGATCAGCTATGAACCAGCCAAACCTGTGGGAACCATTTGAAATGTACAGTGTTTTAACAGATGTAATCATTCATATCAGCACACTGTGTATTCATTTGAAATTAGAACAGATAAGAAACCAACTAATGCAAATGCTAACAAAGGACTTTTTTTATTTCCTCTTGGTCTAGTCATATAATTCAGGCTTATTTCTATTGAAACAGATCAAATCTTTGCAAGGTAATATTCAACACACACACACACACACACACACATGCATATATATATATATATATATATATACTGTATATATATATATATATAGATAGATAGATAGATAGATAGATAGATAGATAGATAGATAGATAGATAGATAGATAGATAGATAGATAGATAGATAGATAGATAGATAGATAGATAGATAGATAGATAGATTGGACGAGAGGCAAACAAGTCATCAGTTTATCACAGGGCTGACACAGGGAGACAAACATTTAGAGTCATCAGTTAACCTATAAACCCAAGCTGACACAGGGAGAACATGCAAAGAAAGGCCCAGGTACCAGGAACCTTCTTACTGTGAGGTGGCAGTGCCAAGCGCTGCACCACCGTGCTTTCCCAAGTGCAGTTCAGCAGTTTACCATTTACAACTACTGTAAATGGCTAAGCAAACTCTGTAACTGACCTCACGCAACTTTATGTACAAGTTTTTCAATCAATATACACACAAACATAAAAAGTTATTTGAGTTATTAAACTTGAGTTATTAAAGTATCTTCTGTTCGGTACTAATTAAATTAAAAAAGGTAGTTATTTGAGAGGGAAGAGATTTACTACAGTATTTATGAACAACATAAAATAAGAGTGAATTCTATAAAGAAGCACCAAGCATCACTAAATTTCTGATGGGACTTACATTTATTATATCTGAGGTTTTCTAACAGAATTAAGGATAGCACTTTTTTCATCCAATTTGAGAATGATGGGGGCTTATGAGACTTGCAGAGAAAAAGTCTCCAGGCTAGAAGTGAGGCATATTCTATAGAGTTAGCTCTGGGTATAGTGATGTCTGCTCAGCAGTAATTGGATTGTTGTACTACAAATACATACAGGTTTCAAATATATGACCCCAAAATGTAGAACCTACTATATTTTGACAGTAATTATTACATATTTCAAGTCACCAATTCAATACCTAGACAACATGTCTACTGTATATGATTGGTCCCATCTGTCCACTGACTCCATTATACAGTAGCTCCATAATGGTCTGCACACGCGGCTTGCTAATAGAACCAAGAAGAGCTATAAATGGAGCCTATGTGAACATTGCATATATGAATATATGTAATTGGAATCATGTTTGAGGCAAGATGTGCTCATTTATACCCAACAGGTTACATTTTCCTTTTTGTTTTGCATTCAGTGCACAAGCAGCCACCCTGCAGGAGTCATTAGTGCAGCGACACCATCTGCACAACTGCAAGCCCGAAGCAGCAAAGCACCACAATCGTGTTGTAGTGGTGGGCAAATGTTCTTCTGCACCACCTTGCGTGTAACCACACCATTTATTATATTGCTCAAACATATACACCACACTCAGCTTGTTTGGGCCAATCACTGCGCTCTTTCACATAACTGGGCATGAGTGAGCGGTTTATTTCCAAGCTAACATGCATTTTCACTTGCTGCTTTTCACTTTCACTTTTTTTTTAATCCTTTAACGAATGAATGAGTGTATTTGATCAAAGTATATAATAATACCAAGCCTACATTATTAAAAGCAAATCTAATGAAACAAAATACAGTCATCTCTACTGGTTTGACATACTGTACACTCTTGGGAAAGATCAAGGTCTTATCAATGGCCGGCCTCTCCACTGTGCAAATGTCTTTTCCTTCATCACACTTGAGTGTCATAAAGTGTCCCATTTTTAGATGAAAGCAATTCAGCTGCAGCAGATTATTCACGTGGCATATGAGTGCAAGAACACAAATGGAATATTTCGAATCAAGTACATTTTCAAAACATTTCAAACCTTCATTTTGTTTTTACGTTTGTTGTAGATTTCTTTGTGGTTTTCTGTGTGTGTGTGGGTCGACGTGTGTGCATGTGTGCGTGTGCATGTGTGTGTGTGGTATTTCGATGGCTCCGCAGTGTCTGCCAGGTTTTTTTTTTCTTTATAGAGTTTTCAATGGCAAAATGTGCAGACTTGCCAGGCAGACTAGACCTACACGAACAGATGTTTTCAGACAGGAAGTAACAACAACCCTTCTTCCCCCTTCACGAACGTCAGCACTTCGCAGTTTCAACTTCATCACTTCCCCTTTCACCAAACACCATGCAAAGCACACTCATAAAAATATATTTGCATATTATCACTAGCCGCAGATGTACAACTCTGTTGATACCATAATACAGGAACACAATGCTGGGTGCACATGATGTTAATCAACATCAACCAGAGATCATGTGATTTCATTTAAGTGTGACTGCTGTGTCCAAACAATATTTATAGTTTACTTCACTGACACAGATAAACTCTTAGTCTCTTGGCTAAATTGCTTTTACAAACCTCTTCTCTGTCTTTCCTTCAGTCTTTGCTCACAGTGTGCAATCACATTGCATTTGAGTACCACAAGACCTGGTGCTGGTGAAATAGGTACATAATTAAAATTGTAAATGACGGCAGAACCTTCTTGGCTTTGTGCATGTATTGATTTTGCTGGTTCTCTCATCTGGTATGTTGACAAGAGGCAAATACATACAGTGAAGCTAAATGACTGCTATTTAATTTGCTTTCAGTGACTCAGCAGACGGCTGTTTACCTGTAGGGAAGAGATACTGCAGCTTCAGTTTATTTGTAGCTGCATACATGCATTTGTGGTTCAGACCTTGTCTCTTTTAATCAAAAGGTGTTGCTTTTAATATGACAAGAGAGACTGGTCTGGATTTAGCCTGAAGTCACACTGGTGTATGACAAGTAAAGAGAAATTTCACTTCTCTGTATTTGACTGTTTGTGCAGTCTGTGCTGGCTAGCTGCTAGTTAGCTACCTGTATTAACTATGTGTATATGCAGTGTGCCTGTACTGAAAACATGTGGCAACTCATCCACATCAACGTCCACATCACAAGTGTGTTAAGTTGCATACTGGACCAGGACTGTCTCCCAAAGCAGTTGAGATGTTGCAAAATCATTGCATATCCAAATATTAAACTTAAGGTGAGCACAGAGGCAACAGCCTTGTAGTGTCAGCCTCTGCACATACATCCCTTCTGCACAGTGAAGGTCAAGTCTAAGGGATGTAAAAAATAAGTAAAACACATTCAGCGAAAGGTGATCTTTAAATTAAGTTAAACTATGACCTGTCCATGATGGTAGACCTGCTGATTTTTCTTCCAGCATAATAATAATTAATTTATTTGTTGCCAGCACCAAAGAAACATTGTCAAGGTTTTCTCCCTAACAGAGACATCACATTTATCTCCATCTGCCCTGTAACGCACCTATTCCCTGTAGCTTTCCACTGTGTCACAGTGAGTTTGTCTTTCTCCATTAAGGCTCTGATGTTCTGGAAAGAGCTACGCCCAGACTCTGCAGACAGACACATTTTTATTATTCATTACATTTCATTCTTTCCATCTCTGCAGTGTCTGGCCTTGCTGATGGTGCAAGTGTAATCATAGAGTAAGATCTATCCTGTAATGCCCACGATCTCCCACTTAGACATTCATCAACTAGCTCCATATGATTTATACAACAATGTCAACCGTATAATTCCATTGTGAGACGAGAATAAATAAACATCACAGAATCAACCAGGTTCCAAGTACCAAGTTCAAAATTCAACAGCCACGTGTGACATAAAAACAACCAGGGCTATTAGTTTATAAGTGCTTCAGTACAATGTGTCAAATTGGCTAATTTGAGCTAATTATGTGTCCTAATAATCAAGATATTACCTGAGGCTAAAGAAAGAAAGAAACAAAAAGTATGACCAGCTTTCCTTTTCAAATTTCTAAGTAAACAGTCAACAGGATGTTGAACCCAGGGGCTTTTCTGCATCATTGATGGAGCTCTTAGCAGCAGGCGGTTGCACCATTACAGGAAGTAAAGCAAAAGGTATGGGAAATGAAATGTGACATGGTTTATAAAAGACGAGGTGGTTCATCGAGTGATGGGTTAAAAATTTTCAGAGAGCTATTTGTGGCCTGCTGCTTCACACACCAGACACAGACAGAACAGTATGGAGACGCTTCTCTTTCTATTTCCTCAATTCAACTACATGGCCCCGAAGGAGGAAGCATATTTCAAAATGCTAGGTCCAGAAGACTTGCAAGCACCTAAGATGAAGGACGACAGTAGCAGGTTGGTGTGTGAGCCTCAGCTGTTTTTATACGTTTATTTGATTTAAGAATAAGTTATATTTATATTGAGCTTTAGTAAATCGTGCAATTTATGTCAGGAATCTGAAAAGAGCAACTTTTATCACGAGGGAGATTAGCCAACATTTTTTTTCTGTGCAGGAAAGTCTTATTCAGAGCAGCATAACAACATTATAATAGGCATTTGATGTCTGTATACAGTACCTTGTCTGAGTGTAAATCAAGGCCTTTAAAGCTGACACTAAAGCTGTTAGACTTTTAAAATCCTCCATGATGAGTTTCTGCTGCCTTTTTTTTTTTTTCAACACGTGTGCATATTAAACTTGAGCCACAAACATGTTGTGTAATTTACAGCTTGTCATGTAAGCCACTTTGGAAACGTGTCTGTGAGGAGTAATTCTTTGATAAGTCTGCGAACAGTGTCACAGCTGCATGTACGACAGTTTGTGGAACTTGATGTATTTTCTTCTCTGTTTGCAGACAGAAAGACAAGGAGAGGAAGAGCCGACTAAGCCTTTTTCTAACCAAGTCAGGCTCTCACGAAAACGTCAGTCCCCATAAAAAGACAAATACGACACCAAGCAAGTGAGGCAAAATTCATTAATTTCATACACAGGCAATGTTGTTTTTGACAAGTATTATTCACTATTAACCTCAGTTTCCAGCACCCTCCATGACTCACTGCACACTTCTAGAAACATGGCATCTAAACGTCTCATGAGAATCCAAAATATTTTTCGCTGCATCATTAGGGAAGAGCTGACCGCATCTCTGATTTTTTTTTCTTTTTTCCTGCAGCATCTCAACAGAGGCAGCTTTGCAATGGAGCGACTCTTTTGAAGAACTGCTAAAGCACTCTGGTCAGTTCAGTGCCCCAAACTTCTCATGAATGTGTCAAATTTCTGTCCAAAACAGTTTCTTCTGCTGTCAAACTGTTTGCTCCATTTGAATTGTAAACCGTTAAGGAGTGCCTGAGGCAATAAATAGTTAATGGAGAGCGCAGTGAGAGTTTCACTACATCTTTTTATGTTTGTCAGCCCAGATAGTAACACAGAAACTGTGCAACTTCCTCATAATCACAGAAGTTGCCCTTTAGTGTCACAGTGAAACGCTGTAAACCACTGTATGTGCTCATATAGGAATGGTTACTATAGTCTATGGCATATAATGAAGATAATAATAGTGTTAATGTATATTTAAGCTATAAAAGATTTACTTGTAATTTAACTGTTTGAACAGCAGGGTCATCTTAGTGTCGTTGGAATGAGGAAGTTATGGTCTTTAACACATCCTGCTAAAAGATATGTTCATTTACCAAGCTCAGAAAATACAGATTTTGTTTTGAACAGTTTGTCTTTGTATTGTGTCACTCTAGTAATTTATAGTGTTTCTCCACATCAGATGGGGTGGAAATCTTCTCTCAGTTCCTCAGGACAGAGTTCAGTGAGGAAAACATTGAGTTCTGGTTGGCCTGTGAAGAATACACCACCATTGATTCTGAGACGAAGTTGCGGTCCAAAGCCAAATATATTTATACAGTTTTTATTGAATCGGATGCCCCTAAAGAGGTATGACATGCCATGTTTATTTATCATAATGCTGCAAAATAGTATAAAGGCTCAAATTATGTGTGTATTTTCTTTGCCTTATTTGTCACTGGGGGCTGTTGGAGGATTGAAATATTTATGTCACTGAAATAAAAAATAAAGCTAAAGCACTGCATAGTCATGAGCCTGCAGCAGGCTGACCTTTGTAAACAATCGTTAGGTGCAGCTCACTGGTCATGCATCTAGTGCATGCACCACTGCAGAGAAAGTCGGTTTATTTCTGTAGAAGACAACAGCGGTTTCAAAGGTTTCCATTCCCTTAGCAAGGAAGCTGTGACAACCATCCAATATGCTTTCAGGCCCTGCAGCAAGTCTGGCCGTTAAAGAGTTTGGTGTCTGGTTTGAGGTTTTGCCATTCCACTGCATCACCCACATACTTTCACTTTAAGATGAACGTATGTGTAAATATGAAAGGTAGTTTTTTGGAGCATGCTGCAGAACATGAAACATATACACAGCTCGAGTGATTTGCAGAGAGAATCAAATGTAAACGAATGTAACCTTCATGGTTGATGGTGCAGTTTCACACATATGGAGAGCTGTTTTTTTTTATTTATTTTTTTTATTGCTGCATAAGAAGCTTCACCACTGCTAGATAATGCACAGCTCACCATCAAATCTGTGATTATATCCAGGGGGTTGATGGTGTGTGCTTGTATGAACTTTAAACTCAAATTAGCTTTGAGTCATGTGGTGCCAACAAACCAGAGAATCTTTAAGCTAGAGATACACCACTGAAAATCATCTTCACACTCTGAAATATAGTTCATGTTTGATGTGATGTGTTTAATTATGCAGATATAGATTTCTCTGCTGTTTCAATTGGTTCTACTTTACACTGCTCTTACAGTGGAAAGGGTTTCCCCTTTCTTTCTCTTTCACCATCTGATGTATTCTCAGTTGACAACAAACCTACCAGGCCCTATATGCAACCCATGTTTTGTCATTGTGTTGTTCTAAACATTCAAATCAAGACAATGATGTTTGTCATTATATGTGGCATTCCTATAGTATAGATTTACTGTATGTAGTTGATATTCCTTATTGTGCACTGTTTCTCATTATGTCCTAATTTCCTTTCACTCAGGTCAACATTGACTACAACACCAAGATGGCTATTCAAAAGAACATAGCACAGCCCACTAAGAGCTGTTTTGAAGCAGCCCAGATGAAGGTCTACAGCCTGATGAAAAAGGACTCCTACCCCAGGTTCCTCCACTCTGACATTTATCTGCGTCTCACCAGGAGGAAAGGCCCTGGGGCCACCATGTTTCGCAGAAGGTCACGCTCCTGTGTGTTCAACGAGAGAGGCGAGGCCACGACTGACTCGGCCTGGTAACCCAATGTAACATGCAGGTGCAGGTGTAGCAGCTCATTCTGTGAAACTGATTATTATATATGAGATAATCTTTGATTTGCAGCACAATCGTTAACATGTTATGTGCGCTGCGGAGGCTTATTATCCACAGGTTTGCATCTGCAGAGCGTGTTGTGTTTTTTATATATATAGAACCACTGGGGTCAGTGTGGATTATCTCACTTACACAGTACGACGTTTAATTTAAATAGTTAAACATTTTGGGGAATATGCTTATTTGCTTTCTTGCCCAGTGTGAGATGAGCAGAGTGTACGAAATGTGTTCGGTAAAAATTAAGCTACAGCCACCAGCTGGTTAGCTTAGCTTAGCATAAAGTCCACAAACAGAAAATAGCTAGCCTGGTTCTGCCCATTGGTAGCACCTTTAAAGATCACTAGTTAACTCGATGTATCCGTTTTGTCTAATCTATGTGAAAACTGAAGAGTAAAAATGACTCATTATAATGCTGGGTGGAGCTATTTACTGGCTCAGTAACTTCCTTTGTTAATTGCCTGATAACTTCACAGTGACAACAACACTCATGAAATTTAGCAAGCTGTTTCCCCCTGTTTCAAGTCTTTACACTAAGCTAAGCTAAGCTGGCAGTAGCTTTATATTTATGGAACATTATAGTGGTATGATTCTTGTCATCTGACTCTCACCAAAAAAACGAATTAGTATATTTCCCAAGGTGTTGAAATATTCCTTCAAGTACTAAACTACACAGCTGGACAACAGCTGACATCATTAGCCTTTCAGCTATAACAATAAATTGAAAAAGGTTGAGGCCCTTTTGTCAGGGCCATGCGTTTAACTGAAATGGACACCTTCCCTCAAATCAGAATTGAGTATTTTCTTCCCAGACACACTGCACTGCTTGTGGGTTGAACCTTTATTGGTGTTTTATTTTCTCAAATCTTGCAAAACTTGAATGACAATGGGATGATTTGGGGACATAATCTCAGCTGAAGCGCCTCCATGCTACTGACAGTATTCTGCGTAAAGGCAGCCACAATGAGGCCTCTCTCTTGACTTCACATACACACACACATTATGCTTCAAGTGCTTTTGTCATCCAATCCAGCAGTAGCACCTTATACAACATTAATACAGTTGATATGGCATATAAGCTAATTTGACCATATCTCATTAAAATGGATTAATCTATCCCTTGCACTGTCCAACCCCCTCCAGACTAACTTGCAGTGAAAGCCTGCAGCCATGGTGACTGCAAAACACTGAAACTTTTTAATGAGGGATATATATCTTTCATTTCTGTTATTGATTCAAATCTGTCCCTTTTTCACACACAGATAATGCATATATCTTATTTGAATACTAATATTATATCATTATATTAATTATGATGCTGTTTTACCTTTTGCTACCATCTAATATAATTTGTGTATTACTATGATCATATGTGTTGCCTCGCTGTTGTAAAATTTATATACTATAATATGTGGAGTAACTCAAATAAACACTTTCTTATAAAAGCAGTTTTAATGAGGCTGTTTGTGTCATTAATTAGTTCGGGTGACCACAACTAAATATGACAAATGGAGCCATAATATGTGTATAATTAACTAGTGGGGAAAATTGTGATCATATGTTGCTTCCTTATTGCAAATCACTGAAAAATTAATAGACCTTATCAGCTCTCACCATTTCAGCACAGAATTATTCATGTTACTGTATATGTATGCACAAGCTATACTTCTTAGACAAATACATATTAATTTGAAACTGTCACTGATCCCACAGAGTTCACTCTAAAATTCCTGCATATGTATGCAGACCAGTACATACTGTACATGTGCACAGCATGCACACACAGAGCCGATTTAGCTCATTAACACAGATGTCAGGGCTTCTAGTAGCCTTCAGAGGGATAAATTCCATCTCAGCGCAAGTTACTGCCATTTTACAAAAACCCTGCAAGGAATACCTCACAGTTCACATTAATTATGCATCCATCTAGAGGCATGCTGTCTTTTCACACAAATAGTAGGAGACGGGAGGGAAAATGTAATGATGTGTTAACAAAGGTAGGAGCTCAGCTGGCCTGCCAAATTCATCACAGCTTAAGATTAGTTGCCCACTAAGAATTTGTATTTGGTATTTAAATTTGTGACTCAGTCTGCGCTAAAAGTCTCCATAAGTTAAAGAGTTATTGTAGAACTTAACAAAAGCATAAGAAAGCAGTTTGCCTGGAGATATGAGGATTGTAAAACAACATGAATATCAGTCGAATAGGAGTTTACAACAACAATTTATTGTACGTTGTCTAATTGGGGAGTTTTATGCAGATTCTCTCAAACAAATGGGATTCTTTTTTTAAAACGCCTCGATCTAAGCCAAAGTCTATCAATAGTTTTGCACCCTTGGGCTCTGTTATCCAAACTTTTATACCACATGTTTCCATTTTAAGAACCAGTTTGTCCCATCTCAGGAGCTTTTATCTGACTCCATGTCAGCCAAATTTAGTAATAGATTTGCTGACTCCCAGGCTCAGATATTGAGCTATGAAATTTTCCCCTTACAAATCTGTTTGTGCTCGATGCTGTTGGCCTGCAACGATATTGACAGACCTAAATAAATTTCAGTACAACACCGAACAGAAGACCATATTCGGTTTCAAAGTCTCAAGGTGAGACTTTATACTTTGTAATTCAGCTGAAGTGTTGGGAACATATATAGAGGCAGCTGATTATTTGAAGGAAAAAAGAGCCAACTGAGTGCCTGATGGGCAGCTTCCCTACAGTTATTAATGAATAGGTGGCGGGTTCCTGAATGCAGTTCTTAAGAACAATCTCTGCAGGTTCAAGGCTAAATATTAATGAAAGTGAATCAACAGACAAAATTGAGAAAATTAATTGGATTCTTAAAAACTAAGCTCCCATATTTGTTTTTGTTTTGTTTGTTTGTTTTGTCCTCTCATTACCCAGGTTTGACCTTTTGTTCTGGTCATGCAATGTTGAATACCTAAAAACAAAACAGTTGTAGCTGAGCTCTGTATGGAAAAGTAACTCTGTACTGGCATTTGGAACAACAATAAAAACTAAAGTTAAAAAAAGAAAAAAAAAATCAATGAAAACAAGTCTGTGAAAAAAAAACTATGTCAGCTGAATTGGAAAAAATTATAATCATTACCGTAATTTTCGGACTATTAAGCGCACCTGAATATAAGCCGCACCAGCTTAATTTTAAGAGAAAATCATTTTTGTACATATATAGACCGCACTTGAATATAAGCCGCAGGTTTTCATGAGATATTTACACAAACTGTGCCTGAAAATCGGCACCAACACAGCTCTGCTTTTATGTCCTCTGAAAGCTTTTGTCGTCTTTTTACACTGACTAAGTTCTTCCCGCTGCCGCCTCCAACGTCGCACCATCGATTGCAGTATCTTGCAGTAGCTGTATTTCCCTCGTCTTTAACTTAAAAGCTGCATCATATGCATTGCTTCGTGTGTTCTCCATGATGAGGGTGTGTGCGTGATGCGCAAAATGACAGTTCAAAATCAAAATTAGTGTCTTCTTCGGCGCATAATCTTTCCCCACGTCTGTCTCACTTTTCCGTTTACTGCTAGAGGACACCCCGGTGGCCATCGGCCCGTAAATATCTATGAATTAGCCGCACCGTTGTATAGGCCGCAGGGTTCAAAGCGTGTGAAAAAAGTAACGGCTTATAGTCCGAAAATAATTAATTAATTATTTTTTCTCAATTATCAAGTGGAAAGGGGAATAAAGTTTGTTGATAACGATGATATAAAATGCAGCGGTTGATTCTCCATTATATTTAATCATTTCATCAAGGTCAGGTGGATCGTGAGGTGTGGACTATCATAGTTTATTTGGTTTGATATATTATTTTTTGACGTTGGACAAACTTTACTGTTGAAAGGGTTAAAATAAGTCAATAAAAGAAAGAAAGGTCATTTCAGGATCCCTGCTGCTCGCTGTTTTCATGCTACAAGTCGAGAGAAAGAGATGAAACACTTTCTAATTAAGTCGAAGGCATGCTTGCTGAATTACTTTCAGGGGTTTAAAATCTAATTTAAATAGGTTTTCAGGTTACATCCGCAACATTCACCAAACCCCACCTTGCCGTCCAGATCCTGAGCAGCTTCAGGAGAAGGGTCAAAACCCTTTTCATGTTCGAATGAATAAAGAGAGAAGCCCACAAATTCAGAGCTGTCAGTTACAGAGAAAAGTGGACACCTGATACTATTGTAAAATAGATACAGGGAGCCTGGAGAGGACTAGAGTGCCACCGTGTGTAATGTGGAAAAATTGCAACTTTGTATGAAACGCACAGTGGAGGTTCATAGATGCGAGGATTAAAACAAATCAGTCCTCTTTTACAAAGTGTGCCTGTTCAGGGTTGGTGGTGACGGTGACACCAACCACTCAGATTAACTTTTGATTCAAGAACATAAAAGGCTAAATCACAACAACACAAAACATCTCAGATATTGAAAGACAACGCAGGTAGAGCCTTTTTGAAAAACAAATTCCTTGACCTGCTTGTGTCTACACACATGCAAATAAAGGCAGCCTGGGTATTTTCCATCACCTGCTGTGATTTACATTCTTGGTTTGTTTGGGCTCATCACGTCTCCACCAGTGGTCAGGAAGGTCAGGACAGGTTAAAATGCACTAGACATACTGTGTGGCATGACTTGTATACAATCATATACAATCTATGTGTGGAGGACAGTCCTCTACAACAACACCAGTATGCTACACCTTCTGCTATACGTACTACTGTATAATCTAAATCAAACATCAGTTTATAGAGGTTCAAAAGTACACAACAGACAACTACTGGACTGAGATTTTGCACAGACATTTATGGTCCCTAGAAGAATCCTACTGACTTTGGTGACCCCCTACTTTTCCTGTAGCACCACCAGCAGGTTGACATTTTGGGGGGTTTGGTTTGTGATGTCTTGACCAATACTAAATGGATCTTTGGGTAAGGTGTGGTCCTGGCCTTCTCAGTAAATGATACATTGCAGGATTTACATACATCTATATCCACACAACCACAGATTCTTCTCCTGTCTCCATCGTTTAATTAATCTTGGAGTACTGGTGACAGGTTTTAACAGTAACAAAGATTTAAAATTAAAAAGGTTAAAAATACTACTAACCCTAACCCCCTAACCCTAACCTTAAGGTTATTGGTTGCATTTGAAGCATGACGTTTTACTTCCAGTCACAGTTATGATGTTAACAAATGAGTTATTGCTGCAGTTGTGGTCTTTACAGGTCTTGAAATAAAATCCAAAATCCTCTTTGTCTGAGACCAACAAGACAAAAAAAAAAGTGGTTGATTCCAAGACAAGACAGAAAAAAAGACCTTCAAGGCAAATGTTGAGTACAACTCCTCATTTCATTAAAACTATTAAACAAAACAATATAACTAAACCCACATGTATTGGATATAGTGTTATACGATCAATATATTTTTAACTCTGGCACAGCTAACTTTGTAATCATATAACCTTTTTGAATTGTTTGAAATCTGGCAAATCACTAACATGGGCATCTTTCTCATCTATCCCATATGATGTGAGAGCAGCCTCACAGAGCTGCTGGTATGGCAATGGACTCTCATTCATGTTCACAAGAGCATTTCAAGTCATTAACTTTTCTGTACTTCAAAGCCAGTTTCAAAGAGTCAGTGATCAACTACATCAACTGATATTGTATGAGGCATATTAATAAATCAGCGCTTGTTTATTCTTTTTCTCACCTTGATGAATAAGGAACATAGCAGATATGCAAATGATAGGATGACAAGGCTTTTCCTTAATAGTGAATTTGTTTATGGCTATTTGTTTATGGTCAGGATCTCTCCTGTTGCTTCCTGACCATTGCTCATTGCTTTAGTTAAATCTTACTGTGAATTTGACATGCAGTACTCGACCACAATAGGCCATTATGTTCCTGATTATACCCATAAAAACTAGATTATAGCCATTAGTGAGTGATGAAAAATAAAGTATCCAATAATCTTAACTGTATTGGTTTGAATATAATAATCTGTCACCCTCATATTGTTCATATTAACAACAATCACTGTATTCCTGACAAAAGGTGTGGTCACCTTAAATCACAGCCCAGTTCTTTTCTCATCAAGGTGCAACAGACATGGAAGGATGCCCTGTCTACAACATCACTTTGCATACAGATTTCCATATATTCCATTCATGTTAGGTTGAGGTCATTTAGATTGTTCAGTCATTTGACTCCCTTATTTCCAAACAATCACAACTCCATCTTCAGACTGGCAGGATCTTATCTTTCTCTGTTTCTTCTTCGTAGAGGACGAGTAGATGGCGATAAAGTGAGTTACTGCATATTTGATTATTAGACCTTTACCATTTTCAGCAGGCAACAAGCTTACAGCAGCCATGTGGAAAATACCAACGAGTTTTTCACTCACTGTAAGTCTCACCTTGCATTGTGCCTTTATTTCCTAAGGGGCCTGTGGTGACAAAATGTTGCTGTCAGGTGCTCAAAGCGTTAAATTGGATGTTTTCAAGTCATCTTAAAACATTACACATACTATAAAGATTAATTATTTGGCCTGCCAGTGTGGTTTGCAGGTGGTATGTGCTGTGGAGTCCACAGATAACTGGGCTAGTGATAGATCTTGATGCTCTTTTCAAGGGTAGATTGTGTTGCGTCCCCAAGGATCCACTGGGGGAAGTTGAGACTTGGAGTGAATCTGTGGACAAAGTCCTTAGTTGTAAAGGTGAGAGTCTCTTTTGAATATATACATATATATGCATGATATATATTTGATTGTAGATACGATTGGTACCTACTTTGTGACCTTTATGATTTTCAGCCGGACAGATAGCTTTCCGGGAGTTCCTGAAGTCCGAATACAGTGAGGAGAACATACTGTTTTGGCTTGCCTGTGAGGAGTACAAAAAAATCAAGTCAGTCCCAGAGATGATCTCCTCTGCCAACCGGATCTACTCAGAGTTTGTCCAAACAGAAGCACCCAAACAGGTAAATGACAGCAAGCTGAAAAAAAACGGGCCAGAGTTTTAAGGAATTCAAATTCCAATGCCAAAGGGGTTATTTATTGTAATCTGAATTTAGTTGGCCTGTGGTGATATAGTGACTGCTATAAAGCTGTGTATTTATGTGTTTTATAGTGGTAAAACTGCAGAACTTTAAGTGCATTTTCACTGCAGAACATTATAGTGAATGATGATAAAGAGTTGCCATAAGATGCCCTGGGGCGATGTTGTTTGATTCCAGATCAACATAGATTGTGGTACCAGAGAAAACATAACAAAGAACATCTCCCAGCCGACCCTGACTTCGTTTGATTCGGCGCAGAAGCTCATCTACAGTCTGATGGCCAGGGATTGCTACCCGCGGTTCCTAAAATCTGACATCTATCAGGGACTCCTGAGGAGAAACGATTCAAGGTGACTGTTTAAAACTGACAGCCTCTCTGACGGAGGCTCGCGAAATCTTCTCTTCTCAACTCTGATCTGCTGTAGCACTCTTTCATTTCAGTGTGGATAACGGGTTTATGCCATACAGTACAAGTGTAGCAGAAATAGCTTTTCTCAACCTGTGTGATTCAGTAGACAGTTACAGCTCAAGAGAATTTGTGGCTTGTATTATACTTTATCTCTTTAATTATGTTAAGTTAAAAAAGAAGTCTTTAAAGAGATTGTGCACATAATTCTTCTATGATTATCTATTTTCTCTCCTCCGCTACATGAGGTTAATAATAAAAAAGAATTTCTTTATTGTAAAGTATTATTAACTTTATCTAATTGATTATGCAAATAGAAATCCTAATATGCTCTTAGAAATTCAACTTTCACATGCAAATAAAAATGTGAGTGTATTGTTAAAACATCTGTGTCAGTTTTCTGTTCTATTAAATATTTTTGTCTCCAACTACACTGTAGTTTTTGAAATATGCCTTAAAAACAAAAACTAGATATTACCAATAGTCCAATGACATTTGGGTGCGGTCCTTTTGAATGTAATGCAAATCACATTTGTTGTTTTCAAAGACGGTAATGTGGTCATTGGTCAAAAGATACACCAGAGGGCAACAGAGTTCTTTAAGCGATATCATTCTGTAAACAAGAAGGAAAAAGAAAAAAACACTTCCTCTACTTTGCGTGTGTGTGTTTCTGAAACATCTGAGCTGCAGTTAGAAGAAGTCGGTGCATTAAATATAATAAGAAGAGGAACTGTATGAATCAACACGGTCTGGACTTAAATTTGCCTGAAACACCAGACACAGGGTGGTGGGCGGGAGCGCACTTTTTGTTGTAAATCAGTTGCTTTTATGTTGCCAGGCGAGTTCATTCATCATGAAAAAGAATCCCAGAGGATTCAAATCACAACTTTAAGTGTAATACGATGGGAAAAAACATCTCTTTTGAGAAAGTATGTTGTCTTTTACATAAATTTCCCTTAAAAGGAAGTTTAAAGTAGTATTAGATTTTTAAAACATTATTTATTTATTTATTTATTTATTTATTTTCTTGTCATTTCTGGTTAGGACATGGTGAATTTTACTATCTCATATAGTCGTTTATGTAAACAGCATGCAAATGCATGCACGCACCATGACGCAGGGTTGCTAAGCTACCAACTTTTAGACGTAAATGTCAGATTCACAAATGACGCTAAACTCAGTATGTAGGATTTAAATTAAACATGATACACAAAATCCTACAGTTACATTGTTCCCCTCACATACACACATAAGTTGTTTATTGTTTGCTGGGTTTTTTCATGTGTATGTGTTTGGAAAGTGGAAGTAGGCACAATGTGGTTTGTTCATGTGACTGCTGGCTTTTAGATGAACATTTTGTTTTTGTTCATTGAATATACGGGGGATTTATTTTAGGCGTGCAACAACACTTGGTGTTGTGCAGACAGCTTACCACAGCTTCCTCTAGTTTAGACAACTCCGGTTACAGTCACATCTTTGTGGGAGAGGGGTTAAGTTTGTTGGGTACAGTAAAAAGTGTATTTGACAAACCAGACGTTTTGTCAAATACACGTTAAACCTGCATTTATCTTTACACATATCAATGTGTAGCAGCATACCTGCAGTAGATATTGGTTGCGGGAAGTGAAGACATAAAAATGAAAGAAACTGAGCAAAGTTATAGTTCACAGAGTGACAACAGTTGATGGAGGAAACCCACAAACGGGTGTTGCCGCCGATAAAGAAAATGTCTAAGATAACAATTTATGTCACCACTTCAGGCCATCAACAGCTGCATTCTGACACATAACACTTCCTGTCAAGCAAACAAACATGAACATATAATGTACAAAAATCTACTTAGATCTGGCTCAAAAGCAACTCATTACTTAAACACTATATTTTATGTGGCACTACATTTATCAGGCTTGCAGCTAACCAAACAATATGCTGTTCCTATTAGTCTTAGGAGAAGTCAAATGAGAGGTAAATGTCATGGTTTTCAATTGTTTCACAACAGTATGGAAATCAGCTTGCAACATGCTTGAGGTACCATAGGTAATCAACACTTTGGAGCGTCAAAATGATATGCTAAAGGGGAAAGTTTCTCTGCCCTCAACTTAAATTTAGGAATAATGTTTGGTTTTAGTCATACTTGCAGCTGTAAGGATGGTAATGCTGGCCTGTCTCTTGGTCATTTGTTATAACACTTTGGTCTAAGAATCTCAACAACTACTGGATGGATTGCCGTTACATTTCATGGCCATTCAATTACAAAGTTAGTTAACAATAGACAGTATGAATATGGGTGGATGTCACTCCTAGGTTTCTAAAGAGGTGTTGTGAAGTGTGGGAGTAGAGTGTGTTGGCTCTCATCTTGGCTAATTTGAAAATCATCAAAGAGTGGATCATTGGTTGACCTGAGGTGGACTGAATGACGCCTGGGTGCTCAAACAAGCCACCTGAAATGTCACCCACCTGTCAATCAAAGTTGCCATGTTATTAATTATGCATAACTTTAAGTCTTACTATAATTTCAACAGGAGAGTTCTATAAAACTTCAGTCTCAGTACAGTTGTCATGAATGGGGAAATTAGCTATAAAGACCAAAACAATTTTTTGAACCAGGCTGTAAACATGTTTATTTCTGCTGTCAAGTTTAACATTTTAATGGGGGCTTATGAAGACTGACTAGTTCTGTAGCCAGCCTCAAGTGGCCGTTTGAGCAGTTGCAGTTTTTGGCACTTTCGCATTAGCTACACTTCACAGCCTGGTCCTAATGACTAAGGCTCCATCGCAGTTGCTCCTCGGTGTGGCCTTTAAACAATCAGAAAAGCAACGTCTGAGGATGCCAAGCTAACTAACGTGTTTAACTGTGAGCCAGAATTATGTAATTCAGTAATAACTATATTATATAAATTTAATAATTATATAAAGCTACAGCACCAAACAAGGCCACAAGGCCCTGCAAAGAGCAGGCCTTTCTCCCTGCTGTGACCAAGAAGAAAATTCCAGATACATATATCCGTATCTGTATCTGTATCTGTATCTGTCAGGAAGAGCTTCTACCCTCAAGCCATGAAAACACTATTTAAGTGTGTTGTTGTTGTTGTTGTTGTTGTTGTTGTTGTTGTTGTTGTTGTTGTTGTTGTTGTTGTTGTCATTAAAACAGATTTAGCTCCAACATTGTATTGTGGTAGCTGATTGAGTAGAGAGAATGAAAGCAAATTAGTCCACATGTGATAGGGAGGAACGTATGTACAAAGTTTCCACATTCTTTGCTGGGATGAACACTTCACTTTTAATTTCAAGTTTTGACATACTGATAAAAGCAGGCTTGCCAAATCCAGATTTCGTCATGACTGTGTAACAAAGTTGACAGAGTTTAAGCACTCTGCATCACATATGAGGATCAGGAACTTGATGACAGATTTGGTCTTTCAGTGATGGAAGTGGTGTCCATTTTTTTAAACTTCCAGCAGAAGTTGCCAGTGATGGATATATTGAATTCACATCTTAAATTATATATTCATTTTGTATATACTGTATGCATTGTCTATATTCAAGCAGAAATTAGATTCTGAAGCAATTCATACGCTGTGATAAGAGCCACATATAATCAAATACAACTTTTCAAGAAACCAGGTATTGAATTCTGAAGGACGGCCCTTGGATGGAAGTTCTTTCATCAAGAGCTGCACTGAAATTCCTCACATTTTATATGATAAAAGCAGATAACTAAGGACAGCTTGAGTACTGTGACATGACCTAAATGTTTCTTGTTAAGTTATCAATCATTAAAAACTGACTTTGATCCATTACAGTTTCCTCCTAAAAAGTCCTGATCACTGTCATGACTGTTATGAATGTCATTCATTGGCACTGAACTATAGCAAAAAGTATAGGAACTACATCTGAGACTATAATAAACCTAAAGAAATAAAGGATGTTCTCTTTTAAAAGACTGTGAAAAGTCCAGAGGAATGCCCAGATGACAGGTGAAAGCATTGGTTTTGTCAAAACTTCCTGTCAACACTGAAGCAGGAAGTGTTTCAGCCTTTAGCATTTCATGTGGGACAGGGGGGAGCTTTAGTGACATAGCTCACAACATTTAGACAGAGTTGAGGGTGTTAGTGGTTTTTCTCAATGATGTTGATCTTGATGTTCTTTAAGCCACAGATATCTTATCTTACCTATATGACATGGCATGACTTTTTATGTCTACAAGATTCAGTCCTGTCTAACATGGAAACACTGGGGTGACATAATTGTCTAAGACATTGTGTAACCGCACTGCCCCTGGCTTGGTTTGGGTTGGGGAAGGTGGGCGACCTTGGTTTCATGTTATTCCCCTCTCTGTTTCCCCCTGTATTTCCTGTCTGACACCACTGGCAAAGATGAAATAATGGTAAGAAACTATAAAATGAAAACAAAGACATAAAGTTATGTGACATGGTCAAATTGGGTTATTGTTCGTGTCTGTTTCTGAGAATTGCATGCTAGTTGTCCTTATATGACAAGTTCCCACAGAGTGGTGAGAGCACAGACAAGTTGTAGGAATAAATTATGTTTAAAAACTCAGATGGTAAGGTATTACTGGTGCAACAAACTTAAAAAATAGTCTGTATCAACAATCTACAGTCATTTCTAGAAAGGGTCAGTGACAGGAGCAGAGAGATTTATGAAACCAAATGTGAGAACATCTTCTGAGTGAAACTATGTAACCTCTTCTGACCTGCTATTGTATCAACAAGTAAAAACTACAGGACAATGGTTTATACTTAAACAGCGTAACAAAAGAGGAAAGAGTCTTAAGTGAAAGAGCTGGATGAGTAATATCCATTATAATGCAATACCTAGTGAACCAAGAGTGAAAGGAATAGTTCAACATTTTGATAAATGCATGTATTCACTTTGCAAAAATTAGCTACTTAACCCATCAACATTTTTTGTATTTTGGGAAATATTCACTGTCTTGTCGAGACTTAGATTAGTGTACAAACATGGCAGTGGTGTCTATATTGTCTTCTAACTCAGCAAGAGAACAAATAATCATATTCCAACATCCCACATCCCAACATCAAAAAAGCTCATGTACTGTTTTAGGTTAGCTAACCAGTTAACCAGCTAACATTTAGCAACCAAAAGCTAGTGGTCATACCAGGTCAAGTAAGGCTGTTAAAACAAATCCCATGAAAATCCCAAGCTGCTTCTGTACTGCAAAGATGCAATAATTAGCTCTTTGGGTTCTTTGACCCATGATAGGTACAGGGAAATCTTTTTCACTACTTAAGATAAGTACTCTACAAAGTTTAAGAAGATATCGTCACCCATTTTAATTTAATATCACTGTGTATGTGCTAAAACAGCCTCAGCATTTAGTTTATAAAATGGCAAAACATGAAACTGTGGCACTGGTTCACAAGGCTGACTGGAACACAGAAACTAAAACATTTGCTTATCTACTGCAGAATTTTCCACTGCCCCATTTGCATCCTCAGACTTTAAACCAAACAATTAATGATGCAGGTCTAAGCACAGTACAGACAGATAGTTACAGCAGTAGTCCGTGCACGTCTGCGTCATACCCAACTTCCTCTTTTTCTGTGGTTAGCTCAGTATAATGTTGTGACGCTACTCACCAACCTTGTTTCAGCCTTCAGCTGCACATATATAAGTTGACGCTGAACGGGTTCATCAAACAGACACAGAGACAGTGGCAGATCTTACAACCGTCAAGAGCAACCCAGCACACAGTCACATGTACACAGCATTGTTGCCATGCCTAGTCTAGTTGCATCACAACCAAGGGAGCTGCAGCACTTCAACATGGACACTGACAGCAACAAGAAAGACAGGTAAATATTTTTTAATAACTGATGTACTTTCTTTGTTACTGCTAATACCCAACTTCCTCAAGGTTTTAGTATAAGAAGAGCATGTCAGTAAAATAATTTGTGTTTTTGTGGTTAACAGGGGAGGAAACCTGAAATCTCGGCTTAGATCGTCTCAAGCCTTTAACACTGAGGGGTAAGTTAAGAAAACCACACTGCTGGAAGCTGAACATCTAGTGTTGACATACTTTTGGTATATGTGAGTAACACTGCACCCCTCCTTTGCAGGCTTTCTTTCGAGGAGATGTCCCAGTGGTCACAGTCACTAGAGAGACTTCTATCATCCAAATGTAAGTTAATTATTCCCTTAATGAAGTTTCAAAGTTAGTATTCTTCACCAACACTGGCTAACTGATGTTAATTTTTCCTTTCTGTTCAGATGGCATGAAGATATTCCAGGCCTTCTTAAAGTCAGAGTTCAGTGACGAGAACATTGAGTTTTGGCTGGTGTGCGAGGACTACAAGAAGATCAAGTCTTCCTTCAGGATGTCCTCCAAGGCCAAAAAAATATTCAAACGCTACATTCAAGCTGAGGCTGCAAGAGAGGTATGCACAGAGGTTTCTTATAATGCAGACAGATTTTGATTCTTTACAGAATACATATCACCTCTGCCACTATTTAAGTATTTATCAAAATAATTTTTACTTTGCTTCCAGATCAACATTGATCACAAGACCAGAGACTCGATCAGACGGAACATTAAGGCGCCCACCACAGTGTGCTTTGACGATGCCCAGAGGATCGTCTACGGGTTAATGGAGCGGGACTCTTATCCACGTTTCCTCAGGTCTGACATCTATCAAGCTCTACTGGACTCCACGTCAGAATCAGTGAAGATGTAAAGAAAACAGACATTGTGTTTGTAGACGCTGAACTGGCAAGCTGAGCCCAATGCTGGACTACCTGAGAAATACTGTGTTTTGTGTCTCCTGGGACGACTTGTGGTGATTGTTTACCGCCAAAAGCACCAAAGACTTTCAACTTTCATTTTCAGTACATTCATGTCTTCCTTCTGAGTTTGAGATGGCATGCTTTGGGGTTGGCCATGGACTGCGTAACAAAGGATAAGTCACCTCAGTTGTAGAAAAAAAAAAAAGCTGAAGAGGGTTTGTTCAAAATGGCTACAGTTATATGAATCAACAGCAGATGCTGTGATAGCCGCTGTAAAGCAAAAGACTTTCCAGAGATGCCACGATTATGTCGTGAAAATGCTGGGGACTTTCTGTGAGACACAGCAGGAACTGTATGTGGTGCAAACAACACCTTCCACCCAACATGCAAGTGCATGAGCTGGTATCTACATTTGCACAACATAAATTTATTGCTATCTCACTAAAGCAGTAGAAAAGTAGACGCTCTCCAGATGTGGATTTTTATGCATTTAGAAGTTTCACATTCCGACATTAGTGCTGTCATACTGAAATAACTTGTTATAAGCTACATGTTGAAAATATTTGTGAATATTAAGATGGAATTGTACATATCTAATAAACAAAACGTTACATTTGCATTGAAATGGATTTAAAACAAATTATTTTCAATGTACACCGCCACAATGACTAAAATCTGGTCTGCACATCTAGACAGACAGCCACAAACAAGGTCAGGTACCCGTCAATCTTTAGATACACACCAGACTTCTTGAAGCAACGAGGTCATCAATTCATTCATTCATTTTTTTCATTTGTTCACATATTTACTCACGGTTACAATATTTCTGCCTAGTGTACAAAAATAGAATATCTTTGAACAGAGCTAATCTAGCTGTTTTGTTCAGTCTATGTGCTAAACTTAGCTAAACGACTACTGGAGAAACCATATTTACTGTATTTGAGTGGGGTATCAATCTACTGATCTAACTCTCAGTAAGAAAGTGACTACATGTGTTTTTCTTAAAATGTTTCTGTTTAACACTTAAGATACATATTTCCCCTCTTTATTTCCCTTAAACAGTCTTAGTTTATTTGACACCATCACATATATTAGGTATCAGCTTGTTTCCGCTCCTTATTAAAGCTATAGTATAAGGTGTTTACACCGCAAGTGCCAGAGTCAAATTGAGGACATTTTAACTGACATTCTGTCATGTTGAAATATTTAAGATGTTTTTACATAATTGTATACATGTTTCAGCACTTAGCTTAGAGCTAGAAGATAAAGATAAGATAAAAAAAAATCTCTGGGTTGAAACTGTGAACAGAATGAGGTTGTACTGTAGATCAGTGAGGTTTACAGGGTTAACAACTAGGACCTCAGCGACGGCAGCGTAATAAGATGTATTATGCTCCCACCTACACAGCATCTGCTCCTACAACAGCCTTCATGTGTCATTGGCTTTCCATGCTTTTGAATGTATTTCAAGCACTTCCCACAATCCATTCAGCCTTTGTTTTACCATTCAGTCTTACATTGATCAGTATAGCAATCAGACATCACCGTCATAAATCGTTCACAATGAAGCAGAAGGGTTTTAAAACCGAAACTGCATTTATACCACCAAAAAAAGCACAGAAAAGGAAGTTTATCTGTGGGAACACAACGAGTATCACTCTTTTAAAGGTTACAGAAATTAGGAAGGAGTGTTAAGGCCTAACTGCTCTACCACATCCTCTTTTAATCTCACTCATGAATCCTTGTGTTTGTGCAAGCACACACAAAGGGTGATTCATATACACAAGTACTAATGCCTCTGAAACTCTTTCCTGCTTTTAGAGAGTAATAAGAAAGAAAAAGAAAACAGTATAAAAACACCACAGTAATTTTGTGTTTTTGCCAGAAGAGCTTCCAGCAGGAAGGAAACATACTTTTTTTTTCTCCACACGTAGCTGTTTAATCTGATGCAGCTGAGGTGTTAAATTGACGTGAATGCGTCTTTGTCTGTCTGGTCATCATTTCCTTATTTTCACATCAGCTTATTAGCAACATGATCATCCTGCGATAGATTAGTCATATGACCATGAGAAGACAAATGAGGTTCATGTCTAAGAGACAGGATGTTTGAGTTGTCACGCAATACAAGTCACTGATAAGACCACTACACTATATATGAAACTGAAATTCTTCTTTGAAAATCATAGGTTTAGTTGCCATAATGTGTGTCATGAGACAGAAATCATTCTTTTAGAACCACATGGGCTGTATACACTGAGGTCACAGGATTACTGTGTGTGTAGCAACGGTGACCAGTTCAACAAAGGAGGCCTTATTTGCAGTCTATTTCGAAGAAGGCGAATATGGAAATTTTCTGGCAAATAAAAGTCTATTCCAGTCAAACACAAGCTTAAAAACATCCAAGCAACTAGATCTCAATCATGTTAAAACATACAACATAATGCTTATCACCTGAACACATCAGGTACAGTACTATTATTATGATTTAGTACTATTACGAAATTTATCTGAAAGAAGAGACATAAGTACAGTTGGGTTACAAAGGGTCTGATAAAATGAGCAGCACATACAGAGAAGACAAAGAGTCAACAGCCATGCTAAGGCTGTGTGAGGCTGTACCTTGGTGAACCACTTCAGCAATGGCAGTGCTAATAATACCTCCTTCGGGGGATACAACCCATACAATAGTTTAAAAAAAGCCAAATATGTCCATATATGTATGTGGTAGCACTGGAGGAAAAGTTAGGTGATCACCAAAGTTGGTTTAATTTATCCTCTGGGGACCATGAATGTCCATCATAGTAATCCATCCAGTTGTGATATTTCAGAGGTGGGCCAACCAAGATTGTGTCCATGCAGCCATGCTGCTATGGTAAAAAAAAACAATGTGCGCTTTCCATATTTTAATTTTTTGTTTAAACTGACAGCAGGGTAGACTGCATTCAAATACATTAGTGTGTTAAGTGTTGTGCCAGGTTTCCTGTGTGAATACAGGGTTGATTACAGATTCACTGATTCAGTGTCCTTTATACATCTAACTATACCTAAAACTAACCAAACCTTAACCAAAGTGGTTTAATATTAGAAACTGGTTGTTGAATCTCAACTAATAGGCTAATAAGTTGAAATGTTACAAATACTCTATCCAAATAATACATTACTAAATTCAGTATCAGGGTTATAATTAGGTTAAATTTATCCCAGCATGCATCATATGGCAGACGGGGAAAGGGGAACAACCTGAATGCACTTGAGAGGAACAAACCCAACAACACATCTGCCTGTGCTGATATAAATTCTAAATGGAAAGTTGTAAAACTTTTTTCAGCCTTGTATTTGGCTGCCAGGCCTGTATTATGTAAAACTAATATGTGATCAAAATTATGCCTCAGTGACTATGCTCAGAGCTGATTATGCAAATGTAAAATTTATAATATGATAGGGGTTATAAAACTCCTTAATTTAGAACCACAACCTTTTTATATGCTGCAAAGTTTACTGAATTTGTGAGAGTCAGGTAAAGCTTAAAATGAACAAAGATGATGCTGACCCCTGTCAGACCTCTCCTTTCATTCATGCATCAAAATGTTTTATTGCAACAGGTTTGTTTGCGTATTCTGGTGCCCCGTGGCCTGAATAAGTGTGACTGCACTTTTTTCTTTAAGTTATTGTGTAACACTCACACGAAAGCAGACTGACGTTTAGCTCTTCTCCTCTGCCTGTGTTTACACTACTTCCTTACAAACAACCTGAATAATAAACCATGCCCTACAAAACTTTCTCATTAACTCACATGGTCCCATTCTTTGTTTTTCATTATTTACCCCCATATTTGCACTTATTTTGAGAAAATGTTAGACTTAAAGGTCCACTGTGTAATATCTGTAGAGGCTCTATTAACAGAACATGGCACAATTTGAATATTATATTCATAACTAGGTTTTGAAAGTGTGAGCCTTTTATATCTACAGATGGCCAAGACTGGCCAAGAATTTCACACGGCACTCTCCTCCTGTTACCGTTTTCAAAATCTACTTCACTACAGGAAACAAAATCAATAACCTCCAAGGTAGCAATCTACACGGTAAAAATGACAAGTTACCCTAAACCTAACCTGGTCACTAACAATACAAATGTGAACACGCTAGCAGTTGTTACCTTTTCTTTTCCTTTTCACAGGGGCACCATCACTGCGTCCTGGGCTTGGTGTCAATGTCCTCTTCAGTTTCTTCGCTTATGTTATTAATTTCATAGAGGTTGTTAACCCACTTGCCCACTTGCCCTGTGTAAAACACAGAGGGAACACCACACATTTTCTCCATAAAATATCATCCAATGTCACCAAATCAGTGAAATAGTTGGTGTGTGTGTCTGCACTTCTGCACAATCTCACTGACAGGAGACCTGGAGCACAAAGTTAGTGTAAGAACATGTATATACGGAGCAAAAAGTGGAAATGACAGAGGCACCATTCATCTAATCAGTGTAGCATTAAAATGATTTGTTAACTAATTAAAGCTTACACCATGTTTCTTTAAGGGTGCTGGAGCAGGTAAACTGCTTAAGACATTAGCAAACTCACACACACACACATAAGGTTAACTTTACGGCTCACTTTTGGATGTGTAAGAAGTATGCAGTTTTTCCTCTCATATCTACTTCCTGTTCAACACACACCACAGACTAATTCATGTCCTTGTTTCAGTGGTAAGTGAAATCTTGTCCAGACCGGTTTTTGTTTGGTTTGTGTGGTAGTATTTCAGTCACAATAACATTCTGTTCAACAGTTCATGTTCACATTCCATTCACTGCAAAGCCAACATTGATTCACTGATTGTGTTGAACTGTGAGAGTCAATTATATGAACAGTCCCTCCACATGTATATTTTAATCAGGAGTAATTGTCACTTTCAGAATCTTACACGGAGCTGTACATCATTACCCAAACAGTTACGGTTGGAGTTACTCAATTTCCTGAGTTTAGTGACCAAGACATTTTTAGCCCTGCTTGTGGCATGACTGTAGGGATGGAAATGTCATCTTTTATTTGCTACTATGAAATGTTTTCCCATGACATTTTGTACCGACATTCAATGATCCGGATGAGAAGTCCCCCCATTCATACAGTGCTAACCAAATTGATATTACACATGCTTTCCAGTGAAATGTTTAACAGTTGTTGTTGCTTTGAAATTTGATAAAGACATTTTCTGAAGCCCGTCATCAGGTCAAAATTTAAGACTTTAAGACTTTAGTTTATGACCACATAAAACATTCCCATCAGCATCAACTGTACTTTGTGTTGCTAGTACTAGTACTACTAGTATTAATTAGCATGCTAACATGCTAAACTAAGATGGCAAACATGGTAAACATTACCTGCTTAGGGTTAGGCACCAGCATGTTAGGACTGTGAGCATATTAGTATGCTGACATTGCTTGCTGACATCATTGGCATTGTAATAATGTTATTATTCATTACAGCAGTTACTTCCAAAATGAATTTTAAAAAAGTATCACAATTGTTTTGTCTCTATTCCCATACCTACATATGTCCTTCACCCTTACATCCTTTAACAAAAACACATATAATTCCTAACATATTATATAACTACAGAATAATAAATAACTACAAAAATGAAATGTGGGGAAAACAAAAGGAGCTTGTTGATTTATCTCTGAGCAATCTGCACATTTGCACTCAGTTTATCATGTATCTACTTCTTTTCTCTCAATATTAATACAACTGTGAAATTTTTAATTATAAGTGTCTCCAAATCTCAGTGTATAATCTCACTTTCTCTTATTTTTTGGTCTTATTAAATCTAAATTCAAATACATTAATTGGATTCCTTATCCTATTATCCATTTTGTAAACTTGTGGTACAGTTGGCCAGTGTTTGGTTATTTGCTGAAATGCTGCTAGTCTTAAATTCTAAAGATGTCCTTATCATAGTGGTGACAGGAGTAATTTCTCTGGCCCCAATGTAAATGTGCACTGACATATAAAATTCATAAGTTAGCTCCTTAGGTCCTGTGTCGATACATACTTCTAAATCTTAGGGTTTTTTTCTATTTCAAGTCATGCTAACACAATATTTAAAACTGGTTCCAGTTGTACTGTATATTTAAATATAGTGTACTCTATCTGTCATTTAAATTATCAAAAAAGAAAGAACAAAAAATACAGAAAGGACAATTAAACTGTAACATCAGAGTTTCTACTGCTGATATTGAATTGTCCTTTACAAACAGATTTTAGATCTCAACTTCTGATGTTCCACTGGCAAAAAGACACACAGAAGGAGCAGCATACAAAAAGCAAAACTGCTAAAAGAAACTTGTGACTTCTTGACCTGTGACTAAGAATAGCACAGACGTGAATGGTGAGCTAAATAACATAGAGACTAAATGCCTTTCAACAGACTATGACGTAACACATTTAACTGTGAAGAATGCGATGGGGGTTGTGATACATTAGGGAAGAACACAAGGTTTGACGTACTTTGAGTATGCATGTGGTTCATTCTAATAATATAACAATGAGGCTTTATGCCAACAGAGGTTAAAAATAGCAGGAAAAAACAAGGGTGGAAAAAGATTTGAGACCTGTAACTCGAGGAGAAATGCTGTCTTGACATCACAGTTGGATTCCATCCGTAAGAAGAGATAGTCATGAGTGTGGCTGTGAGGTTAGAAATCAAAGGGAAAATCTGGGGATTCAGAGGATCATGCATACTGAGAGATACTGTCAAATTACAATTCACAGATTAGGAGTATATTTCAACTTCAGCAATGAATGGGACCCTTAGGACAGCTCTGGACCTCCAGGACACAAAGAGAATGTAAGTACTCATGTCTCATTTGCCGTTCAATAAGATTTATTTTGAAACCTATTTGTTTTATGCACATGGGACGGGCTTTCTTAGTATTATCTTCTCTTGTAGACATAATGGTATGGAAACATGGAAATCCAGAATACACAACTTCATCCAGAGTCCATTACCACAACGGAAAATCAACAGGTGCTTTTTTTTTTTTTTATCATACTGAATATTAATATTGTGCTGTGTAATATTTTCCTTGAAGTATGAACAAATCTATAAAGCTTCCATTTTCTCCCTGTGCAGACAAGAAACAAGTGAAACAAGCTTAATAGGCGAATCTCTTGAGACACTCCTTTCCCAGAAACGTAATTTTCATCTGCTTTCAAGCAATACAAAACTAATATCATGGTTGATTACTGTTTTATTTATAATAAAGTTATGTTCCCTTGTGTTAAAGGTGGACAAAGAATATTTCGGGACTTTCTCAAATCGGAGTTCTGTGAGGAAAATCTGGACTTCTGGCTCGCCTGTCAAGTGTACAAATCCTTTGACACCCCAGAGGAGCTAATACAGAGAGCAGCAAGCATTTATGAGGAGTTTATCAGGGCTGACGCTCCCAAAGAGGTAAAAACAAACAAACATTGTTCTATTGCTGAATAAAAAAAGGGACAACATTTGTGTTGCAAAATGTGCCCAAACTAAAATATAAGATAAGCATAAGAAATACTTTGTTTGCACATGAAAATTCAATGAATGTGTTTACTGCCAGAGTGACCACAAGATTCAGGTAGTTAAAAAAAAACAGTGACCTGTATAATTTACTGTAAATCAACCACAGCCAGCATTTGAAATAGTTACATTCCTGTGGTAATGATGCAGGTGGCACATACTTATTTTAGCCGTGTATTGCTTCACATCTATTTGCAGGTAAATCTAGATTTCTACACAAGAGAGATCATCAGGCAGAGTCTCCAGCATCCAAGTCCATCATGTTTTGTTGTGGCACAGAGGAAAATCTACAGCCTGATGGAGAATGACTCCTTCCCACGCTTCATTCAATCTGAGCAATACAAAGTCCTATTTATTGCGGCTTCTAAGCCGAGAGGCCTTGGGAAGCATAGAAAGGCCTTGAAGATAAAGAGCACTGGAGATCTAATACAGCATGATTCAAAACCAATCATTCTGCAGAGTGAGCTATCTTTGCATAAGGGCTGACATCTTGCATGTTGATGGTGAAAAGCGTTGCACAGGCACAGGCTCAGGAACTACTGTTGACAGACACTGAAAGCACTTCCCCTTTCCTCGGAATGTCACCTCAAAAACATAACATCTGACAAGACTGAAAGCTGGGGCTGTGCAACAGATACCGCAGGTGGTGCCATCTGATGTACGGTGAACATGGTACATAACCAAAAAGTAAAACTGTGGCTGAGACAGCCAGTGTACAGAATGTAAACCAATATTTATGGTTCTCTGCCAGTTAAATGCACATGACTGGTGACTGCTGTATTTTGCATGGTTTGCAAATGAATGATATTTATAAAAAATGTAAATTATTCTGCATGTATGCCTTATAAAGCAACGCAATATACAGACTTTATTTTGTGGTACTATCTGTGATTGCGTAGGTGTTGTAAACTCTGTGCACAGTTTGATGTGCTACTGCCACCCAATGGTGACTGGGAAAACTTACAAGCAAAAATAATTTTTGAACTACTGGTGTCAATATTTGCAGAAAAACAGGTTGTGTGCTATAACTAGAAAAATACCATCCGTCACAATGATAATGATTTGTTTGATTTGCTTTATTTGTGTAGGCTGGGTGATTATTTATGAACTCATTAACTGTTCTTCACACTTTGTCTGACACTCACCATAGGAATACTAACCAGATGTAACCAGCTTTAATACTAAATGAAAGTAGGTTTAATCTCAGCTGAAATGTCATTGTTCTCACCGCAAATAAACAAGCTATGTGAAAGAAGCGTTCCTCGGTTCCAGTCAATTTGAAGTACTGAAATAAGCTCAATTAAATCTGTCCCTTATTTGTCAGGTTCTTATTTCACACAAGAAAACAGTCAAATTGGTGATTCTGTTATTAGTTATGTTGATTTTTAAATGAGATAATTTCTTGTTTGGCTCGGTTGTGTGCAGTAACTGTAACACTAATCACTCATTTGTTGTAAAAATCCAAAATTACAGAAGCAATTTTGACAAGCTGTCTCAGCTCAAGACCAAAATGATGTTGCCTTTTCCACAGCAGACATTTTGACTTGTCTCAGTAACAGAACGGGTGTTTCTAATAACATTAATGATGGCTCTGTTTCAGTCAAGTGTCCGTGTCACAGTGAGCCAGCGTGCACAATACCATGACCCTAAAACTAATTCAGCCATCATTCATTTTATTACAGCTAACACCTGTTCTCTTCCTTCTGTGACAGGTCAAGATATACTCCTTACAAACCGCCTATTGGTGGACACATTCGGGCTTCATTAAAACACCACTATATGTAAAAATGGAAGTGATATTTACAGGATGGATACCAAAGTCATAAGTATTACATGGTGTCAGAGACCAAATAGTCTTTATACCGGGCAGTGTTTCAGTAACCATCATCATTATCTTCCTTCCTAGCCTGCTCCAATGTTCTGTGCCACTGGCGTTCCTAATTTGATTAGGGAAATCATAGTTTAAAAAAACTGGCAGCAGCAAGAGGAGAAGGTGCAGGTAAAAAGGAAGGAAACAAGGAGATGAAGGATGTAGTGCATGGAAGGCATACACACATTAGACTGGAAGAATGTAGCAGAGATGTATATACATGTATAACTCTGACTGCCTGTGACCACCATGGTTTGGGTTTCAGTGGTGGATAGTAACTCCATAAGTCCATTTACTCAGCATTTACTTGAGTGCAATTTTACTTTAGCCAAGCATATCCAGTTGAAGCTGCTTTATACTTTTCACAGGAAAACATTGTATTTTAGTTTGCAGAGTTTGCACAAACATATAGTAATAAATATTTCTACTTATTTCTTTCAGTCAGCATTGGATATACTCTCTGATGCACAGCATCCAGTCATGTTCTGCAAGCTGAATTGTTTTTCCTTGGATGGCAAAGGCATGACATGGTTGTCCAGTTTTCATAAGTGGATGATGTAAGAAATAAGTAATACTTTACTAAAAATGTATAAATATATAGTTGTCTCACCTGTAGGTCAGTATTTATTGTAAAATCTGCACCTCCTCTGTGGCTTATGTTAATTTCATAATGACCTTTACTTCCTAAAGTCAAGCAGCAGAAGTTAAGTGTGCAAATATTGCTTGCACATTTTAAGGTGAATATGCAAGCGTAGCTTTATATGTAGGGCATTAATTCTTTGCTGGACAGGTCGATTTAAAAATATTAAAAATAAATTAAAAGCATAGCCACTTCTCCAGGCACCACTGCATGCAGTCATCATGTACTTTATGATAAAGTTGTAAATTGTCCCCCTCATATACACTGTTGACCATAAAGTTGGAATAAAATATTAATATTTCTTCTCATGAAAATGATGACAATGTGATTTATTCTTGATAAAGTGTATCTTCTCAAAACTTTATTCACCAGTCTCTTCCAAACATATTACAGTGAAGATTAAACCACATCAGTTAACCTGATGTGTATAAATAGGAATAACATATATATTTTTTTTAAATCTTGTGTACACATGATGTAAAAATACACATTTTTTTGTGAATTTGAAGGCTCCACCATTTAGCCTATATTATGCATCGTGGTCGTTGCTTTTAACAGTTCATGTACATTTTATTGGTAATACTTTAGGCTACTTTTAATAGTGAATTAATACATTTTACTCCAAAATAATAGTAATGTAGCTTATGTGAAATCGACAAAAGCTATATTACTAAGGAGAGGAGCAGTAGCGTGCCTGATGGTACTCTGTTTCCCATCATCCATCGCGGCCCCGCCCCTCGTTATGCCGCTGACGGACAGAGGGGAGGCCTCTCTCCATCTCGCTAACCTTACATCAAAAACTTGAACACTGTGCACGTATATCGTGGTAAGTTCACGTAGCGTTATATGTCGTGTGATTGTTTAACGCAGTGTTTTCATTAGCAAACAGTGTACGTTGACAGTTTAAGCCAACACAGTTTAGTTAAGGTTAGCGTAGCTCGGTCGCTGCCCATCCCAGACGAGCTGCATCAAGCCGCCTAGCCCAGCTTTCCACACCGGTGTCCGGCTAGGAAAAGGCTTAGATGTGGGACTTTATAGTGAGTGGTCAGAGGAGACCGGATGGCGGACACTCCTGTACAGATGCAGCTGAGAAACATCAGGAGTGAGCCGGGAACTTTCTCCTTCATAACCAGCTAGATACATAATTATCATGAGTGTATGTGTGTGTATTTATATATAGGTTAAGTAAGCTAACGTTATTAAACTCGGCTAAGCCAGTTGGCTAACTTCACAATGCCCAGACTGCCTTTATTTTCTGCCTTAACTAAGTTAGCGGTAACGTTAGCTTCAGGTTGACTGGCTGGTTATGAATAACTCGGTGTGACTTGTGTTTGTCTGTGTATCATCATGTCCAGTAATCGGCTTTAAGTTATTTCTGTCGGCGCACTGAGTAAGTAATGCTGCTAAGTCAGTGTTATCTTGTGTTCATGGAGGCTCTCTGTCTGCCCATTGACCTCCACAGGTGTTTACAGAAGTTGTACAATTTGCAGCTTGGTCCTATCCCACACCAGCATCACGAATGGGAAATGAACTCATTAAATTAAATCTGAGCAGTGATTCAGTCCACTGATTATTCTGATGTGTCACAAAGTTGTCCACTAAGTAATCGCTGACTGTGGACGGTGAATCTAAAAGTTTCCTTTCACCACTTTCTGTTTTAGGCCTTCTCTAGCGTTACAATGGAGCCATCTGGAAGTACCACAATATCTTCAAGCAACCACACCCTGAACTCAACAGGTGGCGGCTGCCCGTGGGAGGTCAGCGACAAGACCAGACTGTGCCGCTTCCTGTGCTATGGCTCTGAGGGAGATTTATACACTGCCAGAGAGGAGGGTCATGTCAGCATGGAGAGCGCCGGAGCTCTGCTCTCCCTGCTGCAGGAGGGTCGAGGTACTGAAGTGGTGGAGGAGGTAAAACGGTTCACACAGGATGGGCGAGCTGTCAGACTAGGCCCTTCCTTTTTTGCTTTGGCTATGTGCTCCCAGCACTCCGAGCTGAAGACCAGACAGGCAGCTTTTAAAGCTTTGAAGGAAGTTTGTCGGGACCCTGCACACCTGTTTTCTTTCATCCAGACCAAGAAGGAATTAAAAGAGGGGATGAAGTGCGGCATTTGGGGGCGTGCCCTGAGGAAAGCAGTGTCTGACTGGTACAATGAGCAAGATGCCATGAGTCTGGCTGCGGCTGTGACCAAATGTAAACAGAGAGAGGGATGGTCACACCAGGATCTGCTCAGGCTCTCTCACACCAAACCAGCCAATGAAGGTGAGTTTACACAGACCCACATTACACACAGCTGTTTAGAGGGAATGGCCAAAGCTATAATTTACCTGACATTACAATATCCTTGCCGTCTGGTTAAAAAAAAAGGTTTGTTTGGTTTTATTTTTCAGATTTTTAGTAAGACTTTAGGTATTCATTAAATGCAGATCGTTGTTTGTAGAAAGAAATATGCTGTTGTTCAGTGTCTTTAAATGTTGAAATGTTAGAGGTGACCTTCTAATAACTATCAGGTTACTGTGATATTTTCAAGTAAAGTTAAATACCACTTAGGCTGAGTTTACCAAGTGTTTAAAACGTCATGTAACGTTGGAAGGGAACATGCCTCAGAAGTCATGGTGATAAAAAGAAAAAGACAAACAGTGACAGACACAAAAGTACTTAGCATTACAAGCCCCAGCCTTAGAAATGGCCAGTTAGATTAACAAACATAACTAACAAAAGCATGATTTTCATTTTCATTATTTACAGATTTGGTGTCTTTTTTTTTTAACATTAGAAGCTTCTATTAGTCTCTTTACCCCCCAAAAAAATCAAACAACAAAATCCTCAATTTGAATAAATTAATTCATCAGATTAAATGAGTTCGTCTTTTCTCGTTAAGTCGACTTTTTTTAATGAACATAACCCCATCAGTGAGTCAAAATGAATACATGTAGGCAGCAGGCTAATCCAAAATGTGCATAAAATAATGATGAAATAATAATCACGCCCTCGGGCTAATAGCTTATGATGGCTTAGGTCATTCATTGTCATAGTGTTAGGGCTGAAATAGATTTTTGTGGTTATATAATTGTAATTTATTGAGCTGTTACAGTAATGCTAGATCGCCCTGTTAATACAGGTCTGTGCCTCCCTTTGTGTGCAGCAAGAGGGAGAGAGACTGTTTTCTGACCTCAGCAAAGGCAACCAGATGGATTGAAGCAGAATATCCTGTGAGATAAAAACATGCCGTGAATTTTCTATCTTCCTTTAATACACTTTGACTTAGACTACTCTGGAATAATTGGAAATGTTTGAATCACACGAGTCGGAAATAATCCTACACTGCCACTGTCGGAATCTAACTCTACTAGTGTAATATTAATGAAACCTAATGTTTATCTGCAGCTGTGCTGAAATACCAGGTTTAAACAGGATGAATAGACATGCAAGAAAAAGCTGAAGCATTGTTGATTTAAAAAATTTGAACGTCCACATTATGAACCAATATTCTATTACATAATAATGGTAGAGCCTTTGTAAACCTGTCCTTATTATCATTTTATTATTATTGTTTCAATCCTGAGTTATGACTTCAATAAATATAACAGTCACACCTTTTGTGTTTCCAGCAATTGCCTTGATCAGCAAATATGTAACAAAAGGATGGAAAGACGTCCAGGCTGCTTACTCAGACAAAGAGAACTCAGAAGAGGTTGTCAAAGTGCTTTCGTATCTCGAAGTGGTGGAGAAGGTCAAGCACAGTTGTGATGAAACAGAGGTCATCAATTTAATAGAGGAACACAAACTGGATAGGGAACAGCTACTGACAGACCACCTGAAGTCCAAACAGGTGAGTGTGTGTGTGTGTGTGTGTGTGTGTGTGTGTGTGTGTGTGTGTGTGTGTGTGTGTGTGTGTGTGTGTGTGTGTGTGTGTTCTTAAATGACCATTGTTGTCATGAAATTTAGACGAGAGGAGTGTTTTCAGAGCCACTTTGTCATCATCAAAATCATGTTACAGATCAACAAAACTGTATAATCCATGAATGGTAATTAGTCAGCTGCAGAACAGCATTCTGTTGGGTATTTTGTAATTTGTAAATAACGTTTATGAATCAATATGCTGGGAAATGTGCCTTTCTGGATACATTAACAACTGCATTTCCCTGCAGACACAGAAGCAATAATGATTGTTCAGAATCTGATATGAGCACATGTGTTTTTATTTTTTTCTGGAGGTATGGAGAGCTTTGTTGAAGGAAATGCCTCTCCAGTTATTGCTAAGGATCTTGGGTAAAATGACGTCAAATAAAATTCTTGAATCGGGGAGTTTGGAAACAAAAGCTGTCTGTGACAGAATCCAGAGCGAGACGACACTAAAGAAGGTAGGACCCACAGATCTCGCTCATTAATTACAGCCGTGTTTTTAATTAAACCTGAGTCTGCGTTTGAAAGTACTTCATGTCTGTCTTGAAATCGCCAGGCAAAGATTCACCCTTTCAGCCTACTCTTGTCTTCTGAAAACTACAAACGAGGCCAAGGCTATCAGGGTAAAACAAAATGGGAACCAGACAGCAGCATCCTCAAGGCAATGGACTCTGCCTTTTACAAGAGTTTTATGGTGAGTTCTTTTCATTATCACAGCTTCTCACAGACCATCAAAGAAGACAGCAACCAGTAGCGTTAGCTGTCACTTAACCTCTCGCACTGTTGCTATCTGTCCTCAGCATGTGGAGCCTGTGGGTAAACGCTTCCTAGTGGCAGTAGACGTGAGCACATCACTGAGCAGCATTGTCCCGGGGACGTCAATCAGCACTGCTGTTGCTGCTGCAGCTATTACCATGGTAAGCTAATACTAGAGCAAGAAAGCTACACAGAGTGCGGTTAATTGTTGCTCCAGTCGGAACAGCTGCGTCTGTAAGCGGGGCTCAGGCTGATCCATCTTTGGAGGAAGCCTGGGTCAAGAAACTGGTCTGTTTATACATACTGTGAATTCCTGCGACATTCCTTCAGCGTTGCGATTATCTTAGTCCACAGGCCCTCCAGGATGTATTAGCTGCCATCATGACGACGATTCTCAGATATGCAGAGAGAGGTGTGATACTCGTAGCATGTGGAGCTGTCTTTGTTTTGCAGCATTGTCTGTGAGTGTGTGCATATTTTAAAAGTGACATCACGCTTTTCTTTTTGACCTGTCTGTGTCTGGCACAGATTTTTGCAAGGACAGAGGCAGACACGCATGTGCTGGCCTACTCTGAAGGAGCTTTGGTTCCATGCTCCGTCTCTGCTGACATGACTCTCGCGCAAGCAACGGTTGAACTTGTTAAGGTAAGGCATGTCACAGTGTCAAAGAAATGAATCACAGTAACCAATCTGTATACTGTGAGAATTTCACAACCATCTCTCTCTTTCTGAACTTTCCACCACATGTTCCAGATCCCGGGTGGGAGCACAGACTGCACACTTCCCATCACCTGGGCCACAGAGAATGGGAAAGCAGTGGACGTGTTCATCATTCTGACCAACAACCCGTTATGGACGTTTACTGCCAGCCCAGTGGAGTCTCTAAAGAAGCATAGACAAGTACATTTATCCATTCATGTCTGCTTGTGGAGGGCGTTCGATTGAACAGTATCCTGTGATTGTTTTAGAAAGCAGGCTCCCACAAACACCAGGTAGAATTCATCTGATGGCCGCAGACAGAGAATGGGATGAGGTTCCCTTTGACATTCATATTAAAGCGTATCACTGCGCTCTCAATTTCCAGTAGACGGTTATAAATTATGTTCATGTTGTGTTTTAAATTGACACTTCCTAATAGAGATGTGTGAGTGCACAATCCATCTGTAATCACATGACAGTCACTGAAAGCACATGCTTGCTCAGCCCTACAAACTATAACTGGGATGTGAATCTACTGAAAGACTCACAACACTGTCATCTGCTCCCTTTACAATTTTGTCTGTCACTTTAAAAAAAGTGGAACATTTTGACCCAAATTAATCTCATCAGTAAGGGTCGTATGTTTAAGTAAATATTAGTGTATATATATATACACAAGCTTTTTGCTAAAACTTTTTTTGCGTGTATTTTCTCAACAGATATCAGGAGCCAATTCCAAGTTGGTGATGTGTGGACTGACTTCCATTGGACATGCCATTGCAGACACAGAAGACAGGGGGTTACTGAGCATCTGTGGCTTTGACCTCGGAGCTCTGAGCGTCATTCGTAACCTCGCTCAGGATCTGATCTGATAAAGTATTGGAGACTGTTTTTGAATCATGTGGTTTAGAGTTCAAAAAGAAGGCACAAAGTGGACCAACATGGCTCACTTCTTATGTAAAGTGCCCTAAAACAGCACTAATCCAAAAGATGCTGACATTTACAATTCCAATTTCTCCTTTTTTTGTATCATGTCGCTTACAGATCAGTTGACAAAATGTCCAGCGGGCTGGACAGCACTCGAAATGTTATGTGCATATATTTTTTTTTCTGAAGGGTGAAAAGGAAGCGATAAGACATGATATGTGATTACATATCACGCTGTCAAGAATTTAAATGCAAGCAGCACTCTGTATGAAGGGCTGTTTACAGCTTTGATGATTCATGGTTAGTTACACTAACTCACTCAACAATAAATTCCACTAATTTAAAGCAAGATGCTGGCAAAGTAATAAAGTTACAGAGGAACAGTGAAATAGTCAGAATGTTAGAGGCTTAGTGCAACTGTATGTTTATTTTATGGGGTTTTATTATAGTTTATAGTATGTATCTGGATTGATTTTAGCAGGTTTGATGTGATGGTAGCAGCAGTTTAAATTTGAGAGCCTGTCCTTCTGTTTTCTGTAGCATGATTATACATTTTTAACAGGTAGACTGTAAGAGAAGAATTAAAACAAAGCACCAAAAGCTGAAAAATTGAAATGTATTCTGTTGACTTTTCAAATTCTTTGATTTATTTGGTCAGAAATGATTTTGTTTGATACTAATACCAATATCTAGAATTCCATTCCAACTCTTGCCTTTAGCCTAGCTACATTTTTTAGTGGTTGTATTAACATGTGGTTTTCCCACGAAGCTAGTTTTATTTTGAAACTTTAAGTGTATGTTCTACGCTTGTTGAATTTATGCTATAAAAGAAAATACCCTTGGTGCTCTTAAACGTGCTGATCCATTTTTGGTGGAATACTTGGGATTTTCCTTTGTGAAATAATAATGCCAATGAGTGGGGACTGTAAGTCAGTTTACTGTAAGTTAGAGAGATGAAGTTCCCATTTTTTATTCTGATTACAATTTGGATTTTACAGTATTATTATATGTAGGAAGGACAAATCTATTTAACAGTTGTTTACCAAGACTGCATCTGCTAACACACGTTTCTGTATTTTTGAAGTACGAACGTTTGTTATGCAAAAACTAACAGATGATTGCTACCTTCCTGGAATAAAATGAATTGAATGTCCTTTTGTAAAACATGTAACAGTAGATATTTAAAGTACACTGCTTTATATTCCTTCAAATGCAGGTTAAACACACACTGCTTACAGAGTTTTAGCATTAATGACCAATTCATTTTGGTGAAATAGAAATGCGGTTTAAGTCAACGGCGATTGGTGTAATTACTGACAGCATTAACTAAACTTGTCACTCATTCATTCTAGCGTAAATAAATCTGAAGAAAAATACAATATCTGACCATGTTACTGTGAAGGATCATGTGCCCACACATGCCGATGCTGTCAATTTCAGTGTTCAGACAAGGTCAAAACTCTATAAGCTAAAGTATTTGTATAGTATGACTGTTGATGCAATGTCTGTAGTTGAAAGTATGACATGAGAAATAATTATTATGAGGTATGGTTGTTCACAAGTGTTTTACCACCATGACTAACTTCTTTCCCATCATATTGTGTGTTGTATCCATTTTGCTTAACATGATGTAGTGGCAATGAGAACCTAATAAACACTTTGCTGCTCGTAATATAGTGTTGGTTTTCTATGTTACAAATAACTGTCTGGAACTTTATTGTGGGTCTATGACCTCTCGGTGTCCGTCCTGTGGAAGTGCCCTTAAGCAAGGCACTTGGACTCTAGCAGGTCCATGTCTGCTAGGCCGACAGACAACCTAGTCAAGTTTGAGAATTACGTTTAACGGCAACGGACAATTCAGCTGCCAGCTTCGGCAATCCTGCAATAAAGGCGAAATTTGTTCATAAAACGTTGCATTCAGATCAGGCATCCTGCGAGGCCACATCGTGTTGATAATTGGGGGGCCTCGCTAACACACTACATCAAGACAAGTGAAGATGGCGGATGTGTTGAGTGTTCTCCGTCAGTATAACATCCAGAAAAAAGAAATCGTCGCTAAAGGAGATGAAGTTATATTCGGAGAGTTCTCCTGGCCAAAGAATGTCAAGACCAACTACATAATCTGGGGGTATGTCAGTGCTAAAGTATCTGTGAATCGCCTGTGTGGGCCCGCAGTCTGAAGCTCATCGTGTGCTGTTAGTAACGGCGGAAGGCTCGCTTAGCTCCTGGATGCTAAGATGCTAACCTAACTCCTCTCTCCGTTGTCGTACTTTAAACTTTCAGTACTTTTTGATTATTTTGACGTGATACGTGAGAGTTTTTCTCCAGTCGACAGAGCCTCTTTGCTTGCATTTATGGCTGTCAAATCCTCTGTTTTGTAACTTAAAGTGTATTTATGAGAGATGTCGCTACAGCTAAACTTGCAGTAGTAATGTGATGCTAACTAAGTAGCGACGTTAGCTCGCGTTAAGTTGTGTTCCCATGGAGTCAGAGGTCCAGTGGCCCAGAGAGAAGAGAGACTTTTTCTGATACTTTCTACTGTCGTGATTAAACGGTGCAAAAATCAAACGCAGCGTTAGCAGGTTAGCTACTCGGATAACTGTTGATAGTTCCGTGTTTTATGTGATTTCACAACCAGTGTTGTCCTAACTTAATCAAGTTAACGTCATGTACATATTACCTTCATCACATATGGTGTAGACTTTTGCAGTGTAGATTCATTTAAATGTGCCACCTGCAGCAGTCATTTAGTGCTCTGAGGTTTCAGTGATGTGATGTTTATGTTTTTTTTGTTTTTTTTTTCTGTGCTTGTGTTTCTGCTTTCAGTACTGGTAAAGAAGGCCAGCCCAAGGAGTACTATACTTTGGACTCTATCTTGTTTTTGCTCAACAATGTGCATCTCCCGCATCCATCCTACGTGCGAAGAGCTGCAGTAAGTGCTCTGCAATAATTAATAAAACTGCCTTTATTCTGTCAGTGCCAATAATTAATTACTTATTTTGAAGACACACGTCTGTGTCTGCCTCTTTTATGTCTCATATGCATATTTTTGTTCATATGGGTCCTACAAGTGTTTTTGGGTGACATGGTGTGTTGTTTATAGACAGAGAACATCCCTGTCGTCAGACGACCTGATCGAAAAGGCTTGCTGTCGTATCTCAATGGAGACAGTTGTAAGTAGCACTTGGGGGTTTCTACTGCGTGCAGCTTGTTCAGAATTTCTTTGTGTGCCGTTCTTCAATGTATCTATACCACGTCGAGATTTCTTACAGATCTTGATTGACGAAAACGTTACACATTAATGACATATTCAATTGATTAGTGAGGGGGCCTGTTTGTAGCAGGCTGATTGCTCAGTCCCCAGAAATGCTGCATGCGGCGTTCTCAAGAAACGCTCATCCGATTGACTTCACACTCCCTCGGGTCCTCAGCAATATACCTGCCAAGTGTGAATTGGATGAACGGTTCTTGAGCTAGATGAAGGACATACACGTGTACATACTGTAAAGTAAGGACTGTATATTAGTTACAGTCCTGTATACTCTGCTCCTTTACTCTTGGTTGCATTAGATCTGAATGTAACAGTGCCTATGTATTGTCCCTGTCAAATATATTAATAAAGTTTAAAAAAAGAATACTCAGACAGAAAGACAGAGATTTCTTCCTTTTTATAATTAAATGATGCTGTTACAGATTCACCTAATAGCTAAGTGGCACCAAATTTTACATTATATCTATGCATCCATCAAATATAGTTGCCATAGCACAAAGTGTGAGATATGACAAGCATTTGAGGAAACTTTGGCCAGCTAAAGCAAAACTGTATGGAATATCAAAAATACAAAGAATTACCTTTTTCTGTCCAGATCCAGAGATGTTTTGTACTAAATTAGGCGATGACTGATTGTAGTAGCAGTAAAAGAAATGACTTGGACAAAATAAAAAATTTGATTGGTAGAAAATCCATCTGGATGTGTTGCTTGTCCTGTAAGTTGTTTTCATGGCTTATATGTTTGGACCCACAAAACGTATAGGCTAAAACATAAAGTTCAAAGTTATTTGGCCAAATTGCACCAAATTCAACGCTGTACTTTATTGAGTCTTTAGCAATACACCCACTGAGGGTGATGTTGAGAGAAACAAATGATAGAAGGTCATTTACATAGATTTCTTCCTTTTTATGGTTTAAATGGTTCCTTTAGAAGCCTAGGTGTAGTTGGTCTAATTGGCAACTTGTTAATGCAGTTTCTAATTTTGTCTTTTTGCAGCTACATCAACAAGTATTGACAGAAGTGCACCTATAGAAATAGGTTTACAAAGGCCAACACAAGGTACGTTCACACCATATTTACTGTGAAGTTTGAAGAGCTGCTTCCACCGGTAGTAGTATTTTCTTTTTCTTTTTTGTAAACATAGATTGGTTGTTGTTATTGAAAACTGCTTTCACAACTTAATGAATTGTATCTTTCTGCCTTCTACTCCATATTTTCTATTAAAAGGGTATCACAGTCAGTCAAGTTGGTACAAACCCAAGTAGACTGTGCCGTGAAATAATACCTGTTCTGTTTTGTTTTTAGTCAAACGAGCAGCCGATGAGGTATCTTCTGAAGCCAAAAAACCAAGGATTGAGGTAAACTGACACAGCACATCTTCTGCTAACAGTTGCTTAGTATGGTGGTCATACTAAGCAGCTGTTAGCGGAACCTGTAAAGCATTTATTCCCTTATCTCTATTCCACAAGCAGGGGCAGTTCTGCTATACTGAAACAATCCGAATGTGTGCAGAGAGCTCATCAGCCATATTCAGATTAAATCAGGCCAAAATATTGACAGGAGTGGAAAATAGGTTTCATTTAAATGGCTGTTTAATTTATTATGAATAAATGAACACAGCTTAAACACTCAGACCTTGCTTCAATCTGGTTTTATTTGAAAATCACATGGCCTCTACAATTTTTGATCAGTTAAACGTGTTCAATCATTTGATCAAAGAGAAAATAACAAGTCAAAAATTGATTGTCCACAAGTCACAAAAGTCCAAATAATGGTGCAATACATACCACTAACTAATTTACAATGAGTGTAGGTGACAGATTTGTTAAATGAGAGGCATCAGATATTGCGTCTTGTTTTATTCTGTAGTTTACTAATCATGTGTACATTCCTCTCATCTTAAGGATGAGGAACGAGTGCGTCTGGATAAGGAGCGTCTGGCTGCCCGTCTGGAGGGCCACAAAGAGGGCATCGTGCAGACTGACCAGATCAGGTATAATGACCTGGGTTTGCCTCTTTGTGCATTATGTGGTTTCTGTATAAAGCGATAACATGTCCAATGTAAATTATTTCACCGATGAGATCAGTTGTGTTTTTTTTATGTTCAGCATACGACTGATCATTAATAACCCTGGAGATCATGTTTTACTACACAATGACACCCACAGACGAGTTCATCAAAGCTGTGAGCTGTTCATGTGATCAAAACCTTTTCCTCCTTCTCCAGATCACTGTCTGAGGCCATGTCAGTGGAGAAAATCGCAGCCATCAAAGCCAAGATTATGGCCAAGAAACGGTCCACCATCAAAACGGATCTGGATGATGACATAACCCTGAAGCAGAGAAGCTTTGTGGACGCAGAGGTGGATGTCACCAGAGATATTGTCAGCAGAGAGAGGGTCTGGAGGACCAGGACAACCATTCTCCAGAGCACCGGAAAGGTCAGAGTCCACTTTAAGCCACTTGGGCTGCTTCATGTAAATTTAAATGTAAATTGTGTGTGTGTGTGTGTGTGTGTGTGTGTGTGTCGTGTTTCATGTGTTATTGAACGTCTCTAGTTTCTCAGAAATGTGATCAAGTTGTAAAAAATATTGAAATTCTCTGCATTGCCATGGCAACAGTGTCTTAGGAAAACTTGACTAGGTAACTCAATTTGAGGTGGATCTGGTCGATCTTCTAGGAGGAGAGCATCAACAAACAAGGTGGTTGCAATACCTAACTAAACTGTTGGATGCCACTAAATTCTGCACACTAAACTTTTAAATGCAGGCTTGGTGAGTTAATGGAAGAATTGTGATGGAGTTATGCAATAAAGAAAACTAATTTCTACCATGCACCTGTGCAGAAAAGGGGAACAACCTCTATTTTTCAGTGGTATTATTCTTTAAAAATACACTGGACACATTTTCTTGGTTCCCCTTTTTCTTTTCTAAAGTTACTTAATTTTTCTGTTGTCTTATGGAATGCACAAAGTCATCTTGATATTTCTTTTCTCTTGTCTGTATTTGAATATTTAGTATCGTGGTAATCCAAAAGTAACAGAAAGCAATCAACTTTACTTTAATATAGTTATATTGGTGGACCATCAGTCCTAGTTTGGTGACATTCTGATGAATATTATACAAATATTACACATAGGCAGACACTGTCCTTACCCCAAGATACCCCAAGATACCCCAAGAATGTAACACACACCACTCAACCACTGGGTGGCAGTAATAGCATGATTTTCATCCAGTGTGTATTTATTCGTAAGATTTGAGTTGCTACTGGGTTGCTGATGGACTTGCGACGTTAGTTTGGTTAATGTGATACTTGAGACTAGCGTTACATACAGCATTATACTTTCTCATATCAGACTAAACCTGTGCCTGTAGATGTCAGTGTTCACTGAACACACTCCAAAAGCGCATTAGTAGTATTCGTATTTACTATCCAGGACATTTGTTTAAAGAGGTTTGAAACAGTTCAAATAATAAATATTTCATATGTTTTATCGGTTTACATTAAGCCTTTAGAAAGGCACCATCAGGTGATTAGTACTCATCATATCCTCATCTGTGTTGCTCCTCTGCAGAACTTCTCCAAGAACATCTTTGCCATCCTTCAGTCAGTGAAAGCCAGAGAAGAAGGGCGAGCCCCGGAGCAAAGACCTGCACAGAACACAACTCAAGCGGTGAGACGTCATTCTATATATATATCAAGACCAAGACCAGAGTGTATTGAGACCGAGACAAGACCAACGTCTCTTCCCAGACAGCCACAATCACTTTCTTGGAGTGCTTGTGAAGGCGGACAAGAACTGCTGACAACTGTAACAAAGATTTAAAGTAATTGTTTCATTTGAAACAGGAGTTTTAACTTCCGATGGCAATAATGACATTAGCAAATAAATCAGACAATGATACAATGTTTCCCCACAGGATTTTGTGGTGGGTGGACCTCAGACCTTCTAGGGAGGATCTGGAGTTTGTCCCCCCAAAAGAAAATTTGTACATTTTGATGTTAAATGCATCAGTCTGGTGGACTGAGAATTTAATGAAACTCTGTTTGAAAAGGCATAAAGGTTATAACATGGCAAAAAAAAGTCACCCAGACTTCCTGTTTAACCACGAGCTGAACACTTATTTCCTCTTTAGTTTTCTGTGTGTTCTGTGATCAGTTAAACGTATTAAAGCGTCTGCAAATCTTTAGATTACTTCTTAGGCTTACTGTACGGTGTACTGACAGGTATGTACAGTAATTAACTGTTTGTTGTTCATCTTGTTTCCAGGACCCGTCCCTAAGGAACAAGCAGCCTGTCCCAGCTGCCTACAACAGATATGATCAGGAGCGATTCAAAGGAAAAGAGGGTGAGTTTTACTCGTGCTCCTGTAGCTAATACTTTGGAACGTTTTCAAAGGAGGGTGTCTGAACGTTGCTTCGTGGCTGCCAGCCCTATCATGCCTTTTGATAGATACAATACAAAAAAGCCTAGCCCTAGTAAATGGCTGGATTCAGTCCACAGAAATGCCAGAGGTCTTTTTAAAAGAAAAGTTTTTAAAAATTCAGCAGATATAGAAACTGTAGAGACAGGTGTAATTTTACTAGTATAATGTAGATATGGTCTCTGCTGAGAATCGCCCACACCAAGTGGAACAAAATAGGCAACATATTGTGCTGCTCAGGTTGGCAGTTTGGCCCAAGTATTACGCCTCTTTACACCTTGTATCAATAAACATTAATGCAAGGTGCACGTAAGAATTGAAAGGTGCAAACTTCATGCATCATATATGGGTCTTTTATTACATTGATACTGTTGATAATAACCTGTTTTGTTCTGCCTGTAATCTGGAATTTATTGTTTGTTTTCTTAGAAACTGAGGGTTTCAAGATCGACACCATGGGCACCTACCACGGCATGACCCTGAAGTCAGTGACGGTAAGAACAAAGTTGTGCTCTTTGCAGATTCTTTCTAGGCAGACGAACACATAGCAGCATTTAGTTGAAGACATTGTATGTTTATGATAACAGCGGCCCTTGGTTGGTGTTATGTTTTCCAGGAAGGCGCATCCGCCCGGAAGGCCCAGACTCCAGCACTGCAGCCTGTCCCTCGTCCAGGTTAGTGTCCATGTATATTTCTCTGTTGCTCTCTATGGGTACATGCAGACAGGATCCAGCGCCACAGGCCAAAAGCTAATTTTTCCATTCATTCGAGTGGTGGCAGTGTGTTTTAGCTGCAGCGGTGCGGGCTGTCAAAACAACGCAGCAACCTGAGCTGGATCCACCTTTTGTAAAAACACAGCCTGACGTCATGCTGCGGCTATCCGGGTGGATTCATGGACTGAACTCTGATAATCTACCTGTTGTGTTCTGGCTTGTAAATCTGAGTCTACAAAATAGTGAGGCGAAGAAGCGCCTCATCCTGTCTGAACGTATTCTACTGTATCGCTCTCCATCTCTCTGAAAAGAAAGCAGGCGTTCATCCCTTGCAGCCCACATCTCTTTTATGTCTTTGTTTTTAATTTCAACTTTTTAAGTGCCATCTGCAGTAACTCATCTCTGATAAATAATTCAGACACCTCCAGCTAAAGCATTTAATGTTTGTACTAGTTATTGTAATTGAGTGGTTAGTGGAGCCCTTCACCCCGATCCTGTAACAGTAGATGAGCTGTGAAACACAATTTCACATTCTTCTTGTCTTTTTTTTTTCCCCCTTTCTAGTTTCACAAGCCAGACCTCCACCAAACCAGAAGAAAGGTACATTACGTTCTCTCAGATATGTTTTTAGCATTCATGGAAAATGAAGTGTACTTCACGTCATGTAATATCTGTTGTGGCTTACCATGCTGTAACTGTCGGCCCTTTTTTTTAAGTGCTTTTCTTTTGGCTTTCTCGACAGGGTCCAGGACACCCATCGTCATCATCCCTGCTGCCACCACCTCACTCATCACAATGCTCAATGCTAAGGATCTTCTGCAAGATCTGAAGTAAGTGCACATGGCGATTGCTCTTTTTTTGTCTTTATCTTGTTTTAATCTGCTTACTGTCTCAGTGTCTTCTGCCATTAATGCTGAGGTCCTCATTCAAACATGTAAATCAACAGAAATGAACCTGTAAAATGGGTCCAGAAAGTTTTTGAGTCGCGCTGATTTTATACTTCATAGACTGCTGCACCACCAGGGAAGACATTATTTGTATTAACTGGAGAACAGGATAGAGCCCAATATTGAGTTGTTGTTGTTGTTGTTGTTGTTGTTGTTGTTTTTTAAAAAAAAAATTAATAAAAAAACGTGTAACATTGACAAAGCAGCAACAACTAAAATATATGAAAGTATGAACTTCATTTGGACCGTACCAGGTTTGTCACGCCAGAAGAGAAGAAGAAGCAGGGCATCCAGCGCGACAATGAGGTTCTGCTCCAGAGACGCAAAGACCAGATCCAGCCCGGTGGCACAACACTGAGTGTGACTGTGCCGTATCGTATAATTGATCAGCCACTCAAACTGGCTCCACAGGACTGGTAAGCATATGGTTGAATCAATTTACACAAAGCTTGAACTTTTCCATCGTATAATTCTGTTTCTCTCTGGACGAGCAGCAACATTGAAGCGCAATTCTGAATTCGTGTTAGAATCTGATTGTTATAAAATACTGGTTGATATGTAGTCCCATTTTGGTGACAGGGCTTTACATCCTCATTCTTGCCTTATGATATGATATGATATGATATGATATGATATGATATGATATGATATGATATGATATGATATGATATGATGAACAGTGGAGGGTTGTGGAGTGAAAACTGTAAAGCATCAGATTTACAAGCTAACAGCCACACAGTTAAAAAACAAACACATAATGTCTCTTCACAACACCAATCTGTGAATGGTTCCTTCCTGCAGGGATCGAGTGGTGGCTGTGTTTGTGCAGGGTCCTGCCTGGCAGTTCAAAGGCTGGCCATGGCTGCTGCCTGATGGATCTCCTGTTGACATTTTCGCCAAAAGTAAGTGAATCAAGGCATCAGCTCGTGGCTTCTAATGTTGACAGAATGGCTGCAATATTTAAATGGTTTATGAATTTGAGTGATAATTGGTTTATTGTATTCCCACAAATGTTAAAGTCATATTTAGATTAGAAGCAAGAGGTTGAACACATACTCCTCAGTCTTAGGTTGCCTCCGTCTGTGCCTGTCCATGTGAACACCATGACCTGGATGAATAAGAATCTCTACATACATTTAAATATTTTTATAAACAATAACTTAATAACTAACTAATTAGTATTAAAGCTCCTCTGGGTACCACCATTAAAGAAGAAAGAATTAAATAAATAATAAAAACAATTATTTTATTGAATTCAGTCTCATAAAATACACTAAACTATTAATTGCTACTGATTTTAGTGATTAAGTTAATAATTACAGCCAAAATGTTTATATCACCAGCTAGATTGACGTTGAAGGATTTGGAGTTCAGTATAGAAGAGGTCGGCAGCATTCAGTCTCATGCAACATTAAACAGATCAGCATGTACACACACACACACACACACACACACACACACACACAAATCAGAGCTGAAACGATTAGACGATGAAGTCGATCGAGTCATTTTTCAAGCAGAAATTCCAAAAATGTGTTCCTGCTTCTTTGATAGAACAAAACGACGTGCCACCACAATAACGGCGGCTTATTTACTTCAACCGTCAACCTAGATTCATCTATATAAACATATGTGTGCGTGCATGTTTCCCCTCCAGTTCGAGCCTTTCATTTGAAGTATGATGAGGCAAAGACAGACCCCAACGTGCAGAAGTGGGATGTGACCGTCCTGGAGCTGAGTCGTCACAGGCGCCATCTGGACCGACCTGTCTTCTTGCGTTTTTGGGAAACCCTCGACAGGTCTGTCTCCGTCTTTGTGCATATTTATATATGTCTCTGTGTTACTCAACAGTTACATAGAATACACAAACTCACCGTTCTTCCCTTCTGTTTCTCTTTTGCCAGATACATGGTGAAACACAAATCTCACCTCAGGTTCTGAGCCCAGATCACAGCATCCATCTCCGACCTTCCAACTCTCCTCGGCCCACCTCTTGCAGAGGTTGCCCCTCTTATCCAAGCTGCCATCCCATCTTCCAACATGATCCCCGTTGAAACGGGATAAGGAGAACGAATTATCCAGCGGACTTCCTCCAACACTTTCCTTGAGGACTCCTAATGCAATGCGCTGGATTTGTTGTTCTAGACACTGGAGAGGAGATTTAGGGGATTTTCATGTTTTTGTTGTAATTGTTTTCTAATGTTTTCTTGTAGTTCAAAACAAACTATGTTTTATATAAAAAGGCGACATACTGTGGAAATGATTTAAACAAGATATCGGGAACTTAATGGGGTTGGAAGGAGAAGAGGTTTGCATTTTTGTTTAATGAATTGTCAGTGAATTCAGCTCAGAAGTGTTAAGATTGAGAGGAATGTCAAAATGACTCTTGGTACAAACAGAACGGCCACTTAGTTTGAGGAAAGAGATTTCCTTCCTTCCTATCTTTTTTTGTTTGGGGGGTGGGGGGCGTGGTCTGAATGTACATATATGATAAAACCTGTCAGAGCCAAAGCTCTTTAAGCAGAGATGGAGGATACAGGTAAGTGATTTGTTAATACTTCAGAAAACTACTCTGCTCTGGCTCAGTAAAATGATCTCAGTCTGTTCCTAGCACAGTTTTTTGACAGAGCAGCACATTTCTAGGTCATGCAATGACCTTGTTACGGTTTTTTTTTTTTTTTTTTTTTTTCTTTTCTTTGTTGGTGTTGTGATAGAGGAGAGAAGTGATGGAAAGTATTGCTTTATGTCATCACATGAAATAGACAATAAAGCCTCGGAGAAAAAAAATTATCCTATTGTACGTGGTCACTTTATTAATCATTTTTTTTCAGCTTTAATATTTTTTTTAAATCTTAAAATCTGAGAGAGATCTGAGTAGAGTCGCTGCTCCTTTATGTTGAAAGGAACCAGCTGAGGGGGTTCAGGAACCACCATTAAGGAAGAGGGTCTTTCTAGCCAGGGAATGCCTTTGGATCCACCAGGATGAGCTATATTTGTTGCTGGGGAGAGGGACACCTGGAACGCCCCTGCTAAACCTGCTGCCACCGCAACCTGACCCCAGATAAGTAGAAGAAAATGGTTGGATGGATGATTTTGGAGACATTTAAGAGTCATCCTTTAGCTCTCAGTCAAGAGATATCAACTTTTTGTTGCAAACTCAGGATGAACTTTTGATAAATTAATGTCTGCCGTTATGGAACATATGCTCTGTATCATGTGTCACTGCCACACACTTTGACAGCAAATGCAGGCTGACTGCAAGGCAAGGCCTAGCTGGGTGTCCTGACCAGAGTGGAAGTGTTGAAATCTTAATTTTTTCCAAATGAAGAGTAATGAGCACTTTATCAGCAAAGCTCAGTCTACACAGTTTGTGATTAAGTAGCCACTTCCAAGGCTTTTGGGTGAATTTGGAAAAAAAAAAAAAAAAAACATCAAATAGGAGGAATCTGGAGGCAATTTGCACAAATTAAATCAAGCAAAATAAAATGATCTTTTTTTTTCTTGAGCTAAACCAGAAGTATGAATTTTATTATGCCAACAAGAGCTTTATTCCCCACTTTGACACAATACAGGGTCTTCCTTCAGCTCACTGCAAAAGGATGGATGGTATAAAGTGAGAGAAGAAAATGTAGGACAAAGGAAGATGTAGTGTGAAAAGATGGTTGATGACAAAGAAAAAAAAAAACCTGGGAGGAAATTGGCAATTGAGCTCCGTCATCAATCAGTGAGGGCAGGAAGAGATCGGTAAAGCAGATGGTGGAAGGAGAAATCAATACAAACCTCTGAAGACTGAGGGTCTCGTACACAGACAGAAAGACAAATTTCATCCAGACTCTACTTCCTCTTTTACAATGTCCAATCCTGAACATATTTAGAAAACAACAGCATTTTATAAACACATTAACAAAGGTCTTTCTACATCTTTGGTGTAATCCAACTTTTAAATTAAACATTTATAGTAATTACACCCTTTCCCAATTGTCAAGAACTTTCTAAACCAAGACAAGTCAAGCCCAAGATCAGACAACCACTTTCTTGTAGTGCTACAGTTCAAACATATTTCTTAAACATTTTGAATAATAACTACCTGTCTGCAAAGGTATAAACAAGTCAATATCACTATTTATCATCCCAAAGGTCTATCAGAGATGTTGCCCAAATAATTTATAATACTGATGTTTGTTTTTTGTCTGTTGATTTTTTGCTGAAGATTACTGTACCCTGAATACTGGTGAACATGTTTGGGGATATGGTAAACTGTTGGCAACTGAATATATAAAGGAAGGAGAGATTAAGTGGTTTCCATGTCATGGGTTTTTTTAAAGTGTTGCTCAGTAATGAACTCACTAATGGAACAATAACTTTGACCCAGTGTAAGTATATCAGTAAGCTCTTTACATTTGGTTTTAGTTTCAGCCTTTTTATTGTCAGCTAACATATATGAATATTAACCCTCCAGGATCAGATTCACTGTCAGCAGTGATGTAAAGTAATTAAGTACAAATTTGAGGTGCTTATTTCCATTTTATTCAATTTAATACTTCACCTCCACCACCACTACATTTATCTGACAGCTTACTGAAGTTACTTTTCAGATTACATATTTTTTTTGTATGAAATTAAAAATCATGTAACTTTAAATTTGGTGATTTTGACTTGAGTTCAAGTTGGCTTGAGTTAAAATAAATGGAAGGATGAAGTGGACATGGCTCCACCTCACAATCTCAAACATGTCCAACTAGACAGTCGCTCTCTTGCAGTGTGCTCTCAGTGACAGGAACATTGTTTTTCATGGAAACAGCCATAAAGCCAGACTATCCACATCTACGACTCCAGCTAGCTTCTTGAATCCTTTCATTGGTGGCAAAATACCTCAAAACACCAATAAAAGTCAGCATTGACAAATCTTGTCGTGGAATTCTTTGACAGTAGTAAAACTATAGAATAACTCCAGTCAGCCATAGGCACACTTAAGAGAGGTAAAGCTCCCGGACCAGATTTTTTTGTCCCTGAATTTTACAAAACATTCAGTCAGGATTTAGTTCGTCCCCTTACAGATATGTATTTGGACTCCTTTAACAGAGCTAGCTAGCTGAAACTATTCGACTGCATACAGGTGTAAAGGGGATAATAGGAAATAAGGAGCACAAAATTGCTTTATACGCAGATTATATTTTTCTGTTTCTATGTGTATATTGCATGTGAATTCACTTTGACCACATCTTGTTGGTGATGAAAGTTGCTACTATACTGTATATGTCACCTACCCCCAGATCAACCAACAGGGAAATACAACTGAAACAGTCGGGTTTCAACCAGTAATGGGAGATCACCATGCATATTGTAGCACAATTCAAATACCTGGCACGAAAATGTCTAGATTTGCACCTGAATTTATCAAAACACTACTAAATATTCACAAATTTTGGTTTTCAGCTGAAAAACAAATCTAGTTTCCCCTTAATTAAGTTTGTTGAGTTTATTGTTTACCATAGAATAAACAATCTACCATCTGCTGGTCTTTTTACCACCTCAAAGAACATCGGCTTAAACCACAGAAAGGAAATATTTGTCTTTTATCATCTTAAGAGGTGCATCATCTAAAATAATGTTACTTAGCTGCTTGCCAGTCTTTGAAATTGATTTGTAATGTAGTACTCAAGTGTAAACCTACCATGATGTCATCCATTGGTTTGTAGACAACTGTTTAGAAGCCTTGAGTTTGGAGTGATGGTCGTTGCAAGCTTGGTTTTGCAGAGCCCTAAGTAACATGTTTAGACAGAGCTTTGAGCTGGTGCAAGTTGGGCTGTGCTTGATTTTGACCAAGCAGGGAAAAATGGCAGCCTGTCTAGTTCTACATCATGTTGTACGGTAGAAGACTTGAAACTAGCGACCTGAGACCAGAAACTCATTAGGAAACTGTTTGCTGAGGTAATAAATCAAGTGAGAAGAAGGGTCATTTTTTCTGTACAGCACAGTGCAATCTGACTTTTAATTGCAGCCAATGACGCTGCCTCCTGCAGGCCATTAGAAAGAATCCGGGTTTAAGACACCTCCACATTAGTTTTGATTTCTATTATATTGTTAATTGTACCCACTCAAATGTATTTTTTGGGTAATTTGATACATAAAAATTAACAATTGGTCTCACATTTGTTCTCAATTTCTAATAGCTCACTTCACGTGTAAACTAGCCTCTTTTGAAATGACCTCATTGACTATTTGACGCACATTTGGAAATATTTTATTGGCACTGTACCTCGTCCACCTTGCAAATATAAAATACATACAGTTAATCTTACATTATTACAAAAAGTAGCTTTTGCACCACAGTGAAACACAGCTTATACTTTTGTAAATATAACTGTGTACTTAAAAATTCCAGTGGTTTGACTCAAACCTTTTTTAAACTCTTTTGTACAAAATTGGCAACCATTTAGTTTTACACAACAACATTATGCAGAATTGAGTTCCCATATCCCCAATGTATCCCCATATCTCCAAGTGGATTAATACCTTGATGTCAAGTAAAGAAGAGGATGTGCTGAGACGAAATAAATAAATCATTATTTGCATCTAACAAGGAGAATTTAGCAGCAACATTATCAGTTATACAGCTATAGAGGGTTTCTCTCTTGTTCTGTTTGAGTGCCTGCCTGCTCTTGTCCTCAGTGTGTTGATGCAGGCATTGAGTTTGTTGCTCTGCAGGTGATTCCAGTATTTAAGTAGTTCATTGGGGTGAAAACCATGCGATGTTATCAGATGGCTGTATGTGCAGCTGGAATAAGACACCCGCCAGTGGTTGAATAGGAACTCGTTAGGTGGAGGAGTGGGCTCGATCTGGAGCTTGGCCAGGCATATCGCCACATACACATCCTCCAGGGGCAAGTTGGGTATACTGAGTGATGCTCGATAGATTTTCCTCGCCAAGTCCCCAGAGAAGACGTAGCCAGTCCCAGAGCAGAAGGTGGGATACTTGTCACCTGGGTACAGCTCAGGGGGCATGTACCATTTGCTATTTTTATTTCGGTTGGGTGCAAAGCCTCTCATGTTATTGCCTGTAAAATAGTTCTTCTTGGGCTTAATTTCTGGCCTGAGCAACTTGTAAATGAGGTACTCTGTGTTGACAAACATGTCGCTGTCCGTCTTCATGACATAGCTGACTTGCGGGCAGTGAATTGCCACCCAATTCATTCCCATCAATGTTTTAAGGGTCAGGTTTTTGTAGGAATCCATAAAGTCCTGCTGAATGATATCATGGTATCTCCGGCTCTCTGCTTCTAGCATCTTCTGCTGTAAAAGTCCCAGCTCACCCTCATTTTTCCCCAGCAGAAACAGCCGGATGAATCCTAAAGCTGGTGCCACACTCTCGTTCCCCCATGTCTGCCGTATGGCATTCCTTGCCTCTACTTGCCGAGCCTCGGTGGCTATCAGCAATACCAGGAATGGCACAGGTCTGCTTTCTGCACATTTGCCTGGCTCATTGATGATATAAGTGAAAGGCCCATGGGTTATATTGCTTAGTTCTACCTCTACACTGGCTGCCAAAATGTTCTCAAAACTTGGGTCTCCTGGAGAAGAAGAGACACCTTCCTTCTCATGGGAGCTGATGTTAGCATCAGCCTTGAAAGTTGGCTGAGGAACAATGACAAACCTCCACTCTGAATGGTGGCTGCTTATGTTGGTGGTATGAAGTTCACCATCTCCGTACACTACGGGATGGCTTCTCCACCATGGCATACCTGAGAACCCGGGCAGCCACTCCTGTTGAACCAGAAGTACCAGTACACCCAACAGTGAGAGAAGATAGAGAAGTTTAGCTGTGTGGGCACAGCAATGGCGCCGTCTCCACTGCATGGTTACCTCAGGACTAATTCACCCAGACAGGTGTAAGCAGCTTCTTACAAGGAGTGATCCCTGGAGGCAAAGTGAAGAGTGTGATGGATTCCGTTAGAGGTCCAATGATGAAATCTCATTCTCAATTATGCACATTTGGTTGTGGTCTGATAAGCCAGCAGTAAGGTGAAATGTCCACTCTATTGTTGGATCACTAGCGATTACCTAGGACACAGAGAGGATACATTTAAGCAATTGACGACAGATAATATCACTTTGTGGAGAATTATTACACAAGTCTGCAGTTCTCATCAGCTTCCTGGGTTGTTTTGTAATCTTTCAGTTCCTTGTTTTGCTGTTACAGCCACCAACTTTACTGTTCATTCTCACTGCTGTCATTTGGCAGTTGGATTCACTAAATGACAGATTTTTCAGGCTTCTTTCACAGTTTTCTCTTTCACGCTATGTTCATGCAATGTTGGTCTGCTAGCACCCTGAAGTGGAATGTGTTCTCTCAAGTTTTTTTTTTTTTTACTGAATTACACACTACCCTCTTAAAGGACCCCAACAAGACAAAGAGTAGTTTGTGAGAGCTCACAGAAGCACTGAAAAGACTTCCATTGGCTCTTGCATGCATCAACAGAAATAGAAACAAGACTTTTAAAGGCACACCCCGTACATCCTGTTCAGTACATAAAATTTCATGAACTGATCTGCAAGCATGAATTATTTCTTTACCGTAGCATTGTGTTGATTTTCATGTGGGTGTTGCATTTTAAGCCTTCACAGCATAAATTCTCCCGTCTAAGCATAGGTTCTCCATCTGCCTTGGCGCATTGTCCCCAGAGGGTTGATGCTTATGGTGCTGCGCTGCTGCCTTTGGCCAAAGAGTCGGTAGTTGGCAGTTAGCTCCAGCCCTGGGTCCTTTCACTGTCCTTGCTTGTTGTATTGTGTATATCAAAGCAGCAGTAGACGGATGGGGATCGTCTTTGGATAATGCATAAGCCTTGCATCTCTCTGTTAGTCCATTTTTTCTTGTATTTCTTATGTGTATCCTTGTTTCCTCTCACTCTTCTTCTTTGATTCACATGCTCTTATGTTAACTTCCCTCCCCCATGTGATTCTCAGCCTTTTTTTCCTTGGCTCCACTTTCTTCTTCTCACCCTCCTCATTCAGCAGTCCCTTGCACACCGCTCTGTGCTGCCGTTGTGTTGTCTGCAAGAGGACTAAAGGGGTGAAAGCAGCGGGGGAGGAGGAAGATGAACAGGAGGTAGAGCAGTGAGTTGCGTGTTCGTTCTGAAAGGCAGCTCCAGGCTTGGTGGCAGTACGCTCTCCCACCACGTCACGCCGTCTCTGCTGCTGTTGCTGCCTGCTCTGTTAAAGTGGAAGGTTGAGAGGAGGGGGGGTTGGGCTGCTGACCTATTTGTATGCACGCCCACTGTCCAGAAAGAGGAATAAATCATTATGTCTGTTTGGCGCGCTATTAAGTAAGAGGAGAGAGGAAATAAGCCTTGTCAACAATTCCACAAATCTTATAGGTTTGCAGATTGCCTAAAATGACAAATATCATGTTACATCTTCTTTCTTGTGCAGTGATGGACAGACCCTGTTTAATTATGGTCTTTTAATGTGTCTCATGCCTTTTTCTTGTACTGGACGATGATTAGAACACAGATAATTACAGCAGTGTTTCCACTGCGCTCATTCAGCCATGGTCTGCAACATTTAAATTTGGTCTTCAACATTCAAATTTTCATATTCATTTACATTTTAATCCAGCCACGGTAAGACAATAAGAGAGTTAATTAGCTTTTTATACTGCAGTTAGTATTATACTAGTTTGTGGTGCAGAGAGGATCAGAACACAAAATGATGAAATACTCTATTGTTAGACTAAAGGAAAGGTAAGGGTGCATCTTCCATTCACACAAGAAGGAAAGCAATCTCTTTCTTTTAGCTATTTCAACAGCGCATCTGAAGAGAGAAGAGGACACCATGACCAAAATGAAATGAAATAATAAAAATTGAAAACCCAAGGGATGCATGATTTTCACTGTACTGTACATGTATAATATACAATGCAGTTTTTTCTGATATTTATTAAATTGTTATTATTATAAATTATTATTATTATTATTATTATTATTATTATTATTATTATTTAATAGGCTTTGCTATGCAATTAAATTAATGTGGGCTTAGTCTTTTATATATTAAGAAATAATAGTACCAACTAGTTTTAGTATAAGAATAGTGAAAGTTACACTTTCACTAACCCTTACCATCTCACTCATACAGACACACCCTGACACATGCACACACTGTTAGCACTACGTTTTATAACGTCATCTGAAAAGCACAACTTGCTCTTTTGGATGATTGTAATGTGGAATGGTGTGAAGGAGGCTTGTTGTTAATAACGTAGCCATGGATTCCCCCGATTTTTTTGCTCCATCTATGAGCCATTTTAATCGATACAGTGCCGATACAGATCACTTTTTAATTTGTTATAGCAGCTTGGTATAGCAGTATTAAAAAACAAGTACTGGAATATCTTGAAAATAGTAAATAAAACCACTTAACACTATCTTTGTATTTTGACCAAAATTTTGTTGACTCTTCTCTGACTTCTTCATTCTTCCTGGGACCTGAACCCCAAAATAACAAAAAAAAAACAAAAAAAAAAAAACATCAAATAGGAGGAATCTGGATATCCCAAGATATGATTCATTTCTTCTTGAGCTAAACCAGAAGTATGAATTTTATTATGCCAACAAGGCCTTTATTCCCCACTTTGACACAATACAGGGTCTTCCTTCAGCTCACTTGTTCTCAGCTCACTGCAAAAGGATGGATGGTATAAAGTGAGAGAAGAAAATGTAGGACGAAGGAAGATGTAGTGTGAAAAGATGGTTGATCTTGAGCTTCATCATCAATCAGTGAGAGCAGGAAGAGATTGGTAAAGCAGACGGTGGAAGGAGAAATCAATACAAACCTCTAAAGAAGAGGGTCTCGTACACAGACAGAAAGACAAATTGCATCCAGACTCAACTTCCTCTTTTACAATGTCCAATCCTGAGTCACCTTCTGAAGTCGACCATCATTGTGGGGCAGTAATTGGTTTCTGCTGGTTTTTCATGTTGTCCAGTGAGACTTTGAAGACACATGATGTTGAGCAATCTTGCCAGTCCCACGTGAAATGTCAGGTAGTCTTATTTAATGTATAGTAAATGCATGTTTATGGAGAACATGATTAGAAAGGTCAGTGATGTCTCCTAGTATGGTGGCCTGGTGGAGAGAAATAAAGCACTGCATAAAACATATCACTACACAGAACACACAGCATATTTAGAAAACAAAAGGATTTTATTAACACATTAACAAACCAGAAAACAGAATAACAACATGGAGTGGAAGAAAGCGTTATTAACCACCCAGCCAAATTTGAATGATTAAAAATACCGACAGGTTTATGAAATTAGGTGTCAAAGTCAGGTAAAAATGAGCAGTATTCTCAGCTCCAGGACTGTGGGGGTGTGTCCGCTGAATGTGATGAAGCCACGCCCAATTGTGGGAGCAGTCAAGCAGCAATTTTGAAGCGACTCAAACGTGTCAGATGAGTTCAGAAAATGACATGACTAACTTTGAAACAGTCTGAACGAGATGAATTCATCTCTATCTCTTTGCTAGGGGTGCAAAACGGTTTTAACCTCTAACTCCACATTTCAGTAATATATCGTTCAAAGTCTTTTCACGTTTTCAGCAATGATTTCCAACATATTTAATGTATTTAATGTAGAGAGAGAGACGTATTTTGCATTCATGTGTGAGGTCTCTATTCAAAGGGATTTATTTTAGTTCAAACCCTTCAAAACAACCAAGCCAAAGATACCCAAGGTTTGTCTTACTTGTTATCAATCAGTGAGGATGCAACATTAAACAGTATGTAAAATAAATTATCAATTACTGTAATGCTTAATTCTGCATCCTCCACTTTAGTATGCAAAAAAGACCAGAGACGAGAAGCCTTCTGAAACTGTCCAAGTGGGGTCTAGCCCATTAGATCATCTTTTACAGGAGTGGCAAAACAAATTTTGATCAAACTTGAATCCCCTGCTGTTGCCATGTACTGAACACTAATATCTAATATCTGTTTTTTGTGTATTGCACATTGATACAATATTTCTAGTTTATGTTGAAACATATTTCTTAAACATTTTAAAAAGGTCAAAAAAATAAATAAATAAATAATTAGATGCCTAACAGGCTGTAAGGAAGTGCCAGCTCCCTCACTGTTTGCTCAGAAAGATGGCCAGTCTCTTTCTCACAGTTTTCTTTGTTTTCTTTATTTAACTTGTAGTCACCATATTAGATAAAAGACACATTACAAAAGACAACATTATCGTCAAAATCAGTGATAAATTTATTTGTTAAAACATATTAAAAACATGATACCATGTGGAGGTACCCTTTCTAGGAGTAGCTGGGTATTATCTTCATTGGCTGATTGAATATGTGGAAAAATTTCAATTAATTAAGGTAAATAATGCATGTTGTACATTTCATTTCTTATTTTCAAATATTTTTTGTTTTTGTTTATTTCAGAATTTAATATGAATTTGTTGGCATGAGCAAATTAAAGAAATTCTGTTTTTTATTGTTAACTTTGTTAAGTCACCGGCTTGAACTGCAGGGAAGGCCCATCAGAGTATATACTGTATGTAACAATTGTAAACTGTAATTGTAAACCACAGTGATTTTATTTAAAATTTACACACTTGTACCCACATTTACATTAACGCTGATTACAACTTTCAGCAAGGCTACAAGGACCATATTAGATCAACTGATACTGATTTTTTCTGTTAAAAACCTTTGAAAACCTCTATAAGCAGTATAACGACATGCACATCAACCATTTTTAATACATTTTTGGAGTGCCCTTAGCATTTATTGCTGTGTCCTGGGACTCTTTTGTTTTTGTTTTGTTTTTTGACACATTTAAAGAGCTATACAACTCCTCATAATTAATGGTGTATGTTCACTTGTGCTTTTTTGAACAAAAACCTTTTTTCTTATAACCTACAGTATAGGTCATCATTTCAGTTGTGTCCTTTTGGAACTGAAAAGGTCTCACTGAGAGCTCACTGAGACACTTATGCCCCTTTGACTCTAAGCCCTTGATATACTGTATATAGCTCTTGAAATCTAGATTCTTATTTATGTGAAGTACTTCTACCTTGACATTAATTTTGTTTTTCAAAGCCCCTAAATGTATGATTTATGTTGTATGTCTGTTCTCACTCTATGTAACATAATGCTCCAGGTAAAGTGTGTAACGCTTTACAGCACTAAGTCCCATATCACCAAGTTTTTCCCTAAATCTGGTAAAACTGGATCATATTTTAAAAAATATATAATTATTTTATGGAGAAAATGTTTTCTAGTTTTCCCTCTGATGTCCTCTGCCTCAACTCTTTGTGATTTACAGAGTTTGCTGATGGACGGTGAAGTAAACTGCTGCCAACTATAGCTGCTGTTAGCTAATGTTAGCACAGTTTCTTAGCCAGGCTGCCCGGATTGTGAGCTTGTATGAGTTTGTTTTGGACTGCCCAGAAGAGGAGGTTTTCAGGCCTGGGGCATGGGGGGAATGCGGATAGGAGCCGGATTCCCTCACTACAAGACCGCAGCCTGTCCCCACACCATACCCTTTGGTTTTCAATAAACTGTTTAAACTGTTCTTAGTCTCTGGTTTTGTTTGCATTTTGGGTCCACTCACATTCAACATAACAAACACAAATGCAAAGTGTGTGTGTCAATGATGAAGAAAATGCTTTTAGAGGTGACTTTTGTGAAACTGCTGAAATAAAATCTTAGGACAGATCTTACTGCATGTCCATGATGTCTCCTCTGTGACAGAACGTGTTGTTACACACAGTCTGCTGCTCTGAAATGTTCAGGAATATGTGATTATGACTGGGTAAAGTGATGCAGAGCACATTAAGATCCAGAAGATGGCAGTCAAAAACTGACATGAAGTCTCAAAGACAAACCATATGATCGCATCATCCAACCATCCAATTTCTACAACCGCCTATTATCGGGGACTGGAGCTGATTCCATCTGGCATTGGGCAAGAGGTACACTCTGGATCATTTTGTCACAGGGCTGACACATACAGTAGAGACAAACAACCATTCATTTAGAGTTACCAATTAACCTGCATGTCTTTGGACTGTGTGAGGAAGCCGGAGTACCCAGAGAAAACCTACAGAGACACATGAGAACATGCAAACCCCACACAGAAAGGCCCGAGCTGAGGTTCGAACCAAAAACCTTCTTGCTAAAAGGCGAGTGTAACCACTGTAACCACTGTGCATGATCACATCATAATCATCAATATAGATCTAAATCATTTTGATATATAATATAAACAGTGGCTCCTGTTCTGTTTTCGTTTTATAATCACATTTTTTATCAGACTTTTCTTTCTTTTAAAGGCAGTCTGACCTTTGGCCTGACTGTGTTTGGTGTTTCGTAATGCTGACCTCTGATCACAGCAGACTGGGAAATCATTATGAAATCTGGACTCTAAACAAATGGATGACTGTTGTCTGTGTTATTCTGTGTTAACAAACATTAAACAAACACTTCAGAATGCTGCAACATTAGCTGGAACGCACATACATAAAATAAATAAAATTAGACTTTAAACTAAAGCTTTAAGGCATCAAATGGACAGTATCAGATCAGGAAGGCAACTGTGTCATGAGGCTGACTTGGTAATCAGATCAAGGTGTATGTGTTAACTATGCTACCTAGTTTATTTAGCTGGTAATCTAATATTACAATATGGACATATCATAATTGTAAGATCCTAATTCATGACTACTATAAGTACTGTTTATGAGGTACTATCTTATAAATACTACTTTATATGTCTTAACTATGACTTTCTATCACACAATAATAAGAAATTTGCTCATAGTTTTAGAATACGTCATATTCTAAGGCATAAAAATGACCAATAGGTGGTGTTGATCTGATTTATTTTTAGAAATGGTCAAAATGTTCTACTGTATATCTCACATGTTTCTGAGTCTTGCTCCCTCTGTGTGTATTTGTAATGTATGTGTTTGTCAGTGTGTTGACTTCAGAGCAACAGCATGATGTCAGAGTCACAGTCACTGAGTGTGTTCACTCCACATCTCTTAACTTCGGGGGGAAATGCCCACAACAATCATTAACGGGTTTTGATATGACCTGGGCTCTGCACTCTGCTCTTATTTTAATTCCTGACAAAATGTGCCTGAGATATCTTGGATTTGTTCTTCTCGTTTGGTTTCCAGGAGCACTACACGGTGAGAACATTAAATTCTATCGCCTATCCTTTTAATGTTTTTTTTAAAAGCATTTCAGCATAGTGTTCTCTTACGTTTTGTCTTTCTTATCATTGTTTCAGCGCAAAGTGCAGCTCAGCCTTGTCGTGCCCCCAGACTGAATCATGGTTATTTTGTCCCTGAACAAAATATGTATGCTCATGAATCTACGCTCACTTATGCCTGTGATAACAAACATAAACCAGCAGTGGAGAATTGGTGGGCAAAAATTACATGTCAAAATGGCATCTGGTCTCACAAGCCACAATGTATAGGTAAGTGTTTCATAATATATCCACTGGTTTGTTAGAATGCTTAAATTGTTTGTTACCTTTCATGTTTTATGGGTTTTTTATACCCCTTGAAAATATTTATTTCTTATTCAATGTTGAAGTCATCCATCTGTCTATGACACTGCAGACTAAGAAATCTAATTTGATGTTATTACATTTCTGAATGGTACTGTTCAATGGTGAGCCTAACAACATCTACATTTAGGCTAACTGTTACAGCATGTCATGTGTCTGTAATAAGGATCCAAATAATCCTATAATATAAATGAAAATTACACTTGTCTAGCTTTTTATTGGAATAGATTACAAATCCTAACATTATTATGAAATGTCTGTCATGAAATGCCTCCCGGTAAGACAAATATTGTTGTATTTACATACCGTCTTAGCTGCCAATAAACCATTGGCTAGTTAGCTTAGAGTGCTTAGTCATCAAGGCTAAAATAATGTAAGCTGTTGGTATTCAGGGAATACTTTCTGCGTTAAAAATGTATTTTTATTTTGTTTGGGTTTTTTTGTTTGTTTTTATTTTGTTTTGTTTTTTGTTTGTTTGTTTTTTGTTTGTTTGTTGTTTGTTTTTATTTTGTTTTGTTTTTTTCTTCAGACGAAAAAGCCTGCTTTGCTCCAACTATCCCCAATGCAAATTACACTAAAAACCAAGATGGTTGGTATAAGAACGGAGACAAAATATGGATAACATGTGACACAGGATATGAACACAAACACAGGGATACTACAGCTGTATGTACAAATGGAACATGGTCCTCTGTGCCAGTCTGTGAGAGTAAGTCTATCAGATGTTCAATATCAGTAAGCTGGAAAACTAACAGTGTTTACAGTATAAGTCTTGGATGTGAATTCTCACCAGCTCAACAAGCAAGCCAACCAAATGACCACCTGAGCAGCTTTACATGACAAATGTGCTTATTTTTACAGAAAGTACCCTTGCATGTGGTGAGCCCCCTCAAATTCCCCATGCTGTCCTCATTCATCAGGGTTATCAGGAGGTGTTTGCTGTAGATTCAGAAGTACAATATGAATGTGAAGATGGGTATACTGTAGAGGGAGCAGAAAACAAAAAATCCATCTTTTGCATATCTGGAGAGTGGACTGCAGGCCCAACGTGCAGTAAGTGGACAATGTGCTGAGATATATAATAAAAAATACTTTTTATCGATTGTTAGAGAGACAGTTATCTAATCACTGAACCCCCTGATCAGCAATTGCCCAACCATAGCTTAGAAACCATGACTGTATGTATATATACATCTCTGTTCTGTGTATATATATCTTTATCTGTTCTCTCTATATATGAACCTGTGTCTGTTCCTTATATAAACCTTTATATGTTCTCTTAGGCAGAGGGACAGGAGCAGGAACTGGATCCACAGTGGAAGGAACAGGTGGGAGACACACAAATGAGTATCCATTTATCTCTCCAGTCCAGTCCCTCTATAGAATATGAACTCTATGTATATCTAATGAGTTTCCTCTCTTCCTGTCAGACAGAGAAACCAGACCAAGTACTAGAGGTACATCTCACAGTGGGACACCATCTACAGTTGGAGGTGAGTTATTGACCTGAGTTATTTCAAAAAGAAGAGTGGGGAAATTTTTAGACATGGCATGACAAAGGATAAAAAAACATACAGAAAGAAACCAATGATCATCTGAAAGCAATCTGTTCAGTATATATACGTTTATGTGTTCTATGTCTTACAGGATCTTCTACCAGCTCTGTCTTGAATGGGAGAGACAGTGGACCTCTGATCACAATAGGTAAATCATCCAGATTCACTGCTCCTTTTACATCACATGTATCAGATATGGTTTATGTATTTTGTTGAAATAACTTCAAATACTGCAGGCCCAACGTGCAGTAAGTGGACAATGTGCTGAGATATATAATAAAAAATACTTTTTATTGATTGTTAGAGAGACAGTTATCTAATCACTGAACCCCCTGATCAGCAATTGCCCAACCATAGCTTAGAAACCATGACTGTATGTATATATACATCTCTGTTCTGTGTTTATATATCTTTATCTGTTCTCTCTATATATGAACCTGTGTCTGTTCCTTTATATAAACCTTTATATGTTCTCTTAGGCAGAGGGACAGGAGCAGGAACTGGATCCACAGTGGAAGGAACAGGTGGGAGACACACAAATGAGTATCCATTATTTCAAAAAGAAGAGTGTGGAAATTTTTAGACATGGCATGACAGAGGATAAAAAAACATACAGAAAGAAACCAATGATCATCTGAAAGCAATCTGTTCAGTATATATACGTTTATGTGTTCTATGTCTTACAGGATCTTCTACCAGCTCTGTCTTGAATGGGAGAGACAGTAGACCTCTGATCACAATAGGTAAATCATCCAGATTCACTGCTCCGTTTACATCACATGTATCAGATATGGTTTATGTATTTTGTTGAAATAACTTCAAATATTTCTTCAACTGCTGACCAGCCAATGTACTGAAGAAGCTGAATTCATACCCACTGGTCTTTCAAAAGAAATCTGTATCAATTCCTCACTGAGTGGTGGGAACAACTTGGGTCAAAACATCAGCAGTGGTACCTCTGGCTTGAAAGTCCACACCAACAAATATAATGAGCAATGTTTGTTGGTGGGAAGCCATTGAGGGATAATGTCTTTATCACTGCACTAATGACACTGACTGAATGGGAGAGGGTGGGATGTGGTAAGGACAGTGTATATTTTCTGTGAGTTCCATGTGAAGCTCATTGCTGGCAGGTGAAAAGAAGATGGTGACGTCACGTGGTGTCACAAATAACCTTTTTGTTTGTTTGTTTGTTTCAGTCGATGACTGTGGACCATACCCAGACGTTCCAAACAGTATTGCTGTCAAAGAAAGTGATTATTTTTTGAAATATCAGTGTAATAACTATTACAAACATGTTGGTCCAGGAACTGTGATGTGTCACAGTGATGGTAGCTGGTCAGAACTACCTGTCTGCAAAGGTATGAACAAGTCAATATCACCATTTATCATCCCAAAGGCCTAGAGATGTTGCTCAAATAATTAATAATACTGATGTTTGTTTTTTGACTGTTCATTTTTTGCAGAGGCATTCTGTGTCCTGAATCCTGGTCGACATGTACGGAATTATGTTAAACTGTCTGGAGTTGAGTATATTCGAGAAGGCGAGACTAAGCAATTTCCATGTATTTGGAATTACTACACCAGTATTGCTCGGTGCACTCCTGGAAGAATAACTTTAACCTGGTGTAAGTATATCAGTAAGCTGTTTACATTTGAATTCACCACAATGGTTTTAGTTTGAGCCTTTTTATTGTCAGCTAACATATAAGAATGTTACCTCTCCAGGATCGGATTCACTCTCAGCAGTGACAAATCATTTTGTTATAACTTTGGTTTAGCAACCTGCTACTCAATCCACTACTTCAGATCCAACAGCACCAACAGAATCTCACCTTTATCCCTGCATCCAGAGAGAGGCCAAAGTCTGCCCTTCCATTAAAGACCATCACATCACTCTTTCAGACACCATCCAACCTCAAACATGTCCACTTGGACAGTCGCTCTCTTGCAGTGTGCTCTCAATGACAGGAACATTGTTTTTCATGGAAACAGCCATAAAGCCAGACTATCCATATCTACTACTCCAGCCAGCTTCTCGATTCCTTCCATTGCTGGCCCCAGTTGGCACCATTTCAGCCACCTGACTCTCACATTGTTTCACCACACTAGGTCCAGTTGCCCCACAACTACGCAAAGCAAGGTTTATGATGTGAAGTGGAATAGACATAGTCAGCATGGAGAAATCTTGTTGTGGAATTTGTTGACAGTAGTAAAAATATAGAATAAATAATTCTTAATAATAAGAACCTTTAAGAACAAAACAGACAGGGGGTGTAGTCATGCAATGAGATTGCAAAAATAAATCTACAAATTGAAATATTCACTGCTGTTAATGGTTTCTTTTTAGGTTGTTTAGCGGACGACCATAGTCGTGTAAGTGTTATTCTTTGATTCAGAATTACATTATTGTTAAATAGTTTTGTTTCACTAATGTTAGAAAAAACTGTATTTTAATTTAGTTTTATTCAGAAGTTTTATATGAATTAATTAACTGTTAACATTATTATTACGTGCTGTCTGTGTTGTAACCAGAGAGTTTGCGGAGTCTACACAGCAGAGGAGCTCACGTATAACTGACAACAACAGCCAAGTTTGTATTTAATTTTTTCAAACCAACTTTGTTCATTTTGATTGAAATACATGAACACAACACTGGAGCTGATTGTTCCTTGACTGTCAACTTGTATCTTTATGTTTAGAACTCTGAATGCACCAATAACATGATCAATACTTCAGTCACTGCTTTTTTTCCCCTTTTTTTTGTGGATACCTAACTGTCATTTATGTGGAAGCACAATTCATGATGGTTCCTTGACTAAATCAGAGCTGTACTAATTTAATTTAATCATGATGGATCAATAGGATAACCAATTTGATCCAATCCACAATCCATCTGATAGTTGTGGAGACATTTCTACACGGACAGACTGACCAGTCAACACTGTCAGCCCTAAAGCCATAAGGATCATGACAGGAATTTATGCAACCTTTAACAGGTGTAACGTTTTTCTTCTTCAGTTAAGACATAATTCCTCTTTAGCAGCATATTAGCATATTTAATTGATCCGCTCCAGACATGGTGCACAATATATAAAAGTCTGTATCTGATATGTTTTTCTACACAAAATTTTAGTCATTTCTGATTTGGTTTCTTTGAATACTGCACAGTAAGAATATTAAATAGTTTCACATACAACCATTTAAATTTGTTAACAACAACAAATACAGTCACTGGACTGTACATGAGGTGATGACTCAATGACTTCACCAAAACTGAGTTTTTGCTCTTCATAACATAGTAACCTGTCATTTTAGACATCATCAGATTGAAACATGTAACATTCTTGTTACTTGAATCCGCTTGACAGACTACATTTATGAGACTGCACTGTCGATTTTTAAATATTTGAATATTCGCTCCTGTAAGCAGACGGCCAGTTCAGATAGTTGAGTTGTCCAGTTGCCCTACAAAGCGCAATTTATGACAAGTAAAATACCTCAAAACACCAATAGAAATCAGCATTGACAAATCTTGTTGTGGAATTTGTTGACGCTAGTAAAAATATAGAATAACACCTGTCTTGTCCTTTAAGAAGAGAACAGATTGTCCTCAGGATGTGTGGTCATGCAATAACAAAACATTGCGTAAATAAATCTACAAACTGAAATATTCACTGCTGTTAATGGTTTCTTTTTAGCTTGTGGACAAAATGAACATGACCAGGTAAGGTTATTCTTTGATTTACTATTCAAAGAATTATTGTTAAATAGTTTTGTTTAGTTAATGTTGGAAAACACTTTATTTTGACTTTGTTTTATTCAGCAGTTTTCTATGAATGAATTAACTGTTAACACTACTATGTACTGTCTGTGTTGTAACCAGGGAGTTTGCAACTGGCTGCTGGACTGACAACAAAGGCCAAGTTTAGCAGTACCTTCATCAGAAAACAACAACGCCCAAAACATGCAGTCACATTTTATTTGTTGTTATAACCAGCTTTATGTCATTTTGATGGAAAACACATGAACACAATGTTGGAGCTCTTTATGATGAGAATAACATGATCAATGCTTTGAGGACATAAATAAAGTTTAGATGCACTACAGTATTCTGAATAAAATGTAGACCAGAAATCTTAACAAAAACCTTTGTGTTATTTTCTTTATAAATTGTGTAGAACAGTCCTTCCACTAAACATGGACCATCAGTAACTGATAGTTCTTCTTGTATTGGTACATTTGAGACAACAGCAGTATGCAGACGCAGCTCATCAAGTCCATGGTCTATTTCAGTACTTCATGATGGTGTCATAATTAAATACATTTACTAAAAAAAGAAAACACAACTGTCTGATCACTATTTAAAGCTTGACTATCAAATTAGCATGTGAAGCTACATGCTACATAGGCCTGTAGAAGTGTGGAAGCACAATTCATGATGGTTCATTGACAAAATCACAACTGTGCTGATTCAATTTAATCACGACTGATCAATAGGAAAACACATCTACTGATACTTGGACAGCCATTTGAGCTGAATGCTAACGTGAACATGCTAACAACGTTAAGCAGGTGTACTGTTTACCATGTTTACTACATTGATTTAGCATCTTAGCATGCTATCATGTGTTAAATAGCACATAACACAGAGTGCATTAAAAGGTTGATGAGAATGTTCAGCAGGTATTTAGTCATAAACAAAATAACTGTGACAACATTTCCATCCTGATACAGCCATGCTGCTAGTATGGCTAACAAGAATCATGTTTCTGATTTGGTTTCCTGGAGTAGTACATGATAAGAATATTGAATAGTTTCACATAGAACCAGTTGTGGGAGCAGTCAAACAGTCATTTTCAAGCGACTAAAACGTGTCAGATGAATTCAGAAAATGACATGACTAACTTTGAAACACTCTGAGCGAGATGAATTAATCTCTATCTCTCTGCTAGGGGTGCAGGGGTATGCTCAGGGTGACCTCAGTGTGTCATCGAGCCACCCTTTAGGACTGCCCCAAAAAAATCCTGGAATCCTGAAAACTGGTGAAAAAATGTTTTAACATTAACACCACATTTCAGTAATATATCGTCTTTTCAAAAGTTTTCAGCAACTATTTTCCAACATATTTAAAGTATTTTGAAAGAAATCTTGGAAATGCCTTCACACAGACAACAACAAATGTTTAACAACAACAAGTACAGTCACTGTAATGTTACTGTAATGAGGTAATTCACTATGCAGGTTCAGTGTATATGTCACAAGGTCACCAGGAGAGACCTTTTTGTGTTATTTTGCACTGTACTAATTTATTGCTCGTGTGTGATTCACTGTTTGAAGTGTCTCTCTCTCCTGTGTGGCCGAAGGACCGACCCCTGCAGCAAATTGGCACACCTGCAATTACTAATCACCTTTCCAGAAACATAAAAAAGAGGGAAGCAGAGCAGGACTAGGCCTGGGAGAAGCCAACAGACACAGCAGAGAAGGGAAAGGATGCCAGAGAAGAAAAGGATCAGCAAAAGATGTGCTGGCTGAACTCCACCTTGCCCCCTCTTACGTTCCTTCTCGGACAGAATCCCTGAGATGAGGGTGAAGTACAGACTGTCTGGCCAGCTTTGGGATCTCTTGTAAAGACTCTTTTAAAGACTGTGCCCCCTTCATCACCCCCATTTTTAACTTTTTTTTTTTTTTTACCAAAACCTGCCTGTGAAAATAAACTGCTTTCATTGAACTTCTACTGACTCTGCCTGCTTGCTTGAACCAGAGAGTAAAGAACCTGTGACATATATAAACTATAATTAACCTCCAGTGACTTCACCAAAGCTGTATTTTTGCTCTGCAACACAAAACTGAACAAAACCACGTTTGTCAGGAACCTCGTTTAAATAAGAGATTTATAAAAGTTAATTATCAGAATCTGGAGTGCTCCAAACATTTTCTCTTTCATAATAACAATAATTTTCAAGTCTAAAGTCGTTCCACGAAAAAGCTTGTGTAAAGCTGTTTAAGCTTTTGGCTCCAGAACAGCATGATGGTGAAATGTTTACTTCACAAACTTTTCAGGGAGGCCTTCAACAATTATTTACTGGGTCAGATCTGGACTAGGCTCTCAGATCTACTTTGTCGTGGGATGATTTAATTCCTGACAAAATGTTCATCAGATATCTTGGATTTGTTCTTCTGATTTGGTTTCCTGGAGTGCTCCATGGTAAGAGTATTCAATGCTCTCACTTATAGCCATTTGAATTTGTTTAAAATTAAGATTCTTTTTATTATTCATTTTTAGCACAAGATTCAACACAGTCCTGTGTTGCTCCAAGGCTGGATCGTGGTTTCTTTTCCCCAAGGCAAGATACTTATTCCCATGGGACGAAGCTGACCTACACCTGTGAAAACGGACGTAAACCTACAGTGAAGGGTTGGTGGGCAACCAGCACATGTCAAAATGGCAAATGGTCTCATGAACCACGATGCATAGGTATTGTTCCTTCAATACCTCGACAGTTTTACCTTTTTTTTTAATTCATGGTTGCACCGTCGCTCAATGAATAAAAATGTCATTCTGTTGGTCAGTGCACTACTTTGATCCAGACTATTCAACATATCACATGGACTGCAATGAAAGGACAAATTGTGATAAGTTTGGTCAACTGCCTTTGCATTGCTCATTTTTATTTTAATTCTATATCCACAATCAAGGCAGCGAAGCACTTACTTTAGCAGCAAGTCTTTTCGATGTAATAACTAATTTGATATGATATCCATGCAAATCATGACATTTTCGAAATAGAAATCACCAAAAGGGGTGTTGTTTAGCTCAGTTGGTAGAGCAACCATGTACAAAGGCTCAGTCCCTGCCGCAGCGACCCAGGGTTCGAATCCGATCTGTGGCCCTTTACTGCATGTCATTCCCCATCTCTCTCTCTCTATATATATATATATATACATTGGTGTTCAGGGAATACTTCCTGTGGTAAAACTGTGTTGTTGTTTTTTTTTGTTTTCTTCAGACGAAAAAGCCTGCTTTACTCCAACTATCCTCAATGCAAATTACACTAAAAACCAAGATGGTTGGTATGAGGACGGAGACAAAATATGGATAACATGTGACACAGGATATGAACACAAACACAGGGATACTACAGCTGTATGTACAAATGGAACATGGTCCTCTGTGCCAGTCTGTGAGAGTAAGTCTATCAGATGTTCAATATCAGTAAGCTGGAAAACTAACAGTGTTTACAGTATAAGTCTTGGATGTGAATTCTCACCAGCTCAACAAGCAAGCCAAAAAATAACCACCTGAGCAGCTTTACATGACAAATGTGCTTATTTTTACAGAAAGTACCCTTGCATGTGGTGAGCCCCCTCAAATTCCCCATGCTGTCCTCATTCATCAGGGTTATCAGGAGGTGTTTGCTGTAGATTCAGAAGTACAATATGAATGTGAAGATGGGTATACTGTAGAGGGAGCAGAAAACAAAAAATCCATCTTTTGCATATCTGGAGAGTGGACTGCAGGCCCAACGTGCAGTAAGTGGACAATGTGCTGAGATATATAATAAAAAATACTTTTTATCGATTGTTAGAGAGACAGTTATCTAATCACTGAACCCCCTGATCAGCAATTGCCCAACCATAGCTTAGAAACCATGACTGTATGTATATATACATCTCTGTTCTGTGTATATCTTTATCTGTTCTCTCTATATATGAACCTGTGTCTGTTCCTTTATATAAACCTTTATATGTTCTCTTAGGCAGAGGGACAGGAGCAGGAACTGGATCCACAGGTGGAAGAAATCAAATTAGAACATTTTCAATGAACAAAATGCAAATATTTATTTGAATTAATGTTTTAGAAACTCCTGTTTAGAAATAAATGCCCTTAACTCTTCTTCTTTCCTTCAGTTTGAACAACAGTTCTCAACCTTAACACCCTTCATACACACATGTTTGCGTCACTTTCATTCACAGCTGTGAAACAGTTCCAAAAAATACATCTTTCGTTCAGCGAATGTCTGGCTCTTTAGCAGCTTTGTCTTTTGTTTAGTTTAGACATTTTGGAAGAAATGCATAAAATCAACCCCTGAGTGTGATACTAACTGGTGTTTCCACTGTATCTTACAGGACCTTCCATCAACTCCAGATTGAATGACAGAGACACTAAACCACCATTCACTACAAGTAAATAAGTAGATTAATTTCTTCTGTTACATCACAGATACCAGATAATAACTCATGACCTTTTTAGTGTTTTTTTTGGGAAAAATGTGAAAAACAAAATTAAATCAAAATTTCATTCACTTCTGAATCTATAACAACAGCCTTACCAAAAACCTTATTGAGGGATTTGGGGATAGATTGGGTCCATCAGTGAGACCGCTTGTAAAAGGCTGAGGACACTGAAATCTAACGTGAAATTTTATAAATTGATATAAAATATTTGTTTCCAGAAACCTTGGATCTCACTTTTTTTGTCTTTCAGTTGACCAATGTGGAAGCCCCCCCGAAGTTCTTAATGGTCTTGTGGAAACATCTCTAAGGTCTTTGACCTACAAGTGCAATATCTATTATAAACTAATAGGTCCAGAGACAGTGGTATGTTACAGTGATAGCACGTGGTCAGAAGTACCCACCTGTGAAGGTAAAACAAGTCAATTCTAAAGGTCTGTCAAAGAGGTTTGCTTGAAGAGTTAACAAACTTTTTGTTGTTTACTTTGTGCAGATTCGTTCTGCTCTGTGAACACTGACGAAAATCCTGACTTAAAACCCACTGGAGTTAAATATATCAGAAATGGTGAGACTGTGGAATTGGAATGCAAGGACAAGTATTGGTTTGATCATTTTTCTCTGGCCCGGTGCACTGATGGAATACTTACTGTTTCCAGATGTAAGTATCTCTATAAGCTCATGAGTGTGTGTGCTAACTATCTACACGATCTATCTGCAGCAACAGATTATCACAGCTTTCAGCCCAAGCCACAAAGTTTGAACAAACAGTATGATCACTGTAGGCAAGTAGCCAAGTAAAGTATTTGTCCTCAGCCTTAACTCTATTTGTCAGACTATTCCTTCAAAAGAATACTTCATTGATTTGGCACTCCTATAACACAGTCGACTCACGATAAATATTAATGAAAAAAATAGAATCAAGTGAAGTTTAAAATCAGTGGAGTTTCCCTTTAAGCTGGCCGTTGATATTAGCCAAAGTAAAGAAAGAAGTGGTAAAGCTATTTATCATATCTACAAACTGATTCAGTATAAGCTTCTGCTCCATGCAACGATTTTAGTGGTACTGTACCATTCCTCTACTGTTAATGTTCAGTGAACAAATCAATACAAGAAAACATAATGAAATCAGTGAGAAGCCTGCTGACATTTAGTAAATCAGACAGACTTTACCTCCTTGTGAGAGGTCAGTAAGCTGCTCCACACATTCACTGATGTGCCTCTATGTGATTGTTTTCAGGTTGTAACAGGCTGCAAATACACACAGTGAGTCTAACCCCTGAATCTACTTTTCAGAGTATATTGATGTTTCACATGAAATACTATTCATTTTATATTTACCTTTATGAATCTGCATTTATATTTAACTTTATTTGAATTATATTTTACTCCAATGAGTTGTTTGTAAAACCTCTATCTTGTAACTAGAATAGGTGCTAAGCCTGTATCACCAAGAGGAAGATGCTGCCTTCGGATTTGCTCCCCACCGACTGAAAATAAATGTCAGCTTGGAATGTTCTGGAAGAAGTTATGATTATGCTGTCACACACGGACACAAATCATTTCTGGTTTTTCATATTGATTAATTAATGGCTGTATGATGTAGGAGCCTTGTCTAGAGTTGTCTGTATGATATATGATATTGAACTAACCTAAATTTTGACCTTAAAAGTTAAAAGGATCATCAAAGTCATCATGCTTCATCCTCTGGAGACCATGAATGTCTTTACAAAATTCCACTGCAATATATCTACTACTTGTTGAGATATTTCAGTCTGACTTTGTCATCAATAAAGCTACACCTCTAGAAACATTACTAAACATTAATACATTTGCTAATGAATAATGTGTGGTTTTACTTCCATAAAATAAATGATATTGATTGATACTAAATGATAAATTATCAACAGATACATTCAATCACAAAATGTATTAAATTAACATATGTCCACCTACAGATTGCATCTACACACTTACAGCTTGAATTTTATGATTGCTTCTTTTAAAACCAGATCTCTCAAATGTAAAGACAAACTGTGTGTAACAACAGTAGGTGCTCAAAATTGCTTCCAAAGTTTTACCTTGGTTTCTAATGTGTCTATGTGTGTCCTAAAGTCTGTCGTAACTGTGGTTTACCTCATAATGCTGACCTCTGATCACAGCAGTCCGGGAAATGAAATTGAAGTCTGGACTCTAAACAAACTGGAGAAAACATTGTCTAATGAAATCAAATGAATCATCAATTGGACTTTTCTTAAACACATCAACAAATGTGAACTAACAAGCACAGTGTTTTGTAGAGCTTAAGATATTTTTGCAAAATGCCACGTATGGACATGAAACCCATTTGTACTTTTGTTTGTTGTCTTCAGAGCAACAGCATGATTACAGTAATTCAGTGTAATGTTTACTATTTCTTAACTCCTTAGCTCTTTGGGGAAATGCTCTAGACCAGGGGTGTCTAGACTTTTTTTTTTTTTAACCAAATCTAAGCCATTCAGGCGTGAACAAATCTAAAAACCATTTTTTCCTTTCTTTCACATCTGAAGTCAGATAACACAGAACAAATTGCTAAACTTGTATGAACCTCATGTTTATTCTAAACATGACTTATTATGAGTAATGCAAAGTCTGTTAACATTTAAGTTTAAAACATATCATTCTTGCTCTTGTCTTTCACAAAATCATTCAGAAAGTAATATTTTGTGTCACATCTACAGATATATAACACCAGCAGTTATGTCCTTAAAGGTTCAAATGCTTTATGTCATGAAATCTGATTTCATCAGGGCTGTGATACTGATACGTGGCACTTTGGACATCCCTGCTCTAGACAATTATTAACTTGTCCAAAATTGAACTGAGCTCCTAGCTCTGCTTTGTCATGTTGATTTCATTCTTGACAAAATGTCTGTGAGGTGTCTCATGTTCGTTGTCCTTCTTTGGTTTCCAGGAGTGCTGCATGGTAAGAGCATTAAATTCTGTCACTTAGAGACATTTTAATTTGTTAAATATATGTTTAATATGCACTTTTGTGTATTATTGTATTTCAGCAGAAAGTGAAGCTCAGCCTTGTCGTGCCCCCAGACTGAATCATGGTTATTTTGTCCCCGAACAACATATGTATGCTCATGAATCCACGCTCACTTATGCCTGTGATAACAGACATAAACCAGCAGTGGAGAATTGGTGGGCAAAAATTACATGTCAAAATGGCACCTGGTCTCACAAGCCACAATGTATAGGTACGTGTTTCATAAATGTCACTCCAGGATTGTCTGAAGGTTGTTTGAAACTTCACAGTGGTTATGAAAATTTGTGCAAGATGCTAAGGGATAATGTGATTAATTATCTCAATACATTCAAGATAAACTGAAAATAAGTAGAAATAATTGATATCAGATTATTACAGAAATGTGATAAACCTTTTTTAAAAAGGCCTATAAATGGAAAATATATGTGTGTTATATTTTCTACACACATATGAATCATTCAAATACATTCACTATACTTTGACTCACGGTAAAATGCAAATTAAATGTGTTGCTGCACCTGTAACAGATGCTTTAAAGTTTAGAAACTAAATGGCTCCCGAGGCAACCACATATTTAATGACCTGAAACTGAGCAGAATACATCACCCTTAAATTGAACTATTCACAAATTGAAACCTGTGATGAAGCTATTACTTGGCATCTCTAAACTGTCAGTGTTCAAACATTTATTAAAGTCCGTAAAGTTTAAATTTTAAACTGCTCTGTTTTTTTTTTTTTTTGTTTGTTTGTTTGTTTGTTTGTTTGTTTTGTTTTTTCTCTCAGACGAAAAAGCCTGCTTTGCTCCAACTATCCCCAACGCAAATTACACTAAAAACCAAGATGGTTGGTATAAGGACGGAGACAAAATAAGGATAACATGTGACACAGGATATGAATCCAAGAACAGGGATGCTACAGCTGTATGTACAAATGGAACATGGTCCTCTGTGCCAGTCTGTGAGAGTAAGTCTATCAGATGTTCAATATCAGTAAGCTGGAAAACTAACAGTGACCAGAATAAAGTGTCTAAATCTTAAACCCATGTCACCAACTACAGCAATTAATCAAGCAATCAATTACCCACCTGGACAACTTTTCTTGTTCCTAATAATAATTCATTTTCTTATTTGCAGAAAGTACCCTTGCATGTGGTGAGCCCCCTCAAATCCCCCATGCCGTCATTATTCAAGACTACCAGGAGGTGTATGCTGTAGATTCAATAGTACAGTATAAATGTAAAGATGGATATACTATGGGAGGAGCAAACAAGAAAAATACATCTTTTGCATGTCTGGAAACTGGACTGCAAGCCCAACGTGCAGTAAGTGGACAGTATGCTGAGCTATGCAGTGAGAGAAATACTTTTCATGAATTGGTATTAAACAATATTTTTATATCAACAGTGGATCACTTGAAAGAATGTTGCCAGAGAACATAATTCTGACAACAATGTCTGACAAGTTTCACTACAAAAGTTATTTGGTGGAAAAAAATCAAAGAAATTAGAAGTCAATTCTAGAAGACTTTGAAACACTGATGAATTCTGTTATTCTTAAAGCTGCTATCGTCATTATTTCTATAGCAACAACATAGAAATATTAACTCTATAAATGAGTATATGTATTAGTGAAAACTCACACACAATGCCAATTAATTATTATTGTTTTATGGCCGGCTACTAAAAGATGGCCTCTGGAGTTTTCTTATAAACAATGTTTATGTTTACATTCAGTGTTACTCACCCAAATATAAATGTGTGCATCACTGAAACATTTGTAAATCCTATTCCTAAAAAGATCTGAAATATGTTTAGCATATTATATTTAGAATATTGTTTACATCCGTGTTTGCTTGCTTTAAAACCATTGCTTCATGATGCTCCTAGTGGGAGGTACCTTTAACTGCTTTAATTCACTCTCACTTTCACAGAATTTTTTTCGGCTGCAGCAGTTTTCAGAGAAAAGACTCTGCTGAGCCAGACTATGTGTTCTGCTTAGCTGCAGAGAGACAATAGCAACTAGCTGGTGAGCATAATGGAGCATTTAGCAGCTAAAGAGTCAGATATTTCCCTTTGGTAGTTGGTAGAGACCAAAAGCAAGAGCTTTATGGAGACAAAATATTGTACAGTCGTGGTCAATGAATGAGGTCGATGAATTGCACTTAATTGCAAAGACCAGCTGACATCATGTCAGTGATTCTCTGGTTAACACAGATTAGAGTGTTGATGAGGATAAGGCTAGAGATCACTTTGTCATGCTGATTGAGTTAGAATAACAGACTGCAAGCTTTAATAGGAGCGTGGTGCTTGAAATCATTGTTCTTCCTCTGTTAACCATGGTTACCTGCAAGGAAACACATGCAGTCATCATTGCTTTGCACAAAAGGGATTCACAGGCAACCATGTTGCTGCTAGTAAGATTGCACCTAAATCGACTATTTATCGGATCAATAAGAACTTCAAGTAGAGAGGTTCAGTTGTTGTGAAGAAGGCTTTAGAGCGCCCAAGGAAGTCCAGCAAGTGCCAGATTGACCACAGGTTCTCGGTACCTTGAGAATTTGTGGTCAATCCTCAAGAGGCAGGTGGACAAACAAAACCCCAGAAATTCTGACAAATTCCAAGCGTTGATTATGCAAGAATGGATCAGTAAGGATGTGGCCCAGAAGTTAATTAACAGCATGCCAGGGTAAAATGCCAGGGTGAACTGCAATGGTCTTGCAGCAACACTGCAAATATTGACTTTTTGCATAAACTTAATGTTATTGTCAGTAAAAGCCTTATGATCACTTATGAAATGCTTGTATTTTTACTTCAGTGTATCATACTATCATCTGACAAAAATGTGTTAAAAACACTCAAGTAGCAAACATGGGGAAAACCATTACTTGTGTCATTTTCAAAACTTTTGACCATGACTGTACTTAATATCTCTCAGGTGGAAAACAACTCCAAATGTTAATGTTACTCTTTGTCTACGGATGTGTCAATAAGTAACTATTTGTTAACAAGTTTACCATATGAACTGTAGGAAGTTTATACCTTGGTCTGCTGCCGCTGGTTTAAGTGATTTACAATAGAGAGATATGCATATGAATGAAGAACTTATTTAAAGGTACAATACGTAAGATATTTACTGTAATAAATCATATAATGATCATGCTATGTCATCAGAAAATAAGGAAACATGCTCAACAAAATTACTAGCTTCTTGACAACACTAAAGTCAGTGTGTTTCTTCTTTTGAAATTTGCCTTCACAGACCAGACGGTCTGTTTATGTTTTGTCCAGTGTTATCCAGTCTGCCCATGTTGACGCTCTAGTTTGCCAGATATGACACATACTACAGCCATGGAGGCAAGCATATGAACTAGATCATTACAATAACATGAAATAAACCACGCTGTGCTTGCTTTGTACTCGTGGTTCAATGTCTTCAATCTGGCAACCTGCGTGAGCGGCAGTCTGGGGAGGAGGCGGTGGGGGGAGATTACTCTCCAGTATTTTGAATTTGAGCTGCGGTACCAAATCCTAACCGCTAGATGTCAGTGTTACAAGTAAAGTCGCATATCTTTCCTTTAAAATGTCAGTGTTATTGATGCAGAATCTAATTTCTGCTAGCAAGGGAAAACATTACTATCTTTAAATTTGAGAAAGTATGATGGAAAAAATGTATGCATAAAATCAACCCCTGAGTGTGATACTAACTGGTGTTTCCACTGTATCTTACAGGACCTTCCATCAACTCCGGATTGAATGACATTAAACCACTATTCGCTACAAGTAAATAAGTAGATTCATTTCTTCTGTTACATCACAGATACCAGATAATAACTCATGACTTTTTTACTGGTTTATTTGGGAAAAATGTGAAAAACAAAATAAATCAAATTAAAATTAAATTAAAATTTCATTCACTTCTGAATCTATAACAACAGCCTTACCAAAAACCTTATTGAGGGATTTGGGGATAGATTGGGTCCATCAGTGAGACCGCTTGTAAAAGGCTGAGGAAACTGAAATCTAATGTGAAATTTTATAAATTGATATAAAATATTTGTTTCCAGAAACCTTGGATCTCACTTTTTTTTGTCTTTCAGTTGACCAATGTGGAAGCCCCCCCGAAGTTCTTAATGGTCTTGTGGAAACATCTCTAAGGTCTTTGACCTACAAGTGCAATATCTATTATAAACTAATAGGTCCAGAGACAGTGGTATGTTACAGTGATAGCACGTGGTCAGAAGTACCCACCTGTGAAGGTAAAACAAGTCAATTATAAAGGTCTGTCAAAGAGGTTTGCTTGAAGAGTTAACAAACTTTTTGTTGTTTACTTTGTTCAGATTCGTTCTGCTCTGTGAACACTGACGAAAATCCTGACTTAAAACCCACTGGAGTTAAATATATCAGAAATGGTGAGACTGTGGAATTGGAATGCAAGGACAAGTATTGGTTTGATAATTTTTCTCTGGCCCGGTGCACTGATGGAATACTTACTGTTTCCAGATGTAAGTATCTCTATAAGCTCATGAGTGTGTGTGCTAACTATCTACACGATCTATCTGCAGCAACAGATTATCACAGCTTTCAGCCCAAGCCACAAAGTTTGAACAAACAGTATGATCACTGTAGGCAAGCCAAGTAAAGTATTTGTCCTCAGCCTTAACTCTATTTGTCAGACTATTCCTTCAAAAGAATACTCCATTGATTTGGCACTCCTACAACACAGTCGACTCACGATAAATATTAATGAAAAAAATAGAATCAAGTGAAGTTTAAAATCAGTGGAGTTTCCCTTTAAGCTGGCCGTTGATATTAGCCAAAGTAAAGAAAGAAGTGGTAAAGCTATTTATCATATCTACAAACTGATTCAGTATAAGCTTCTGCTCCATGCAACGATTTTAGTGGTACTGTACCATTCCTCTACTGTTAATGTTCAGTGAACAAATCAATACAAGAAAACATAATGAAATCAGTGAGAAGCCTGCTGACATTTAGTAAATCAGACAGACTTTACCTCCTTGTGAGAGGTCAGTAAGCTGCTCCACACATTCACTGATGTGCCTCTATGTGATTGTTTTCAGGTTGTAACAGGCTGCAAATACACACAGTGAGTCTAACCCCTGAATCTACTTTTCAGAGTATATTGATGTTTCACATGAAATACTATTCATTTTATATTTACCTTTATGAATCTGCATTTATATTTAACTTTATTTGAATTATATTTTACTCTATTGAGTCGTTTGTAAAACCTCTTATCTTGTAACTAGAATAGGTGCTAAGCCTGTATCACCAAGAGGAAGATGCTGCCTTCGGATTTGCTCCCCACCGACTGAAAACAAATGTCAGCTTGGAATGTTCTGGAAGAAGTTATGATTATGCTGTCACACACAAATCATTTCTGGTTTTTCATATTGATTAATTAATGGCTGTATGATGTAGGAGCCAATTTTTTGTCTGTATACTCAAAGCTGAAAAAATGACTCAAAATAAACAGTGTGTATATTTGCACGGGCCTGGCCTTTCATCTCTGATATTTCTAGAACCATTCAACCATTATACATACACACTTATCCTGTTGGATAAGTGTGTATGTATAATGGTTGCTGAGGCTAGAGGCTCTCACAGGTAGGGGACATTCAGGACCAGCCTCCTGTCTGTCACAGGGATAATAACTCACAAACATCAATGTTTTAAATCAGATTTTATTGATCATTTCAGAATGTGACTATGTTTGAAATGTAACAATTAATTCTGAACAGGTACTTTACCACTCCACTTTACAGTTTGAATTAGTAAAAGTTTTTTAAAGGTTCTTGCACACATACATAAGTACATCCACTTCTATGTGTGGATGTGGCATGACTAAAACATTCCTCCCCTGTATGTTAACTTTTAAACACGCAGATACAAACCCAAAACATTTGAGTGATATCTTGTACAGGCTGTACACAAATTACAAATTATGTTAAGGCCACTAAGCATTACAAGGCTGCTGCTAGTCATTCTTTTTATTATGACTTCATCTATGGATCTTTATTTTTTATTATTGTCATTTATTGTCTAATCAAAACAATTTAAAATCCAAGACTCTAGAGCCAGAAAGTGATTGCTATTGTTAACTGGTAAATGACTTTAAGGAGTGATCAACTCATCAAAACTGTCATCAGTTACTTTTCTGACAATCACCTGATAAAAATTTTACTTCAGCTCTTTTGAAATACAGTAAAAATGGTAAACACTTTAAACACACTCTAACTCCAACCATCGATTAAAAACCAGACTTGTGTTGATAAACGAAAGTAAAATTAAATACATAGAAAATACACCAAGCAACAGTGTGTAACACATGTACAATCGTCACATGATTTTGTAACATTTCAAATTTGTGTTCTCGTTTTTATTAGTACAGAAATGTTCCCAGTCCGGACTTTTTCAGTTTGTCATGAAAAAAAAAAATCCCTGTTTAGATGTACACAGTTTTCTTCCATTTGACCATGTCACAGGAATACTTTTATTCTGGTGACAGTAAGGTGTGCGATCAGGTCAAACATCGAAGAGGTTATCTGCAGAGGTGCTCCCAGAGCCAAAATGAATCAAATTCAACTTAAATCATCTTGCATGGAGGACAATAACTGGCAGATACTGAATACCATAGCCTCTGTTCTTCCTGTTAAATTACTGTTAAAAGTTGAACTATGCCTTAAAGGCCCGGTTTTTGGCTGAGTAGCATCAGTGTGTGTGATCAGAGTTAGACATGTTCTGCACAGAGGAAGCTGAATCCAGTCCCAGCAGCGTGCCCAGGTAGGACTGCTCTCGTGGGTCCAGCATCTGGTCTGGCCTCACAGGGTGAACAATGTTGGCGGGCTGGGGGGTGAGGGTGTACTTCTCTAAGAATGCCAAGTCTGTAGTGGCCTGGTAGCCAGAGTTCTGCTGCTGTCCTTGAGCCTGCATGCTCACAATGCTGTGAGTTTGGGAGGAGAGGGATGAAGCCCTGTGAGTGTTCAAGTCGCCCTGTGCTCCTCCTGCCATCTGGACAGGAACCAAAGTGACAGGCACGCAGAGATTTGTAGGAGGTGGGGTGCTCTGGAGGGCTGACTTAGGTTCAGCGTGGTATGACTTGGACGGTTCCTCAAAAGAAATGGAGACTACTTTATCCTCACTGAGTGTGCTGAGGGGCTGCTCAGTGAAACGGGTGCTGTGCACGTGGTCGACATGGTACTTGAGCTTGTCTTTTCTTTTAAAGGTGGCGCTGCAGTGGGGGCAGTTGAAAGGACGAGCGTCCGAGTGAATCACCATGTGCTTTGTCAAGGTCTTCTTGATCCGAAATGTCTGGTTGCACTCAGGACATCTATGCGGTTTCTCGCCTGTCACATTAACACAAGAGAACATCAGTGTGAGAGTATCGAAGAAGTATGTTTGGACAACCATTTGGTACACCTTTGCTTTTTAAAGCAATAATTGATGAACACTGTGCCAGGACAACAATTGTCCAACCATAGAACAATCATAGAACAATACTCAGCATCTATAAAGTTTGGAGGGTGGTGTCCTTTGGTATCATTTTTCCAAAACCAAAAACTAAAGAGCAAAAGTGTAAGGAGTTCATCAAATCGTGCGCTTAACTGTGCTATCATTAGCTGCAAATGCAATTTGTAGCTAACACATTTCTTGTACATGTGAATCATTTTATTCTGTTTGAAAAAAAAAAAAAAGGCTAAGCACTCAAACAAATAGAATTTGTAATGCATTTTTATATCTCTATCCTGCAGTACACAAACAATGCTGCTCCCTTATTCCATGTCTTCTAGATGGATCATCAGCAGTTAGGAATGCAGACTTTTTGTCTGAGACATGCAGCTTTAGCCTCTACAGGCGTCTCATTTTCAAAACCAAATTCACAGCATTAGTATATATTATACTAGCATATCATTAGTATTAGCTTATGCTAAAAGGCTCCAGCAGATAAAATCTGCTCACGTTAGTCATCAGTTTAGACAGGAAAAATTTACAGTTATCAACTAGAAATGAAAGACCTGCTGTTGTTGATTTTGGATATACACCTTAGTAAAATAGAAAGCTTGGTAACCGTAGCAACAGTAACTATGTGGTGGGCCTTAGTGAATGGTAATTGTTTGCCTCCTCAAGCGTTTAACTGTCCCTTTTCTGTTCTCATATGCGTTTTTTTAAGTAAACATATCCACTGGCTTCTTTATTTTCTTACCAGAGTGTGTCCTGAAGTGCATTTCTAAACTGGACTTTCCTTTAAACTCTTTCTTGCAAACCTCACACTGATGCACAGCGGTTTTATACCTGTGAACAAATTCTTCATTAACAGAGACAGAAACCAGGAACATTTGCCAAACTTAGTGCTTTTACAGCATTAGCAATAATAGAAGATTAGGCGTGAATGTGATTTGTGTGACAATATACTTCTGCCAAACTTTCTCTCCCAAATGAATGCTTTTGTAGTGGACCGTCAGATGATCATGGCGTCTGAAGCACTTTCCACATTCTTCACATTGGTGTGCTTTCTCACCTGTAATAACAGTTCAAGTAAATACTCACCGGAGACTGTTAAATCTGTGTGAATGAGACAAAGCAGACAGAGAATCCCACTGTTGCATGTATTATACTGCACCAGAGTGTATTTTCTGATGTTTGGTCAGGTGATCGTGGCGTATGAAGGTTTTCCCACATTCGTCACACTCGTAACGCTTGTCATCATGGTGGACTCTGAGGTGGAGCCTGTCCAAGGAAGAGTTTGCTTATTACATTATTAGACAACTCTATTAATAACAATCGAACTGAGAGCTTGAAACGTTCACAATCACCACCACCACACACACTCTTCAGATTTCACGAGACCTACCTGTAAGAGCTGCCGTGACGGAAACTTTGGCCACAGATACTACAGAGGTGAGGTTTCTCCCCACTGTGGATCCTCAAGTGCTCTCTCAACGTGGTCCTATAAGAAGAAAAACGCTCTCAATAAAGCAGCACAGAGATAGACGTCTCAGCATGTCAAAATAAAATGAAGAAAATGCGGGGAAAGTTCAGGGACAGAGGGACGTACCTTTCTCTTACGGATTTCCCACAAACAAAGCAAGTCCACTTTCTTTTGCCTCCATGTGTACACTCAATGTGCCTCTTTCTGTTGCCTGTGTCATTAAACTGTCGGCCACAAATCTCACAGGGAAAGGGACCTGAAAATGAGAAAGGCTGTAACTATTTCATCTAATACATCGACTGCTAGAGAAACATAAAAATGCCACATCCTCTATTTACTTAATTGTCTCTATTTTAATATTTCATTCTTAAAAATCTTGTCTATCAGCAGGAGTAAACGTTTATTCTTAACCCAAAGAGCTTAAAAATGTATTTTAACGGTATATTTCTCACCTAAGTGGTACTTTTCTTGGTGCTTCAGCCTTGCAAACCTCGACTTGAAGTATTCATCACAGAAGGAGCATTTGAAAGGACGGTCTTGGGTGTGGAGGATCATGTGCTCCTGCAGATGAGGTCTGCGGGTGAAGGTCTTCAGGCAAATCTGGTTCAGAAGGTTCGAAAGACTGTTGAAGTGTGTATTTAGTCATAGTAAAATGCATGTCTCTATGTGATCTGAACATTCTGGATCTATTCATGCAATCTTATTCTTTAAAAAATGGTCTTAAGATCAGCTTTCATGACTGAAAGTAATTCTTACCGCACATTTCCAGCCTTCACTCTTCCTCTTCCTCTTGGTAAGAAATTCTTGGATGTGGTCTGGATGAAACCTGGCAGGACAGTAAAGATACATGACATCAACATGTAATATAGCAAACACAGCTGTTTTCATCATGGAGATCTAGTGGAAAGTTAGCTCTACAAAATCAACGTATAAATCACAATATTAGAGTTATAATTTACAAATTCTAATTCAATTTGACTGTACCGTCTAATATAGCCAATAATACATTTTGATCAACAATGAAACATCTCAACAACTGCTGGACAGATCACCATGACATTTGTTAGACGTGTTCCCTTCAAGATGCAATGCTGCACTAACTGGTGTTCCCTTAACTTTTCCTCGAGTGCTATCATCAGATCAAATTTAAATTTTAACAACACTTTCACAACAATTTATGGCCATATACCAGAAAAATTGATGACATTCTCATTGGATTCATCTGTATTTGTCAGTGCTAATTAGCAAATTTTAGCATGCTAGCACACTAAACTGAGATGGTAAATATAATGCTATTAGAACTATTTACGGCAGACGCAGCAGAAATGAGAATCAAACAGTTTCCAACCACCTGGATAACAGCCCTTTCTCCACGCTGCAATCAGGAAGAAGGTTCCAGACACACCAGGCCAGCACTGAGGCGCTCAGACCACTAGGATACTAAATGAGGACGACATCAAGGCTGCGCCATAAAATACTTTTCTTACTTATTTTACTTCTTATGACTATTAATATTATTGTTACTTAGCTACAATTACTATTATTATATTACTACTACTTCTTCAGTTCCATTAAGATTACTTTTTTACTCATTTACTCACATTACTTCCATTATAACTATTATTATTTATGGATTATTTATTTATGTCCAGTGTGTACATTTAGGGGGATTTATTGGTAGCTTTTGTTTGGATAGATTATACTGTATAAGTATTTTTTGTGTAAAATCACCTGAAAAAAAATAAAAATGGTTATGTTTTCTTTACCTAAGAACAAGCCTGTTTTATCTACAGAGGCAGCTGGTCCTCTTGGAGTCTATGGAGTCTGCTATGTTGCGCCACCATGTTTCTACAGTAGCCCAGAACGGACAAACCAAACATTAGCTCTAGATAGGGCCTTCTGCATTGCATGGTCACTGTAGTTTCTCCTGTATGCTTGGAAAGGAGGAATTCACTAGAACTGTATTCACTATTAGATGCCATTAAATCCTACACACTGGTCCTTTAACAGTATTTTTAATTGAACTAACTGGAGGAGCTCACATGAAATATATTTCACTATGATTGTACCTGTATGATAACATGTGACAAACAACAATATCCATTAGGAAGAGACAAAATGTTCTATTAAATATCAGTGCAAACTGATTTTGACATATCAACACAGGAATTACCTATTTAAAGTTCAGAAATGTAAAGTTCAGATGGCAGATGATTGCTGTCTAAGATGAATTGTGTAGTCTGGCATGGCCACATTTGTTTTGCAAACATAACCAATGTAAAATAAACAGGAAGATGTACTGTTCTCCACCAGAGCACTGGGTAGACTGGGTGTTATGATGCTGCAGTGTCTCACCTCCTGACATGCTTAGCCAGGGTTTTCTTGCTGGCATGGAGTTTGCTACAGAAGGGGCATTTGTGCTCCTTCTTCTGGAAGGAGTCGCTGGCGTGCTTCTTCTTGTGTACGGTCAGGTTAGACTTGGTGGAGTAACGCTGAAGACAGATGTCACATTGGAATGGCTTCTCTCCTGTGTGCACTCGAGTGTGACTCTCATACTTCCCTAAAATGCAGGAAATTAATTAATGCGCTGTATCAGTAACACATTTGAGACAATAGTATAATTACTGTCAATAAACATGGCAATACTATGACCAGTGAGTTTTACAGTGAGTGTCAATCATGTTGCTGCGTTGCCTCTACTCTTTCTCTTTAGAGTTTCTGACAGTGGCAACAGGTGACAGACCAAATGTTAATTTGATATTTACATGATTAGCTCTTATCCTGCCTAGAACAGGTAGGAAACTAATAAAACAACTTTGATAAGTAATTGTCATTTATCAGGCAAAAATGTCAAATGTTTGCTTGGTTCAACTTCTCACATGTGATCATGTGATCTTTAGTTTTAGTTATTTTTTTGTATTTCATATTGACTTTCTTTGGATTTTGGATTATTGGTCGGATAAAGAAAACAAACGGAAGGCATTATCTTGAGACGTTCTATGGACCAAACGATGACCAGTTCATTAAAAAAAAACATAGATATCAACAGATATCTAGACTAAATAAAAATAGTAATTAGTTGCAATCCTAAAACAGGATTTATCATTTGTGAAGTGCGGCACAAGGGTGACATGGTACGACTGTAGAATAGATTAATCAGGATGTCCGATAACAGACTAACAAAACAAATTTTTTATTGGGATCTTTTAAGTAATTATTCCTGAGCAAGGGAGCTTGAAAAGGTATTTTATCAGACTGATCTCTGATACATCAAAGAAATAAATGATCTTGTAGTGTTAGTCAAATTAAAACAATACTATTTGAAATTTCTAAACAGAAATGGGAAGCAGAAGTTTTGTGTAAACTAAAACTAAGAACTTAAGTTCCTGTTTACAGGTGACATATTTCACTTTGGTCAGTTTGAGTTATAAGAGGTCTCTTTATGTTTGATGTGCTTAAGCGAACGGCTGTGCTCTCATTTGTTTTCTGTATTGTCTGCTATGCACAGTGTTTCACTTGTTCTTTAGTTCTTAGAATTGTTTATTGCCTTTATTTGTTATGTGTGTAGTGTTGGGCACACTTGAAAAAATAAATTTACTTTACTTACTTTACTTTTAGTAATAGTCAGTGAAACAAGTTAACAGATAGGATTCTTGTGTTTAACATCTTACTTTGGTATGGTCAGCTGAGTAATACCGCATTACAGTAGCCACCACTGCTAATACTGCTATTACATGATATAGTATTAATGACAACACAGATAAACCTTACTCCATGATTCCCACCTGCACGGTCAAAGGTCTTGTCACATTTGGGGCACTTGAGAGTCTTCTTGCTGGAGGTTTGGATGATGACTGGAGCCAGACCCTCAGGGTACACTGGACTCTGGGTAGAGCTTCCTGCTGTTGGTACATGCACCTCTACCTCTGGAATAGTCTGGTGCTCTGTCCCTTCTACCTCTGAACCCTGCTGACTCCTGTCTTCTGAGCAACCCTCAACAACTTTCCTCTGCGGAACCACGTCCTCATTCATGTCTCCTTCCTCTTCCTCCTCGTCCACTGTGTCTTTCCGACGAGCCGGCTTGGATGTCTCGTTCACGTCCAGTTTGTTCGCTCGGTTTTCCACAACCACCTTCCCTGCATCTTCCACTCTTTCTTCAGCTTGCTCTCTTGGTGATACGGTGCTTTGTTTCTCCTCAGGAGTGCTGATAATGTACTCCACAATGTCTTTCTGATACTTGGTGGGTGTTTTCCTCCTGCGAGCTGATCTCCGTGTGGTAGCAGGCTTCTGACCCGCCGTCTTCCCTTTCTCAGTTAAGGCTTCCTTGTGTACATCAGTGTGACTCTCAGCCAAGTGGATCTGCAGGGAGTCTTCGGTGTTAAACTGGCGACTGCACATAGTGCACTGAACATCAAATGGGCTGTGGATGTCTGTGTCACCTGCTGGCGAGTCACTGACGATCATTTCCACCTCAGGAGACCCTCTTATCTCATCCTGTGCCTGGATCGCACATACTGGATTGTTGTCCCCTTCTTCACACAGCAGCTTCAGCATATCCATCATGTCCAGGAATCTGGCTGCTTCGGTTAGAGCCAGGAGATCCGTCTCTGTGACAACACACTCAGAGGTGTACAAAAAGCCAAGCAGGTGCTGGAAAACAGAGTCCTCCACATGGTCCAGAGTCACGTGTGCTGTAGCAGGATTTTTGGACAGCTCAGCGTGGAAGTAGCTGCTCCCATGGGCCAACACCACCTTGTGGGCGCTGTATAGCTTCCCACCCACTGACACCGACACATCACAGAACTTCTGTCGAGCCCGGTCCTCATTCAAAAACTTGAGGAGGTTGTGGCTGTACTGCGACATAGCAAGGTGTCTGATTTGTGCGGTTGATTCTGGGGCAGATCCAGAGTTTTGTGGGGCGCTGCAGCCCAGGACAGTGCCCGGCTCTGCAGCACATTCACTGCTGGCACTGACCTGCCTGCTGCGTTTAGGACGCAGAGGATTACAAGGCTTTCTCTTCATTTGTGTCTTTTGGGCGGCTACGATGAATCACTCCTGAAAACCAGAGGAACAGAAATAATACAGAGATTGAACCTGCATGAGTGCTGCTAACTCTCCCAAGCCACTGGATTAGATTCAGATTTAATAGGACAGTGATGGTCAAGAGGCCAGACAAATGGATTAGCATGTAAGTGTATGACAACACAACAATGGCAGCATGAAGCTGACATGAAGGGGACATTGTGGTAAGAAGTTATTTTAGAAATTGTGCATGAAAAGATGCACAACAACGACTTATTGCCAACGTTTGAGGCTTATATATGTTATTTATTAATGCAGAGCTCATTATGAACACTTCGCTCGATAGACAATGAGAGGCCTGGCGGAAATGTAACATTAAGCTTACAAGCGTTTGACTATCCTGGAATATCAATGGCTGCATTTGCATATTCGCTCTCCACCTGAGGGACCCCTAACATTATGTTATCGGTCTGACGACGGGCCCCCCTCCGAGGAGAGTATCGACAAACGACCCTAACTGATACCCCGGAAATTACCCTTTATATTAGGACGTTTCTTAAAAAAACATCTTACCTTACATACACGGGCCGCGTTTACAACGCAACGTACACTCCAGCTGGCATAAATAATGTGGAAAATAAACGGAGGAATAATAAGTTCCTGTATATCTGTAAAGCCCCACCTCTCCATCCTACCAGAAATGTCGGACGCCGTAACAAGCCGTTCGCCCATTGGCTGTTTCAGCTGTTGTCCTCTTCAGAGCCGTAAACACGAGTAAAAAAAAATAAAAATAACAAAAGAGATAAATAAACACTGACACTGAGAGCTTCGTTGGTCAATTTTCTATGTAAAGCATAAAAAGTCAAACAAGAATTAAAACGAGGGGGGTGAGTTGTCGAACATAAGGTTCACGCGAGGGTTCACGAGACGAGGGTATTATGGGCAATGTAGTCTGAAGGCAAGTATTGTATTTGAGCACATTTCTGAGGTGCCAGTACTTTAAATATATGTTACTTTTTGCTATTACTATTATACCGTACCATGCCATACTACAGAAAACATAACATACATACCATACCACCATACCTACCTAGGAGAATACTAATGCCATGGTTATCTTCTGACCATCCATCAGCTTCTTCCTGGTTGGAGCGCTTGATGTTTTTTCTTAAACTTGAGAAAATCAAGTTCACATTAAAAGGCCCCACAGAGAAATCTTTTGTCAGGTGGCAACCCATGATTACATATTTTAAAAATCTAAAAAGATTTCATCAGGTATAATTATTTTTCCTACTTAGTACAATGTCCCAGGATCCTCAGTTAATACCAAGCCATTACTCATCTGTTTTCATCAGGTGGTCCCCAGGTGTTACTTGTGTTTAGTGTTGCTCAAATTAGCCTCTGGGATGAACCCTCCTTCACCAACACATTTAATGAGTAAGACATTGTAAGTGCATTAGCTTAATCCCTCCTATCTGGCTTGCAGTGTGCCAAGCATTTCAGTGGATGAGCATAGCTGAAGATGGAACTGAATGCACAAGTATTCTCCACCTGTCTTTGACCTAAGCTGAAGAAATTGCCAAACATCTAGTAACTTGGAGCACTTTTTAAGGACAATGTTGAAATTCAGCGTGCGTGTGTGCATGTTATGGTTGCTTTATGCAGGTAATGTTATGGATACAGAATGCATGTTGTAATCAGATAGTATCATTTGCAATTGTTAATGTCTTGTAGCCAATATAGCTTTAGATTAGTTCTTCTGAGGTTAAAATTACAGTGTTGTTCTGATAGCTTTCTTACCGTATGATTGTCATATTTGGAAATATTTAGCTGAGGTTCACAATGTGTAAAGTGTACTGCACAACATACAGTTGTACATTTGCTCTGAGATCTAGATTTATCAAAACTTAAGCAATTATTATTTTGTTTCCCATCTTATTCTACAGGTTGATTTACTCCCCCACACACACACATTTGTGTGCTGAACCTCCCTGACACACTAGCTTGAAGTGTGCATGCAGTTTACTTTTTGATTTTGAAGAAGTGTTAATGGTTTGGTTTAATTTGTCTTTGTCTTTAGGGGCCATCTCTGATGAGGACCTCAATGGATGTGAACAGCAGCCATGCCAAAATGCTGGTGTATGTGAGAGCCACAATAAAGGTTTCAGATGCCTTTGCTCCCAACAAAGCCAAAATGGACGCCTGTATGGAGGAGAGACCTGCACAACTGCACTTTCAGGCTGTGATGGCAACCGGGAATGCGGGAATGGAGGAATATGCTCTCCCTTACTTATCAATGATCAGCACACCTATACATGCATCTGCCTTGCTGGATTCACAGGCCCTAAATGCCAGACTCCCACTGTCTTTTCATTTGAGTCCCCAGGCTACATGTACATAGAGACTCAGCTTCTAGACCTAGAGGCTCCTCTTAATGTGACATTCAGCTTCAGGTCAACAAGACCAATCGGTACCCTTTTGCAGCGCAGAGTAGATGACCTGCTTCTCAGCATTGAGCTGATGGATGGGCATCTCTGCCTCCGCAGCATGAGAGGTCCAGGCTCCAGCATGTTGGTTCAGGAGCTGCCAGAGTACTTGTCCAACAACAAGTGGCACACGGTGGAAGCATCGCTGGGCACCATGGTCAGCCTCATCAGGCTGCTCTGCACTGAAGGAAGCTGCAACAGAGACTCCAGCTCTGAAGTCCAAATGCTTGAGCAAGCCTCTGCTCTCCCAGAGCCAGGAACAGTTCATCAAAGCCTCTTCATGGGAGCATTCAGGGGTAACTGGGATATAGGAAAGTTAGTGAATGAAGCAAACCACCCGCCTGCTTTTCTGGGGTGCTTCAGGGATGTCTTTGTGGACTCACATCTGGTGTTGCCTGTTACAGTGCCAGAAGTTTCAAACATCCAGGCAAACATCACTGTGGGATGCAGCGACAAAGACAAGTGCAATGACAGTCCGTGTCAGAACCGAGGGCGCTGTGTGAGCCAGGGCTGGAGGAATTATATGTGTGAGTGCCACAGGCCACACGAGGGAAGAAACTGCACAGAGGGTAAGACACACAAACACACACACACACACACACACACACACACACACACACACTGTAAGCACTACTGCATGGCATTTATTGAAACAAGAGAACATGTCTCAAAATGAGGTGCCAGGTACAGGCCAAGTCAAATGCAACCTCAGTCACGTCCTGCAGGATGATAAAGTTAGTCAGCACACTTTAAAAGAGCTTACAGTCCTAGTAGAAATAGCACAGACTCATGCAACCAGGACGCATTCTGGCACACCTGGGCTGGGGATTAAAAAAACGTGGAGTCTCACGCTATGCAGAGGCATTTTCATTAGTTGATATCATCAGCATCGTCTGTCTTTTTAAAAGAACAGTTCCAATACTGGAAATAGTCCATAACCTTAACTATCTGCCAAAACAAGCTTTTGACAAGATAATGAAGATGAAGAGTATCCTTGGTAACTAACACTGATAACAAAAATCTAATGTTTTATTAAAGGAAAAGTTTGATAGTTTAGGAAATATGCTGATTTGTTTTCTGGCAGTAAGAGATAGATGGGAAGTAATACCATTCTTTGCTTCTATCTGTCTATTAAATAGCTACAGCGAGGACCTAGGCAGCTTATCTTAGCATAAAGAATTGAAACAAGGGAAACTACAAAAAGTCTAAAAATTACAATTTACTATTTTATGGGGGCATTATGTGCTAGAATACTTATTGGGGCCAAGATACCAGTAAATTTATGAATGTGAAAGGCAAATTTTGTCACCTTTATATAGAGCCAGGCTAGCTGCAACAAGCAACAAGCTTCTGGCTGTGACTAAGAGTAAGACTAAGAGTGGTATTAATCTTCTCATCTACCTCTTGGTAAGATATGCGATTCCTGTAAGATGTGCTTTCCATCAGGTTTTGTGCAAGTTTGACTTTGATGGCTTTTTCTCTCTCTTCTTTGTCCCCATACAGAGTATATCACTGCAAGGTTTGGAAACAAAGACTTGGAGAGTTATGCTTTCTTCTCATTAGACGATGACCCAGATGACACTGTGACTATATCCATGTTCATTCGCACCAGACAGTCCAGCGGCCTGCTCCTTATCCTGGCCAACAGCACCAGCCAGTACCTCCGCCTGTGGCTGGAAGAGGGCAGGGTCAAAGTTCAGGTCAACAATTTTGAGACCCTTGTTGGTCGGGTTGAAGTTAATGATGGTCATTTCCATCTGTTGACTGTGAAGCTGCAAGAAACTGAAGCCATCTTGTTCCAGTCAACCCAGAGCCAGGGCTCTATGCACATTCGACCCATCCAGGCCCACTCTGGGGATCTGGTTTTCGTTGGGGGGCTACCAGACTCAAGGTCCTCTGCCTTTTTTGGTGGCTACTTTAAGGGATGTGTCCAGGATTTGAGGATTAACAGCAAACGGCTGCAGTTCTATCCCATTGCAACTCCAGTGGAATCTCACAGCCTGGAGCAACTCATCAATGTTGCACAAGGATGCAGCAGTGACGATGCCTGTGCTGTGAGTTACGTCAATGTCGCCATGTTTGTGATATTATTTATAATGAGCTAGAGGCGTATATACATTCCTTATCTTCACCAATAATGATCACGGTCATTGTAGAACTGACAGGAGGTTGATTGATTTGAGTTCTTTTGTCTTCATTAGGTCAACCCTTGTCTCAATGGTGGAGTGTGTTACTCCATGTGGGACGATTTCATCTGTAACTGCCCCCCCAACACTGCAGGGCAGCGCTGTGAGGAGGTGAAATGGTGTGAGCTGTCTCCCTGCCTTGCCACTGCTGTTTGTCAACCCCGCTTTCAGGGCTTTGAGTGTGAGTGTCCTCAGATGAGGTTCTTATAATGACATGACCATCAGATTAGAAAAAAAAGCCTCATGGCCAAGACTGGCCAAGGAATAGGATGGTACGAATGTGGTGTATTGTGTACAGCCACATGGCTATTACTAACACTGGCTCAAAGATTGCCAAGATAAAAGATTCATAGCAGCTTTTTATTATTTTATCCCATTTCTGATCTTGGTTTGTATCCACTGAAGGGAATGTCTTCAGTGCACAGTCCCTTCAGGACACTCACTGATTAATTACAGAGTGGCTGATTACAGAAGGGAACATAGGCAGGGACCCTACACAGGATTCCTCTAAGACGAGATAATCCCTGGTCAGATTAAGTCTACCGCCACATGTCTGTGGGAGTTTACGATGACAAGTCTTCCCGGAGATGTCACATGTTCACAAAGAGAGAAGAGAGGCTGCCAGTCCAAGCCCTGTTCTGTGTTTTTCTGTGCCTGTATTTGTACACATACTCAGCATTCAACAGCCTCTTTTTCTCTTTATCATTATCACCAATTTTAGAATCCTTTTCCACTGTTTTTGTGGATTCCTTGATGTCACATTCCCACCAATGACCCAGCAGATGACATGATAAGTAATATAGTGTGTTTTGTCTGGTGTGCACAGACAATAATGTCTTAAACTTTCCTGCTTAAAGGTCCAGTGTGTAGGATTTAGTGGCATCTAGTGGTGAGGCTGCAGACTGCAACCAACTTCACCCTTCTCTTCCACGTCCGGACTGAGTCATGTTTGCATGTTTTTTAAGGCAACTGCCAGCCAATCACAGAATAGCAGCTATTATCTCTTTAACCCCTACCCAGAAACTTTGATTGGTGACTATTTAGACATGATTATTTAATGTTATTGAGACTAACTTAACACCCCCCTGAAAAACCGTGTCTTTGCTGACACCCAGCGGTTTAAATTTTTGCTTTCCTGCAGTGATGTACAGGTGTACTTTATCACACCTTGGCATCACTGTTGGATGAAACAGACTTTTCAACTCATTCAACTAGAGAGGGCAGTAACTCCTTTACAGCCTGGTGTTAAGTTACTCTTTCAAATTCAAAACCATGTTTTTGAAGGTTTTAATGTTACGCAGTTGGTTAGTTCTGTTAAGAATAGATACTCTCTGCATCCATTAATTGGATAAATGACAAAACTAAACAGAAGCATTTTAGTTAGTTAAATCTCTTCCATTTCTTTCCTCCAGGTTTATCTAATGTGACATTTCGGGTTGAAAGCAGTATTTTGCACTACCGGAGCAATGGGAAGATAAAGCACAGCCTCAGTAGTGTTTCTCTCAGCTTCCGCACGAGACAATCTGCTGCCATCTTAGTTCATGCACAAGAGGACTCAGACTACCTCACAGTCTCCCTTCTGGACTCACATGTGGTCATGGGGCTCCAGGTTGGAGCTGACAACGATACCCGCAAGGTGACAGTTCAAAGCCCGGGCCCAGTCAGTGATGGAGAGTGGCATACTGTGGAGCTCAGCATGGAGAACCAGACATTACCGACCTCCAGGTGGATCATGGCTGTGGATGGAGGTAAGGAGGAGCTCAGCGTGTCCAAAACAACTGCAGGAAATCTGGATTTTCTTAAGGAGGGAGCAGACATCTTCCTGGGGGGACTGAGCCTAGATGCTGGAGTGAATCTGTCTGGCTGTTTGGGGCCAGTGGAGATTGGAGGCCTTCTTCTCCCTTTTCACCAGGACATAGAGTTGAACCTCCCCAGACCTCAAGAGGAGCAGTTTGCCAGAATAAACAGCAACGCTTCCCCACAATACGGCTGCTGGGGAGACAGTGTGTGTACACCCAATCCCTGTAAGAACGAGGGTGTGTGCAAGGACCTGTTAGACCTGCATCACTGCACATGTCCCTCCGAGTGGAGAGGGCCACTGTGTCAAGAGTCAACAAACACCTGCTTCTCCAGCCCCTGCATCTATGGAAACTGCACCAACCTGCCAGAGAGATTCAAGTGTGTGTGTGAGGTGGGCTACAGTGGTGAACAGTGTGAGGTGGAAGTTGATATGTGTGAAAACAACAATTGCGGCAATGGTGCCACATGCCTCAAGGGATTCGAGAGTTACACGTGTCTCTGTCCACATAATGTGACAGGCCAATACTGCGAGTGAGTCCTTCCACTGTTTATTAATATTTCTGCAACACTACACATACTTTAGAATATACTTATAATAGTTTAGCAAGCTTTGAGTTGTACTGATTTCAAAACTTGTCTCTTACAGTGAAAAAATTCCTGAAATCCCATGGTACATTGAGACCAATCCGTAAGTGCTTTTACATAAAAGACGGAAAATAAACACTTTCTTAACAAATGAAATAATAAATTGACTACTGCCAAACAGAAGGGCAGTGACATTTTTTGTATTCTTTGTCTGTTCAGACTTCCTCAGTTGCCTAAGTCTACATGCATGGGTACAAGATGGAACTACAGCTGCTTTAATGGAGGGAACTGCTCTGAAACTGACAGCACCTGTTACTGCCTGCCTGGCTTCACAGGACAGTGGTAAGACATGCATATGTACATGATATTTAATCCTAATCCTTTTTTTTAGTTGTTTTTTTTAGCATAATTGCTATTAAACTGATTTGTGAATACCTCTACAAGTAAGAATCTTGGGACTTAAAGTCAAGGTCATAAGCTATAAGCTGAAAACAAAACCCAAAAGCCTTTAGTCAATATTTTTACATTAACATTGGATCAAATCCCATGAAACATGAAATGTAAAAGGTCTTGCTTCAATTGACGAACCTGCAAAATATGATTACCCAACTCTGTAGTTTTTCTCAGTTTTAGTTTCAGTGTTTTTCAGCACTTTGTTTCGATTTTACACCTGTGACCTGGCTGTTTTTATTCTCATCAGTACTGTTTTTAAAGCAGCAGCAGGGAACCAATTTCAGCAAAAACTTTGCACCCACTGGTACACTACATGCCCAGCACCAAACTACAAACAGGCAAAATTAGCAAACAGCATTTAGCAGCTAAAGCTATATTAAGAGCGACATATTTCCCTCAAGAGTTAGCGAAAAATAACTCTAATAGACCAAAAAATACAGCTAGAGTTAATATTGGCCTTACAATGAATGAGAAAATGAATGCTGATGTTGCTTTGTGTCTGCCACATGTGCAAAACGGCTACTGTCTGCTAATAAATTTGCCATATTAACTTAAAAAGTAATATGTCAGTGTAGCTTGTTTCTGCTTATCCCAAGTGGCCAAAAGTGTGTGTCCACAACCACTTTGCCTTAACCACAATGTCACAATGATCATAGTGCATCCTTGAGGCTCTGTGTCAAACACATGGGATCAGTTATGCAGTTTTTCCAGTGACAAAGCTAGCCTTAAACTTCCTACAGTTATGTTTCACATGTTGCATTTTCTTGTTTTTGTTCTGTCCTTATTTTTCCTTCCAGGTGTGAGAGGGATGTGGATGAATGTGCCTCCGACCCATGCATGAACGGAGGCTTTTGTCTCAACTACGTGAACAGTTTTGAGTGTGTATGCGATATGGATTTCTCAGGGGTAAACTGCCAAATCGACGTCAGTGACTTCTACTTGTACCTCTTCTTGGGCCTGTGGCAGAACCTCTTCCAGCTGGCGTCCTACCTGGTGATACGCCTCGACAATGAGCCAGAAATTGAGTGGATATTCCATATCAATGATTAGGCCCCTCCTTGTCTATTACTGGAGTAGCAGTTCAAACTGGACTGAACTTGGGTCTAGCTGGAGGGTAGGAACAAATGTTACAAATTTAGAGCTCAAAAATGATCTTGAATTAGCATTAATCATTATAAACATTTTATCATTAACCTGCAAACAGCATATCAGATTATGTTCTTCTTTATACCAAAGGCAAGAGAGCCACAGCATGTCCAATCAGTCATTTTTGTGGGCAAATACATGTCATCAAATTCATTATGAGCAAATCTATCTACCTACATTGTCTCAGTGGTAAGGGAAGTGCTTCTCTTTTGTGGCCACCTGCGCTTTAGCTTAATAAATCGGGTGTGTATCTACAGTACATAGAATTTTCTGTCGAGTGCAGCCTTAACTGGATCCTAATTGCAGATGGGTTTTTTTTAAATGAAGTTACACCCAAAGTTTTTCTGATCTCACATCTATAAATGAGTCAGTTACTAGGTCAGAAGAGACAGGGAAGAACAGTTGCAATAAATACATAATACATGTGTATTATTTTAGTGTACTGACAAGGTCATTGATAGTAATGTGTCTGTCGTGAACAGATTTGTTTGGTAATGAATATTACACCATATTTATTACAGTATATTAATGTATTTCTCTGGTTCTCATACTGAAAACCATACATTAGTTTGTCCGGTGCCTTACACTTTTTTATCTGGAGCACTGCTTTCTGATCAGTGTATGTTTTATAACTGTTCAGGGACACATTCACATACAATTATAATCTCATGGATATTAATAAAATACCTGTCCATAGACAGGAAGTTGTGTATTCAAAAATATGTACCTAATACAAATTGATGAAGGGTGCGCGTGGTACCCGACCTGTATGATGAAAACAGAAAATAAACTTGGTGAAATATTTGGAAACTTTTTTGATTTAAAACATATTTCTTTTATGCAACAGACAAAAATAATAATGTTCACACAACTTCATCACAACTCTTTACAAACAAAATACACTTAGCTTCTAGTGCTAACAGGTAAACTATGATGCAAACAAATCAAACGATGCAAAATGACACTTATAAAATGTGCAAAATGAGGTGTACAGATTATTTTAACAGAAAATAACACCTAAATCCAGACGTGGACCGTGACAGATCAGATCCGTTTCAATAGGTAGTCCATTTAGTAAGGCTCTACTGGTGCACCATAGATGTGTAAACTCCACAACAAGGTCTACCTTTTGCTTAAATAACATGCCTGTTTAGATATTGATCATATAAATGCAGTAATTATACAAGGATTATGATTTAGTATGAACAGTGCACCTGATAGAAGACTGACTCCTACTGGGGTCAGTCAAAATGCCCTCACAGTGCTGATGCAGAGCTGCTAATGAACCCCTACACAGAGACAAGTGTGGACTGCTGATTTCCTACCCTAATCAAAAGCAGCACATATTCTCAGCAATTCATTATACAAGTGTAAGATACTCGTCAGCCCTGTTCATGGAGCTTACAGTCACAGAGCTCTTTGTAGATCCTCTTGCGTATCTTTGGTATGTCCTTCTGTGAAAACTGCAGAGGCTTTTCCAGAGCAAGGCATCTAGAATACTGTAAAGGAGAACAAAATACAGTTGTTATGTAATGAGTGAGCTCTCAGAGATTATAATGATTGAAGTCAGGTGTATTAGGTTTGAAAAGCATGTCGGTACCTCCAGGACAAACACCCCACAGTCATTTTCGTTGGTCTGTTGTGGACTTTTCTGTGAAGGACAGCAGGGGGAGACAAGACATCATGTCAGTGAATGTGTCAGTTGAAACTCAGGTCAGCAGGTGACTTTTAGCTCCAATATGGCCTCTCCAAAATCTGTTTTGTTCCTCTGTGCTGCTTATTTTTGTTGTCTATTATTACAGTACAGCTGTAAAATCAGCATTTACGTACCTCGTCAAACGACAGGGCCCAACCATTTTCAAAAGCAGTTTGCTTCTTCTCCTTTGCTTCTGTCATCAAGTATTTCAGGATGTTCTATTAGAAGCAACGCATACAGAAGAAAAACACCATCATGAACTTCAATGAACAGCAATTACTGCAGTAAAAGCATCTTAGATAGACAAAAAAAAAAAAAATGATAAAAAAAAAAACGTGAAATCTGCTGTTACCCTTGCAACCTTCAGAAGTGCGTTTCCTTGAGAGTCGTAAAGGCAGATTTTCTTTTTGACAACGTCGGCTGTCACCAGACACCAGTGAACCTCCAGGTGGATGGGAACCAAAAGCAAACCCTTAGAGAACAAATCCACCTGAGCAAGAAAGACAAGGTTAAAGTCACTCAATCTGCGTTCTCACTGTTTCCAAAATTAGTCGTCTCATGGTAATTTGATGCTTAAAAGTTTATTTATTCCCCCCCATATCTACACAAAACAACAGCTATTTATGTCAAAAACACTGATAAATGATCGCACCACTTCAATCTTATACCTAACCTGCTTTGTCCATCTCTTAACACCATCATATCCTTTAGTCATGAGCTGCCTGTGGAAGAAGCTGTTGAGAAAATGGACCTAAGAGAGGAGACGAAAGGTGATCAAAATTAGAAAAGTACAGTTGGTGTTTTTACTCTAGTCAAAATTTGACACTCAAACATGTCGGGCATGCTTTAAAAAAATAAAAAATAAAAAATAGACCTGCGTCTGCACTTTCAAATTTGTTGTAGGTAGGGTTGAATTAACAGGACAATTCTCTAGATTTAGGGTCTAGATTATAGTGTTGTGATCAACTAAAGGAAAACGGTTCCAGTATCAATCTTCTCATCTAACTTTTACCAAGAAAGTATGCATCTCCCATAACGTCAATGAGAATGTCAAATTATTGCTTTGTTGTTTAGAATTCATTTTTGGGCTTTTTAATCCTTATTTGTTAGTGTCAGCTGGAAAGGAAAGCTGCAAATCAAAGGCCTGGGCCTTTGTACACGGGACACAGGCTCTACCAGGGTGCCCCAACTTGTCCCTTAATTACTGGCAATATTTTAATAACCCTGCTAGGTAAAAACTTCATCTATTGTTCCAAATGTAAGAAGAAATGAAAAAAATATGCTACTCCAGCATCTTAAGAGTTTGCTAGCTATGAAGTGTTTCAGATTACCTTGTGATGGGCAGATTCCATTATCAATTCTCCATACATGTTCATGACCTTAAGCAGAAATAAAACATATCTATTAGTTACATTCAGCATAAATCTGCATTTTGTTGACCACATTAATCTTTCCGCTCAGAAAACTTCATGGAAAACTAAAAACTATTAATTTATTAGATGCTAACCTGGTCATTAAGCCAGTTCTGATCTGCCAGTGTAGACAAGTCATCCAGTGTCAGTGTGTGTTTCTTGTAGACCACCCGGAAGGAGGGAACAGACCTCTGAATGATCGCAGTGCGGCATTTGGTAACTTCTGTGAAAATGACGTTCTTCCTGCACAGGAAGGAAAATACAATGCAACTGTTCCAGGAATAAAACTATTACAGATAACACTCTGAATACTCAACCTCTAAACACACAACCTTTAACAACTACTTCTGTCATTCAAACATTCAAACATCCACGAGATAATCACATCATTCAGTTCATTTTTACCTGTCACTGAAATCAGTGTTAAACCTCCTCTTCAGGTGCCTCAACACGTCGCTCTTTTGTAGAGGGATGAAGCTTCCATATATTTTGTAGAAGTCATCGAGAAACTCTAGAGAAACATGAAAACATTGTCGTCTGAAACAGCTGTGAAGAACGGAAATGCAAACCATAGAATGATAGGAAAAAGGATAAAAAGTAAATCTACCGTGGATGTCCTTTGTCAGTACTTTGACACTGGCATCAGTTTGAGAAGCTGAAGATGATGCTGTCTTCATTTTACTCGTGATGCTCTCATCATCTTTATTTGCAGCCTGGTCCTGAGGGACAGAAGTCAACTGTCCTGATGGGTCGTCAATCTCAAGCTTTTGAGCTAGTACCGATGTCCTCGGTTCTTTAAAATGTGTCGTCAACCCCTGTGCATCGCTGTCTATACTCAACGCGGGGTTGACACTGTGAGAATGTTTTCCCGGGTCGGTAACGTCACTAAGCTGTACCAAAGTTTCTGTTTTTTGAGATGGCACCGTGGCTGTTGGCACGGTGGCGTTACCCGCAGAAACATTTGTGTCCGTAACCAGGTTCTGCAAGGAGCTGGAAGCAATGAACGTTTCTGACATGCTGACAGATTCACACAGCTTCAGCAAGCAATTCTGCCTTCCTCTGTCCTCTGAACCTCCAGCATCACATCCAACAAGAGGTGACACAACTTTGCTTTTATTTTTCTGTGAGTGTGTCTTCACGCTGAGCCACGAACCGGAGCTGATCCCACAAGCTCGTTTCTTTGCTCTCAGTATTCCAAAACGGCATTTCTCTCTCCGCTTCCTCCACATCCAAAGCTGTAATTTACAATACAAGCGCCTCTTGGCTCGCCTGGTGAGATGAGAAACACCCTTGATTGAAGACATGAATCCCTTTTTTCTCATGAGGTGTTTTGCTTTGCGCTGGTGGCTCTGTGTTCGATGCATTTGGTAGAGACTGATTAGAGTGAGCAATGGAGGGTCACATGAGAGCATGGAGGTGTGGTAATCCTTTCATCTGCAGGAAGGGAGTCAGAGAGCACATATGTGACAGTGCCGTATCTGTATTTTATTTTGTCTTCTTTATGCACACTTTCCAGGCCATCGTCCAGCGTCTAACGACTGGCGCAGATTGAACTTTCCCTTGATACTTGAGGTCAGCTGCTACCAGCTGAGCCAGTGTAGACTCCAACTGGAAAAGTGAACAATTATGCAGGATGCTGATGTGTCTTGTAGGCTCACACACACCTTGACAGGATTTTCATAGCTTACTCAGCTACAGGGAGATTTGCTCGCACTTCTGGGGGCTTCCTCAGTAGAACAATGTGCAGTCCAAACATCTGCTGCAACACAGAGTGGATGTGTTATTATATACAGGGCTTATACACATTTTCATTTAGCGTTGGAAAAAGGTTACACACGGTTTGCCTGGTAAATGGACATGAAGGTTATGGCTGTGAAATACTGTAAATGTGGATGGCCGAATATAATTGGATTTCTACTTCATTATACTCCATTACTTTTCAGAAAGAAATATGGTACTACATTTATTTGACAGCTACCCAACACATATATACTATAGAGAGTGGTTAAAATCATCTCCCTGTTTTATACTGTGTTATTAAAATTATGCTTACATGTTAAGATAAGATAGACTATTAATTCCATACTGGGGAAATTCGCCTGTCACAGCAATGAGAATGAATGAGAAATTACTCATAAATAAGAAATATATAGAAAAAAAGTCATGCTGGTGTTAAAGAGTCTGACAGCTGTTGGAATGAAGGACCTGTGGTAGAGCTCCTTCTTACATGGTGGGAGTAGCAGTCTGTTGCTGAAGGAGCTGTTTAAGGCCTCCACAGTCTCAGGAGGTGAGAGGAGTTGTTCATGATGGATGTCAGCTTTGCTAACATCCTCCTCTCCCCCACTTCCTCTGTGGAGTCTAGGGGGCAGTCCAGGACAGAGCTTAACACATCAGCAATGATAGCCAGCCAATATGAAATATAATAACTGAACACTGGCAGCAGCAATTGTGCCACATGACAAGTATTTTTGCTTTTTACAAGTGTTTGAATGCAGGTTTTTTTTTTTCTTCTACTATAACTTTTTAAATGAGTTATAGAGCTTGGAGTGCCAGGTAGCTGACCTGGTAGAGTGTCTCTCTCTCTCTAAAACGCCCCGAAATATCTTGAAAAAAAAAAAAAAAAGTTTTAGAGTTAAAGAGCTGAACTGAGACTCTCAACTTGGGAGCTCCATAAAACACAATCACACGTGCACAGCTGTCTGACTTACAAACGTTTGAAGCATCATTTTGAGCTGCCAAAGCTTTGCAGAGCAGGTTAAGACCTTGCTGTGTTACAAACAAGTTAACAATCATTCACATCAAGGCCCTTACATTGATTATTGGTTTTCCTGCAGGCTTCCAGGCCACACATGTCCCACAGCTCGGCACGATTTCTTCTTGACACGTGTTTCCAGATGAAGACTTAGCTGAATTAGCTAACACGGCTCCTGGCACAACAGCTGTATGTAGCTGTGAGCACTGTGCCACAGTTTCTGCCTCGTTGCTTCATTGAAACTTCAGAGTGAGATAAACTATAGTCTGATAAAAAGTCTACCCAGTCTACCTCCTGGACAATCGATCCAGCTTTTATTTCAGACTCGACGTTTTTGTTGTTTGACCCTCTCAACCTGCAGCGGGTCTCACATCATGTATACAATCCACGGTGAGAGTCGCAGGTGAAACGCGTCACACTGGCGCCGACCAATCAGAGTTAACCGAGACAAACTAGTGGCTATCAGACTAAATTAATAAATAAATAATACATTTCATGTTTTTGTGATGTTGGAATTTCTGAATGAGAAATATGAGGAAGGAGTATGATGCAAACACGTCACATCCTGTAGCTTTAAAAATCTAGTAAAATGCCAATTGTAGAAACTTTTCAAACAAATTAGATAAATAAATAAAAATACATTTTGATGAGGATTCCTTACTTCCTTTAATCTGCTCTAATTCACCTATGCACACCCAAACAGTTGGTGTATGGTGCCTCTGCAAGCAAATATTAAGATTAAGAATCAACATTTCAACTATGCTCTGTCTTTCAGAAATGTGGATTTCAAACTAAATTGTATTGTAATTGTAAAAATGTATTATTTATTTATTTTTATTTTTTTGAATGTTGGATTAATGTTATGTTTCTGAAAGAGATACAATAGCAGCATTTAGCTATGTTCCTGCCAAGTTGTCAAAAGCAATTATACCTGTTTAGTTTAACTATTTAACAACATGAGCCCAGCAAAATTATGTTTTTCAACAAAAATAGATATTACGCATATATATGTTGTTTCTTTTTCTGTTTTATCTGAACTGGTGCTTAACCAGCTTAACTTTATGGCTGAGTATGCAGCACTCAAAGTATATCAGTCATTTAAATTACATCAGAACACTAACAACTATGGCTGCAACTAAGGATTATTATTATTATTATTATTACTATTATTATTATTATTATTATTATTATTATTATTATTATTATTATTATTATTATTATTAATTAGATCATGATAAGGAGTCATTTCTCATTTAATTGATTCGTTGTTTGATCCATAAATTGTTCATTAGTTTGCCAAAAGTCAAAGGTGATATAATCAAATTTCTTGTTTTGTCCACAACACAAAGATATTCAGTTCACTGTCATAGAAAATATTAACATTTGAGAAGCTGAAATCAGAGAATTTGGACATTTTTTCTGTAAAAGAAAAGACTCAAAATGATAAATCAATTATCAAAACATATGGAGATTACTTTAATAGTTGATCACTAATCAGCTAATCATTGCAACTCTACTAATAGTGCGATACCTTCAATGAAATTAGTGTTAAATGTCCAGCTCAGGTGTCTCTGTACTTTTCGCAGTGGGATGGAGAAAGGATTGAGCAACTTTAGAGAGACTGAAAACATTGTCATCTCACAGAAGAGACAATAAAAGCGGGTATAAGATGGTTGTTTGTCAGTGCTTTAATGCTGTCTTTGTACTGGTAATTATCTGATCAGAATCTGGTTGACCAGGAGCAACATTAGTGTAATGTGCAGATGGTTCAATAGAGAGCAAATATGTGGGCGGCAGCAATGAGTGTCCCTGTACCTCGACTATGTCCCCCCTGTTGGCAAATGATCTCTTTGGTGAAGTGTCATTGAGCAAGTCACTGAATCCCTGCCGGCAGTGGGGCCCTGCAGCTGTAGCTGAATGCTCACTCTGACCTCTGTGGAGAGGGACAGCTGCTTGCACAACATCGGTGTTTGGACATGAGCCTCTTTAGACATCATATTTGATTCAAGAAACATTTGTGCCACATTTGTTTTAGCTGTTAAATGAAACTCACAGATAGTGGAGATGTTTCTACATGTCCAACGATACAACCCAGTGAACCATCACCGATTTTGAACAGCAGACTTTGTCAACATAGGTTTGTTTTGGCAGTCGTCCTATAACAGAGTACGACCCACATGTGACGCAGGAGTCAGGAGGGATGATTGTGATGTTTAACTTGGCTCTGTTTTCCTGTTTGAAGTACGAGATATATACACCCAAGGCTGCATGATTTCAGCCTCTCTTCCTTACCCTTATCTGCTTGACTGCTCTGATACCTCTTGCGCATCTCTCATAGAAAATGAATCTTCTGGGATTCTCTCTGGTTCTGGTACTACTGGTGGGGACATGGGCTCAGGTCATTTTTCAACGACCTGAGTGCGACTCTGCTGAGGTAGAGGAGGCTGCTCTGGTGGCTCAGGATTACCTCAATGCCCAGCACGCCCATGGCTACAAGTATGCACTGAACAGGATCGAGGACATCAAGATTCGTCCTCAGGTACTGCAAGCAAAAACATTTATACACATAGTTAGACAATTTGCTCTCCTGTTTTTCAGCTTTAAGGCAGGATGATGGGATTCAGTATTTAACAAAATACTCCTTACATTTATTTCCTCTTGGCCACTAGACAATATTCTGCAAAATTACTCTTAACTGTGATATGAATGTGTAACTTGAATATGATGTAGACACATCACTGAATAATAATAGGAAAAAAATATATGCCATGCTTAAAAATCTGGTAAAATGACAGAGACACTCTCCAGAAAACAGCATGATGATTGGTTGATGATGATTCCTTACTTGCTTTAATCCCACTCTATTGTAATCCACCCATGTGGATTGTCCAAACAGTTGGTGTATGGTGCCTCTGCAAGCAAATATTTGCAGATTAACATTGCAACTATGCTCTGTTTTTCAGAACATTTCACTTTGGGGGCTCCTGTCTATGTGGCGATTGATCAACAAATTGAAGTATCCTGTCAAAAAAATGTGAAAAACAACTAAATAATCTTTCATTTTATCTTTCCTCAGGCCGACGGAGACATCTATTTCCTGGAAGTTGACCTGCTGGAGACAGACTGTCACGTACTGGACCCCACACCTGTTGCTAACTGCACAGTCAGACCCAAAGTATTGACGGTGAGACTGCAGAGAAGCTCTTACACTTGAGATAATGAGAATAATGAGACTGTTTTGCTATTTGGATTGATTCTTTGTCTCCATTTAGGCAATAGAAGGAGACTGTGATGTGGTGCTGAAGAAGGATGGCGGAGCTTTCACTGTCACAGCATTCAAGTGTAAAACCGAGGGTAAAACTTCAGATCTTAAGCTATTTGATCACAGACAGTGTGTCGCCCTACACACTAAAACCTGCATGTGTCTTTTTTTAATAACATATAGAATCGAGAGAGGATCTGTGCCTAGGTTGTCCTACCCTCCTTCCACTAAACGACACCACAGCACTGGACTTTGTCCATGCCTCTCTGGCTACCTTTAACAACATGACTGTGAACGTAACCTACACTCTTGTGGAGGTTGGAAGGATGTCATCACAGGTGGGCCCAAGCATACTCTGTTCAGTTCAATCTTACGAGATTTAATGCGCCAGCACATTTTAATTCAGTACACCAATACTTCTCATTACTTTGTTTCAGATTGTGTCTGGTGGGCCAATCTATATAGCAGAATATGTTGTAGTTGAGGCTAACTGCACTGATGATGTCTGCGTGCCACTGGCTGACGTCATGGCTGTAAGTACACAAAGTACCAGTCTGGCTTTCCACAAGAAAAAGACTTGGAGAATGGAAGAAGAGGAGTTCTCTAAATAATTATTGGAATCATTTATTATATACACCTTTTCAACCCCACTTGTAAGCTGATCAGAATTTCTTTCTTTTATCTACCAGGTACGTGGTATTTGTTCTGCCAAAGGTTTGAATGCTGCTCACTCAGTGGACTGCAAGATGTTTTTCACTCTGGTAAAATGCTATATTTACTTGTCCAAATAATCACAAAAGTCACAAAATCTACTATGCTACATTTATATATATGATTTTTTCCTATGCCTCTGTTGGTGTGTACATTTTTTCAGGTGCCTATTGTAGATGCCAACAGCACTGCACCTGTAGCTCCTGTCTTGCCACCAGTGGTCCATGTACATACAGGCGACTTGTCGCCCAAGCATGGTCTGAAACACCACAAACTGACTACTCTCCATGACCCTCATCTGAGTGGCCTTGTGTCTGCAGAATCAGCAGAGTCAGCTGAAGTTGTACCTGTAGCCCCTGCAGTGGTTGTTGATGCTCCTTTAGTTTCTGTTGATCCAGCTGTACCTGTTGCTGATCTAGCTGTAGATCCTTCTCCAGCTGTTGCTGACCCTGCTCCAACTGCTGCTGACCCTGCTCCAGCTGTTGCTGATCCTGCTGCAGCTGCTGACAGTGTATCGACCTCAGATGCCTCACAAAGTGCAGAGGTCCCTCTTGTTTTGATGAAGAGAGATGTATCCGCTGTGCCCGCCCCAATAGTGGCTGACACCCCTGCAGCTCAAATAGAGCCAATTTCTTTAGTGCCAGTGCCAGTGTGCCCAGGAAGGATCAGATTCTTCTAAGTGTTCAGATCCCACAGACTCTCCATACTTGGCTTTCTTCAGCTACACTGGTGCGAGAGTGACTTGTGACTTTAATTGATAAATGAACATGTTCTGTGATAGGTAGATGTAACACCAAAATACTATATGCAAAGAAAGATTATTTGAAATTGTAGAATCACAAGAGCCATAAGCATTACAACTATAAAATGTAAAATTGATGACAAGACTTGCATTTGATGCTGAATAAATCTCTCAACTCAAATCTTTTTGTGTTGTAACTTTTTGGTTATCATGCATCCTTTAATGTATTGAAACAATTTATTCAAAGGCTTCTAGTTTAGTATGTTTATTGGCAGCAGTCAATGAAGGGAAGAGTTACCCAAGGCCTTTTACAGGTTTTATGAGGACACACTGATATGCAGAGCTTTGAATAAACACAGGTATCAAAATGCATTTAATCATCCATGCTACATCTTTAATGATTGAAAAACAAAATGATGTTTGCCAATTGTGTTTACTCATGCCAATGGCATTCTTGTAAACTCATTGACATTTCCACAGACAAAAAAAAAAAAAAAAAGTTACTCACAATTTTGTCCTGTACAACTCCACACTCAAGACAATTCAACATTTTAAAAATTACTTTACTCATGTCTAGACTGAGATTCCCTTTAATAAAAGGTCAGGCTAATCACAGGTCATTGAAAAATGTATATAATCCAGAATGCAAGTTAAAGATGTGATAAAATGTTTAAAAGTGGAATCAGGTAATTACCAAGATTTATAAGCTCAAACAAGCGCAAAAGATTCGAGTTGAGTACTCGAGTCCACTGTTAGAATTGGCAAATTCTAGTAAACGTATTTATGTGAAAGGCTCAATGTTCAGGAAGTAACAGGTCATGGTAAGGCAAAATAAGCAAGATAAAAAGTTCAACAAGGGCAATGCACCTTTTGATTCTCAGCAGCGGATATAATGCCAACAAGTACCAAGTAAACTGTTAACTTTGAAACCAAGGAGAAGGGGGAAAAAAAAAAAAAGTTGTCCTTGACCACCCATGCCATGAGATAAGGACTTCTATAACATCCTGCTCTTATGTCCACTTTACAAATTTGTTTCCTCATCCCCTCTTTAAATTGCAAACCTTAAACAAAAGAAATTAGAAGAAAAAAAAAAAAACACGCTCAGATAGTTCAATTCTTTATTTGACATTGAAGGCAACTCATTCCTGCTTTCCACCTGGTCTCTGAATGGGTTGGTTCAATCCTGCAAAAGATAAAACATATTAGTCCAAAATACTTGGTTAAGTAGTACTTGAAAGTTTAAAAAAAACAAAACAAACATTAACAGTATACCATTTGTTTGGTGGCGAGATGCAGACTTCCATTGCTGAAATTCCTTCCCAGGAACATGTAGTTGCCTTGCCATGTAGTTCACATTACCAGGTAGGGCACTGGACATTCCTTTTTGCAGCGAATTGGGGGGTTGTGTTTTTTCCTGTGGGGGGCTTAGATTCTGAGGATGTTCGAGTTTACTTCTGTGATGCCTTGCAACATTTTGTTCTAGGATGTTTGCATCATAAACCATGTTTCTGAAAGACAGTGGAGACTCAATGAAACTGTTGGGCTCCCTACCTGGCGGGCCATGCTGTAGCAGCACATAACTTTGTTCATGTCTTTCAGATTTCTTTGAGCCACTCACAAATGGCTGTGGTTGTGAGGAATTGTTAGGGACTGCTGACTTGGAAGTAGGTGCTTGAGCATCTTGAAGCATGTAGTAAGGGACCAGATCATGATCATATTTACTTTGGACTATAGGTTGTGATGGTCCTTTAGACTCACTGGGTTTTTGGTTATTTATGTCCTCCGCTGATAGTGGGCTTACTGGTTCATTACTTGAAGCCTGAAGTTTAGAGAGCATGCTGTAGTGAGCTGGTGATTGTCTGTGTAATAAATTTTGCAGATTTTGTGGTAGATGTTGCCAATTAGGATAAAGTGAATTGGGTACAAAATAAGGGTTAACTGGTTTAGAATTCATAAACATGCTAGGATTACTTGTGGGTAGTGTAGAAGGGTTGCCATCTAGTGGCTGGAGATATGACTGCTGTATTTGATCTCCAAGTTGAAGGGACTGAGTTGAAACTGGTGCAGATGTGGAAGTTGTGGTAGCTTGAGTTGTTGCTGCTTCAGTTGGCTTTTGAGGAAGGGGAGCAGAACCAAAGCTATTGCCAAACCCAGAATATGCTGAAGGGAGGAATGGCAGTCCTGGATAGAGTGAAGGTGCACCTTTACTGCCAGGCTCAGCAGGAACAATATGATGGAGATGTTGATGAAAAGCAATTTGTGGACAGCAATAAGAAAATCCAAATTTGCAGAATTCAGGGCAGTACACAGGATTTGGAGTGGTGACTTGTTGTGGTTGCTGCATATAGATAGCAGGGGGCAATGTTAGAGGCTGAGGGCTAGGTTTGACAGCTGGTGGCTGTTCAGTTTGGACTGGCTTTTTATTGGGAGTGTTATCACCAGCACCTGGTATTGTGAATGGTTGAGGGTAAGAAGGTTTATGTACTTGTCCCATAGTTGTTTCCATCGTTGGTAGCATTGGAACAGCAGTTGGCTTTTCGGGCACTGACAGAGGATAGAAAGGGTTATAGTAGAAAGGGTTTGGATAGATAGGTTGGTATACTTGACCCTGAGGGGCTTCTGGCTTTGGAGCAATTGTGGGCTTTGTAGTTGGTGGGTTTTCAGGCTCTGGCTGAGGGTAGAAGGGGTTGGGATAGAGGGGTTGGTGTACTTGACCCTGAGGGGCTTCCGGCTGTGGTGGCTTTGGAGAAGCTGTGGGCTTTGTAGCTGGTGGATTTTCAGGCTCTGGCTGAGGGTAGAAAGGGTTGGGATAGAGGGGTTGGTATACTTGACCCTGAGGGGCTTCCGGCTGTGGTGGTTTTGGAGCAATTGTGGGTTTTATAGCTGGTGGATTTTCAGGCTCTGGCTGAGGGTAGAAAGGGTTGGGATAGAGGGGTTGGTATACTTGACCCTGAGGGGCTTCCGGCTGTGGTGGCTTTGGAGCAATTGTGGGCTTTGTAGTTGGTGGGTTTTCAGGCCCTGGCTGAGGGTAGAAAGGGTTGGGATAGAGGGGTTGGTATACTTGACCCTGAGGGGCTTCCGGCTGTGGTGGCTTTGGAGCAATTGTGGGTTTTATAGCTGGTGGATTTTCAGGCTCTGGCTGAGGGTAGAAAGGGTTGGGATAGAGGGGTTGGTATACTTGACCCTGAGGGGCTTCCGGCTGCGGTGGTTTTGGAGCAATTGTGGGCTTTATAGCTGGTTGAATTCCAGGCTCTGGCTGAGGGTAGAAGGGGTTATAGAAAGGGTTAGGATAGAAGGGTTGGTGTACTTGACCCTGAGGGGCTTCCGGCTGCGGTGGTTTTGGAGCAATTGTGGGCTTTATAGCTGGTTGAATTTCAGGCTCTGGCTGAGGGTAGAAGGGGTTATAGAAAGGGTTGGGATAGAGGGGTTGGTGTACTTGACCCTGAGGGGCTTCTGGCTGTGGTGGCTTTGGAGCAATTGTGGGCTTTATAGCTGGTTGAATTTCAGGCTCTGGCTGAGGGTAGAAGGGGTTATAGAAAGGGTTGGGATAGAGGGGTTGGTGTACTTGACCCTGAGGGGCTTCTGACTGTGGTGGCTTTGGAGCAATTGTGGGCTTTGTAGTTGGTGGATTTTCAGTCTCTGGCTGAAGGTAGAAAGGACCTGGTGTAGGGATTTGGAGCGAAGGTGGCACAGGCATTTGGTAAGGACCTTGGGGCAAAAATGGGTATGGGTATAGTGGCTGGTCTATTTCTACCTTTGGTTCCTCAGAGACTGGTTGCTTTGTTTGCACAGGGTCTTCAGGTAATGGTTTTTCAGTATTGAAAAAAGGATTTTCAGGCATAGGTGGGTAGGTAACATAAAATGGATAAGGGTAAAAAGGTTGTTTCTCTTGGCCATTAGGTTGTTGGGTGGTTGGCAGCTGTGGAGTTGTTTCTTTTTCAACAGGCACTTTTTCAGCTTGGGTTGGTGATGGGTAAAATGGCAGAGGACTGAATGGCTGTGGCACTTGTCCCTCAGGGTTCAAAGGCAGCTTTGTAGGAGGGACAGTTTGAGTTTGTTGGTACTTTCCATTTTTCTTTGTTACAGAGGGGATTGGCTGTATAGTAGGTGTAGGCTTAGTGTCTGGATTTGCAGGGTAAGGGTAAAAGAAATTGGGGTAATAAGGGCTATAAGGTAACTGAGGTGGATAGATATCCTTTGGCCCTTGATTTGGTTTCTTGTCAGGTACCTCCGGGTTCTGAGGATTTTTTGGAGTAGGTTCAGGTGCATTGGTTGAAGCAGAATCATGTGATTGTGTGGAGGGATACACCCCTTTGCTTGGGGTTTTAGTTTGCGTTTTTTGACCATTTCCTGGGCTTTTACTGGGTTCAAGTTGAGCTGGTGACAGCGGTGGACAAGAAATTTTAATTTCTCCATCTCCAGCCAGTTCCAGGGTATACATTTCATCCTGAAACATACAATGTCAAGTATGAGTCGAGTTTCAGACAGTCCCCCTCCTACCATAATCAGTAAAGAAAATTTTACAATTATAGAAATTTGTACTATACCTTTTTCTCCAGACAGGGTGCATAGCGAACAGAGATGACCACACCATCAGGATGTACAACTACACTGAATGCACATCTAGGTGAGGCTTTCATCAGTGGCTCCCAGTTATCATTCACTATGAAGAAAATTAAAAAAAAAAAAAAATCTAAGAAAGGTAAAGTCACAAGGCAGAAGGTTTTCCATTCTTAATTATTCCCTTCCTCTGAAAATTAAAACGCCAACAAAACATGAAGCCATTTTAAATATAAAATGCATCACAATGTACAACTTTGACCAAATGGCCCAAAAACCAGTGCCCACAAAACTGCAGTTTTAGTAATGCCATTTTTAAGGGTTAAATTTATAGATTGTGCAATGCTCCTTTTCTGCGTCATTGCCGTTTACATTGCACTGAGAGACCCGCTCTTAAGTGTGAGAAATACTTGTGTAGCAATGCTTAACTGTTTAAGTGAAATCTGTTAATTTGTGAATACCTAATGGATACCCCCTTCATCTTCATAACTACTCTACATATGATTGAAGGCCTGCAAGACTATTTTAATCACTGCACAAATTCTAGTAATCCAAGTAAAATTGAGAAATTGTGGGCAACTCAGCTTTTAGATATGACAAGATACAATGGAATTGGAATTAAAATTTTCTTAAATAGAGAAGATGCTTAAGTCAAACGGCTTCGATTTTCCAATTTCTTAAGACAGACATGAAATATTAAGAAATGCTCAAACTTACAGTTAACTTTTATTCTACTGACAGATAGAGTCCCTTCAATTTTTATGACCATGCCCTCAGCGTGGCAGGTGACCATTGGTGGGTTAGTTGTAGACTGCCTCATTGAAGGGCATGACATCCTCATTGGCAACCCCAACCAAAGCAATGGGAGAATATAGCTGTCCTCCTGAAACCAGCAAAAACAATGTTACAAGTGTATATTGTTCAGGTGTGCGATGCTATTCACAACAAAGTATCCCACCTCTAGAGCAACAAAGCAACCATCATAAGGTGCAACTAAGACCAATTCTCTCCGTGTTGACTTCACGGTATAACCACAGCTTGGTGGCAACTTAGATAGAGGCAGAGGAGACAGGAGACTTCCTGACCAATAACAGAAAAAAAAAACAACACATTTATATGAAACTACTTTGTGCATACTTCAGCTATTGCGTATAAATGCTAAGAGTTATTAATGACTCCACAGCACACTGAAAACTCACCCCTGTCGACAAAGAACAGAGATCCAGGGGTAGAAGTAGCATCTTGGACTTGAAGCTTCATGGAGTCTCCCGTACATTCAACCTTTGGTTCCATTTTAAGGAGACGTTCCACTGCTGCATTATTTGTTGTTGGGCCATAACCCTTTTCTTTAGGTTGCTTTGGCTGCCCCCAAGCTTTTAAACATAAGTTTCTTTGTAAGTTCAAATAGATACACCATGATTATTTAAGTGTTCAGACAATGGTGCATAGATTCATTTACAAATGTAAAAGGTCAAACAGTGTTTAAGTCATGATTAACAACTTTTGTAGTTTAGTTTGTAATACAAGTTTACATACCCATGTCTGCTTGGTAGTCTGTATCAACATCCAGTAAGTTCTTTGCAGCCTTGGTTCCTTTGAGTTTAGCACCTTGTAGAGAATTGTGCCCAATTAAGAGTTTTCCATGGCACAGTTCACCTCCTTTCACTTCACTTAATTTATCCAATGCTTTAAGTTTTGTTAGGCTGGTGCATTGGCAAAATGAACTGGCAATCAAAAAAAGTCCTAAGCATAATAAAATCCTACTCTCCCCACTCTCTTTACATGCCATTGGAATAAAGAAAAAGGCAAAAACAGGCAGATTGCCCCAACAGTGTGCTGCAAAACCACTTTTAAGACTGGGCGGTTTGTTCCTAATTAAACTTATAAAAACACTTGACCATAGCAGGTGTTGCCAATCCTTGCCAAAATTAGGGGCATGGCCTTGAACACCCCATACTAAAACATGCAGTCTTTGGCACAAATTGTGTTAGAGAAATGTAGCATAAACATCTTATGGGAACATTTTTCTTCTTTGACACTCTTGTTTTTTTGTTTTGTTTGTTTTTTTACGGTTAATTTGTGTTAGTTTTAGTCATATGATTTGAATTTAAGCTTATATCTGTTTAGCCTTCGTTAAGCCTGTAGAAAATAATATTTCACAGACAACTGAGAGAAATGCCTTCAAAACAAGTAGTAACAATTTGTCTTAGCAAACATTGTAAGTGCTTACAATGTTATTGTGTCTTTTTCAGGCCTAAATGGGTCCTAAATGGACATGTGCTCAACATCTTTCCTGTCATGTGGGTTTAAACAACAAGCAGCAACCTACCGTTGGCTGTTGCCATTTGTCACAAACTCATGATGCGCATCCAAACACTGTTCAAACCTACTTAATAGTGGGAATCCCACGTTTCTTATAATACCAAACATATGCCTTTGAGGAAAATGTGCCTAAAATGATGCATATAATATCATATCCATTCTGCAACTGTAAGAACCTAAATTCATAGGTTTGAATGTTGAACTCAGTGAACATTGTGTAGCTTTAAATAGTTGGAACAAGTATATACTGAATATACAGTTAGGTCCAAAAATATTTGGACAGTGATAGAATTTTCATAATTTTGGCTCTGCACGCCTCCACAATGGGTTTGAAATTAAATAACCAAGATGCAATTGAAGTGCAGAATTTCAGCTTCAATTTAATGGTTTAAACAAAAAAATTAAACATTTAGGAATTGCAGTCATTTTTATACACAGTTCTCTTATTTCAGGGGCTCAAAAGTAATTGGACAAATTAATATATATTTATAAATAAAATGTTTATTTTTAATACTTTGTTGAGAATCCTTTGTAGACAACGGTTGCTTGAAGTCTAGAGCCCATGGACATCACCAAATACTGGGTTTCCTCCTTTGTGATGCTTTGCTAGGCCTTTATTGCAGCTGTCTTCAGTTGTTGCGTGTTCGTGGATCATTCTACCTTAAGTTTTGTCTTCAGCAATTGAAATGCATGTTTGATCGGGTTGAGATCAGGTGATTGACTTGATCATTGCAGAATAATACACTTCTTTGTCTTAAAAAACTCCTTCAAAATGTTTTGGATCATTGTCTGTCTGTAAAATGAAGCACTGTCCAGTCAACTTTGCTGAATTTGGCTGAATCTGAGCAAACAGTATATCCCTATACGCTTTAGAATAAATCCAGCTGCTACTGTCTTCTGTCACATTATAAATAAGTAACTCAGTGCTAATGCAAACCATGCATTGATGTTGTTTAGGGGTTTTTCTTTACCATGGAAAGGGTCCTACGATCATCCACCACCTCTTTTTGTGGACCTTTTTTTCTTTGAATTTACCAAACTGTTGATTTGGCCACTCCTAATGTTCCTGCTATCTCTCTAATGGATTTTCTCTTTTTTGTAGCCTAAGGATGATCTGTTTCATTTGCATTGAGAGCTCCTTTGACCACATGTTGTGGGCTCACAGCAACAGCTTCCAAATGCAAATGTCATACCTGGAATCAACTCAGGACCTTTTACCTGCTTAATTGATGAAGTAGTAATAAAAGTATAGCTCACACCTGTCCATAAAACAGCTTTTGAGTCAACTGTCCAATTACTTTTGGTCTCTTGAAAAAGAGGGAGCTACATTTTAAAGAGCTGTAATTCCTAAAACTTTTGTCCAATTTGGATGTGAATACCCCCAAATTTAAGCCAAGAGACTGCACTTTTAGCCCATATTCATTATTGAACTCAAACTTGAATATATTTTGGTAAACAACCAAAATAACAAAATATGCCTGTGTCCTAACTGTATGTGATAGTGTCAGATAGAATAATCTAATAAATAATAAAAAGTTACATAGGAGAAATAAAAGGAAGAAATTTGAGGAGACCATATGGGGTTATAGTTTATTTTCATTAATTCTGAACCCAAGAGTTAAAGCGATTCTCCCCAATTGTGCTTCATAATTTGAAAAAGTGCATAATTGGATGACAAATTAGTGATTGAATTGTCTCCAACTTAAATCTCTCTAACTCCTGGTCTCCTTCTCCTTCAAAATAATCACTTTCTCAGAGACACCAGATAGATTTCCCTCCAGCTTTCTGGAAATAAACAATGTGGTAGGCTGGTTATTTCTGGGATTGAGTAACAGAACCACAGGGAGAGAAAACTTGACTACGTCCCCTGACACTTCAATTCTCCCATCAGAGAACAGTGGAATCTATTAGTTCCCCCCCCTTCACTTTTACAGTACATTACAAGATCCACTCTAACTGTCTGCTAATGTGGCGCATCATTAATACGGTCAGTGTGAACTAAATATGTGAATTAAAGCTATCGACCATAGCACTCTTAAATCAGGAAACACTTTGTTTTCTTCACGAGGCAACAGACAGGACATATTGGCTTTACCACTGGTTGGAATAACTTTTATTTGATCTGTCTGTAAACAAGGTGTCTCATCAATTCATGGCATTTGAAATAGCAGATTTTGTGGCAGAAGGAATTTCCAACTCAAAAAAAAAGAAAAAGACAAAATATTGCAAATGTATTTTTTCTGTCATTTAATTCTGTACATATTCCACAAAGTCTGGAGATTACTGGTGCCAAAATATCCCTTAGGAAAGTGCCATTAAAAGTTACTTCTTGCTGGGGCAGCAGTTAAAAATCCAACTTGTTGTAGCAACAGATCAGACCGATTTTATGGCACAGAATACACAGTTATTCTCAGAAAAATTTTCACAAGACAACTTACAAATGTTCTTATTCCAACCAACACCATTTTCAATATGTTTAGTGTACACAGCATCATTTTTTTTTTCTTTTAAATATACTTCTAAGTACCATACTATGACAATTTGTGAATACACCTTTGATGACTAAAGCACAAGGCAAATAATTCCAAGATGTTGGAACCCAACAGCCTGGGTTTACAGTCAAAATGCATTCATACTGTAGTAAAATGACATTGCTGTTTCATTGGTTAATGGATCAAAGAACAAATCAATTAGTGATGAAAAGATTAAGTAGTGTTGAAGTCTAAGGAAGCAGTTAAATGTTTTACAGTCATCTGAAGTTGTCTTAATGATTTACAGTCAACAGGTGATGCCAACAATCTTCAATCAGAATAAGCTGAATTAATTCTGATAATCCTCTTATATTGACAATTGGTCCAACCGGGTCAGGGAGAGGGAAAAAAACTTCACATAACGTGTGTGTAGTGATTTACAGAAAGTTTTACAAATAGCAGAAGCTGACTGACAATTGATGGAGCAGTCACAGAGGTGGAATGTTCACTGAAACTCATGGATGTGGTGAAGTATCATGACAATATCTTGAGATCTCGGCACTGCTGACCTTACACTACACTCAAACAACAGCCCAACACCACATCATTAACTTTTAAAACCACATTCAGGTACAACAGCAAAAGCATGTGATGGAGGGGAAAGGAAGTTGTGCTTGAGGGAGGGCGGCGAATTGATACACACATACAGGACTTTGTCAGAGGCTGTTTCTTTAATGGAGGCTTGAAGACGGGGAGGGGCAGATGAGAAGATGGTTTTGGCTGGAATATTACACTGGGACAGAGAGGGGGGGTAGGGCTGGGATCTGTATGCTAAAGAGGGTATGCATGCAACTTTTAAATGCCCACATGCTAATGAAAAATAAAAACTGGCATCTTTTAATAATGCTCACAAAGCATAACTATGCAAACTATCACCACCATTACATGTGTACTTCCCCTTGGAATATTAGCCAGTAGCTAAGTAAATGTCACACAAGGTGAATCCAAATTTGTTTTTTGCTCTCTTTTGGTTAATAAACATTTCAATGAACATGCCTTTACTGAAGTGCCAAAAACATGAGAAGTACAAAGTTAAGGAAGGTATTTAAAAAAAAAAAAAAAAAGGGGGTGGGGTTGAGCAGACAAAAGGCTGTGTATAAAAGTAGACTAGAGAGGAAGTAACATTGTATGCCATCTAATCCTGGAAGTAGTTTCAACACAATGCAGGGAGTGGAAGTGGGCTGCTAAGTTGATGGATGAATGGAGAGGTCGCTTAATATCCAGACCTCCTCAGGTTCTTAGCCACTGAAAAGGTTTTCTTGTTAAGATTTCCACCATGGATCGCCTCCTTTCCCATGACTAAAACCAATGCTGGAGCACACAGGGGAAAAAAAAGAGAAATGAACAAAATTGAAGAGTCTCCCCCTACAGGATGAAGGGGGGGAACAAAAGGTGACACAGTATCTTACCACTCTTCATTGCTATTAAAAGTCTCCAAGACATTTTGACTGCTTGCGGGAGAAATCTTAACAGCAATATTTCTTTTCTCTTCTTTTTTTTGTCCCTCAATTTTATCTAGGTGAGCTTGAAAACATTAAAACCCTGAATCCCTCAAGTATTTTGCCATTGTGTAAGCCTTCTTATTCAATGCACCTCCATGGACCCCTTCTTTGCCCATTACAAGAACCAAAACTGAAAGACAAGAGACAGAAAAGCGGACAGTTAAAAAGGGTAAAAGGAAAGGCAGTCCAAGTAAAAAGTTGTCAGCAGAAGTGCTCGTCTAGAGATATTCAACTGCGTGCCATACAGGGCTAACTGTCTGCAGGGTCTCTTTGACACATCCATACATTTACTATCACATTATTATTATTATTATTATTATTATTATTATTATTATTATTATTATTATTATTACTCACTAGAGTTTCTTTAATAGGGAACTGTCAACACGTGAGTAATTTGTTGCCCCCACACAGCCCTGATCATTCATAACACATGGTTGAATATCACCACGGCAGCATTCCTCCCCCCCCTTTAAATGCAACAATTAAAAGATGCAGAAGATCTGGTCAGGACAGCTACTGCTGACCTAACAGCAAACCACATGTCAAATGTTGAAGAGATTGTTGTGAGAGTGGAAAATTCAAAGAATTGTTGGAGGGTACAGGCACAAGGAGAGACAGGCTTATTCTGCATGCCAGGGCGAAAGCAGGTGCACCCCACCTTCCATACAGTTACAGTGTAGAGACTGTAGCATGTCACCGAGAGTGAAAATTAAATATATCTAACAGTTGTTGGGAAAATAATAGGAAAGCAGAGTTTGATTGCATCAGTTTGATTGCATCTCACTCAAAATAATCTGCAGAAAATTCTGAACCTGTGAGAAACACTGCAGCAATATCAGACATGGAGCACCACAAAGGGAAACCCTGGTTATTATATTATTTAGATTCATAAAATGTATGGAGCATTACATGATGTTATGCCTCTGGGCACTAATTGATCATTTTGTCTATATAATGTTATAAAATAGTGAAATGTGCCCTGCATAATTTACTACAGCCCAGGGTAATGTCTTCAAATGTCATTGTTTGTCTTATTAACAGTCCTTAAAATTCAAAGTTAGTCATGTGTGTCAAACACAAGCATCAATAATCATATTAAGAAACTGGAAGCAGCAGAGATTATCTGATGCTGCGTATTTTACAAGACTGGCTCCTGATTTTCAGCCTGCACTTTCATAAGTGACAAAATTCATGTGAGCTAGCTCTCATGACAGAAAAAATGAGAATGTATTGACCCATCAGCAGTTTACCTTTTCCAGCTTTCCCCACAGAGATATTGTATGTAGGTTCTCCTCCTTGGCTCTTTGTCCGGATGTCCATTGTCCAGTCCCCGTCAATGTAGAGGTTGTCTCTGAGGACTGAACACTTCTTTGAACCCAGAGTGAGACCGCTGGTGTAAAAGGTCTTCCTGTCATTACCGATAAGGACATCAATTTCTTCAGACTGAAAGAAAAACACATAAAAAAACAAAAACAAGAATGTGACAATGTCAGTCAGATGTTAATGTCAGTAACGCGACTAGCGTGATTCCTCCAAGTATAAAAAGGCACAATATTAATGAATACATACAAGTAACTTCTGTCCACAAGAAAGGACATGAATTCTCCAGAGTCACAGGGCGCTGCTTTATTAAAGTATTATGAAGTGTTTCCACGTTGGCTTTATAGAAGACCTATTTATGTTGTTAATTTTTCAACTTTGACCTGAAGAGATTAGTCCATTAATCAATTCACAGGCAGTTCACAATTTAATGAACAACTCCAGCCATTCTTGAAGCGATAATTCCAGCGTAAGGTCTGCTTCTCTTAGTCATAACAGCAAAATGTGTGAAATACATTATGTTCTTTTGTGAAATACTGTAAAACACCAGGCACTTCACTCTGTTTAAATCAACACTCTGTGCAACATCCCTGTGTACATGTCACTTTACTCCCACTTCACTTAGAAGAAGATAAAATCAAGGATTAAAAAAATAATAAATTAAACAGTGACACTTTGATCCTTGTGTATACACATTGAACACATATTTCATATTCTAGTTTAGCATATTTTATATATTTTTATTTTGTATTTGTCATCACACATCTCATTGTATTGTTGTACCTGTGTTAACCTGCATATGATAAACAAACCTGAGACTTGAATATGTTGGAGTTTTGCACTGTCGCTCAGACAAAACAAGCCATTTAAATACACAACATTGGGCTCTAAAAAGGAGTTATACTAATAACATTTCACTTTCTTTTCTAATATTTTACAAGAACGAGGGAATCGTCTAGAAAAATAAATCAACAGATGAATAGACAATGAATACGTTAGTTACTCAAAAAACATTAGTAGAAATGATATGCTGGTACCAGTAGTGGATATAAAACTTAACATCATAATCCCAGGCTGATATTAAAGATCAGAGGTTAGTGAATACAAGCGTGAAACCTGCAGATCTATCGACATTAATGCCACCAGTGTACATCCCATCACTGCCTGCAGTGAGCGGCGGAAGTAAAGTGACGTATTTGCACCGGACTGGCTCCCATGCCATCCCTCTCAATGAATAAAAAATAAATAAATTAATTAAAAAAACACATTGTCATTCCCATCAAAAATTATGCATGCGCGATTATGCAGATAGACTGCTCGTGTTCATAATAAGATAGTTTAATAATATACGATTTTTAACCACAGGTAGCCCGTACAGCAGCGGCTTAACGTCGGCTAATCAAAGCGGCCGTGCACACAAAGCATGCACGTTTTCTTCAGTCAGACACCGTCTGCTCCCTGCTTAGAAATCAGCGTTTGGTTTGATGTAGCAGTGTCTTTAAAATGCTGCTCAAACAATTGCTTCGTGTATTTAAAAAAAAAAATGTTACATGCAAGCCATAAGCGAAGTCTTTGTGGTTTGATCCACACGAGGTCTAATCCCGCAACGTTTCCTTAGCAGGAACAGCTAAGACAGGCCACCGATAAACTGGCTAGCACACTGAGCTAGCACGGTACTGTTAGCTTGCTAGTCATTTAGACCCTGTGAAGGTTTTTTTATTTTAGCGCCATTCAGTCTGGTGGTGGCGTTTGCGTGGGTGATACACAACAACAGAGCCACACTTTGACTCAAACTGTCCAGTTTTGACTCCTTACCGTGATATTGTTGAAAGTGCCACCGGTGTGTGCTGCCCAAACATATTTGGCGTCCGTGTACCCAACAATGGCGCTATCCTGACAGCTGCCATCGTCCATCAGGTTATCCAAGTAGCTTTGCCAAGACATATTCAAGAAACTGATGCTATATAAAAATCCCTACAGCTTTCGGAGTAAGGTTGCCAAATCGGAGGGAAAACCCTGGAGGCGAATTAAGAGTCTCCGTTATCCGACGTTAACCAACGTCAAGGCTAGGGAAGCAAAGAAAGCCAGGGTAGTGAGGCAGCGGCTGGGTGTAGTCCGTATCAGATCACTCCGCACAATGAGCTCCCCGGCGCTTTTATGGCAGCAGGCGGCGGAATAAAGAGGGACTTATCAGCTCAGCCAAGAGTCAACTGTCTGAGGGAATGCCGGGGTACACATAAAGGCGGATGGAGATTTACTGATTGAAACGTTTAGTCATCCATCCTTTCATTCATTGAATGCATTTTTATGTTGTAGGAGTGATGACAAAGACTGTCAGACAGCCCAGTTTGTCTAGCTAAGGATGGCAATTACTGCCAGGGCATGCAGGAAACACAGTGTCCTGTGCGGCACAGCATCAGGCTCAGCATCCTCTCACGGTCAGAAAATTACCACTAAAAATGTCGAATTCTCCTTGTAAAATGTTCCTCACTGACTAATAAGACAATCCATTTAATTTATAAGTATTTGAAACACACTAAATGTGGCTCAGAATCTTTATCTGCAGTAGGCCTAACCCTGGTGTCGTGGGCTCAAACAACATACTTAACATTGTATAATACTTATTTTCCTAATTCTATGAGGTTTTCATACAACTGATGTTTCAGAAGTTTGCTGCAGAAAATTATGTGTCAGTTCTGTTTGAGGTGAATTTGACCCAATGTAACTGTGTATGTGAATTCCAAACAATAGCAATTATATAGTTGTTTCTGCAGATACATAAAACATATAAAACATAGCCTGTTTGGTGTAAATAAGCTTTATGCTCAGTAAACCCAGTTTGTGGTAAAGAGTTAACATTCACTATTTTGTAGATCCTGGGTTTTAATAAAGCCAGTCGAAAAGAAGACAATATTTGTAAGAAAATCACTGTTATCATTATTTTTTACACAATCAACATTTAGCTGTCTTGGTCCTTAAATCACGAGGAAGTAAAGTGAATATCAACAAAATACAAAATAAAAGTTTGTCATTTTCTATATTCCAATTTATCTTGTGCTACCTTGGGAGTGTTGGAGAAAATTAGTGCCCTGCTCAAGAGCAATCTATAAGCTCTGGAATCGAACCAGTAATTAATAACGGGTCTCTTTTACCTCACCCACATACTCATATTACTTGAAAAGAGAAAGGGTTTAATTTCACCACGTCTTCCTCTCAGGTCAGATTATTAAATCATAAAAACAAATACCATTTTTCTCACACCACTGACCAACAGATTCTGCCTTTAGTATAGAGCCGTCATTGTGTTTAGACTCAGTATCCTGCAAGCTGAAACTAATGCACACAACGTCCCACTGTTCATCTCTGAGTGACAATATGACTCTTGTAATAATGTAAAAGGATCCAACACATACAATAAAGGTTCATGAACACAATGCAAGTCAAATCAAAGATTTGAACCAGTGCTATTTATTTGTGTGAAATGGCTCAATAATAGCAGGAGCAGCCCTCCCGGCTGCGTTTGTGTGGCTGACTATATGTCAAAATAATTAAGTTGAGAAACAAATAATCTCTTAATTAAGGAGGATTTAAATATCTGGTAGATTGTTTGATTGTTCAATATTTTCCAGTATATGGTACCTCTGCAAGTATAACAAAAAGTCAAATTATAAAAAAAATTGAAGTTTAATTATTTTCGTTATATGTTCTTTTAAAGATTAGAAATATAGAAAGGTAAATGAAGCATCGGCTGTAAACAATATCACTTACAGATTTAGATCTGTGACTTTCAACTCTAGTCAACATGTGATAGAATATGTGACATCAGCTGTGTGTGAAAGGCATGCTGTTGTTTCTAGTAAGATTTTAGTATGTTACTTTTTGACCATGATGTTGGGTTATCAGTTTTGTGGCTGTCTGTTTTGGAGATCAGTGATGATCACTGATAGATTAGGTCACTGTTTGAATTTGTATTTGCTATTAATATGCCGGCATAAACCCAACAGCATTATGGGGTGTACGCTGGCTAAAATGGTGGAGAGTTCAAGGTTCATCCAAAATAACCAAAAAAGGAAAAACAAGCATGATGCCCTTACAAAGTGAAACATTCACCTCTTGGCCACCAGGGGCGGCGTTCTCTATGATTTGTGGCTGGTCCACAGCATACGTCTCTGGTGCAGGGCTGTGAAAACACGACTCAAAAACATGTAAATAACTCTACTATCCATTCATATGTGCTTAAAATTTGTCACATTGTAAACAGGTCTAAGTATTATTTGTGATTCCTTTCAGATAAAAGCTCATGCATAGTTTACTTTTTCACCTCACCAAATGCTGCAGATGTAATGCAGCCCTATGACTGACTCATGCATGATGCATTATGTTCCTGCAACCACATCAGAGCATGAGGTTTTCTATGAGATGCTTAAAATATTCTTATTCAGAGTGACCAGTTGGTAACGAATACAATCCTGTTGTGATCTCAGGAATTAATTTATCCTCTGTCATATACTGGCTATTGTAATACCCCAGAACCAACAAACTAAGACCCAATCTAAAATAACTGTGCAATCTAAATTAATTAGAAATTCCAACTTAAATCATTAAAAAAAAGTTATGGTAACCCGTGTTGAAGGTCATGCAGAGGTAAACTGACTCATGCTTTTCTGTGGATAAAAGTTTGCATCAACAATCTTGATCTCTGAAAACAACAACAACAACAACAAAAAACAGGGAACTATGAACCAAACATCCTTGCACAATTAATTTAATCATCTTCAATATTACTATGGCGTTTTTACACTCCACTGGCATACGTGGATACATGGATGTTGCAAAAGTAATCATTAATCAACCATACTTTATACTCTTTAGACAAGTTGTTAAACAATGTTCAATATGCCAACAAGATCAGCATGTAGAGTGAGAAATACAGGCACAAAGGTAGGTATGAGAGGCTGTGGGGTTGTTGCTGTGTTGTTATTCTTATGATCCATTCCATGACTCTATAAAAGTGCAGGCAGAGTGCACACAAGGAATTTTTCTTTTAACAAAGCACCCTCACAAAACAAGAACTATAGGATCCTGTAATATTTTTTATGAGTTGTACAACGACTCTGTGAAATGCTCCTGTAGGAGTACTCTGATAACATCGGCTGGCATATACCGTAGTTACACTGCAGCATATACAAATACTTACAGAGAGAGGTAGTGCGAGATAGAGAGCTGATGCCTTCAAGTGCACTCCAACAAAGTCTGACCTGTATGGTTAAAAGGGAAAAGTTGGTAATAGATTGGTGAGAGGAAAAGATTTGAAATAAATGTATGCATTTTGATCAAAACCAGGTTTCTCTGAACTGTAGTGCAAGGCCAATGTGTATTGATGTTTATAAAAATCACAGTGGCATGAATTATTCACACAGGCTGCACATAATAATAATAATAATAATAAACTCTGGGGATATTTCCATAACTAGTTGCCATGACTAGCATCTGGTTTGTGCTATTCAATTGAAAATCTGTTCTGGGACAAATTAACGACATAATGAACAGACTTGATAACAGCCTCAAGGTGAGTTCTGCTGTGTTAAGCTTGAAGGGCCTTAGAGCATTCTTTTGAAGAGGTTTTATAAAAATTTATTGTATCAGTTTCTGTTGTGCGTTTTCCTAAACGAATGTTTTTAATCAAATCGCCACACAGCAAACAGAATAGTATGCCAACACAGAAAAACAGTTAGGGCTGCAGCCACAGGTTTATCCATGACCTACTTCCATCGATTCTGTTTTTGTTGATTAATTGATTTATTGTTTGGTCAATAAGATGGCATATAATAGGGAGATTATAGTCAGATAATGTCTGTCAGAAATTCCCCAAATCCAAGGGTGATGTCTTCAATTTGCTTGCAAGAAATTTGCACAAAATTAAAATATATTTGATTGAAGAAACAAAAGTGGCAAATGCTCACATAGAAGAAGATGAAACCAGAGAATATGAAAATTAGTTAAACGATTAATCAATTGTCAGAATGATGGGTGATTCATTTTTAGTTAACAACTCAATTAATGATCTTGCTTGTTTGTTTCAGTACTACCAGTAGCTCCCAGAGCCCCAGAGCCTAAATTAAAAGGATTAATAAAGGCTATAAAGAGATTAACTTGGATAAACACTTATAAACTCGTGGTTGTGTAAAAGGACTGAGACCCACAGTCTTCTCAATTTCATTTTTTCCGACGGTGTCCTGAAGGCAGCATGCGGCGCGATTCTCCAACGTCTCTTACGTTAACATCCTTGCGCAGAGTACCTACCCACGATGCAGCGCGGTTGCATACAACATAGCCATCTTGTCAAGAGTGACTGAGTGAGGGAGGTAACTGTGGGCGCTGTTTAGATCCTCATTTGTTTCAAAGCGTGAAATTTAACAGCGTTTTTCCGACCTCGACCGTGAAGCGAGTGTCGCTACCGAAAGACTTGAAGCTGGTGAAGTGAGCCGCTACGCAGGACTGCTTTCGGGAAGATGTCTCACATACTTGTTCCGACGTAGGGGGAGTGTTCAGCAGCCACTTGGCTTGACTTGCTGGCTAGCTCAGTGAGTGGAGGGCTGCGGGCCCTCCTCAGCCTAAAGTAGCTCCTGCAGCTGGGTAACACACTCTGCGACAACGGACGTTTGACAACTGCACAACCGGGACATTAGCAGGCCGGTCCGGACGGGACCGAAAGCTCCGGATCAAACGTCGTAAAGGCGGCAGATATCTGTGTCTAAAGCCGCGTTGCTGGACAAGACGAGACGAAGTGTGGCGTTTGCGTTATGAGCTCATGAAACGCAACAGGAGACCGAGAGAGGAAAAGGGATGGCGTAGATTCATCTTGATCACAGCTAAGTAAAACAGATGTTTAATATGATCTGAGCTTTTAGAAAACTGCAGCCAGCTCGTCCCTTTCTGACGGAGGATAAACATAGCCATAGCACACTTGGAATCGGGCTGTCAATATGTCTAAAATGCCGGCCAAGAAGAAGAGCTGTTTTCAGATCACAAGTGTGACTCAGGCCCAGGTGGCGGCTATAGGTGCCGCCGACGACACGGAGAGTCTGGACGACCCAGACGAGTCACGGACTGAAGATGTGTCGTCGGATATATACGACATGTCTCGGGCTGAGTACGAGCCTGCGTGTGACAGAAGTTCATCCGAAGAAGCTCTGAATAACGTTGGAGAGCCAGAGGCAGTCAGTGTTATGGCACCTTCACACATACCTCACCCCGGTCAGTTGTCTGCGCTGTCAAGCAATCCCATTGGGGAGTTTCGAAAGTTGACTCAAGGTGGTCAGCAGCAGCAGCAGCAGCAGCAGCAGCCGGGCGTCACACCTGGTTTACCCCTTCTCACCCAGCCCGGGGTGATGCAGCAACAGTCTGCTCCTGCAGCCAGCGTGTCAACCAACACATCCCAACCTGCTGCAGTGACCAGTTCATCTGCTGCTGCTGCTGCTCCTCCCGCTCCCACCTCCACGGTGAGTTGCACTTCACGCTTCAGGGTCATTAAACTCGATCACGGTACTGGAGAACCCTTTCGAAGAGGCAGGTGGACGTGTACGGAGTTCTATGAGAAAGACTCTGAGGGCTCTGTCGTTGGTAGGACTGTAGATAGCATAAGGCATGCCAGTGCAACACTGGACCCTGCTGCAGACAGAGACAGTGGGCTTGGGCACACTGGAGGATCTGTGGTTGCCCCGGCAACGCATTCAGGTCAGGGCTTGAGCTCCGTGGCAGATGCTTCTCTCTCGTCACCCCGAATGCATCCAGTGGAGACACTACCACAGCAGCAGCAGCAGCAGCAGCAGCAGCAACAAATCCACCATCAAAACTACAGCGCTTGGCAACAGGGTGTCAGTGGGTCGACCGCACAGAGCGCTTTCTCCAGCAGCAAGCCTACACCTGTCCAAGCTCAGCCAACAGTCGTAGGTCTCCAGCCTTCTGCTCCCCAGAGCGGGCTGCCTGTCGGACAAAACGGCCTGCCTCAGCCTGGTGTCCTCTTACAGAAGTCCCCCATCATGCCTCCTTCAGCCCAACCCATTGCTTACCCACCACAGCAACAGCCGCTTCCTATGGGCCACCACCTGACCAGTCAGTCGGAGTACTATCAGCAACAACAGCCCACTTCCATGCAGCCAGGTCTTGCCACTGGTCAGTCCCTCCCAGTGTCCAGCCTTGCTGCAGGGCCACAGCCCATAGGACAAGGGCCCGCTTCTGTCTTGTCGCAAACCTCTGGAGGGGCTTCTGTGCCAAGTCAGGTTGGAGATGTTGCAGGAGCAGGAGGGGGATCTGTACCTACCGGACAGCCAGCCCCGGGTCTCTTGCAGCAGCAGCAGCAGCAGACTGGAGGAATGGGAGGTGTTGGAGGCTCCATACTGACTGGTGGATCCACTTTGCAGCAGCAGGCCGTGAGTCAGTATGCAGCCGCTGGACAGCCTCAACCCCACGGCCTCCACCCTACATCCTCCACTGTACAAAATGTGCCTGCCATCGCAGCGAGCTCCAGTGTGCCCACCACTGTGCCCGCTGCTGTGCCCAGTGCCTCCAGTGCAGCCATGCCAAATGTGACAACCTCCAGTTTGCCTCCAGGTCAGATACTCCACAGCAAGACTCCCGCGGCTTTGGGGGCGCAAGGCCTCCCAACAACTGCATTTGGACATTCTGAGGGTGGCGGCGGCGGCGGTGGGAAGTCAGAGGTCCTCGTCAACGCACAGTCTCCTGTCGTCTCTGGAAAGGAACCAGTGAAGGCCTTCATGCCTGAGAGCCTGCAGCTCGCCACTCCAACCGTCAACAGCCTGTTTGGAATCCACATACCTGTCGACGGGGATGTGGACAGGTAACAGTCTCTAAATATCAAATGTGAATTGTTAGAAAATTGTGGCGCATCGTCACCATGCCTGTGCATCATTATCAACACACATACAGATAAGTATAAGCTCCAACTGCACCTATTTCAGTGTACGGTTGAGGAGCTGACATGTTTGGCCATTTGCCATGATTCACAAGATCGGTTGAAAGCCAAAGCAAAGGCGATGCGTGTCTTAGTGTTGACCATTTAGTCTGTCAGATGAACAAACAGGGATTTCCCCCTCAGTTCCAGGGAGGTGCGGTGGGAGGGGGGTGTGCAGAAGGAAGAGAGAAGTGGCACACAGGAAGGAAATTTAATGTTTGTTGTATGTTGTTAGGGCCTAAAGAAGTAAGTGGAGCGTAGCACACTTGAGAACACCCATGGCTTCCACTGCACAGGCAACAGCATGTTAAACATACTGTGATTACTTGTGTGTAAGGGTGTGTATTTGAGTTTGAGTGTGTATGTGTGTGTGGTACCATATTGTTGCAGGTCTAGTATCTCCGACCTGCTTTCACCCTCCAGGAGTCTGTGGTTACGGCTGCAAAGATTTATTGCTGCTTGCTACTGTGCATAAAGTTAGCGTAGCTTTCTGTTAGCCTCGGGCTAATCCTGGCCACTTGGTAAACATGCATGCACGCCCGACCTTCTTTTTTTTTTTTTAATAAGTTAGTTCCTGCTCCGGAATAGACTTTCTAATACAAACATGGTGAAGAGTGTTTGATTTTGTGTTGGCGCATTTATGATATCATGGTTTCCACTCACAGCCCCATCAGGCTCCCCTCAGGAATGTGTTTACAGAGGATTTTATAGTATTGGCTAAAATAACCGTTTTAGTTTCTACTGCAGATATTATGTTGCTAAATGAGCCTTTGGTTTGCACTGACACGATGATTCTCAGACAAGTTCTGTAAGCAGACATCGTGGTAGACGTTTAAACACTTACATGTGGTATTTTGTTCTTATGGTTCAATAGTAATGTTATAATTCTTTTTATGAACTATTTTGGGCCATGACATTTGCTTCCTTCCTTTTGATTCTTGAGTTTTAACGCATTGTTTCATGTGCAGTAGATGGCACACATGAGCGGAAATGATACAGTGCCTGAAATCTCTCTGTGGTTTCCATTTACAGTGTTACAGATATACCAGAAAGTAGTCCAGACAGTGTATGCAGACTGCACAGCACTGGCACTGCTGTTTTATTTATTTCTTTTTTTTTCTTCACGTGGGTGGAAAACCTCTTCAACATTGTTTTGAATATGTTATTAACTTAGAGGAAGCTTACAATTATCACTCTCTGTGCCCAACGTTATTTTTGTTTCTGCCATCAACCAACAAAACCTCCATTGTTGAGTGGCTTTACACACACACCAGGTGCGATGTCATAGATAGATAGTAGTAGTTAGCTATCAGCTGTGACATTTAAAATATTTAGGTTTGTGACAATGCAACTGACTTCAGTGTGCAGTGTGTGTTTTTTGGAGTACCTATGTATTGCTTGTGAGAGGGCCCAGCTTCCAGACTGATAAGAGCAGGGGTCTCTTACGACAGCAACAAGTCCTATCAGACACTGAGCAGTAGTCTTTCCACTGTGCCTCTATTCTGCCGATAAGAGACCTGACAGTGGGGTGTGTCAACCAACTGTGCTTGTTGTCAGGTCATGGTGCTTTTCTTTTGCAACACAGCGTGGGCTAAATGACTGTATATTCTGGACGTGGTTAAACACACACCCCAGTGTGTTGTAGGCATGCACACTCCCCCTGTAAGAGCTGTGGGCACGTTGAACGAGTCACTCAGAGCCGTGGCTGACTCTGAGTTTTTGGCTGCTGCTGCTGCCTTATAGTTCACAGTCAGTGCTTTGTACCTGTCGCCCTGCTGATTGACTGACAGACAAGGCATGACAGTTGCTCTCGTACAGATGAAGTGCGAAATGACAGTCTTTTGTAGCGACAACCGTAGTATGCTCAGGAAGCTGCAGAGCAAAACTTGTTGTGCTTCACTTCAGCAAGCATTTTAGCTATGCCCCCCCCTCCCCACAGCCTTTTTTGTCTCTTGCTTAATTTCTACATTTCCACCACACTGTTTATTTTGCCTCCCATTGCCACACACACACCGCACAACAAAAACACTTCCATTTTCTCCACAAACGGACTACTTCAGCAGTTAATATCTATGATCTGTCGCAACACAGAAAGGTATTATATGTACGTGCACCCACACATGCACGCATGCAGCTTTGACTGCATGTTTGGTTGTGGCTTGCACAACCTGCAAAACCTCTCTTGGCCGTTTGGTAATGTTTGTCCACATCTTCCTCCAACCTGCAGTTTCACTGCAAGTAAATAAAGCAAACCTGGAGGTATGGACCAGAGACTGAAGATGTTGTTTTCCATACTTATGAATATGGTTCGCTCAGTTTAATGTTTCCCAGATGGCTTCAACAACTGAAGGCGTAAATGAAGGCGTTTGACTGTCATGATGTCTTTGTTGCACTCACAGAGGAGTTGCTTCTATTTTGCGGAATCATTTGCATAAAAGCATTGCATCTGTAGCCCGTGTGTAATCGAACTCATGCTTGGGAGGAGGGGTGGTATGGTTTATTGTCCTCCCATAATGGCAGCTTATGTAAAAATCGGACTCCTCAGGAGGTAGGAGAGGGAAGGGGAGGGGAAGGGAGGGGAGGGGAGTCCTGGCCTGCAATGTAGTGGAGCAGTCTCTGCCACTGTGAATCGAGAGACTGTGTCTGTGTGGGTGGATGAGGGGTGTGTCTTTTTTAAAAGGGGATGGGTTGACTCAGTCCAAGTTGGGGGTGGGGGCCATTGACTCACTATGAAATCGAGCCATTACTTTTAGCCAAATATTCCCCATAGAAATTAACACAGCTTATTAATTGTTAGTCATGGTGGATGCGTGGGTGTATGTGCGAGAAAGATAGACAACAGGGTCTTTTCCTGCCCTCTGTGACCTCTGGTTTACTGCTGCATCCTGTTTTCAGTCGGTCCCTCACTCTGCTCTCTACCTTCTATTCATTTAATATTCCTTAGCTCGCTCCCTGCTTCCGCGCTGGGACTCTCTGGTCATATCATATGACATTTGGTGGGCACATTTTATCCAGAGTGCCTCACAGAGGTAGAAGTACACAGATTCTTTTTTGTTGTTGATCTCTGGCCTCAGTAATCAGACCTCTAAACTTGGCTGCCACCATTAATGCTGTAATACTTCACTGTGTTTGAGCTGTAAAGCAGGGCTGCAGTCAGCCAAAGCAAGTCTTGGTCGACTGAAATTCTCCCTACCCTTTAACCACTCAACCACATTGTCTTTTAATGCACTATGGCCAATTGACTAAATCACTGAGTGCGCTCTACCTGCTAGCTGCTAATCATTGCTAATCAAAGTTATACAACACTGCCAGGCAAATGAATTACTGCAACTTGATCATTAATGTTTTCACATGTAGCTCTGTTGATGCCTTCAGGGGCATGTCAAAAAGAGTAAATATGCATACATTAGTAACACACACAGGCATATGGATTTCATGGATTTGCATGTTCAAGTTTTTGAACGCAGAGTGCGGAGAAGAGGTTAAAAATATGAGGAAGAAGAGCATAAGGAGGATTGTGGAAAACAAAGTTAGTGCTGCAGTCCAGTTTCAGATACTGAGGTGCTAAACTTACTGTTCTTATTTAGATTTGACTGTCCGTCAGTATTCCAACAGCCCGAACCTGAAGGAGTAGCTGTGCTACATGATAAAGCCAAGTTCAGTAGACTGACCAACAGAATGAACACAAAAACAGCATAAAACATGACAAAGCAGATTCCATAAGAAGTCAGATCGCAGACAGTCGATAAAGTTACCACTTCATCACAATCAGTGTTATTTCTGACACTATAGCCAATGTCCCTCCTACACCCCAAAACAATAAAGAGACAAAACAAGAGCATACAGACCAACCGACCAACTGAAGGTGTCAGCCCTGCTTTACAGCACCACATCTAGTATCTGCAAAGGAGCAATACAGTTACCTGTAACTGTACACTAAATTAGCAGCAAATTAGAGCAACAAATGCTCCAAGACAACAGATCCTACCTTCATGGAGGATTTAATGTTTGTTTGTTTTTTTTTGATGAAACTCAAACAGCAGCAGGGGCAGCACAAGCTACAGCTTCCAAAATTACCATAAAACGATAAAGACTAAACACTCCTCTAAACTGTTTCAATAAAAGCTGAACATCATAATCTTTGTAAAGGTAGAATTCATTCCAGGGCTGTTGTGTTAGTCTGCATTTGTTTTTGGTATACCTAAGTGTATGAAGCAATAGCGGAATAATTCATCTTCCACTCCTGCCATGAACTCTTTTAAACCCTTGACTGTGTATGGAGTGTGTGTTTACACACTAGTCAAGTTGTTCATCTTCCAGTTCCCCTGCCTCTCTCAGCCTTCGAGCTATTTTCACAAAGAAAGATGCATTGTTCTGATGCTACAGGCCTGTATGTCTGTAGGCTTTGCTTCAGTCAACACCTCCACCCCAGGTATGGTGGCCCTTGATTGTTCTGACAAGCAGACACAACGTCCTTGGCTCAGTCCAAGGCTTTAGTGGCTTGTTTAACTGGGGATGTGTTGCACTGTGCTGTAGATAAGCTTTGCTGAGAATATGCTTGTTATCTTGTTTTTGGAAAGTGACACTTGAGTGGCTTGGAGCATTATTGAGACTCTGTTTCTGGCTTTTCACCAACTGAGCAGAAACTAATCATTATTTTCATGATAAATATATATTTTTTTGTTTTCTATGAAAAATGTCACATGCGTTCTGTGATGAATCAATTCACTGTTTCTTAAATGGCTTTGCTGTACTTAGTACTGTCAGTTATTTTTATGAAATCAACTGAGATCCTTGGACATATTTGAGACCAAAAAATAATCTTTGGACCTAAACATCTGTTTTTTTCCCCTTGCAACTTATGAAAGATTTGGCCAAATTGGACAAATAAAGATAACAAATAAAAAACAACTGGCTCCTAATTTGCTGCTAAAGTGATGAGGCAACAGCAAATGCAAAGGAGGTTAAAGTCATTGTGTTTCCTTCATAACTTGTAGCTGCTGTACACAGCATGGGATCTACAGAGGGAGCGGGTCCTCTTTATGGAGTCCACCATGTTGACCCAACATGTTTTTCTACAGCAGCACAGAAGGGACAAACCAAATACTGGCCCTACATAGGAACTTTCTCATTCTTCATGAGCTTCACGGCCGCTGTAGTTTCTCCTCCAGGTTTAAACAGAGAGGCTGAGGTGAGGGGTTTTCAGTTGGTTGCAATCTGAAACTTCACCACTAGATGCTGATAAATCTAACACACACCAGACCTTCAAAACAACGTTGTAAAGGAGGCATGCCCAGAAATGAAATGCAAAAAATGTCTCCAAAGTAGAAAGAAAATGTTGACCTTCTGTTCTCCTTCTCCACTGATGTAGCATTGCAATGCTACTACTAGCGCTCCCGAAGACATGTAAACAAACTTTAATGTGTAAAATGTTCCTTTGACACATCACGGCAAAGAAAGAATCAACAAATAAGTGTGTTTTACTTTAGTTTCTCTTTTTTTAGTTTCTCTCATTATTCTTCTTTGTAAGTTTTGGGAAGTTGGCTGCATAACTGAAAAAAAAAAAAGGCCTGGTCTCGATATTTCGATACTACAAACAGTGCTCGTTTGTAGCATGAATGCCTTCTGTACATAAGAAAGCTGCTTGTGTTTGACCAGTCTCCACTCTGATGATTCTTGGAAGTACCCTGGAAGAAGAAGGGACTTTTTGGGGGGAACTATGGCCCAGGATCAAAAAAGTTTAAAGTAGGTTCCTGTGGTCATCACAGAGATAAAGTGTCTTTGTGTCCTGGCACTAACCTATCCTAGTGTGGCGATAACATCCAAGCTCCCAGTCTCCTCTGACGGCTAGTTCTGTAATTGTACAGAGGCTCTGGGTCCTCCCTGTGCTCCATCTCCCTCGTCTACAACCCAAACCTGCTGAAAGAAACTCCCACAGGGCAGCTGAAATCTAAATAGTTTTGACCTACTTCTGCTCTGTGGCAGATGGATGGTGCAGAGAACCTGACACCTCATGAGCACCAGCAGCAAAAGCTTTCAACACATAGTCAGTGTATTACCTACAGTAGGCAAACCCCCAGTTTGGAGGTGCAGATAGGGATCCTGGCACAGAAGCAGACCTGTTCACTATGCAAATCCAAACGCAGTTTCCCCGTTCAAGTGAACGGGGAAACTGCGTTTGGATTTGAAAATACAGCGACCTACGACAGAAGTTGAGCCAGATTAAACTTTTGGACGTCTGGCTGTGGCCAAATCAGGGTTTGTGGCGTTTCAAAGTCCGAATGGGGTCTTATATCTGCATAAAAATACAAAAAAAGTGATCAGTATCAGTTAAAGTTTATGCATTATTAGAATTCTTTAACTGTTACGTCACACCAAAACTTTTAAAGATGGTGCATACATGTCTTGTTCTGGCTGTACTGTTGTAACTCTCATCCATTTAAGGGATATTGATATTTTTTATGTGGCTGAAATATGTATTTCTGCTGACCCTGTCCACAGCAGTGCACAAGTCTGCTATTGTGCCAAAATTTCTGTCTGCTTCACCAAACTGGGTCGAGCTGACTGCCGTCTACTGTAGGTAACACACTAACTTTTGATAAGTACCTCATACAACCTCGCTTCAGATCACCTCAAGTGTCAGCTTTGGTGGGAACCCCGGTGGAGCTAACGCAATACGCCTCCTCAAACACCTGAATGCAGAAGTCACAACTTTTTTTTTTTCTTGTCTGTGTACTTTCCCATCTCTCTTCCATTTTCTCTTCTTGAACTTTTACTTGCATTTCCTTCCTCATCACTTCAGGCTACTTTGGCTTCTTCTCATGCCCAATGAGTTAGCAAGGTTATTAAGAGGTCCAACGGCATGAAAGTGAACACTGTTTTGCAGAGCAGGCACACACTGAAGGAAAAATCCTATGTCATGCTCCAGTTACATGTGTGACCTCAACCAGCAAGAATGCACCAAAACGTTATTTCTGTCTGCTGACGGGTCATAAGTTTGCTTTGAGGCAGCATCAGGCAAAGCGTGTGCGTCGGTCTGTTTTTGTGTCAGGTTGACTCTCGTGCTTCTTGGGATTTTGTAGGGTCACATCTTGTGGGTTGTTCCCTCATCCTTCTGTCCTCCTCCAAACACCACGCTCTGGGTTCACGAGGAAGACGGCACTTTCTCCACTGTTGAACACATCGACTAGCAGGTTCACAAAGAGGGCCTTTCATAAATGGATATTGACATGTTTCATTTTAGAGTTACAAAGAGAGCCATTGAGAGCCGGAGTGTTTGCTACTTGAAAACCAGGGAGTGATGACTCCTCCAGTTCTTACCTCATGTCATGAAGACGTTGTTGGACTCCAAGTCATCTGACCTCAACGATTTCAGCCAGTAGCAGAGCTCAGACTTTTTTTTTTTTCTCTTTCTTTTAGTCGAGGTTTTCTGGTGGTGGAGGTGTGCACGCGTGCATGGAGGATTTTCTCGCGCCACAGCCCATAAAGTAAAACTAAGCAGAGGCATAGGAAGAGGTTTGTGAGAGTGTTTAGTCATGAGGTAATGTGACAAAGGGAGTTTGTGCCAGTGATTTCTAGGAAAAGAGCCTTGGCTGCTATAATATTCACACACATGCTGTAGATCAACTCCTCATTCCCGTGTGTGTGTGTGTGTGTGTGTGTGTGTGTGTCTGTGTGTGTGTGTGTGTGTGTGTGTGTGTTGGCTTGCTTCTCTGAGTGTGTATTTGTGTGTGTGTGCATATGGTCCTGTCAGTGTGCATTTTTTTGTGTGTATGTGGGAGAAAAAGGCACCAGCCTGGAGTAGATTAAGTGTGTGTGTGTGCGTGTGGGGTCAGTGTGGGGATTTCCTTTCCTCTTCCCGAATATACATCCCTTGCTGTAGAACACAGTGTACTTGTGGCTCCCCAGGAACATTGGAGGTAATGTTGAATTCCATAACATGACCGTATTTGGACCTTTTAAAAAAAAAAAAAAAAAAAGTGTCAACAAATGTAACCTTTGACCTCGTGAATGAAGCACTCATTTCTCAACACAGTTGACAACTGAGAATAACTCCAATTTCTTGAAACCAGAAGTTATGGCTGATTCTCCCCTCTCCAGTTTTTTTTTTCTTTGTGTTTGCTTGCGTCGAAAACAACCCAAGCATGAGTGATGGCCAGCGTATTGTAGGTGACTGACCCCGAGGGAGGCCCTTGAAGTTTATGAGGCTGTCCCCACCTTTTGAACATACCATTCCAGTGCTGAGACTCCCTTTCTCCAGCCCCTCCGCTTTACTGTGTTTGAATATCCTATATGTCGCATTGAAAGAGGCTTTCCTCCAGCCAAATTAACTGCACGATCCGAGCAGAGGGGTTTTATTAAGGCGGGGGGTGGAGTTGCGTAAGGACACATTTCTAGGAATCGAACTTTGCTTTCATCGTCTCAGCTCTTCAATATCTTTGTCTCCTCTCTCTTTCCCTGAATGTGGTTGACACAGGAACCCCTCCAAGGCTTTCTACCAGGCCTTCCAGTCTGGCAGCAGATTAAGGGACTCAAAGGCTCACAGCGATAGGTACAGTACCGTATTGGTTTGGACTGGACACGCCTGCAAGAGTGTAACAACATGTGTGCAGTGTTCAGTAGCAGCGAGCTTTGCTTTTCTCCACGTGCATGGATTGAGTTTGGAAACAAAGCCTGGCAGCAAGCACGGGATTGGCCAATAGGCGTCTCAACAACATCTCTGTGTCTCTCTCTCTCTCTCTGTAATTTTCTGGTGTGTTTTCTTTGACAGCCTCTATCTGTAACCATATATAATGCCTGTGTCACTTAAAAATTCTGGTTCAATTTACTGCCGGGGTGTTATTTTCACAAGTTTGGCCACCATCTCTATTGTTTTGATGCAGAGACAAACATTAGAACAGAGTCCAATAAGACAAGTAACACACGAGCGGTCATACAGATCAACAGATTATATAAACAAGATAACACACTACAGCTGCAACTAATGATTTTTTATTTTATTATTATTTTATTTTTATTTTTTTTATTATTATTATTATTATAAATAATCACTTTTTCGATGATGATGACAGATAAATCTCTCAGGACAATATACTTTATAGCCAATTGCACTGTATTTGCACACATACTTGCACACATATCACTGTAGTTGTATAAGTAACACAAAAATTGCAGCACAGAAATGCCAAACTAGGTTTCCAAACTGTCACCATCGCAGAGTTTGTCCACCAGAGAGTACTGGGTAGCTGTTAAATGTCTCGCTTAGTATATGTCTTGGTCACAATTCATTAAAAAACAAAACAAATCTAGGGAATCAGAATAAAGATCTTTGTCCATGTTAAGAAAATAACTATTGTTACTGTAAATATCAAATATCTGAATCAATATTGGCCTCTAAAATCTACTCGACTAATCGATTAATTGACTAATTGTTTTACATTTACATTTAGACATTTAGCTGAGGCTTTTATCCAAAGTAAAACAGTCAAAGTACAGTGTGACAAGGACGTGTAAGTACTACTCATATTGAATCAAGTGACAGTTGTAGAAGTGGGATGAGATTTATCATGTCCAGTTGTTGGCAGTGCTAGGAGAGGAGGTACTCTCCGAAGAGCTGGGTCTTCAGTTTTTATTTGGACGTGAAAAGAAACAAAGAACAGACCTAACTTATTCCTGCTAATTGTCCATCGCGCTGTGAAACTTTAGGCCCCATAAGGACAGATGAGATGATCAAAGCTGAAGCAGGAAGTAGCGCTACAGTCTAAAAGCCATTTTGAACAGGCACTTCTGGTCATGATTTTATTATTCCCATTTTGTTTATCACCTGTCTCAAAATCTGACTGCTCATGTTGCTTTCAGTCATAGTCTCAAGTGGCCAAAACTATGAAAATAATACGACTGTTAGAAGTGAAAATTTGTTGGTTTAAAGTGAATCAAGAAGGCTGAAGAGTGTGTGTGCATGCTGTCTGTAACACAGGATTTAAATAACTGATTACGGCCTGTTTTTTTTAAATTCACTTTTATTCACAGTTCCATTTTGAAATCTGCGATGAGCTTTTAAACTTAAAAATGACGCTGCAGTGTGTGGCCTTGAGTTTACACAGACACAAAAACCTGTCACCGCTGAGCGAGACGGTGCCCTCAACATCTTTATGATGCATTTTACTAAAATGAAAAAAGGAAGCAAGTGAAACCATATCTGAGTGACAGGAAATGAAACTGTTTTTAGAGAAATATACAGCTGACACACCATCACCAGCCACTGAGGGACTGCACACACACATGCGCACACACACACACTAGCTAACTTTAGTCCATTTGCTGCTGTGTTTATAGATGCAGGTAATTTACGATCTAAACTGTGACGTGGGTAGTGTTATTATCACCAAGTTCAATATCTGTTTAGTCATATTTGTTCAATGTTTTGCTTCAATTTTTAGGTGATTTCCGCTCTCAACACAAGTCAGTAGGATGGCACAAATAGCACTGCTATGGGCCCCATGCTTCACTTCTTTTTTTTTTTTTTTGATTGGTCTTGTTGTGGATACACTGTTCTGCCAAGGGCTGCTTTTGTTTCCATGGAAGCAAAGATAACCAGGGCTTTGTTTGAGACTCTGTGTTTGGTAGATCATGGTGATGGCCTTTGGTTTTGACCCTTCATCACTTATTCACGTTTATTTGGGATCTTGTCCGAGGCAACCAAGATGAAGTCATAGAAGAGGTAGTGAAAGAGAAAATGTGACATTTTAGTGAAAATCACTTAATGTGGTTGTTTTGTAAGTCCCTATATGGAACTTATGCCAGACCACATCAACCTCTCCTGCAATGTTGAGAAAATGTATTTAAAAAAGTATATATGTGAAGAAAACCTACCTTTTAATATACTCATTTTTGTTTACAGGGAGTTGTTTGTGTCTCAGCGTCACAGCTGCACAGTAGAACTATGACAGATGCAGAAGACTGCTCTGTCAAAATAAAAGTCCCCCATATGGGCATCCTCGTGGCTCAGTTGGCACATGTTTCTGGCAGAGGACCTTTTGTAGTATGTCATCCTCTTCTGTCTGTTTTTCTTTCTTTCCTCCTCATCAAAAAGAAAAACTTACTTTATATAAAACAATTGAATTGACCAACCTTTAGCAAAGTGTACATATATGTGTCGACATTCCGGGGTCCAAGGTCTGAATTTAATAGAAGCACACCAGAATTGCTTGAGTTGTTACTTTTATTGTCCTGATTCATCTCCCAGTCTTTGCTCCAAACTGAAATATCAAGTATTTGATGGAGTGTCATGAAAATGTGATACAGATATTTGTGGCTCCCAGAGGAAGTATCAACTAACTTTAGTGATCTCCTGACCTTTCCTCTAGCCCCCACATGAGGTCCACTTGATTTGCAGATGTACATTCATGTCTCCCACGGGAGTAGTAAAGTCATAACTTTAGCGATACCTCAGCTTTTCATCTTTCATCTTATTTTGGTTTATGACCAAACGTCTGCAAAACCAATGACATCCCCAGCCTCAGCTATACTCTGTGTTTAGCGCTAATTGGAAAACACTGGCATGCTAACATACTAAACTAAGACAAACATGGGATACATGCTAAACATCAGCACGTTACCATCGTAATAATAATCAGATAAATTCTACTTCAAGCTTGTCAACTTGTGTACATATGTTTAGGTTTAGTTTGCTTCTTATCTTTACCATCCACAGTCGTCAGTCGCTTAATTATAGAGCTGTGTTTGTCTTGTTGGCCTCGGTACAAAAATGTAAACATCAGAAACAAAGCCCGCATAAGACGTTTCTGTTGTTCACTCTGTAATTAGGCCAGAGTCTGACCATGCCAACAGTTTTGATACTTTCTGGTTTGTTGCTTTAGCGCTTCCTCATTTCTTCTCCGCTGGCCTGACAGCTGACACCCCGTAACAAGCGCAGTTCTGTAAAGTAAAGTAACAAACTGTGGAAGTTGTCTCGGATAAAAATGAAAGTAAATTGTATATGCACATCTGATATGCTCTGTATACTTCTGGTGTTGACTTTACTGTCAGCAGGCCCTGTACAAAGCTACATACTCAGATAGATCAAATAAACAATAAAGATCTGGATTTACGCTTTAGGATTAGAGGTATTTGTGCATCACAAGTGTCAAGGTAAGATTGTCCTGTGCACCTGTTGTCCTTGGGCATTTGATCAGCCCTCTCCTCTTAAGCTCTGAACTTGCCTTATCATGTCTGAGGAGATAAATAGACTTGGCGTTGTTTTTACTGAAGGAAACCTACTGCTCTTAAATATGCCAGCAGTTCTGCCAGAGGCGAGGAATGACAACTATTCGATGTTCAGATGAGTTATTCACGCCCACTGCTCGACGTGCCCACGCTCCATTTAAGTGTAAACTTTTCTGCCTCTAATGGAGTTTTTTATTGGCATTCCTATTTTATAGCTAACAACTGTATGCAAACAACCAAACTCTACCCAGAGCTTATAAACGTCACTCATGTTAATGCAGAAGGTGAAGTTTACAGAGGTGTTCAGTTGCGTAATCAGTGGCAAAGTAAGTTCAAACCTCATTAGCATTCTGTTTCATCTCAGCCCAGCCCTTTGCCCTGCAGGGCTTGACCTTACATCAGTTACAGTATATACTGTTTGCTTTGTAACGCTGGAAAAACAGGACGAGGCTTTAGCATGCATTCAGCATGTTTTGTATTGAAGTCAGGTGCTCAAACAAGTTCTTGGCTTTGACATGAGATCTAGAGGCTTAAACAAGATCATGTGTGTCAGGAGCAGTGCTTTAACCAGACACACTCGCTCTTGAGCCCCAAAACACTACTCAGTCATGTTGAGGTTTTCAAAAATCTCCCCCCAGTGCCAGTTGTTCTTGGAAGTTCTACTTGGGGCACCAGATGGTGTCCTAATATGGTTTTGGCTCAATTGTTATTCCTGCTTCCCTCCATGTAACTAGTACATTTGCAGCTGAAGTAAAGCGTGGCCGCCCAAACCGTCGCAATTTAACAAAATCATCTTTATCCACTTTGACTCCAGGAAGCAGAATTACAATTTATCATCCGAATCTTGGCTCCGGGCTGTATGAAAATCTGAGATGCTATGAGAGGTATTATTGCATTGTTGATGTTTTCAAGTCTCCATAGTTACAAACTCATCACTAGGCTGTCACGTGTCCCAGTGACGGTACACGTGGGTGTTTTGAGTTTTCCTCTCCTTTTATTCTCCGGTTTGATCTCCGTAGTGTTGTTCCATCACATTGTTGTTACCTCCACTGAAGCCAGCTGAAGGAAAACCTCAAGAGAAAATGGTTCATACCCAACTGCTTTAACAGCAGTGAGGTCATTCACAGTCATTAGGAGAAGTAACTACAACACAGTATCGCTGTCAAGCGTAGATGAAAAAAATCTGAAATAATTTGTTGAGTAGTCGACTGGCAGAAAACTATTCTGCAACAATTTTGATAATTTGATTTGAATATATCAAATTGCATTATGGGAAATGGTAATGCTCTTCACATGAGATATGGGCCAAAAACTCCCCTCCCCGGATGGCTCATTTCTCCTGTAATCCGGGGAGCGTCTGCCCTTTATTGTCAGCATCCAGAAACACTCTTGTGCGAGTCCTCTTAGAATATTTGTCTCCAGAACAGCTGCCTTTACAACATCTTAACAACTGGCACCCATTCTTAATTTTTCCCATCTGCCTCATCTCTGTCCTGGTTCACTTTGTCTCTCCAGCTCTCATTAGTTAAGCTATGTAAACAAGACAGTCGTCACTGAATATCCCCGACATCTGAAACTGGATCGTTGGTAGCACAGTCCTTCTTGATAGTCAGCTGCTGAGCCAAATATTCATCTTACACACAACATGTGACATTATAATTCTTCATATGCTTCATTCACACATAATTCTCTAATACAAGTTACTTCATAATAAGTAGGCTAATTATTATTGTACATTATCCTAATCGTCCTTGAACCAAATTTTCCAGTTATAAATAAGTAAAATATCTAAATAGGGTTCTTGCTGGTTTTAACATACATCATATCATTCTCCATCATGGCTTCCTGTTCATTTTAGAATTGATTTTAAGATTTCACTGATCACATTCAAACCCTATCTGGGTCTGGCTCTAGGCTAAATAGCAGAGATGTTGACCCCTTATGAGCCAGTTGATAGATCCACAGGGAAGACTTAAGTCAATGTTTAAATCTAAATGTGACTGAGCCATCAGGGCTCCTCGGCTTTGGAACGACCGGCTGACGAGATGAAGCTTGCAGAATCAGACTTTTTTTTTTAAATCGCTTTTTAAAACCTATTTAGCATTTTAGCATTGTTTGTCTTCTTGTTTAACTTCTTAACTTGAATTTAGCCTCGGTTTTTTTGGCCTTATTGTTTTGCTTTTTGTAATATTGCTTTCCAAATATCCTGCTTATGCTTTGTCTGTAAAAGCACTTTGTAAGCTCTGTTTTTAAAGGCGCTATATAAAAAACTTTCTTATTATTACCGCTATTATTGTTATTACATGTTTAAATGATGTAGTTATTATTGGAGGGTGGGTGGAAATGCAGCTAAACTGCATCTTCTTCCTTCCATTGGCTGTGAACTTGCAGCAGCTCACAAACTGAATTCACATCTCTTATTTGGAAGTTGATGCCACTGTGGGTTTAAAAAAAAAAAAAGTCTGTACAGAAGTGCATGCTCTTTATTTAACTTTTTAAAAGTAGAAAAAACTGTTTAGGAAAAGTGTGAATTGGCCTTTTGAAAACTGGTTTGAACAAGTTCAGCAGCTTTGGGACATAACTTAATAATAACACAGGCCTGCACTGAATATACAACGTGTGCATGAAATACTGTGTACAGTACGAGTGTGATTATGATAGTGTGTTTTTGTCTGTACTGTCTGAAGAAACTGGTGAAGCAACAAGGGTGTAGCCCAGAGAGTCCACTCAGGGTCTGTATTTTATAGAGTGAGAGATTCCTCTGGGCACGGGCCTATTGAAAACTCCTGTTAGGGTGGAAAACTATAGGAGGGCCTGTGTGTGTGTGACGCCTCGTTGAAATTAAACACACATTTGGTACAGGGTGAAGCTGAGGTTGATGCTGTTTTTTTTCCCTGGTTATGTAACCACTCGTGGGGGGTCACATAATGTGGTCTATGACGGGGAGAACGAGATACTAACGCACGAGTACTGACAGCTGTACATTCTTTTGTATTGTGTGAGCCTATCTGTCTCTATAGGCCGAATGACACTGTGTGTATCTTAGTCAACACGTCTGCTCTTTGTTCATCATGTGAAGTGCTCGCATGTAGCTCATGTAAAGCGTTGTCATATCTGACATTGATCAAAGGCAGTGGTGTAAGACGAGGGATGTGAGTGACAGTGTTCATTGCAGCAGAGGTATGGGGAACGTTCCTTCCCTGGACCTGCTCGCCGATAACAATCTACTGAGTGCTTCCGCTCGCCTCGAACACACATCAGCTGGATGGTGCTGAAGAACAGAACATCGTGTCCTCTGGTGGGGTGGGGTGGGGGTGGGGGGTGTCTATAGTCAACCTGATGCCCAGTTGCAGGCGTCTTGAGTGCACTCTGTTTAACTATTGGAAAAACAAGCTTGGCGGTGCCCTCTGGTGGAGAAATTATTTAATTATTATTATTATTATTGTATGTATGCCATGTTATTAGTTCTATTATTAGTTAATACCTGACTGTACATGTAGCACCACCCTGAGTTTTTGTGTGAAATGTCTTGGTGTAGATATTCAAGGTCTCCAGTGGATGAATCCTTACTGAGTTTAATCCAGTGGTCCATTTACTGGATTGATCATTGGCACAAAATTTGGTCGTGGTTGCTGGAGGATGAATTTCAGTTACGTTAGTGATCCTGAACAAATACCTGTTAATGTCCCTCAGTTGTGTTTTATATTTAGTGCTATGTGATAATTCGCAAATGTTGGAAGCTACTGCGCCAAACTAAGATGGGGATCATGATACGCAACAGCTGCTAGACATTATCACCATAAGTCACTGCCTATAGCATGCTGTTTGTACTAAGGTTGTTACAGTACCAGAAATTTAAACTTGAATGTATTTATAATTAGTAGTATCATAGTATACTAAAGATGAAACACGATACCTCAGACAAAAAACAAAACAAAAAAAGCCCCAAACACACAAAATAGGATTGTTTTTTAGTTGTTTTTATGAACAATCTGCATTGAGTACTGGTTTGAATAATAATAAATAATTCAGAATTAATAAATAATTATTACTTTTAATCAGTTTTCTTCCCCATTGTGCAGCCTCGGGGTGAAAATCTGATTGTAGATTTTGTTTTTTTGTAGCTCTGTACTTTCAATACTATCAAATGAATTATTTTAAACACGTGGTATCAAAAAAGTACCTTTGACGACTTTAGTTTGATTTTAACCATCACTTTTAGTAGACAGTTTTTAAAACATTTGTCTTAGGGCAGTTTGGAAATAAATAAATAAAGAGACTAGTTTGACAAATTAAAAAAGTTTTAAGAATACATATAATTTTTACATGCTTTTTTATTTGATAGAAATTGTGGCACGAGTTGGCCTCCGTATAGTACAGTTACTACAGTTACTATGAAGCGGGCGGAGCAGACGTGTCTGACATGTCTCTCCGCCTCCTGTCAGCCCCTCTTGACTCCTCCACCCGTCGGGTTCATGTTTCACTATTCTAAATGTGGTCACATTAACCCACTAAACCGCCTCCGGTGCGCTGCGGTGCCCCCTTTCTCTTACCCCGTCGTGACCCATGTAGCTTCAGCAGCAGTCAGCGCCATGCCGTGCACGTTCTCCTACAAACCTCCGTGCTGCCCCGGGGACCCGACCCGGCACGCGACCTGCGAGCCGCCGCTCTCCTGTCGGACACGCCGCAGGTAAACGAGAGGAGGCCGGTGATCCGCCGAGCTGTGCCCGCCCGCAGACCGCATGCTTCTTGCGGGAGCGCCCACAGCTGAAGCGAAAACGTGCAGATATTGTAGAGGGGCAGAATACTGTTGATCTACTTTGTCTTTGTTTGATGGTAAATGATGTGAAATCTGTAGTTCATGAAGGTTTGGAGTAATCTGTGATTTTTAGAAGTAGCCTTTGTTTGATAGGATTGGTCTGGAATTTGTAAAGTTTACTTAAATAATCTCAGTATTTCTGAAGGCGAACTCTGGTGTGTTTTTTTTAATCGATGTGCACAGTATCAAACTAAAACTGATTACATCGCCTACATAAAGTATGTGCACACATATAGGTACTATGAGACACGCGACATGTGCCTAATTTGTGATGGGTTTCAAGTTGTTGGTCATCATAAATATGTGTCTTGTGCATACACATATATAATGCTTTAATGTGTCTTTATACCTGTTTGGGGTTGCTGGCAGTCATTGCAGACATGACCACACCTACTCTGAGTATGGCATTTTCAAGAAACACCAACTCACACTTGCCCAATGCACTCAGGGGCCTGACCTAGATTGGAGTTGTAATATACATAGTATGACGATGGTACATGGTAAGAGTGGTGACAAGGTTATATTAATATGATCAGCCCCACATCAGAGGTGAGACGATGGTGGGTGCTTTGATTCATTGAGCACCAGTGTCTTGTCTGTTTTGGGGGGTTTTATTTCTTTTATCATTCATTTGCATATTTCTGATTTGACAAGAAAGCAGAAAAGTATAAAAATAATCACTCCTGACATGACCTTATCTGTCTTTTCTGTCTCACAGGGCCTCTGGAACCAATGTTGCTGCCATTGATAATAAAATTGAACAGGCAATGGTGAGTAATCCTTTTTAATAACCGATCATGCATGTCATTTTCTAAGTTAAAATCTTTTGGGTTCATCTTTATAATCTTGGTAATTTCTTTTATGTCTGTCTTGACTTATTTGCATTTTTTTTTTAAATATATGTCTGTTTGCTTTAAAGCATTAACACACTGAACACACAGCTAGAATAAATACTTGAACAAATGTAGCCTTGAGCTTCACTCTCATGTCCTTGTCTGAACATGACAAATCAGCTCCCTTGTGACTCTGCTGCCGCTGGTCAGGTCCTTATATGTTGTTTCATGTCACGCTCTTCCTCTCCTGCAGGACCTGGTGAAAAGCCATCTGATGTATGCAGTGCGCGAAGAGGTGGAGGTCTTAAAGGAGCAGATCAAGGAGCTGTACGAGAGGAACTCTGTGCTGGAGAGGGAGAATGCCGTGTTGAAATCTCTGGCCAACAGCGAGCAGCTGTCTCAGCTGTCCACCCAGTCGGCCACAAGCTCCGGCACCACGCCTCCCCAGCAGGCCCAGCCTCCACAGCAGGCCCAGCCTCTGCTTCAACAAGTGCAGAATCAGCCACAGCCGCAGTCACACCCCCAGCTCCAGCACCACCCCAAACCCCAGCAGCTCCAGACTCAGCTCGATCCCAGCCAACAACAACTGCAACCCAACGTCACCTCCGCTTGAAGTGCATCTGCCCTGCTTCGCACAGGGCAGGAAAAAAAAAAAGAAGAGCATCTTCTCTACAACTTATTACAATTTAGTGTATGTGAAATTTAAAAGAAAAAAAACTTTGTCTTCTTAGCCACCAGCTTGACCACAAAGTACAGTGCTTGTGTGTGTGTGTGCGTGTGTGTGCGTGTCAGAATGGGTTAGAAGCAAGTGTGACTGTGTAATGAAAGTGTGTATGCATCTGTACTGTGGGCCTTTCCAGTGTTAATGCAATCATCAACAGAGAGAAAGAGAGAGAGAGAGTTTGACAGAGAAAGTGTGTGTAGAGTGTCAGGGAAGGTCAGGGTGTTTTTTCTTCTCCCCCATCTTGGCTTTGTTCCCGAATTGGTCGACTGCTGGGTCCAAGCCTGTGGACAGGATATCTTTTCTTGGACCAGGACCGAGCCAGACCGGGCCTACGACCTGACCTGAAACCTGGTCGGAGCATGGGTGTGGAAAGGGAGGGAGGGAGGGAGGTTCATCACCTCACATAAGGGACAAACAGGAGTGATTGTCAAAGAGAGCGATTATTTTTTTAAACGAGAGATAATTGAGTGGGTAAAGGGGTATTTTTAGCCTTGCTGTTTCATGTTGTAAAGTAAGAAGTGGGAGAGAGTCTGTTTTGGGTTTTTTTTGGAGCGCCACACCGCTGCCGTTACTTCTACATCAAGTCCAACCCTTGCATCAGTCTTTTGAGTTCTACTGTTAAGTGTTTTATTTATTACAGGGCTGCTATAAATGAACAATTTCATGAAACCTGTTTTAACAGTAGCCCGGTGACTTGTTTCCTTTTTTCTTTTACAGCATTGCAACAGATTGGCCATACTTCCCGGGGGGGCGATGCTTTATGTTTAATTGTTAAAAGATGGCGGCAAAACAAACAAATCAATTCTGACAAACGTTTAACACTAACTCAAATGTTACTCTGCAATTGCCAACTCATTGCTCAAGTCAAGATCCAGTATGAATGTACATTTTTGTATAGTATAAAGTATTAAGAGCCTTGATGGGTGACTCTTCACCCGTTGTCATCAAATCTTAAGGTGGGCCTGCAGAAGGTATTTGATGAAGATTCAATTCTGTTGGTAGTTTACTCTAAAAGTGAATTAGTATTGCCATACCCTCCTCCTTCATGTTTTTTTCCCCATGTTTTTCCTGATGGGGGGCAAGGGGGGGAAGCTGTGAAATCATTCAACCTACTTTGTAACCAAAGATGCAAAGCTGTGTAAATTGATTATTTTTAAATGCACACATGTGTTTTTTTGTTGTTTTTGTTTGTTACTTCCTCCTTCACAAATATTTTGTTGCTGTTCAGCATGTTCTGCATGATCTGTAATCTTCAAACCACTTTCTTACCTCATTTTTATTCAGCACTCTTATTGTAAGATAGTCTGTGAACAGTGTAAATGGGGGGGGGCGGGGGGAGGGATGATGCAGAGCCGGCAAAGAGAAAAATAACCTAGTGTTACTGACACTAGTCACAGAAAAATGAAGTGAGCCATGTTTTGTTCATTTAAATGGTGTTTGAATTTCATATGCCAATAGTTTTGTTACATTGCAAATTTTAATGTATTTAAATAAAAGCAATATTCAGATTCCAAAATATGTTTGTTTTCTTTCTTACAAAGTTCCACAATAATACAAGATTGGAAAATATTTCATAGTTCGGACATTTGAAACTTTTTACTAGCCGAAATATATAATATATCTGCCAACCTCTGGAGGCTCAAATTGCTCGTGATGAAAGCTGTGAATTTGAACAAATCCTTCCACCCGCACCAGGACACAATGTCCGAGATGCAAAGAAAGTTTTAATTAATGTTTCTACTTCACATAAAAACATTAACAGGCAGTCCTGTGCTACAAAGTGACTTGAAGCTTTACCGAACCTTTAAAGAGAAACTCATTTATTTGAAGAAACATTACAAAACAATTCTCAAAAATTCAAAAAAGGGTTATTGAGAACATACGTGCCAGCCTAGCAAAGTTTCTCCTTTCTGAAAAGAAATACTTCCAAGCTTATAATAGTGTCAACAGTTCCAAGTCAGCTGGAGGAAAAGGAAAATACATCTTTCCTTCCCAGTAGGACATCCACAATACAAACAGCGGAGTACAACGATATGGACAATAAATGGAAACATTTTTTTGGAAACAAACTCTTCCATTGACACTTGCACACTTGAGTTCTCACAGTTGAGCAGTTGCGCTCGTTTGTCCCACGGCTTGCCTCCCTCGTGTTACTAAAGTCAATCAGTGGGTCGCCACGTCCCATCCGTCAGAAAGGTGGGGTTCACTGCGTGGGTCTGAGCAGGACAAAAGGGCTTCGGAGTATTAAGCAGTCACCGTCTTCTTGTCGGCTAACCCACTGTAACAAACCGACTGCCTTTAGTGCTTTGTGCTGTGGCTGTGCGCTGATCTTTCAGGATGCGGAATCGCTCATTCAAGGTCATCGATGTTTGCTGCAGAGAGAAAAAAAGCACACCACAGACATGTTAATGCAGTTTATTGAGGACCATCATGAGACAAAGCGGGTCTACGCCTGAGTATTTAACCATATAGAAGTCCGTGTAGCACGCTCTTACCGGTTTCCCAACACTGTTGATGTCAAACTGCAGAGGCACTCCTTTTGGTATTTTCTTCTCCACCGTTTCCACCTTGACAGGAGCGGAGGGGACAACAGGGGGATGCAGGGTCCAAGCGGTGGGAGGCCTAAAAAGAAGTCACAGTCAGTCACTGACTAAAGTATGAAACCCACAACGTGTGTATTTACAAATTTACTTAATACAGACAAAAAAAATGTGCCCATGGAAATTATTTCCTAAATGACATGATGTGTGTGAAGATTCTGCTGAGTTTGTGATATTTACTCGGGCTGAGTCCTGGCTGTGGGGTTGTCAATTGAAACAGTCAAGACTCCACTGCTGGTTGTTGATGTGCGCCATCTGGTGGATAAACAGAACAGTTGTATTGTATCACACAAGTGCTGAATGGGCACTGACCCTAAAACAGCAAACAATGGTCTTCTTTCCCCACCAATTGATTCATATCCCCATTGTGATTTCATGCACAGTAAAACAGGCAGTTAAGGCGACCTAACCACTGCCAAAATACTCTCTGGGAGGTCTGAGAATACTCACTGGCGAGTTCTGACTGGAGGGGTGCGAGGACTTGGCTTTTGCACTTGAGCCTGCACCTGTAATGTGGAGCAGAGGAAATGAAGAAGATGCACAATGAGTACTGACATTTAGTCAAGAGATAGATTTAAGTCTTAAAATGCCCAGACCAAACAGGTGATACTGCATGCTAACTCTCAATTCCGCACGCAGCCATCGTTTACCTTGAGTCCTCTGCGAAAAAGAAATGTGGCCTGGCGTGCTTCCCTCTGTGTCTGCTGGACAGGCGGCAGTGGTCTGCATGAATGCAACACAGAAACAGTACTTAAACACAACTGTGTATTCAGTGTAGGCCTATTAAAGTGTCTATTAATGATCTTTCTACTTTAAAGATTACATCTCTAAATACTTTTTTTAAAAACTGCCTGACTTTGAATTCTGACACTATTCCTACAATTCTCCTTGGCTGTACACGAGTTGTTATAAAAAGTGTTCTCACCGCCGCTGCAGCTGAAATGGCCTCCTGACCGGCGCTGCATTCTGTCCTCTCTGTGGATCGGACTGCCTGTATGGCCGCCTCTGTACCTCTGGCTTCCTGTACTGGGCTTCAGGGCGTTGAATGAAGGGCTTTGTTTTCTGTCTTGTTTTCTGGAAAAAAAGAAGTGCAGTGGAGGACAGACACAGTATAAATAAATGTAAAACAAGCAGTGGAAACAGATGTGAAGTAGAAGATCTGTTAAAATCAGAAATCTCTTTCGCTTTAGAAAAATAGGAGTAAGAAAAAAAAAAGTCATCCGCTGATATTATTATCAGTAGTTCCTGGATATCAGCCGGCGGCTGCTGATGTCTGTTGCCAGGCAACAGGATGAGGAGAAAACTCTGGGCGTGATGATGATCAAACAGATCCAGGTCAATACAGCAGGAGGAGTACGGCCTGTTGGGCGTGCTTGCACGTAGTAGACTGGGCAAGCATGACTTGCTTTGGTTACCAAGGTAACAAATCATAATGCACAAGCTTTCTGAAAAGTTGATCAAGCTTTGGTGCAACTGCAACATCACATGGTACTCACTGTACTCTACAATCTTTGGACCGCTTTTCTTCTTTCTTTTCAGCATGCAATGTGTTTTATAAGTGTAACTTCAGCAGGAGAAAATGTGCTTTGTCGACCTAACGTGTACGGCAGGGTTAAAGATTATCAATGTGACTACTGAAAGACAGGTAGGTTGAAGAGGCATTCAAACATTGCAATACTGTACCAGCATTTATGATTTTTTAACATGGCACGAAGGATATGCAAACAGCTTCAGCATCAGTTTGTCCTCTAATACCGTACACCACTACACAGATAGTCTACAAGGAGTTATTTTTAGCAATGATTACTATGTTCTGAGCTAATGTTCTTGATTCAGTTAATGTTATGGGCCCACATTAACATCTATGCATTAAACACCAGTGGTGCCAGCTGTCTCCAATTGCTAGGCCTGCTACCAGTAGCCTGCACTCCAGCATGTCCTCCATTACCTGGTTGATTTGAACCTTTGACGCTCTGTTAAACGTCCCGACCCGTTTCAGCAGAGCAGCCGGCCTCCTCGCTGCCAGTCCCGTGATAACCCCTTGACCCCGCCGTCGACCCAGTGTTGGAGGGAGCCGTCTGTTTCTTAATTTAGGTGCTGCTCCTGCTCCTCCTCCTCCACCACCTCCTCGGGACACGCCACCTCCTGGTAGAGGTAATATTAGCGACATTACACACACACACACGCACACGCAGTTTTCGACAGAGAAATATGGTAAAGGTTACCACTAAAGGGAAACAACTAACCTCTCTGGACTGGTCCGGCAGTCCTTGACGGAGCCCCCTTTCCTTGGGTTAAACGGCCTTTCTTCTTCACTGGTCGACGGTTCACAGTCGCCTGTCTCCTTTTTAACTGTTGCTCTTTTTTGTTCAACCGAATGATGTCATCTGTTTACACCAAACATACAAACAGTAGTTGATAAGTACGTCTGAATGCTCAAACAGGATCAATTTAGCTGGCTGGCTGCTGACAACATCCCACCAGTTGTTTGTCGTTAGCTAACATTAGCTCAGTACTCTATTTTTATATCGTTTATGTTAGGGGACCTTACCTAGTGACATGTCCACTTTATCGGGTATCGCTGGTCTCCTCGCTCGCCCTGCTGTAAAATCATCTTCGTTCATACTTTAAAACCACGACAAACAATCCCAAGTGAAAGGAGAAAAACAGTGATCGCTGGCTGCCGTGCCAGCAGTTCGTCCCTTTAGAGGCTAGCTTACGCTACAACCAACACGACCCTCCCCCGAACGTAAAGAGCGCCGCGCATGCGCCATAAACACGTCCCGTTTGCATTGTGGGAAATGTAGTTCAATTCAACAAAAACCGTGTTACAAAACCTAAATATTTACGTCCTCATGTGACCGGTAGTTTAAAGAGAAATGCGGTATCCGCCGACGTGTTTCTCCTAACTGGACTTCTACAGCCGCTTCGTCTGTGATTCCTGTCGGTTAGCTTCAAGCTACTTCTCGCAAAGTTGTAGTCATTGTATGTTGCACTGCATTTGGAGGCGGTAAGTTGCATGTTAAACGCCATTTGAATGAGAAGCTTCTTTAATCGTCGCGTTTTTTTTTCCTCTAATGCAAAACCTACATTGTGCTTTGTTTTCATAACTAAGTCCAACATACGTTTGTAAGTGTTTTTAAGTGTTGTTTTGTCATTTCTGCTGTCTGCAAGGTTTTGAGTGAATATCTTGAGCTCATTGTGGTTTATTTGCAGCTCATCTTATTCCTCTGCACCAAGGACATTCTCGAGGCCCACCTCAGTATTCTCCTGCCTGACTAAATCATTCACCAGTCAAACCATCATGTCCGACAAAAAACGCAAGCCAACTTCTGCTGCTGCTGCTGCTGCTAAAGGGTCCAGTGCCAAGCAGCAAAAGTTGACCCCCATGAAGGAGAAAGCTGCTGGCTGGCTGCAGGACCTCATGAAGCAGCAGAGGACAGAGAAGAAGGACATGAAATTCAACAAAAAGCGTCTCCGTGTTATATCTGACACGGAAAAGATAAAGCAGGGCTCAGAGGGTGTCTTGTACTGGATGTCAAGAGATCACAGAGTACAAGGTAAACAAATACAAGCAGTGCAATGAGAGCCCTGTTTGGCCTTGTATTCTCTCCATGTCTCCACCGGCAACATGTTTTGTGTGTTTCAGATAATTGGGCACTGATCCATGCTCAGCAGCTCGCTGTGGAGGAGAACCTTCCTCTGCACGTCTGTGTCTGCCTGCTTGTCCCAAAGTCAGAGCTGTCCACACTGAGACATTACAGCTTCATGCTGAAAGGTCTGGAAGAAGTTGCAAAGGTAGTGACTTCATGAATCTTCGTGCATTAGTCAGTTTGTTGATCTCATTTCATTTATTACATTAGCACATGAAGCAGATCAAGTATTACTACCAAGCACTTTCAGGCTCTACAAAAATGTATTGATGTCTTTTTTTCATTTGAGATAATTATATGTTTAGGATCTGGTAACTTACAGAATACAGATCTGATAGCCTGAGATGAGCATTTGTCATTTTTGACATTTTATTTGTTAAATGTGATGTTTGAGCTGAAATTATAATTATTAGGTATTTTGGTATTTTATTGACAGCAAACTAAGTTTAAAAAAAAACAAGTATACATGCCAAACCTTCCCTGATTAATGCTTCTAAAATGTCACAATTTGCTGCTTTACTTAAAGTGATGGTAGGAGCATGAGATGTAAAGATGAACCCTTTGGACTCTGGGTAATTGTGACAGACAATTTGATTATTCTATAACACTAAATGGCAATTGATTAAGTGAATTGACATATTAATCAATAATGAAAATGATTATTTGCAGCTCTAGTTAAGTGGGTAATAAAAAATCAAACAGTTAGCTTCCTAGGATGTTTCTTTTCAGAGTGTAGATGTTGTTACAGGAAACGTTAGATGTGTAATGGTTGAAGGCTTTGGGACATTTAAAAGTCACACAAGTCAAATACATTGTGATCATTAAATCCTGTTTCTTGGCTGTTCTTTAGTGGTTTGTGATTCAGATACTTAAATTCAAAAAACAAGGCTATGAGGCTAACCTTTTGTTGCTCTGCCCGCACCAAACAGGAATGTAAAGCCTTAGACATCCAGTTCCATCTGCTGCATGGTGCAGCAGGGGACGTCCTCCCTGGTTTTGTGTCAGACCGCAGCCTGGGGGCTGTGGTGACGGACTTCTCCCCCCTCAGAGAGCGACTGCAGTGGTTGGAGGACGTTAAAAAGAAGCTTCCAAAGGACATTCCCATCATACAGGTACAACCTCAAGTGTTGATAGGATGCTCTGTATTCTGGGTACTTGCTGTTGGATATTATTGTTTGCTTTCTCCCTTATCTTTCCCTGATTACTTCCTTGTGTTATTTGTTGTCCTCATCATGTTTGTTTATGAAGAAAGAAATATGAGAACCAATGTAAATGACCCCCATCTCATTTTATGTGTAATGCCTTTATTCGTGCTATCAGCATTTCTTCATTACCTGTTATGTGAGTTAAACTCCTCATTTTCATTTTACAGGTTGACGCCCACAATATTGTTCCCTGCTGGGAAGCATCACCTAAACTTGAGTACGCTGCCAGGACCATCAGAGGAAAAATCACCAAACTTTTGCCAGAGTTCCTGACTGATTTTCCTCTTGTAGAGAAACACCCTTACACAGCAACAAGAACCGCCCAAGTAAGTGCTGCAGTAACACATTCATATAGTAAATAAAGGTTAATATCACAGTTTGATAGATAGTTTGAAGTGCAAAAAAACAAACAAATGACATGCTATTGCAAGGAGAAGAAAGTGTTTAATATTTTTATGTTTCAAGGACGTTTGGATCAGTTAAGACATAATATATAAAAATATTCTCTTTTTTTATGTTCTCTAAGATCAATACAGGGAAAAGTGGGCTGTCAGGGAGCTTTTGGACGGGGAGTTGGGAAGGCACCCTGCTGCAATAAAACACTTACTTTCAAACTTCAGCTACTGCGCATTATTTATTGATGAATGAATATAAACAACAATCAACTTTTTTGACTGTCCAAAAGTTGAAATATCCTTCCCAGCTCTAGATATTGAAGCTGCAGCAGTGTGTGCTCGCACAGCAGTGCTGTGATTGATATGCCACTCACTGGTTTGAGCCACTTGATAATGTAAGCTTGGTGAAAGCCTCAGAACTTTCTTCACCTCTTTTGAAGTTTGTACTTCCCCATAAAACCAGTGTGTATTTTAGCACATCACTGTCAGCTGTGACCTCTGCTGAAATTTTCTTTTTTTTTCTCCCACCTTCCCCTTACAGCCAGTAGACTGGGGAGAAAATCAAGCCTCCCTGGACGTTGACAGAACAGTCGGAGAGCCAGAGTGGGCTAAACCGGGCACCAAGGCAGGAGTGGCAATGTTGGAGTCCTTCATCGATGTACGCCTTAAACTGTTTGAAACTCAACGCAACGATCCAAACGCCGCAGCACTCAGCCAGCTCTCCCCCTGGATCCGCTTTGGTCAGTAGTTAGTTTATGTGAATTTTATTGTTATTTTATTGTTTATTGTACTTATTATTAAGTTCCCAAATTTACTCTTTTATTATCTCTTTCACATATTTCTTTTCACTTGATCATGAAACTGACCACAAATTTTTTGCTGACAGTAGCCTCTTGTATGCAAGGCCTTGTCCAAGTTATAGTCTTTTGATGACTCTCAGAGCTCAGTTACTAATTTTATGCTTGTCTCCAAAAAGACTAAATATACTTTACAACAAATACATACTGTACAACAAACAGATTTTGGGCACTGTAAAAGTAAATAAAAACAGAATGCAATGATTTGCATTTCACCTCAATTCAGTTGCATACAGACAAGAATATCAACACAATATATCTAATATTCAAACTGATCAATTTTATTATTCCTTGTAAATATACTCTACTCAAAATACCAGCCTCAGCTCATCTAAGTACTATGTACTGACTAAAAGTGGAGTGTGATGTGCTCTTTTGGAAATCTTGGACGTGTTCTCTCTAAATTTACGCTTTGTGCAGCGCCCTTTTTAAATCATCGGTTGTTACTTCATCTTTAAAAACTGCTTTGATGTTCCTCCTTAAATCTGTACTTGTACTGTATCTGTTATATTTCCATTATAACATTCAGAATTCTGACGGATAGCAGATAGTCCTAAAACAAAAAAACACTATACAGTCCACTATATTATACATATATACAGATATCTTGTAAACAGACACCGCCATTAGACCACTTGATACCTTTTTACCATTTAAGGCTGCTGTCACACTCACCTCTGTGAGGTATATGAAAAGGGTGGATGGCCATCACAAGCATCAGCATCTTTAACATCCGCAGTTGAGTTCAAGGTGAACGAGCCCGATGACCCTGATCACAGAAGAGCCTAGCTTTGAATGTTCCTCATACCACATTGAATTGGGAAAGACGTCCTTTTATTGTTGCCTCCTCATTCTGTTCATATTTATCTACTTCTTCTCTCATCCTCTTCAACCATCTCTTCTTCCTCCCATCAGGCCACTTGTCAGCCCAGCGGGTGGCGCTGCAAGTTCAGCACAGTGGGAAGAGCGCCGGTCAGTCCGTCTCCTCCTTCATCGAGGAGCTGGTGGTGCGCAGGGAGCTGACTGACAACTTCTGCTTCTACAACAAGAAATATGACAGCGTGGAGGGTCAGCCCAGATCCCATTAAATGATAAAGCTCCAGGAGTTCTTTGTTATTTTTTTTTTATTATTGTTTCTTTTAAAATTGAATTATATGTGTGTGTCTGGTGCTCAGGTGCGTATGAGTGGGCTCAGAAGACTTTGAAAGATCACGCTAAAGACAAGAGGCCGTATATCTACACACGTGAACAGCTGGAGAAAGCAAAAACACACGACAAACTGTGGAACGCTGCTCAGGTGCAACATTAAGTCGAAAACACGTCTCACTGTGTCCTAATTATGTTTTTAATGAACGCATTTGCTCGCAAGTCTGTGTTAAGCTTTGCTTCTTACTGCTGTTATTTGCATGTCTCCATTAGTACCAGATGGTCACAGAGGGGAAGATGCACGGTTTCATAAGGATGTACTGGGCCAAAAAGATCCTGGAGTGGACTTCATCACCTGAGGAGGCACTCTCAATCGCTCTGTACCTAAACGATCGCTATTCGCTGGATGGCCAGGACCCTAACGGCTTTGTCGGTGAGGACATGAATTTAAAATTCTCATTTGCGCAAGCGTGTCACCGATTTTTATTTTTCTGACCTATTCATGCCCTCTTCACCGTGCTTCTCTGCTGTAGGTTGTATGTGGTCTATTTGTGGTATCCATGACCAGGGCTGGGCAGAGAGACCTGTTTTTGGAAAGATCCGCTACATGAACTACAAAGGCTGCCTTCGGAAGTTTGACGTGGCCCAGTTTGAGCAAAAGTACTGTCCTAAAAACCTCTGAAAATCTTTTTGAAGGATGGGAATAAAGTCCCTGACACCTCTATCTCAGGAAGTGTTTGTGAAGCATCACTAGCTGTGGATTTTCTTCTTTTCTTAGTTCTTCACTGCTCGTTTTGTCCACAACATTCATTATATTATTGTTCAGGATGTTTTTCTTGTTTTTAGTTTCCTGTTGCTTAAATAAAAAATAGATAGTGAACTGTGGTGCCTATTTAGTAAGCAGAGGGAGTTTTTTTTTAACTTTACTTTTCTATGACTGTTTCTTACTTTAATTAAATGAAATACATTTTACACAAAAGATGTCTTGTGGTTTAGTTTTTTAGCAGCTGATTCCACAACACATGCTGTTCTATAAGAGAAAACTCTGTTTTCATACCAACCTAAACAAAGTTTAAGTTATAAACTATTTTATGTTCACTTAGTGAAACCTGAAATAGAGCATATGTTGCCTTTGACACACAATTATTCTTTACTCAGAAGCATAAATCCACCCACAATCATTTTGAATTGATTGCATTTAAATATAATTTAGTATTAAATATGGCCATGGTGGTGCAGTGGCTAGCACTGGTTAGCACACCAAAAAGGTTCCTGGTCCCTTCGCAGTCCAAAGACGTGGATTAATTCGTGAGTGTGAACGGTTGTGTCTGTGTGTCAGCCTTGTGATATACTGGTGACTTATCCAGGGTGTACCCTGCCTCTTGTGATGTCAAAGAATGGCTCCAGCCCTCTGCGACCCTGATGAGAAGCATTGTCTAAAAACTACTCTACATTTGGGGTGTCGGTTAGCTCACTTGGTAGAGCATCTGCCCCATGTATAAAGGCTCAGTCCTTGCCGTAGCAGCCTATGGTTCGAATCCAACCTGCGGCCCTTTGCTGCATGTCATTCCTCATCTCTCTCTCCCCACATTCCTGTCACTCTACAGCTGTCTCTATCAAATAAAGCTTCAAAATACCAAAAAATATCTTTAAAAAAAATAATAAAAACTACACTATATTTGTAAGTAACATTTTCAGCCTGTAATCATCCTGTTCATTTGTTTAAGAAATACACATTTCAGCATGAACTGTCAACAAATGGATGACAATAATTTCATTACAGAAACTCATCCTAATCTTCTCTAATCCAAAATAGAAAATGAAACATGTACTGTATCACATGGTAGTATTTGCAGGGACTGGGTTACCACGGTTGCAAATGTGGGTTTTTCTTTTTCTTTTGTTGAGCACTGATGTAATTAAGCAAAGAAACAAGAACAACCTGATTAACTGCAGTAGTGGATTAAGAACAATCCCTTCAGGTAATGACACACTTAACACCATTTCACAAATTACGATGTCGAAACTCCTCTAAGCGATGGGCTCTTTTGTGACATTGGTTCATTTCAAGGGGAAAAATATACGTCTTCACAGATTGTGCTTTCATGTGCAAATTAGCTGAACCCAGTATAGTTGGCATGATATAGTTATAGGGAATAAGAATATTATATGTATTATATTATTAGTGTGATATGTTGTACTGTAATTTACTGGTTGAAGGTCCTCTCTATTTAAAATAGTTCCTACTATACTGGTTATTTGCCTTCACATCGCTTTAGGTGAAAAGTAAATTAGTTTGCAGTGCATCCATTATATTTAATCTAATCATGTCTCCTACACTTCACATAAATGGATCTGTAGTGATGTTTTTTGTTTTTGTTTTTTTTAACTCAGTGTTAATGTAATCTTATTCCACATACGCCCCGAAACACTCCACCAATAAAGTCATGCTCGTAATACAGAGCAGTGTGAGTAGACGAGTTGACGAGGATCTCCTTATTTAGATGTTATATTCTGCCGAAGCCGTGTTATTCAGCGCTGAAACAATAGGCCTTCTAACGAATTCCACTATTTCACTTTAACAGACTCGTCGACACTGACTCAAAGTGGATGTTGCTGGAAATCTTTTTTAAGGGTGGGGTGGGACCGATGGTTCTGCTTTATTTAATGGATCATAGCACATTGACAGAAAACTACTTGAAGTTACAGCTAAAAGAATACAGTCACAGCTCAGAGCTGTTTTTACCCTCAGGGTTAAGCTGCTGATATTTGGTTTCTGATAGAAACGAGCTGACTCTTTTAGGATTTGACAAACCTACAAGAATGAGTTAAGATTACACATACAAAATGAGTTTAGTCGTGTAATTTTATATAACATGGCTTATGCAGCCTGGAACTGCTTCTCACCTAAAAGTTGGCTTTAAACTTTGAATTTGTGAGCTTTCCCCCATTATTACTTCAATATTTCTGTTTCTGTCTCAGGTGAATATCAAACTTGACTAACTGTCTTGGTAAAAACTACAGTGTCCTGTTGTTTTAGGAAATTACACTGTAAGACTACAAGTCTGTAACCATGGCATATGTTCTGTGAGGCTACACTTATGGACGGAAGTGCTTTGGTCTAAAGCTAACATCACAATGACATCTATGTGACAATAACATAATTACTAACAAACATAATGCACGTACTGATGAAAATATTAATTTAGCATGTTAGCATGCTAGCATTTAACAGGCATTTGACAGGCATTTAAAATAATCTTTTCAAATCAGCCCGTATGCTGCTGTTTAAAGAACTCCATCCAATCCAGAAATGGATGACAAAACACAAATTTATTAGAGATATTGTGTTCCAAAACACAAATATATATACACAGTATCACATGGTTGTTTTTACATGGACTGGGTTACACCACACTTGAAAATGTGCTTTATTGAGCACTGATGTAATTAAGCACAGAAACAAAAAACACTTCTATTCAACCTAATTACCCACAGTAGTGGATAAAAACAACGCCTTCAGGTAACAACACACGCACAGTATGGAACCGTCTCTGTGATATGGACTCTTTTGTTATGAAAGAAAGGGGAAAGAAATTTGTCTTCCACAATTGCACTTTCTTGTGCTAATTGGCTGAAAAACCAGGAAGTATGGTTGTAAGGAGTAAGAATGTTACACTGTGATATAGCCACATGTGTGAACCCACACACAAGAGGAGAGATCATGAATGCCTGTACAAGATTTCATGCCAATTTATCTAATAGTTGTTGAAATGTATCAGTCTCGGCCAGAGCGGTGGACCGACTGACGTTGTCCCTGGAGCTATGTCGCTAAAAACACAAAAACGGCATATGTTGGAACACGTAACTTTCTCCCTCTTGACTTTGCAGAAGTCAATTTCACACAAGAGAGCATCAAACACGAGGAAAACGCAATCACAGCAGTACTCCTGTGTCCTGGGATTTACCTGTCTTTTGTGAAATAGCTTTCATATACATTGAGTGGAGAGCTAATCTCACCCACTAAGACTGCTATAACAAGGAGAAAATGAAAACAGTGAAGCCGTACCAGTTTAATCAATGTGCTGCTGATATCCCTTTCCCCTTTTGTCTACCAATATTTACAGTCTCTGATTTATTTTTTGCTTACACTGACATTGGCTGTAGTGCTGTGAGTACATTTTCCTGCAGGTACGTGAGCGTACTGTGCCAGGAGCTGAATAATGTTGTGGCACAACCTTGACACTCCAATACTGGTCTGTACAAACAATTTACAGGAGGGAGGGAGAGATAGTGCCTTCGAATAGTGTTTCTTACATTATCATTCACTGGCCAGGATTATTTATAAGAAAATTCGTTCCTGGCTGCAGTCACACATTAGTATTCAGAGTTTCTAACCTAATCATTTTCCAGCCAGTCATTCTCTACACCTGTTTATTCTCTTCAGGAACACAGGAGGAGGACGTGAGTGCTGGGCCAATGCATGATACACAATATGTTGAGTTTTCTAATTATATAGAATATATACATATGGAATAAGAATAAGAATAATACACTGGAGTTGCACAAATGCTGGAAGGAGGGTTTAATGTAGATTAATTTATTCCGTTTAGGGACTTAGGTGAGAAAATGCTGTACTGCTGATGTGCTGCTTTTGTTCTGCAGTGAGTGGAGACAGTGTCAGTCCTATATATAAGTATAGTAGATGGACAATTTAAAGAAATGGGATTTAGAAATGTCATCAATACCATCAATCTACAAGTCCTTGAATCGGCCAATTCCCCTGCCTGTGTAGAAACATAGAGCCATTATCTATCTGTGGCGGGGAAAAAAAACATGTTTTGCAATGATAGGAGCCCAAATATGAGTATCCGTACTCAATGTAAATGCATCTAAATTGTGCCTCAATCTTTAAAACAACGACTTAAAAAAACACCAGGTCCTGAGAAAATATCGATCTTTAAGTTGGTTATATGTTCATCATAGACAGTATAAAAAGGGACGTTGTATTCATGGCATCACCTACAGTTTTCTGAAGAGCTGTTTTGAAGCTGCCGCCATCTTGGCCTAGGTGCTCAAACAAGCCACCTGTAACGGCACTTACTACGATGTTGTATATTATGTATAACTTTAAGCCTTAATATAATTTGAATGGGAGAGTTAAAAAAAAAATCAGACTCAGTACAGTTATAATGAACGTTGAAATTAGCTATAAAGACCAAAACTGTGAAGTTGTGCATTTTAACATGGGGGCTTATGGAGACTGACTCATTCTGTAGCCAGCCACAAGTGATCATTTGAGGAACTGCTTCATGTTCTCCAGCTTGCTAGTTTTCTGTTTGGAGCTGGGCGGGTAGTTTACGGCGGGTTCAGAGCGTTGTGCTGAAAATGGTTGTGAGTGGTGATCACTCCATTGCTGGATTTTTTGGGTGTGCAACACTTCTTCCATAGGTTATCTGTGTTGCTGGTATTTAATTTTCTGGCCTCATGTCCTCTCTCTCTGTTTTTACAACTGCTGTTTTTAATAGAATGACCTTTAAGATTACCAGTAAGACCATCACTGTCAGCACCCATCTTCAAAATACACTTCGACTCATCTCATTATGAAACACCTCACATCATCCTCTCGGCAGTGAATCATATCTCCTCCTCCATATCCTTCTTGTCCTTAGTATGCTTTCGTGGTTCTAGATTACCTCCCGTTCTCGCACTTGTCTTAAATTAACATTTTGGTATCTTAAGAATACTGTAAGAGTGCTGTAGTCCTTAGGTTTCCATCCCCTATCATCGGCTGCTTTAAAAGGTCGTCTATAAGGTTACAGCTGCATTGACTGTGTCAACTAGATTCTAGAATAAATAATATACTTACATCATGATGATAAACATAAATGACTTTATATGAGTTGAAAACTTTGTAATTCATCCCTGCTACAGCTCCCACTGAACATCACATCGACCTCTTTTTTTTTCCAATTGTGGGATTTTATAGTTTTTGGAATTTCCAGGTCATTTCTATAAGTCAAAATGAAACATCTAGAAAATGTTGCAAACAAAATGATACTGCCTGTTTCATGTTGTTATGTCAAAGTGCCACGGGCACTAATAATCACTCCGTTCTTGAATGAATACCATTACTTGGGTGATACTGCCATGCAGCCTTTTGAACAAGTCTATTTGCGGAGTAGCTTGTGGGTAAACAGCGCGCTCTGTTATGGTGATAGAAGTTGTACATTGATTGCTGTTTGTCAGTGTTGGTGTGGCGCACTGACAAATACTGCCATTACAAAGTAATTTGTCAGTATTCATCAGTTATCTTCTGTCCACCTACTGCTTCACGTCATTCATTATTTCATTTTTTTCCACATTACTGCCCCACTGACATCATCTTTCCCTATAGCCTCTACCCCTCGTAATCATCATCTCCACTCCCCATTTGTCCAAATGAGTTTTCCCCCGCTCTGTGTGTCACCCAAAGTTGAGATGAGACAGTCTAGTGGAAAGGTTCTTGTGGCTCTTGGCAGACCCCATTACTCATAAATAACTTGAATTGTTTGGGCAGCACTTTAACCATGATGTTTACACAGAAGACATTTCTATCCTGGAGCCGGTTGCTCCAGTGCAATGACTTATTACACTCATTTGTTTCCAAATCAAACCGATAATAAGGACAAAAGCTCTGCTGGCACATCTCCATATATATCCTACTTCAAGTGTACATGCTAAGAAAAACATACATGCTTCATAATACATTTTACAACTGTTAATGCGATTCATACATGAAACAACAATGACGCTTACATCAGGAAAGCAGTATACTACGTATAATTACAGATTTGTCACATTGTATAGTTTTAACATTGTAAGTTATCAACAAAATATGTGTAGGAATGGGGCAGTTGGCATATGAAATAATAATGCCCCAAGTATTCTCAGATGTAATTTGAATACTTGTAAGGCACATCACCTTTGTCAATGGCTATAAGTAGCATAAATTAACCATCTTGTATTTAGTCCTCTGCTTCACTCAGCTGGCTTTTGTTTTCACTTCTGATTATGAATATGTCCTCGCTTTTAAACAGAAGCCATTGTGCATTCATTCTTGTTAATGTTGGCAGTAGGAGCTGTACAGCAGTAAATAGGCAAGCTTGTAAATGTTATGCTTCACATTATAAAGAGCACGTAGCGTATGTACAATAAATAAATTCACAAAATACACAAATATACAAATTATTTACTTGTGAGAGAGGTGATGGGAGACATTTCATGAATAAAGATGCTGTTGCATTATTTATATGATAATTTCATTGTTCTTCTGGACATTTGCTCGATGTTGCTCCGTCTCATCAATTTTTTTCAGTATGTTGTCTTCTTGGTGCTCTCTTTAAATGGGATTTGAGTTTCTGTGGATATTTCTGCTTGCTTCCAGATATTATAGGAAAGTGTGTAGCATGTAGGAATGCTGATCTTTCTTTAAGTGCATCCCTTAAACACCCAGTGTCTAAGACCTAGGACAGAAGATTTAGAATTTGGCACAGACTGAATATAATATAATGTATTTCTGTTACCCCAGATGGACCCATTTATCTACAGATGCTGCAGGTCCTCTGCTATACAGTAAGAATGTACAAACTAAACAGTGGCTCTAGACAGGGCCTCTCATGTTTTTTGGATGTTTAATGGCCACAGTTTTTCCTTCCCGTGAGGGACGAGAGGGTGAAGTGATGGGGTTGCAATCAGCAACACCACTAGATCCTACACAATGGTGCTTACACCACAGAAGCAATTGGTCCATTTGGGTCAACATCTGGTCATATTTGCATGGCATGCTTGATAACTTAGAGGGTATTACCTTTCTATTTGGGCTAAGAGCTCCCTTTCATAGACTTCTGAAGATCTATGAGTGAGAAATCAAAGAAAAGCCAACATAAAAGTCTTAGTAAGGTGTTGGCCCAGAACAGCTTTAATGCTCCTTGGTATAGATACTTAAAGTCTGAATTGAAGAGGTCATTCTTCCAAATGTTATTCCCTCATTTGATGGGTTGATGACGATAGTAGTCAACCCAAAAGCTCCCATAGATGTTCAGTGATGAGATCTGGCAACTGTGTAGACCATAGGATATGATTCACACAATTTTCAGGCTCATCAGATCATCCATTGACCCCTCCTTCCTAGTATTAGTTGCATTTCTCCACTGATTTGATTTGTCATCCCTCTCTGTATATAATGTTCTTGGACTTCTTTTGGCCCAGACTGGCTCAGAGGAGCTTAAGTCCATTTCTTACTACTGGGTGTTTTCTCACACACTGTGCTGCGTTGTGACATCTGTAAGCTGGAGCGTGTTGACCAGCTGTTAGAATAACAGGTAACATGACTGAACATTTCTCTGAACCTAGTGGACATGAGGTTGTAGAGAATGGGGTTGACGGTAGAGCTCAGGTATAAGCAGACTCCAGAGACAATGTGGACCTGCTCAAAGATCATGCGGTGCATCTCGGATGAAGGGTCAATGTAGCTCCACATCAAGCGGTCCACGTGGAAAGGAGCCCAGCAAAGGCCGAACACAACCACCAGCACACCTGGACAGGCCAGATAGATAGTTTATTCAAAGGACAGATAGACTGACAACAGGCAAACTGAAGCACACACACATATGGTATACACCCATGAGACATGTTCATGGCGTTAATCCAATCACCAGCATGTGACAGATGAGACAAAAGCAGAGAGATTAAAAATAGTAAAACAGAATAAATAGTTTGTAACATATGGGAACAATGGGTGGAAACAGTCAGTTAGAAAACGTGACACCTACACAACATTTTGGTGACTTGCAGGTTGCGTTTGCTCAGCCTCTGTTTGTGGGACCTGGACAAACTTTCTGGTCCAAAGCTACACCTGGTGTCCACCATGGTCACCAACCTCTCCCTGTGTAGCCGCAAGCCAATGAGCAGGTAGAGAATGCTAATTATCAGCATGGGGAGCAGGAAGAAAACCAACGTGGAAATCAGGATGATCAGGGTGTACATCCAGGTGGGTTTGACCATAACTGAGGACGGAGACAAAGGGAAGTAAGTGTAATGTGGGTATCATAGCTTCATATTCCATAGCAAAACCTTTTAACACTAACAGATTTGATCGTCAATATCATCGCTAACATTTTGTGCAGACATTGTTTGTCCCCAGAGGTTAATCCTACTGACTTTGGCGACTGACATTAACAGGCTGAACTACTGGATGGATTGTCATGACATTTGGTACTGATATCCATGGTGCCAACAGGATGGATACTAATGACCAACAGGTTAAAACATTCATGTACGCAGTACTTACCCATCTATTTGAATGTTTAAACAAAGAATTTGTTGCATTTATGATGTACAGTAAATATCTCCTGACTTCTCTGACACCACCATCAGGTAGAATCTGTGGTTTTCAGTTAAATGTCTCAACAACTATTACATGAAGTGATATAACATTTTGTACAGATATTTATGTCCCTGTCAAGATTAATTGCAATAACTTTACGGAGCACCTGCATTTTTGATCCAATGTCATCACCAGGTCAAAATTTGAATTTGTCCAATACTTTGGTTCAGGACAAAATACCTGCAAAACTAATCACGTGTCACAAGTTCTACTGCACTTTGTGTTAAGTGCAGCTGGCAAATGTTGGCATGCTAACATGCTAAACTAAGATGGAAGACTAAGGCGACTAATATACTTCCATATGTACACTTGCTTACAGGGACGCTGGAAGTAATTCACAGTTGGGGGGGCTGAGAAACGTTCCGATGACGTCATAATGCGAAAGGGCAACATACATAACGTTCTCGATAGGGTTGGTTACTTACTTGGTTATTTATATGCCTAGTAATCATGTGATACAGGCTATAATTTACAATGAGATGTCATCACAACCAACCTGTATTAGACCTACAGAGGTTTTAGAAATACATCATAACTTATGATGTATTTGACTATAAATGTCACAAGTTGTGACATTTATAGACAAATATGTTGTTTGAGTTATGTAAATAAAATGACAATAGTATAATAGTAGTGTGATATTTATTTATTTATTTCAACATTTTTTTTTTTTTTGCATTTCACATTCAGCCTCTGCAGCCCCCCCAGCCCCCCAACTTCCAGCGTCCGTGCTTGGTTAGTACTTTGAGTACATAAGTGTGGTCGCACTGTCAATTACGCCAAAATGCAGTGTACTGTGAGTACCCGGGTGGGACACCCTCACACTCCTCTCACAATTTTTACATAGCAGAAGGGGAGGAGTAAGCTGTTGGAGCTGAAGCGGTTGCAGCAAATACCGTAAAAAATACAAATGTAAGTTGTACATATGTTTTATATTTATATTTTGACAGTCAAATATTGACACTAATGCTCCGCCTGGCAAAGAAGAAGAAGTGAAATGTTGCAATCGTCATTTCAAGTGCACAATGGCCATACTTGAATTTGCACACTATGCTAGGAAGTATATACTGTACATAGGGGTGTACTATATAGAAGTGTACTAATGGAAGCATCCATTTGAGACACAGCAATAATAATCATTATATCTGTTTAACATCGGCATGTTAGCATTGTTATTGCAGGCATGTTAACATGCTGACGTAGACTTTGGCTTCACAGAAACGCTAGCATGGCTGAAGACTTTTATAAATAGCACAAATAAAAGTATGATATGATACATACCGCAAATAGCAGTTTGGGGAAACTGTCGTCCAAACTTAGATAGCACTGCAATACCATGAAGACTGGTGTTTGGCACAGCACACAGCATGGACAGTACCCACAGCATGAGGATGACTCTCTTGACGTGAGCACGTGTGGTCATGTGTTTGACTTTGAGGGGGTGCACCACCGCCACGTAGCGCTCCACGCTGAGCGCTGTGACGTTGAGGATGGAGGCGAAGCAGACAGTCTCAAACAGGAAGGTTTTGAAGTAGCAGCCTCCCTCCCCGAGCAGGAAGGGATAGTTCTGCCACAAGTCATAGAGCTCTAATGGCATGCCCAAAAGTAGCACCAGCAGGTCAGACACTGCCAAGCTCAGCAGATAGTAGTTGGTGGGTGTCTGCATCACCCTGTAGCGTAATATGACTGCACAGGTCAGGGAATTGCCCAGTACGCCCATCAAGAAGATAATGAGGTAGGTGACACAGACAGGAAGGAACACTGGCGACCTCTGAGGCCCCATTTGCTTGGCCAGGTAATCTTCCAACCTCAAGCACATGTCATCCAGATCTTCTGCGGTAGCGTTGGCCAACACCCAAGACATATTCATCCCACATGCCACAGCAACCTCAGGGCAGTCTATGTCACTGAAAACTGTAGTATTAAGAGCTGCAAGAGAGCAGTTCAGTCCTGGCATGTTGCTGTGCCAAGTAACTCGGTTTCTAAACATAAAGGGTAGAGTAAAGAGAAGAAAAATGGAATTTAAGGGCTAACTCCACCGAGTTTTACATATAAAAATTCAGTTTACTCATCACAAGAAATAGAAAAACCGTGTAAAATATCTTCTGTGGCTGTAGAGTTTTCCAAATTTTTGAAAAACAAACAAAAAAAAACAAACAAATAATTAAGACTTTATTTTAAGACCCGAGACTTAAAGGTTCAGCGTATAGGATTTTGTGGAATCTAGCATGTAGCTACTTACTGCAATCCCCTCATTTCACCCTCTCTTAAATCATGCACACTGGAAATTTAAAATTATCAACAGAAAGCCTGAGTTAAAAACTGTGTGTGTAAGATGTGGGGATTTTCTCGGTAAGGGTCTAACAAAAGATGCTGGTCAATTGTATCACTGGAATTGTAGGATCCAGCTGCTTTGGAGCTTGAATCACATTAGAGGCTAAAAAGTCAGGATATCTCACCCCCTGCTCCTTCAATTTTGAACCTTATCTTCATGTTGGAACACACTAAATTACTTGAATACCCCTTGAAGCTATGATGGTAGAGACATTATATTGTTACCTTGTTGTCCACAAAAACAAATTGCTTGTTTGTCTTGTGAAAGGTACATTAGGACAATCAAACAAAAGAAAAATAGAAATAGAGTCAGACACAGTAATATGGCAATAGAATTTTATATTTCCTGCTTTTATATTTTTTCTAAAATCATCTAGTTTGTTGCTCCTAACGTGTTAATTGCAACACCAGGGTCAGAAAATAAAGTGAAAATGTTGCCAGCATATCTGCAGCTATGAGAAAATCTCCCGAAGGCACAATATACCTTTACACAATTATAACTTTTGTGATATTCTAATTTCAGCTTCACATAGTCAAATCACGTTTATTTATGTAGCAACAAATAAAGAGTAACAAGGAAGCGATCCCACACAGCCGAGTGTTGTTACCAAGCAGCTAAAAATGTATTGCTAAGCACCATGGCAACCATAATTGAAATTTTTGACATTACAGCTACAGCCATGTAATTGTGCTGGAATAAAAACGCTTTCTCTTAAATATGTTTGACATACTCTCTTGTCCTCCACACAAATAAATGCTGCCACAACGTGATTAGGAATGTATGTTCAGCAGAATATTTACTCCAGAGAGGCTTTTGTTTGGATTCCCACACTGGATTTGTTTATGTATTCAATATGGAACAAAGTTATTAAGATAACTTCATGTTATATGTAATGAAAAAGAAAGAAAGAAAACACACACCTGCAGTTCGTGGGCTCCTGGAGGGCTTTGTCCTCTTCGTATTTACAAGATGAACAAGATTTGAAGAAGTGTGAGAACAAGTGTGATCAGCATATATCCCTGCATCCTGGAGTTTTTCTGGCACTTTATCTTGTTTGCTTTTGTGCTCCACTGCGTCACAGCTGCCTTGACTTCCCGTATTTGAACACTGGAGTTTGCCCCCACCTCTCTCTCTCTCTCTCTCTCTCTCTCTCTCTCTCTCTCTCTCTCTCTCTCTGTCTGTCTCTCTCTCTCTTCATCACTACAGCACCAGTTTGCAGCCCCGATCATTAGCTGCCTTCTTCATCTCTCTCTCTCTCCACCAATTCAACTTCTTTTCATCTTTTTTTTCCCTCTCTGTCTTTCTCTCACACCGCACTCCCTTTATCTTTATATTGTGATTCTACAGAGACGCTTCACATCCTCCAATCTATTACTTTTCCCATTGACAGACCAGGTATTGCTGCAATGTTGAAATTAAGGTTGAGATTGCTTTGACCCTGAAACCCATGGCCTGAGTATATGTGGATGGATGTGGGGGCGTATAGAAAAATATATATCTTCCGTTTCCCATTTATTGCAAGTCCAAGATAAAAAAATGAAAAAAAAAACAACAATAGGTAAATAAGACCTTAAAATCTTGTAAAAAATATGAAATAACTGTAGAATATTAAGTCCTATTTTTCATTCACAGTCTGTCCATCCTCTCCTTTTTTCCTTCCATTCACCGGTGCCCTCCTTTCTCCATTATCTGACTGTCTTAAGCATCTTCACACCTCTTCCCTCATCTGCTCTACAATTATGCACCCACCTCCTCACCTGCATCTCATGGCCTAATCAACCATCCAGTTCATAAACCAGCCCAGATCTTTTGTCAGGTTGTCCTAGTTATTGTTCCTGTTTTGACTTGTGTTTTTTGCTCTCGACTTTCTGTAGCCTCGACCTGAAACTGCCTACTTACATGTCACCTGTCTACCCTCTTTCCTACCTGCCTGTAAGCGTATTTGCATATTCTTCTGCGGGCCATTAAGTCATCGAATTGTCCCCTCTGCCTCGACTGTCCTTCTGCTGCTTCATTCACACCATGCCATGACAGAGTTGCTCAGAGAAAAAGCAGTGGCTTCAACTGTCAACAAACACACAAAACATTAGAAAAGATCTTTAGTTGTGCACTGAAGTATAAACCCTGTGTCAAATCCAAAATAATGTATTTATTTACATTTTCAACACACTGTAGCATAGATAGCAGCTAAAAAGCTTCTGGTTTGTCATGTGTCAACATTTCCCATTTCCAGTTTTTTGCCTTATTATTGACATGTTTGGTTTTTAATTACAGTTTTAATTTTAACAACTATTGGATGGATTCCTATTAAATTTAGGACATTTATGGCAAAACCTTATGCAACCAGCCAATGTAGCCTAGGAAGCTGTGTGGGTGGGTTTTTTGTTTTTTTTTGGCTTTTTCAAGCTTTATTTTGACTCATACCCTGGGCTGCTGGGGCAAGGACTGAGCCTTTGTACATGGGGCGACTGCTCTACCAACTGAGCTAATCAACACCCCGGGGTAGATCATGAAAAATGAATTAACAAAGTCAGGTTTGAGAGACAAAACCCTGCACACACAGTAGGAGTTTGTAATACTCAGACAGGATTATACAACTCTGAAAGGTTAGCACAGATGCAACTGCTTTATCTTACCTCGACCATAAGGTAAAATAACCAAGTGGCAATCTCCAGGGCTGTGAAATGAAAAGTGAAAAGAGTGAAAAACTGCACTTGAGGCTGGCTACAGAACAAGTCAATCTCCATAAGCCCCCATATTATATGTCCAACTTCACAGCAGAGGTAAACATGTTTACAGCCTGGTACAAAAAACAGTTTTAGTCTCTATAGCTAATTTCCGTCTTCATGCCCATTTTTAGATTAGCCAAGGAGGCAGCTAAAACAGGACCTAAGATGGCCATCACGCTGAGCTTTCCAGAGAATTGTGGGTGACATCATAGATACAATGTCTGACATTGTTTTTTCATGCAGCCTTACTGAACTGACAGCAATTAGCAAGTTAACAAGTATATATGCAGCAACAGTGACCAGGAATCTAACCAGCAACCCTGCATCCCTTTTGGCAACCTCTTTTCTCCTGCTAGACTGATGATAAAAGTCAAACTAGGGGGATTCACGATGCTTTGTACATATTTTACTGTGTTTTTTTGTTATTGTCATATTTAAAAATGTGATTAGATCCAGCCTAATATAAGCTGCACTGCGTGATCAGTCTAATTACATGTTATTTCATCACATCTGCAGTCACTCACGAGACAGAAAATCAAGCAGATGATATCTCAGTGTGTGTACACATCCTTTGATTTCAAGTGATTTGTGCTCAATAGTGCCTTCCTACTTTAAACATCATGAAGTCGTCAGGTGTAGGAAGTAAAATGCTTGAATCGTTTAGGTTCAGATGAGTATTTTCCCTACTGCAAACCAAAAACCTAATTATTAAAGCACTTTTTATGTTTATGCATGTGTACAGGGGAGAGCTGAGGAAATATTTGATATGCCGGTGGTTGCTTGGTTAATAAAGCAGCCCAATGAGAAACATCCTACGCAGTACATTTACAGACAAGCAGCGACAGGAATTCTGTGTGCAATAAATCATCAACAGAGCCTCTATCAGAGAGCAGAAAATTCACAGTTTTGGCTGGCTGCACACACCTATATGACTGTGTCTTGTACCCCCACCTCCCCATTTCCCTGCCTCTCTCTGCAGCGGCATTCAATCACAGCTTTTAATCCCAACGCAGGGGCTCCAATACTTCCCTGCCGAGAAACAGATATGTTCTCAATGGTGCGTCCATTTAGTCAACTATTAATTGGGCTTCTGGGTCAGTCTGACTGTGACAAAAATCTTTGATTGTCAAAATGTGCCTTTTTTAAAATAAATAAATAAATTGGGCTCCTGTGAGAGTGTTTGGTGAATGGTTTTATTTGTTTCTCGGTGTGTTCTGTTAATTCACAGACTTCACTGTTTTTTATTGGTATTTTAAAAAAAATGTAAACTTTAGAAACTCATTCATCTCTATTGTGTAAAATTAAAACCGGTGTGCATGTATGTTAAACAGCAGATAAATGGGTCCCTGTGGATAACTGATAATTAATTTCAGTAATACAGGATACATCAGTGGTACCAGGCTTTAACATGCAGTTTGCTCTAGTGAATCAGATGCAGTTGTGCTTTTTCAGATTTTGGTGAAGCATAAATTTGAACTCTAACCAAAATGTATCTAAATATTCAAAATATACACATGATCAGTTCCAAAACTACTATCAATACTACCATGGTAGTCCAAACTCTTGTAACATCATGTAGTTAACTATATAAATTAAATACATGCAGGGATAAAAGAACAAACGCTTAAAGGACCAGTTTGTGTCTTTGTTTGTACCAATTGGTACAAATGATTGCGGGCGGGCCACTATTACTAGTTCAACGGGTGGAAAAAAAAGTCTCCCTCGGTCGGCCGTACCCATTCAAACTCAGAACGTTTCGCCCTGTCAGGATTGTAACGAGTGTATCTTTTTTTTCGTGCTGGTGGCTTGCATGTTCCATCTCCTTCCTCATCAGTCGTCTCTCCTGTTTCAAATAAGACAAACTGTTGGGGAAAATTAATTTGATGAACTATTTAACTATTAAACTCTGTACCTTGAGCTAAAAACTTGCCGTATCAGCAGTGTTTGCATGTCTGCTAAGAGCATGTTTATTTGTTGTTTTGATGTGAGTGTTCGCATATGCTGTTCCTAACCAAACATGGCTGGGGGGATCTTCTTGATCCCCTCAGGTGCTAGGACTCTGTCCCTATCCAGCTGAATAGTATGATGTGACTCTGTTTGATGGCTTGTATTGGTTGATTTGTATACTCATTATAATCTTTATAATCTTTTATCATTGTATTAAAAATACTCTAAAGACAAGCCAGTTTTTGAATACTCTTTATTTCTCACTCGGGAATCTTTCCTAAAAATTCCTCCACAGAAACTACTGCTGTGAAACATCTGAAAAACCCAGTGTTTAGTTTGTACATTCTGGGCTGCTGTAGAAACATGGTGGTTAAACGTGGTGGACTCTGTGGAAGACACATAGCGTCTGTAGATATGAAAGGCTCATTCAAATATAATTCTTATTTCTAGGTGATTATTCACTAATAAAAACATAGTTATGTTTTATATTCTTACATATGTAACACACTAGTAAACAAAGAATAAAATTTCTTATTCATACCTATTTCTCAGCCTCTGGTCAGATGGTCACATGTAGTGTTGCCCCTTTCCATGAAGAAAACACATGTGAAGCCTGGAGACGTTCATCCTGCACATATAAAATCCTGTCATACCTCCCGCCTAGAAATCCCTTCTGTATGTGGTTTAAGAATAGCAAACGAAGTGAAAGAAAGAAGAAACCTGTGGCGTAAACTGTCCAAAATAACAATGTAGTATGACTGCTCCTGTTGAAATATATTATCCAGAAGAAACCAAACAAATCATCACATGTGAGATGCCCACAGTGGAAGTGTGACATTGCCTCCATGCTGCAACATGCAGCATTGTATAAGACTGTATATCAAGAGGATTTATGTCAGGAGGATTTATTTTAATTGTATACAGCTCTTCTTGGCTCCACCTGTGCCTGCATGAAGGAATCTCCAAAGAGAAACCTGATCCAGAGTTTATGTTTGAACGTGTTTAATCGATGCACCCTCATAAATGACAGATTTAATTAACTAAATGTGGATTTTTAAAACTGTGAACTCCACCTTTCTTTTCCCAGCACGACCTCCAGCTAATCCATTAATCCATAGTATTTTCATGCTTTATGAAGCCACTGACTTTTATTATAGGAGTAAGTAATTGTGTGCCGTTTCCCAATGAGATAATTGCATCCTTGACATAATAAAGCCTTTTTTGCGCTTGTATTAAAACGTGAAAACCTTGGAGATACAAATCAAGTCACAAAGTTCATTTTCTTCAAAAAAGAGGGAAAATAAAAGAGGCTTTGTTTAAATTTACATAGCGACAGCTTTTAATGAGGAGTCTTTATTAACAGACAAAGCCACAGGATACATAGAGCTGGCATTTTTACAACATTCAATGCAGCTACTTATAAACAAATCTGACATTTAAGAGCACTCGCTCGACATTTCTAATTGCATCTTTAATATGCATTTGCAAGTGTGTGTGTGTGTGTGCAAGTGTCTATTTTATATTTCGATCTATTAAAAAGGCCAGTGGAGATGGAGATTATGGACAGAGGCACAGTTGGAGAGGCTGTTTGAGTGTGTCCTACGTCATGCTGGTACTAGTGGCTCCTCAGAGATAAAGCTTTTGGATGGACAGCGGAGAAATCCTTACATACACAGACACTAACTAACACTTGTCTGATTTAAATTGGTTTTTCAGGGATGTTTGAACAGTTTCACATTTTATATAGTTTGAATGTGTAAATAAACATGAATGTGAATATATAATGAGAGCATCAATGTTTTTGTACAAAGCAGGTCCAGAAATATAACAGACTGTATTTTATTTCTTCAAAGAACAGTGTAAGTACAGTCCATCAACAGATTACTTTGGTATGTCCAATGTCAGGCTGTTACTATATCAGATTATAAAGAATTCATAACATATTAACACTATTATCGCAATGGTGGTGCCGTTGTTAGCACTGTCGCTTCACAGGAAGATAGTTCGAACCCTGCTGGTGTCTTTCTGTGTCATGAGTTCTCTCCAGATACTCCAGCTTCCGCCCACAGTCCAAAGATTTATAGAATATTTGGTGACCCTAAATTACCCGTGAATGGTTGTTTGTCTCTCTGTGCCAACCCTGAGAGGCGTGTGTGAACTTAAAAGTGAGAGCAGAGTCATTATCATGTGTATTATTCACACAATATCAATATTTCAATCTGGATATTTTGTTTTTAAAGATCACAGATTATCAGTATGTTGAAAGTAGAAAGGACATTTTTCTGCAATGATTTTGATTCACTTCATCATTTAAATCAATTCATAAGCGAAGCTAAAGAATGAAGAGTGCATGAGAAAAAGTCACAGCAGAGGATCACAGCCAACAGTCTGGAAATGGGCATTCATTAATTATTGGTAGGAAATAATAACAAATAAATAATAATAACCAAAATGCATTTATTCTTCATTTATTTATAATTATGTCAGTTTTTGTTGTTCTTCGCTGCTGACCCTTGATTTGGTTCCTCTCTGTTTATACATATCCTCATTGGAGAGTGTTTTCATTTTTTCCCACATGGTCATCATTTTCTATGCTGCCTGCACGATGCTGGTTCTACACAGCTGGCAGCATCTGTGAGAGCAGCACCATGCCAGCAAGCTAAACTGTCAACTCTAATTAATGAGTGATCACTGACCGACCTCTCTGAAGAATGTCCTTAAGTATATATTCTCACAGTGTTTGAAGTGAGCCAAAATCACTGCTATGTACTCTTCTGTAAACCATTGCTGCATCTAAAAAAGCCTCTAACCAAGTTAAAGCAATAGTACAACCCAATGCTGCCCTTTCTATAAAGTCAAGTCAACCTCTGCAAAACAGGCATAATTATGGATACACTGTTTTAAGCAGTCGAGGAGGACTGAGAGCTGAATTACACCACCGGTACATCATGCTGCAGCTATTACCCAAAACTCTGAGGTTAAGTTAGGTCATCCTGAAACATTTCTGTTCGTTGTCATGCAGCATTTTCTGTTTTGAATACAGACACAATCTTTCTGCTTAACGAAGCAATCATAAGCCTGCTATGAATTTATGTACAGTAACAGAAGTGTCAGAGCGGCAGTCTATCAGCATGACACAAATGTATAATTTGATAAACAATCTGGTACTTGTGTTGTTTTTGCAGCGTTGTTTTCAGCTTGATTACAATAAGTAGTGTTTTGGTTATGGGTTCAAATAAAGTTTGGAGAGGTTTACACAAGCATAAGGGTCATTGAAGTTTGTAATGTAACCTGAAGCAAGTTAAAGTATAAAAATCACATCAACAGTAAAAATAGACGTGTTTGTGGTCACGGACGCAGACTCAGCCCATAAAAATATACGATCCAGGATCTTTTATCGTCACCATTATCAGGTTTACACATGGCGGCAGTGTCATGGAGATGATGTGTGCACAAGTGTGTAATAACTGGCTCATGCACAATCCTGCGGGTCTCTTCATGACTAGAAGTGCTTTTTGTTTTGTAGCACAAACTGCTGGGGTGGAAGATGTTTTGAGATTTGCATTTACATTTGTATATGTGTAATGATATTGGTGTTATTTTCCATACACTGCCTCACTGCTGGCACTGAATGAAGGGGCACTCCACTGATTTTGTCAGTACTACTCGACCTATGAAACAGATCACACAACATAAAGAACTTGTTTTTTCAATCATCTTCTTACCAGGAGTAATGGGGTCCTACAAGAACACAACGATTTCTGCCAGAGTTCCAGTTTGGGTTATTACTATGCAGTCAGATTCAGATTATTTGTTTTCTTACTAATTCTACTAGCTCAGAAATGAGGATTTAGCGACATTTAAATCAAATCTCTTGTCTGCCTCTGGCCAGGCCACGTTCAGTCAACCACACCCACACACTGCTGATGGAGCTGATTAGCTGATGTTGTTTTCAAAGCATTAGCTTTAATTGTTGCAAATGTAATAAATATTCAATGTCGTAGGGAAATCCTGAAGATTGTGTTTGGACATGTAGGAGCCAAGTTGATTGCTCAAGATGCATTATGGGAAATGTAGGATCCAGTGTTTTTTTAAAGCTTGACCATTACTTTGGACTAAAAGTCAGAATATCTCTTGTGTCTGTCTTGATTTTGAGCACACTTTTATATCTCCTGTCTCTTGTGACTCTCTAAACTGTATGGAAGCACAATAGTAAATCACTGATGTGTGATGAATCGTGTTTGTTGCTTGTTGTTATTATAAAAAAAAGCCTCAGGTCAGGAGAAAGGAAGACATAATTAAAGGAAATCGATTGATTTCACGCTCCAGTCCTCTCTGCCTCTGATGATGTCTTCATGAACTGATGTAAAACTTCGCTGACAGTTGATGACAGTCTGTGCAGTTGATTTCATGCCGCCAATAATCCAACATTCATCCAGACACTGTCACTGGGCTCTGCTTCTCACTCTTACTCATGTTGTGCAAAGTAAAGCTCCAACTTGTGATCATCATGAATTCATCTATTCATTATTTTTCACTGATTAGTTTAGTCTATAAAACCTGAAATTGTAAAAAGAAAAAATCCTACAGACTGCTTCTTTTTATCAAATGAGACAAACAGAGAAAATCAGCAAATCCAAAGACTGCAGAAGCTGAAACTAGCAGCCTCCCACTCGAGGCCATTGCATGGATTTTATACTAAAGATGATATATAGCTAATATTTCTATTTATTTCTGAACCGTCTCTGTTGAGACCAAGGTTAGCTAGCTGGCTTGTGTCGTTTAGATGAATTATTTGCTTCTGTCGAGTTTGCAGCGTGGAAACCAGCTAACCAATCCTGCTTCACACTGATTTAGGTACGCCCCCTCAATTAGCATACAGACACAGAAAAAAATGGAAAATACAAAAATAAATAACTACATGTAAAAACACATTATTATTTATTATTAATATATATTATCATATATTCATGTATTTAATTTTTTTTTTTATGATTTAATTATGTGAAATTCTTAAATAAATTGCAAAATGAGCCCATGACTCTTCTTCTTCCTACAGCCCTGGGCTCAGTGCACTGACTCTGTCCTCCATGTTCTACAGCCATCACAAAAACATGACAGCTTTGTTTACAAGCCCACGTCTCATGGGGCTCTGGATGCTTTATTCTGAGTCTTTGGCTGACTGAAAAAAGAAACAAAATCCCACATTTCAACTCTGTCCCCCATCTGGTCTTTTCTTTGTTAGCTGAACATCAAAAGTAGCCACAGCGTAGTCTCAAAGCTCTGAAACTGTCCTGATTCCACACAATGCTAATGCTCCGTGCGCGCTTAGTATAGTAAGAAATGAATGTACTTTATCTTAACTTATTTATCTTAATTTATCTGTTATGTACTGATAAGAAGTACGTGTGCTGGCAGATGTCAGTCAAATCAAACATCATTTAAATGGAGATATCACACACACAAAACATTTTGTAAATCTTACCTGATTATAAATATATGTGTTTTGATAGACTTTTATCTTATTATTATAAGATCAAACACATCATCAAATCGCAAAGATTTGTAATTTCCCCAATTTGAATTAATTGATACTTTTTACTTAAACGAATAGTTTCGGGAAATACTCTTTACCAGTCTTGCTGAAAGTTGGATGAGTTGATCTATACCACTCTTGTGCCTATACATATAAATATAAAGTTACAGTCAGGAATGGTTATCTAGTTTAGCATAAAGACAACATACTTAAGTTCTGCCCAGTAGTAACAAAATCCACCTTCACATTTAACTCTCACTGAGAACACACTTTTGAGAAATTTCTCAAAATGTCAAACCTAAAAAATATTGTCCTTGACAACATGTAGAAAAATGTGGCTCATAGAAAGTGAACCATTGTCATCTGTTCTGGGCTTGCAAATGCTTTCTTGCAGATCTACACATAATTAGTGATGATATTTGAAACAAAAATTGCTTTCAATTTGGGTTTCTACATTTGACAAATTAAAACAAAACACCTGTTTGGTCTACTGAGTGTAGCTGCTAGAAAAGCACCTACAAAGAAATGGCATAAGCCAGACAGCCTGTCTATAGAGGAATGGAATATTACTCATGAAATCTTTAAAATTGAAAGACTCACCTTCTCTGTGAAAATGTGCATATGTAACTAAACTTGAAGAAATTTGGGTGAGGTTCAACGTTTTTTTGTTGAACTTTTTGCGATGTCTTTCTTCTTTACTTGTCTTATTATTTGTGTTAAAGGTCCAGTGTGTAGGATTTAGTGGCACCTAGTGGTGAAGTTGCAGATTGCAACCAAGTGAATACCTCACCTTCTCCTTCCAAGCATGTAGTAAAAACTCAAACAAAAGGTCATATCTAGATGGGTGTTTTGTTTGTCTGCTCTGGGCTACTGTAGAAAAATGGCGGTTCAACATGCTGGACTCCATGAAAGTGGACCTGCTCTCACTAGATATAGCGGGCTCATTTTCAGACAACAAAAACACAATGATTCTTGTGTTTAGGTGATTATACACTAATGAAAACATACTAATTATAATCATAGTCAATCCAAAAGATACTCCTAAATCTTACACACTGGACCTTTAAATGGAATCACCCCAGGTGGCATGGTGGTGCAGTGGACATGTGTCCTGCGATAAGCTGGCGACCTGTCCAGGGTGTACCCCATCACTCGTCCAAAGTCAGCTGGGATAGTCAGCCGAGGTTCAGCTCGGGCCGTTTTTTTGGGCCTTTATCAAACAATGATAACTGTGTAAAGTGATGTCAAAATGTAATTCCAAATAAAAGAAAATGTGTAATATCGGTGTACCAGATCCAACTTTATGGCATTAAAATTTGATGTCTTAAATGTTAGTTATAACCCTCTTTGGAACAAATGTATTTATTATGCAAACTCACCTTTCTGACAATTATTTGTCATCTAATTATGATTTTTTTTTAATGGCCTGCACTCTTTAAACCTGTTCAGATTAAGTATGTAGTATGGAGTTTGCTTGTTGTACTTCACCTTTCTGACACTAAGAGGCGCTCACGTTCCATGACTGAGTGAACCTCCATCATAGGCATGAGGTATAGACCTAATGAAACATGCAGCAGGTTGCACCATGATGTAATATTCCCTGTGTCCTCATGCCAGATAAAATTACTGTGTCCCCTCCCCGGATCTCAGTTCAACAACCAGGCTTCCCCCCCATCCCTCCTCGCTCTGTGTCACCGCCCGTTGCAGGGATGAGGAGGAGTGGAGGGCTCAGAGGGGGCAGACAGTCAGAAGCGCTCATCATCATCACTGCTACCTTTACATTTGGCTGTGGAGTCATTTCTGTTACATGCAAATTGTTGCAGCCTGCAATCCTCACAGGGATTTGGTCCTAAACCTGAAATAAACCTTTCTCAAGGCGTTTGACTCATAAACAAATACACACAGCATCACCCTGACCTCATTATGAAAAGGTTTCACAGAGCCTTCGACCCACAGATTTACTCCTCTGCTTTTTTCTCCAAACTGAGGCCAATGAGGTCATGCTCAGTGGACCTCCAGGGGAAAGTAAAGTCTGTTTGATGCACGGCTCCTACTGTTGGAGGAGACAGCATGAATTCTTAATATAAAGAGCCAAACATAAAACTAATACAAGTTTACAGAAGACAGAGCAGATCATTCTGTTGTGTTAATGAAATGAGACATGTTAGCAAACAGCTACCTGTTGACTTTAACATTATAATCCCAATGGAGTCTGTTTGTGTCCACCTGATGAGTGCAGGTCTAATATTCACCCACCTTTTAACTCTGTTTTGGTCTCTATGTCAAATGTCAGACTCATTAGTTGCTAAATGCTAAAATGTGTTCACTAGCTAGCTGTTTACTTTAGACAACAAAATTTACTAAAATTTTCAGTCAAGGTTTTGCAGATAAACACTGTTATTATTAATCTGTCATTTACAGATTTTCCCTGAATGATTGTGGTCAAACACAGTTGTTTTCTGCTAATTAGGTAAACATACACATTCATGTTCTAAGCTTTACCGTAACAGAAGAAAAACATAAACAACAACTGTAAAAAGTGGTTTTCCATAAATATTTTTACAGCCCTGTGGTGCTGGGTCAGGTAGTGTACAATGGTTTTATCAGAGATTGTTTGCTGAAAATGTATACAACAGTAAAATGCTGCTTCCATCAGAAATAACAATATAATAATGTGGAATACAATAAAATACTAATAGCACTGACAGGAGCCATTGTCTTGCATAATGAGTCATTTTATTTTTAAAACACAAAAGCGACTATAACAGTTATTTTTAAAACAGCAATGTGTGAAATTAATGAGAATTATCACATGAATCCCCAACTTCACTTCACTGGTTAATTCTTACTGTTAATAGTGTCGCAGCAGGCAGCTGTTTTCAGAGAAAAAGCTCTGATAAATCAATCCACTGTACTGCACTCAGCGCCACACAGCAGAAAGACACAGTTGGTGACTAGCTGGTGAATATAGTGGAGTATTTAACAGCTAAAGAGCCAGATATTTCCCTGAGGAATTGATGGAGACCAAAAATGGAGCTAAAAGAGAGCATAGCTCAAATCAGATAGCCAGAAACTGCTGAGGGTGTCACCATATTAACTTAAAAGGTGATGATATGTACTTTGGTACATTGTTTACAGTGTAATATTGCTACTTTTAGTTAAGAGTTATATAAACACAAAAATATGGCCATGATTATGAAAACTTAAAATGCATCATATTTTGGTTTCATTTGGGGCTGGCTCATCAGGTGTCCAGAAAAGGTCACAGGACATCTTGTGCTGGTTGAATTTAGCTTCGGGGGAACACATGAGCAGCCTCTGCAGCAATCTGCTCAGCCTGTGTGATAATACTGTGCTTGAGTAGAAGTGGAGGACACTTCTGCCTGGCTTAAATCAGTTTGCAGGTTGTGCAGGGCGAGGGAATACTCTGCTAATGTGTTTTTTAGCTGGACCGACCGCTGAACCAAACTGGGCCAAACAGTTTTTACTCCAAATGAAGAGCGCAAGAAGCAAAACCATTTGACACCAATTACTCCCCTGTGGGAGGGGGGCGGTAGTGGAGAAGTTGTTAGATAGATAGATACTTACCTGGACACTTGTCGAGGAAAATCACATATGATAAAGAGGTCAAAAGCATTCATGTTTACTATGTTAGCGTGTGTTAATAATAGATGTAGAAAAAGCTTCTGGTTTCTCAACATCTGTATGCATGAGACTCAGAAATGCAGCATGACCAGAAAATTAATTACATGATGGCAGCGCTTGCATAAACACATTTGCATTCAGTAGACAGAGTGATCTGACACACCTCTAATGACCACACGCTTGCAGACTACTTTACTCTGACCTGCTGTGGCTGCAAAGCGTGAAACTGCTTCTCCATTCCAGGCGACGAAGGGGCCACCCATTTATTAACAGCTAGTGTTGTGCTCATAGTTAAAACCACAAATATGTTTACAAGACAGAAACAGCAGGCCCACTGTCTTTCACTTTCCGCCCTCAGTTATCTAATTTGTCTCAGTCCTGTTTGATCGTGTCCCTGCTCCATCTCAGCTGATGAAAAGCAATTGTCTATATTCATTTTCTGCCTCCACTACTCCCTTTTCCTCTCCTCTGCCTTCCTGTGGGAGCCCAGCTGGCTGCACACTAGGCTGGTGAGGGATGTGAACATAGAAAATTAGCAAACATGCCAAAGCCAGTAATTGTTAAATTGCAGCAAATGGACCCCATGTGAGCCTGGCAAATAAACTCAGAAATCAACACACAGCTTAGACCCAGACCCAGTTTATCTAAATTCCAATAGCATGCTCAGTAATGGAAAAACACTGTAGAAATGCCATTTCAAATAGACCCCGATGTAATCCCCCAGCCCACCGGGGTCCATTTAATCAATGCTACAGACATGAGCATAGAGGAGGAACAGTCTGCAAATGGAAGTGGAGTTCTGAGTCAGCTCACAGGAGATTAAAAAGTAGAGGTGGATGAATAATGGAGGAGAAGAATGGTGGGAAAATTGCCGAATGTGGCGAATCATCAATAACGCCTCCTGTGAATAATTCTGAAGGAAAAAAGACTTCTGCTGCAACTGTCTGTGCCCACTAAAATGGAATTGTTCTTAATTAGTTTTTGCTGTGTGTTGCCTCACTCTCTGGATGAGCACCCTTTATTTCATAAGAGAGCTTCCACTCATTTGCGCCTCAGATTACCTGCAATCCTGAAATCTCGCCTGTCGAAATCCCCCATTATGCAAAGAGCGCCTATGAAATAAGTGACAGCTTTTCGCTGATTAGCTGTGAAGTTTTGGGAGTCAGGGAAGTGCATCCGGTGTTTGCTGGAGCTTTACCTCCCCAAACCTGGAGCTGTGGCTGACACTGACAGCTTCATGAGAAGAGTCGATTCAGGAGCAGTTTCAGACAAACACGTCGAGCTCCACAAACCAACACCAATTCATATTTAATCAATCAGCGGTGCACAGAACAACACGCTGACAGCAGTTTGTGGAAAGCCCAGCAGTGCTCGTGCCCTAAAGCACCAGCTAACAGCCAGCTCCCTGTCTGAACATAATCATGTATCATTACTTCTGCAATCAATGAAGCAAAACGCCACTCCTGCACTATTTCATGTCGAGTTTTAAGCAGCGCTCGAGGACTCTGAACTCTTTATTTTGGCCTTGTTAGCAAACAAGGAGCTCAGAAAGACAATGACAGATATTCAAATATATGCAGAATAATGTGAAAATTCTTTGGGCAAAGTCTTTTCCTGACTGTTTCCCCTTCATTATCTGTCAGTGTCGTCCCCCATTAACTTTGTCTCCCAGTGTTTGTTGACAGATCATTTTCTGGTTTTCTCTCATCAGCAGCCCCAAAGAAAATAAATCATCCACAAATTCTTGTTGTTGTGAACTGAGTGAATTTTGTTGTCAGAGGTTATAAATGATGGTTATAAATTGTGTGTTGTATTTAGAGGGATAGTTTGACAATTTGAGAAATATACTCATTTATTTTTTTTATTGTTAGATGTTAGATGAGTTAGATGAGAAAATTGATATCACTTTGTTTTATCTTATTTCATCTCATCTCATCTTATCTTATCTTATCTTATCTTATCTTATCTTAGCTTAGCTTAGCTTATCTTAGCTTAGCTTATCTTAGCTTAGCTTAGCTTAGCTTAGCTTAGCTTAGCTTAGCTTAGCCTGGAAGACATGGAAACAGGTAAGGAGTCTGGTTCTGGTATTAGGGTTCTGTCTTGGACTATTTCATCATGTGGTGCTATGATTTCCTGTTAATCTAAGCTAACTGGCTGCTGCCTGTAGCTTTGCATTTATTGTTTAGACATGAGTGTGGTAATTTCTTGTAACTCTTGGGAAGAAAGTGATTAAATATATTTCCCAAAATGCCAAACTATTCCTTAAAGTTATAGGTCGTGTTCAATTTGCTTGCTGACAGCAGGACTAAACTTTAATTTTTCAACTGAGGTCACGAGTTCATTCTTGGCCAGTTGTTAAACCCTTTGTCGCCAGTGGTCTTAGATCAAAATAATAACAAAAGACATAACTTAAAGATACCATGAAGTAGCGTGGGATCGTGGGAGTTGTTGTCTTGTCTTGTGAAACAGCTACCATTGCTGATGATAATCTATCTAACATGACTCAGGTAGAAATCATGTTTACGGATGAGGTTATGTATTAAAGTCACGTTCTCTGACTTCCTTCCACGCTTTCTGGCAGAAATCCCTGAGGGCAAACTTCCCCTATGTGCCTTCCTTCCACACTGACGTTTTCCCCCCAGAAGCTATAACAACTAGAGGGGGTAAAGGGGATATGACCCCATTGACAGGAGACCAAATAAAACGCATCGTCACCTTGAATAAAATGACAGATTTCTCTGGGTTTGAACATTGTTGCAAGTACACAACTCAAGAAAATATAGTAATTTGTAGACATTTTAATGCAGAATTATTAAATATTATACATACAAAATTTCCACATCACAAGGTTTGTTCAGTATTTGATCAAACTGTTGAAGAAGGAGAAGATAACAAATCCTTAAACCGCTAAAAGTGGAAATTTGATTAGAATTTCATGACAACTGGGAAATTTCCATCTGCCGATGAAGATAATGTGATCATATCAAAAGCTCCAGATCAGCTATAAATGGACCTTGTGGAGAGAATGCTGTTTTAATTCTATGTTCAAGTTCAGCTTGATTTTTTGTGCTGCAGATTTAAGGTGGAATGGATTACCATTTTAAATAATAAACAGTCAGGATGAGTTGATTACTCCTTGAAAGATTTATTTGAAGACTCCTGTGACAATCTTACATAAGGCATGTGTTCCCTGCTGTAGGATATGTTGTAAATTATGCATCTAGAGAAGAATATGAAAAAGATTGAATTATGGTTTTATTTTTTCTTGCTTTACATTTTTTATTCAAATGATTAATGTTTTAGGTGCAAGAAGAAAGAAACCTACAGCACACATAGAGTGTACGCCCAAGACACCAGCAACAAACTGGCTGCGTTCATGTAAAATTAATAGAAAATGTCTACATGTGTCTAACATAAATCTACAACCACATGCACAAAAAGTGTCTATGTGCACATGCATGTTTATTATACACATTGTAGCGGACTGGACAGACTCCATAATTTACAAGTGGTTTGCAGGAGACAGTCTGTCTTTGTGGAGATGTTCTATCATCTCCTCTTGTCAGCTTAACACTGCTGTCCCACAGAGCTAGTTTTCATTGTCTCCACCTCATCCTTGGCTCTTCATGTACCCCCTCCATGCTCTGTAAAATATGTATTTTTCCCCCTGAGCCCTGAGAACTGATTTCTCATCTGCAGCAGGATGGGAAGAACTCTCCAGAGCTGCAATTCTTTATTCCACTTGTCGCGGCAACAACTGAACCACACACACGATCCCACTCCAGTGAGCAACTTAAATCTTCAGATTTGACTGCCAGTTCATCACATCGGGGTGGGTGGGTGGGGTGGGGTAGCACTGGAAGAACACCTGAAGATACAGTACGGATGAGCTGGAAGGCATGACTGCATGTGGACCCTTTGCAGTCAGAGAAACCCAATCACCTCCACACGAGGGAAGCAAGTGTAATGGGCTTGGCACACACTCCAATCCCCATAAGTCAAAATTTGGCTTGTCGGGATATTTCAAAATAAGAGGACGAATGGAAATGTACTGCGCTGTGTACTTTGGGAGACTGGGGGAATTCAAGGACTGCTGTGAAGCTGAATTCATTAGCAGATCTGTAAATTTTGTCCAAAACACTCTTTTAGTCTCACAGGAGCCTCTTAAACACACAAACAAGCAAGCAGCAGCTGTTTTCTGCACAGTTACATATGATTATTTACACATCCTGATCATAATGACTGTACTAATGCTGCAATGAGGGAGACTGTCTGTCCTTTCTTTGTCTTAGTTTGAATATAGCTGGTTAAAGAGAGCTGTCCATCACCGGTTTCAGTAGTGGAGGCTGACCCAAGCCTGCTGGGAACTGAACTGTAGTTAATTAGTGGACAAAGCCCGAGGGACAAAAGAAACTTTGGGGTGGAGGTGATGGGGGAGCTGCTTGGAAGTAGGGGGCGGTGAAGCGGGGGATCTTGAGTTTGTAGCACAGAGAGACTTTGGGGGGAAACTTTGTATGTGTGTGTTCCTGTGTCGGGGGTGGAGCGGGGGGTGGGGGGAACTTGAAGCAGTGGGGAGTGGGGGCTCACAGAGGGATGAATTAGCAGTGTGAAGGGGAGCCTTGTCCCTGAGCTGAGAGCTACTACCAGCCAGCTCACACACACTCTCTCTCTGCTGGAACCCACCAAGGGACAAAAGACCGGGTGGGTCTGGTGGAAAGGGACCTAAAAGGAGAGACTGCAAGACAGAGACTGCAAAAGGTCAAAGTATGACATGAACTAATGAGGGCAGGCAGTCTGTCACGACACTGCTTTGCACTGAAACTATCACTTTGATCAGACTCAAAACTGTATCTTCTTTCATAAAGCCCCTGAGAGAAACCTACTATATGTCCCAGCTGTATAACCAAATGGACTTCAGGGTGTCTGCAATACTCAGTGGTGAGCTTTCAGCTGCATTGCTGTAGGTCTACATGTAGAGTTTTGTTGTGAAATTGATGAAATGATCCTAAATATCTGCAGCTGATCAGAAATCAGTTGATTTTCTTAAATCGCCGTGTGCAGCTCAAAACACAGGTGGTTATTATGCAGTATCAGCCTCCAAGGCCACTCAATAACCCGGGGGAGGCGCTGTGTATCCATTGTTATCAAAGCTCATATTGACGTTCTCCGCCAATGCGACCACAGTCCATTTAATGCCACAATTGATCGTCATTTAGCGGCGGTGAGCAGAGCGTCCAGGCCGGTGTTACCTGCTGCACGGACGGACAAACACTGCGGGGCCGGTGGCCGCTTCTGTCTGCTGGCCAACCAACCAAATAACCTCCTCCTCCCCCTCACCCCTCATCCTCCGCGCCCCCCCGCAGGCTGCGTCAAGCAACACGGAGAGGTTCAGAGGAAACCCGGAAGTGTAGCACTTTTGACTTCAAAATAAAAGCGTTAAACGTGGTTTATTTATTTATTTTGGAGAGCACAATGTCCAAGAATAAATTAGCATTGGATTTAGTATGGAGCTGACCACCCTAATTGGTGATGTCACAATGTTGTGGTTTCACAGGTCAGCTGCTCTGACGTCACTGGTTAGCATGAGGTCATCCGAATGACAGCAGCTGCTGTTTACCACCAGGTGTGACTCACCTTTGACTGGAGCTGTGATTGTAAAGAGGGACAATGTGAACAAAGAGATGATATAAACATTACAGTACTGTGATCACTGTCTATGGAAAAGTGCTTGATGGATGGGCAGAGCTGAACCAAAGTAGCGTAAAATAAAATAACACACCCTTGATTTATTTATTGGGACATCTACCTGAGACAGAAGACTATTTTCTTTAGAGGAAATGAACTGCCATGTTACCATGTTATGACAGCAGTAGATGAACCAGAACAGATGCTCTGTAGCCTGAAGGCCTACATGAGTAATTATATGTTGTTGTTATTATGCAATTATAGGCTCACTAGAACACAATATTCATAAAATACTAGACATATAGGCCTAATGGTTCATGAAAAAAACAATAAGTATATACTAAACATATAAATACAAAATCATAAAACTGTAATAGTTTGTTTTCATTTTTACATGTACTGAACTGATAATCAAAAAAAGAGCTAGATTGATCTTAAATATTAATTTTGTCTTGCTTTTGTTTGGCCTCTGACTACAGTACTTTGTAGACTCTGTTTTAAAGGTGCTATATACATAAAATTATATTATTATTAGTAGTAGTAGTAGGCGGAGGAGGAGTACAATTAGATTAAGACAAACAACAGCAGCAACAAATAAAAATAACATTTTGCTTTTTCTGGCTACATCATATTGACACAAACTATTGTGTGAAATGAGGTAATTAAATGAGGTAATTAATAGTAAGTACTTTTATTTTGAAAGTGTGGCCGGAAGCTCGGTATTCACTGTGTCTGCCTTGACCCTCCCTGAGCCCCCAGCCCCCTCAGTGTCTCTGTCCCAGTGTTGCCATTCCGACGCACATCCCTCTCAGACGAGCAACAGCTACGCGGAGTTGGCCAAAGTGGACTACACAGATTCCTCTGCGGGCAGACACGACTTCATACCCGGGCTTTTCCATCCTCTGCTCGGGGTTTGTGCAGCAGCAGAGAGATGCGCCCCTGGACAGAGGTTCGGTGTCGGTAAAGTCAGATAAAGAGAATGAGACTGAGAAAGGGCGCAGTGTAAAAAACGCGCTCTTGTAGCATCGCGCACAACAACTACGGGGAATAACGGGACCTGATTGAATGCAACATAAAGACACGCTCGGTTTTTTTTATTTCCTGGGATGTTTTTTTTTGGTAAAATGGGGCGGTGAGAGCCCTCATCACAACTGAAGACATGAGAATTGGGAGAGGAACAAAAAGCTCGGCTGCGGTGCTCTGTGTTTGAGTCTCCATCCATCCATCCGAAGGGGTCCAATCTACACACCTTTCTTCATGTTGCAAAAGCCTGTTTTATGACAATGGATTACTTGCTGTGGGTGTGCAGCCTCATTGTCCCCGTGGTGCTGGCTGTAGAAGGTACGTCGTTTTTTGTTTGTTTGTTTTTGTTTTTTTACATTTTTATGAATACTTTGGTGTCCCATGAATGAACAATGGGCTGTGTGCATGCAGTAGAATTTGGCAATCAAACGCCTTATTGTCACCACAGAGGGGAGAAAAATGAGAAAACCATGCAGGAACACAACTACACAGTGTGTATTTTTCTGATAATTTTAATCATATTGGGGTCAGCCCACCCAGCCAGTTTCAATACCAGATCAGTCATCTATGCTGCTGCTGTTACTGTAGGTGAATTTACATCTGTAAGCAAGCCTCTGCTTATGTTTTGGTTAATTAAAGCTGCTAATATAATGCGGACCGGCTTTGTTAAATAGGCAATCCCATTGAGTATCAATTTGCACTCTGATTGTAATCCATGTACACATGTATCAGCACGCCCCATTCCCTGTGTGTGTGTTTGCTGTGTGTGCATGATATCCCAGTGTTTCCATTGCGGCTGAAGGACTGCCCTGTTGCTATTGTCCCTGTTGTTGTCACACCCACAAGCTGAGTGAGGATGCCCACCTGCCCCACCTTTTCTTCCCCCACAGCACCACATTCAAACCACAGAGACAGTCCAGAGGGGCGTCCCTCTAACCAGAAACACACAACTCGTGTGATGAATGCCAAGAGGTTTTTTTATACCAGCTATTGGGTTCAGCCCACCAATCAGTACTGTGGATGTTTAAACACAGACCGGAGCGGATCAATCCTGAAGCGCCATGGGGACACACACATGTGAAACACATTAAATGACAAGTGTGAATTAAAGGTCAATGGCTTAACAAGTATGCCGCAGCTCCCTGAAACTCTCCCCATCACCGAGGGAGTTTTGCTCCAGGGAGAAGCAGCCCACCCCTCGCCACTGCCGCTACCCGCCCAGCAACTTCTCTCTGAGCTGTAGCTACATTTCTCTGCTTCCCTCCCTGTCCAATCTGCCTCTCCTGGACCGTGGCCAGCCCCAATCCCTCATCAATTCTGGTGTCAGCAAGTAAATCAATGCAGTGGCAGCAGCCCTCCAAGTCCCAGTGGGCTCTCTCACGGCGTGATGATCAGCCCCGTTTCCACAACCGGACCACTAGCTGTTACTCAAAGCTCAGGGGTTAACTAATGTTTGTCCTCTGAGGATAAACATGAAGGGCAGATCATCGGATGGGTTGAAATGATGGGGGGGAAAGTAGGCCTTTTTTTTCCAGTGAGTTGCATGTCGTTTATTTTAGCTGCTTACTCAGTGGATTTCAACACATGGCTTGAATCTGGAATTTGTTTTTTTCAGATTGGCAAGTGTTTGCGCATGGATGATGCAAGCTGGACTGCAACTTGAAGTGTTTGCTTATTTACAAAAGCAACAGTGATGACTTATCTCCAATTCACACCAATAGACTGCAGTGAAAGCCTCAGCAACTGTGACATTTTTATGCTGTATAACTCTCATTTACAGTCAGCGTTTTACTGTACTCTTATTTTAAAAGCTCGTAAACTGGATGGATAACCTCTCAGAAAGCGTGTTATAAAAGAATCTACTGGATGTGTGATTGCTGGCAAAGCTTTGGGCATCAAGTTTTCACATTATTTCAAAGATTTACTCACATTTTCCGGCTTTCTATACATCAGGATATCATCAAGAATAATTATTTGTTGACCTGTAAACACAGATGCAAACAGCCCTGAAGAGAGATTAAATTAGATCAGCTTGACTTGTTCAAGAACTGCATCAAACTGGGCATCAGGCTCTACTGTGATCACTGACTCTACGGAGAAGAACAGGCACTCCACTACAAATGAGGCTTTGCTTAGAACGAGCTCAGAAGTCACATTTTAAAGCTAGAACAACTGTTTCTTCTTTTTTTTTTTTTTCCGCCTATTTATACTCACACATTTGATCATTCTCCGATCACTGATGATGATGTTTGGCTGTTAATATTTCATATGTTTGCTTGTTGGCAGTGTCAGTGTAGTACAAGGCGAGGCCTCCCTTTCATGATGCACACGCTCTCACAAAGTGAATAAAACATTAGCATGTGTGAGCTCCCAAAGCGCACTGAGAATGCAGAGTTGTGTGGCATTTTGGCTCCGGCGGGCGATCAGAATAAAAAAATAAAAACGGTAAATGCCACGGGTGCTGATGCTCTAAAGTTCCCACTGCAGCATTGTTTTCTTACCCCAGGGGCAGAATGACTCCATCGCTGTAGTTTTATGGGAGAATAGAGGGGTGGTTGGGGGGGTTCTGGATTTGAGTTATAGCAGCGAGGAGATCTCAGAGGCATTGTAAATTTGACAGGAAGGGGGAGAACTGTGGAACAAATGGGATCTTTTTCAATCTGAACCGGTTTCTAGGATTTAGTGAGTTGACGATAACACACTTTGGTGAACAGAGTTGTTGGTGAACGATAACCGTTTTCATACCGTTGAGTGTTTTAGAACAACACATGAGACTGGATTTGGGTGTTGAGCTTGAGGGTGTACATTGACATCCCATCTTGCTGGTTAAAAATGTTTTTATAAAAATATCATGATTCTTTAAAATTTTTCCCAAGATATTCTGTCCTCTCCTGCTCCACAGCGAGGTCAAAGGTCCTGGGATAGAGAATAGCACCCCTAAAGCTGCAGGGGATTCAGTGTCTTGCTCAGGAGTGATTCAGCAGAGTGATATCCTGCTTACACGGGGGCTTGAACCTGGCTTTTACAGATCTAGGATGGTCAACCTGCTGCCCCTGTATGTTCATTGTGTGAGGTGAAGCCTGTTTAAAGGAACATCAGCTCAGACCTGTGGTTAGCTCAGGCTGAGTGATTTTGCCTCTGTTGCCTCTGGGCACCTAGAGAGAAGAGGGAAGGGGTGACGCACCAGATCAGACACCCAAGGGACGGGCTGGATCAGCCAGAATGTAGTCCAGGAGTATTCACTCAGCTGTGTGCCGCTGAGGGCCGAGTGAAGCCAAGCAAAGACAACAGCCGCTGATTTCACTGATTAGTTCCTCCTCTCTGGCTCAAGTCGTGCTAATCAGTAAAACAACCTTGTTCACAATCGCATATTTGGGCTTGACAACTGAAGTTATTAGCTGCTGTCACTCATGTCCTTATGCACACAAGTACAGAGGAGCGAGAATTCTTTTATTATGAGTAGCAGGACTTGCTTAATGCTCTGTCAGTAAATGTACAATTTGCTTTGTGCATAAATATTAATTATTGGATATGGTGCCGAGGTAAATTTGATTACGTTGTCAACAAAAGATGGAGACAGCCACTTATTCCTTTTTAGAAATTACTTAAAACACTGTTATTCGCACATAAAAGAATTCTGGTTAAGGCTACAAATGACACGCTGAACTAATGCACAGTTCCTGCGGCTCACATTTAATAAATGATCAAGTGACGAATTCACGTGATTAATGAATGCTTAATGGATCGTCGCTTAATGATTGTTCAATTCAAATGTACTTCATACACTCATTTATATGCCATCAAATTAGTTGGAATCCAGACAGAAAAGCTTCTCTCCGGAGCTACGTATGCAATTAGCTTAAACACTGTATATGTCCTCATAGAAATATCAAAGTGTTTATGTCAGACTGGTAGTCTAATATGCAAACATCCGAATGTTGCTGCTCGACTAATTGATGATCCATTAAGCATTAACTAATTACATAAACTCATAGTGCCTTGAACATTTCTTGAGGGTGATAAAATACATCCTGCATTAATTCATGTTTTAAATGATCATGAATCACGCTTTAGTTATGCATTACCTAAAGGACAAGTTCAACATTTCGGGGAAATATGCAGAAATATGCAGAGAGTGTTGGGTGAGAAGGTTAATTCCACTCTCATATCTGTCAGATTAAGACATAGACTGTACAAATAAAAACGAACGTAGTCTTGTGACATCACTCAGGTTTCTATCAAGCTGTTGTGAAGCGAGCGTGGTCGCTATCCATCACCATCTTGCCTCTGATATCACCAACCAAGGTCAACCAAGTCAATCAAGGCGACCACGCTTTAAATCATTTGAATGGGGTTATTTAAAAACACTTTAAACTTTATAATGTTATGGAGTGAGCTTTAGAGGTGCTGGTAAGCAGATTGTTGTTGTTAGCTAGCCAGTCTAGCTATTTCCAGTCTTGAACCTAAGATAAATTAACCGGCTGACTCATATTTAGCAGAATAAAATGAGTAGTATCAGTCTTCTTATCTAAGTCTTGGCAAGGAGGTGAATAAGCATATTTCTTAAAATGTTAAACTTTTAATTTAAAGTGTCTAGATATACACATTAAGGGGCTGCAGTTGCCACCCCCTCACATCACCCTCCCTTCCTAGCATGTAGGAGAAACTACGATGTCTACAAAAACTTAAAAGGCTGTATTAAAAGCTAGTGTTTAAATTGTCTATAAATTGATTAGAAACTAATGAAATCCTAGCTATGCATATTATATCCCATTTGTGATGTATTCTGTAAATAGAGCCCCCTGAATCTGGACACGCTGGACCTTTAAGCGTGTACTTGTGCCCTTATTATAAAGGCTTCTGACCAAGGTGGATCATGAGATGTCAAACTTGACAATATTTTGAATAAAGGAAGCAAAATGCTCAGAGAACATCTTGTGCATAGTTTATTACTGCACATCAAACACCAGTTGTCAACTCTTGTCAACTCGTTTCTATTTACACACACACAGCCAAGCTAATTTGCATAGGAACAAAGAACCACGCAGTCTCACTACTTGCTTTTGGTCTTGTGTGTAACTGAAGTGTAAACGTGACCGCATGAAGCCCTAAAATGTGAAGTGATCACTGTATTTAGTGATTTAGTGATCCGTGCCTTTTTGCAGTCGCTGGTTACAATGCGAGCACTCATTTGCCTCTCCACGGCACGCAGTTGAACGCCACTGATGCGATCCGTCCTTTTGGATGTAGAGATCACTGTTCATTATCTCTGTTAAAAAGAAGACAAGCCGTTGTGGTTTCTCTAATGAACACACAGCACGGACTGTAAACACTGCTCGTATCTGTAGCTCAGAAGCTACAGATGGACCAGTCATCTATTCATTCACTCAAACAACTTTTATTATTGACACATGAAAGCCAAGGACACACTGTACTGTAACTGCACTGTCTTTAAAGCAGACATGAATAAGATTATACACTATGTTACCAGAACAAAGCCATGTTTCTTAAAAAGAGCATTCCTCTGCACAGGACATGCTATTTGTTTACCCCCTCACGCCCTCCTTTAGCACCGTTACCAACGACTTGTGAGCAAATGGTGCACAGCAGGCGTCGTGTCATTGAGTCTCCATGAAGAAAGTGTAATTGTTTTAGTAATTATGTGTTAACAGCCAGAGAACAATGGGAAGGGACACGGCCACAGCTGTATGTTGAGAATCCAGGAGGGTCGCCTCCTCTGAGGTGTTACATGAACTCACCGGACCACAACTGAGGTGACAATTGATTGACAGCCTGACAACAATGCCCACTGATCCTGTTGTTTATTTTCTGACTGTCCGCCCAGCTCTCACCTACTCGCAAAGTCGTAAACAATGAGGCGACGACTACTCCGATCACCTGTTTGATAAATCTCACTCAAGAGACGTCACACTTTTGGTGTCCTGGATGAAACCCTACCCCCTCCCCAAAGTGTGATGCATTAAATTCTCCTATGGTTGTGTGACCTCTTTGAACCGGTTCCAGTTAATGGAAGTCTTTCCACTGAAGGCATCTCGGAGGATGCTTTGTTCTTAGTTCCACAAATGAATATTGAAAGGAGTGCATTTGCAAGTTCCAAACACAGAGAGCGAGAAAGCCTTAATTAGGCGGCATCACAGATATGCCATGATTGTTAGCGCTTTCAAAAAAACAAAAAAACTTGAGTGCATGTGGGTGCAGGTTATGAAAGGGAGGAAGTTTTACCTGCATCCTTTGTCAAGCAGAAGGGACTTCAGTGTGTGTGTGTGTTTGTGTTCCTTAATTCTGTACAACAATTTGCTTTTTCATCCTCACACTGTTTAATTCACATCTATCAACCTTCCTCCTACTCTTATTTTTTCTTTTCTTGCAGAAACCCTTATGGACAGTCGGTGGGCAACCACAGAGCTGGCTTGGACCACGTTCCCAGAGAGTGGGGTGAGTTAGTGTGTGTGCATGTGTTTAGTTTGTTTTGTGATCTTTTCTTTGTGTGTGTGTGTGTGTTGTTCCATTTTCTTGTTAATAGAGCCCAGTCTGCCTTGAACGGCACACCTCCTACTGTTTTATATCTTTGTTTTGCAGTGTATGTTTGCTTTCTTGGATACTAAAAAGCAAATGAGAAACACACTGTGTGACATTGTGTGGAAGAAATCAAGGATTTTTCAGTATTTAGAAAATGTTAAAAGCTTGACGAACAAATATAGTACTTTAAACAAACAAATGAGCAAACGCGCAGATACACAAAGCAAATCCCCACAGTGTGTAAGGACTATTAGGTATGCTCTACCTTGCATGTCTCTCCAGGATAGAGAGCCTGATAATTGAAAGCATGTGTCTGTGTCTTTTGTAATATGGGCCCAAGAGCGCATTAAAGGCAGAAATTAAGGTTTTCAGTTGATACCCCCTGTAGGAACGGTGAGAAAATAAAACAACATGAATCTGACCCCAGGGCTAACAGCCTGACAGACCTCCCCCACTCCCGGCCAGTGTAATTTGTCTTCGCTACGTGAGCGCAAAGTCAGTCAATGGAAATGGTGGGTTTCCATGGAAACGATCTTCGGCAGCCTTCTTTTTTCCTTTTTCCCTACAAGGGCCGGCTCTGAATGTCCTAGCATCCATGAAGTCATATGTCACAACTGGTGAGGCAGCCCCTCTCCTCTCTCCTGACAAGCCCATACGTTCGGGGGGCCGGCAATTATCATATTTGTCAGGTAGTGCATCAACGTGTTGCTGGTGATTTACGACATCTAATGCTGACTCTTGGGCTCATCGTTTGGGAATAAATTGCACAGGAGCTCGGAGACATGAGATGAGTTATGCATTATTTTCTTCCAGTTGAAATAATCAATTTCTGGGAAGCTCATTTGTTATGGAAACGAAGCTTTCAGTCCGAGGGGGAATTAGGAAAAAAATCTAAAAAGATTGACTTCTCACAAGGTTATTTCCTAACGGACTAAATTTATTGACCAATCAAGTCATTTATCATAGCCTGTAATGTTAGTTACCATATACAAAGTGCAGTGTATGTAACATATAAAGCTTTACATTGACATTCTCTACCTTCACACACAGAGATGTAATGTAAAATGATTCTTTACAAAGCTTCATGATATAAAAACACATCAGTCCACCTGGTATATCAACCACAACATATGCAAATGTCTCCTCTCAGGCTTTATGTGATGGAAAAAAATATAAAATCTATTCTACATAACCTGAAGTGCTCAGGAGTGCTGCCGAAGTGCAATCACACTTAGAGCGTTGCATTTAGATGGCCATTTTAATAAATAACTCCCTCTTTGCAACATGGATATATGGAGAAAGTTTCCATTTAAAAGGCACAGTTTTATGCTTAGCACAGATAACAAATTTATAGAAACCAAATCTCCTCTTGAGGCTATTTCGATTGCACTGCAGCTGTTATAGATATGAGTGATGCCTCCTATAGGTGTGTCTGCATTGTGTTTAAATGCAACTGTAGGTAGAGTTTTGATCAGTGCCCAACACATGCCGTCTTTTTCCAAACCTGCGACATGTGATCAGCATCAGAAATGTTAGTCAAACAGGCATAATGCGTGAAATGTGTTTTAATGGGGAAATGCTTTCTATTAATAGTCCGTAATGATTGGAATTTTCTGAATGATTCTTGCAATTAGAAGCATTTTAGCTGCAAATTATTCCTCACAGGCCACGTGCACACACCACACCGAGGGTGTGTGTGTGTGTGTGTGTGTGTGTGTGTGTGTGTGTGTGTGTGTGTGAATGTGTTGCATATTTTATATTCGTTTCTATCCGACGTCACTTTGCCATTTTAAATGCCCTCTATGCCCGAATGGTCTGCGTTTGTGTTTAACATTACTCAATATTAATTAACAACATATTGGATAAGTGAGTTTACGCTGCAGCTCAGTTGCTGCTGAATAAGAAGTAGAATTGTTGTCGCATTAGGAACAAAGCATTAAATAATCAATTCAATTCAGTCTCATTTTATTCTTAAACCTATTCCACTCCTCCCTGCATCACTCCACAACGCTCACACAATTTAGTTTTTCCAGATTCCCTGCTGTCAGCTTTTCCTCTGTCACACTGTCTCTCTGTTGTTTCCACAGTGGGAGGAGGTTAGCGGCTATGACGACTCCATGAGCCCAATCAGAACCTACCAGGTGTGTAATGTTCGACAGCCCAACCAGAACAACTGGCTCAGGACGGACTTTATCCCACGCAAGGGCGTGCTGCGCGTCTACGTGGAGCTCAAGTTTTCCGTCCGTGACTGTGCCAGCATCCCCAACATCCCCGGCTCCTGCAAAGAGACCTTTAATCTGTTTTACTATGAGTCAGAGGGGGACACAGCTACAGACACCAGCCCTCTGTGGAGAGAGAACCCATATGTGAAGGTGGATACTATTGCCCCGGATGAGAGTTTCTCTCTGCTGGAAGCGGGCAGGATCAACACCAAAGTGCGCAGCTTTGGCCCCCTCTCCAAGGCAGGTTTCTACCTGGCGTTCCAGGATCTGGGCGCCTGCATGTCACTCATCTCAGTCAGGGTTTTCTTCAAGAAGTGCTCCACCACTATCGCCAATTTCGCCGTCTTCCCGGAGACTGCTACAGGGGCGGAAGCCACCTCTTTGGTGATCGCTCCAGGAGCCTGTGTGACCAATGCTATGGAGGTGTCTGTCCCTCTGAAGCTGTACTGCAACGGGGACGGCGAGTGGATGGTTCCTGTGGGTTCGTGCACCTGCGTCGCCGGCTTTGAACCTTCTGGAGACAGCACACAGTGCCAGGGTATGTGTATTTAACAGACATTTGGATTTTTATTTAACCAAACCTCCTTTATATGCTCAGTGCAAGTCACCTCGGTCTGTGCCCTCCTCTCTGCATTTATTGTGTGGCTCCTGAAAAGGGGTGAAGGAGGGTGGAGGAGAGTATGAATTAATGAGGTGTTGCAGAGAGGAGCAGCATACAAATATTGTGAGAGCGGGATGGGAGGGAGAGAAAGATAGCGGGAAGGCACAAAATAGAGAGCCAGTGAGGAAAATGCAGATAATAGACGGGAAAACGCATCCGTAGTCCGGAGAAGAGAGATATTAACAGAGAAAGAGAGATAGTGTGAGCTAAAAGGTGTGAATTGCCAAAAGATGGGATGGGACAGCAGCCAAAAGGAGGAGAATGAAAAGGGAGGGGGGCTGCAGGAAGTCAAAGACAGACAAGTGAAGCCTCCTCTCACCTGGGCGTGAGAAATAGTGTCTAACATGCGCCGGAGAGCTCATTCGTTGCCATTTGGCGGCTCAAGGTTAAAAGCTTGCCACCAATGCCTGATAAAAAGCTCTCTGGGGCTTCAGCAAGCGCTTGCGATGAGGAAGTGTAATTTCCTCCGCGGCCTCCCGTTAGTTAATCTACAGGCGGCCACACTCATTAACACCATTCAGACCAACGTGAGCCAACACTGCCACGCTAGCATTAATCACTCAGACATTTCATTTCTTACCTCAGTCTCGCCACTCGCTCGCAGCCAAACACTGCATGAGATGGAGAGAAGACGAGGAAGAGGAGAGTCGAGGAAAGACAATAAAGAGGGGGGAGAAGGATACATTAGTGTATCAAAAACAGGAGAATCATCGTGGCCCTCCAAAGAGGTTTATGGATTGAAGCAAGACAATGGGGGTGATTCAGCACCCTCTCGAAGCAAGGAAGCAAGGAAAACAAACAAATAAAAGGAAATGATGATGCACTGTGTAATAGAAGAGAAATAAATCAGATCAGAGAGTGTAGAGCCTAAAGGTCTCAGTGAATTATGAGAGGAGGAGAAAAAAAAAAAGTACATTCGCATCTTATCTTCTTTGGCTTTTTATTGCACGGTTTTAGAGCCACGATGCGAGGCCATTAGCTGTGCTGATTTTCCTAAAAGTGCCATTGTTGGGAATTAGGGAGGAACTTGAGTTCAAACTGAAAGACCACTTAGCCTAACTAGTTAATCACACTCTCTCTCTCACTGGCTGGTTTTTATGAGCCTTCATGCTGACAGGACAGATGTTTGCCAGAGACCCCACTTTTACACCACCCGTTAGGAATGTGGCAAACAGTAAAACATGGGGCTCTGGAGGCGGATATATCCAGACCTTTTGCTACTAATCCCCTTTATCTGAATCCTACTTTAGTCTGGGTTTATGCTGGTTTATCCTGAAGACTCGATAGCAGCCAAGCCTCAGCGTGACACTGGAATTCAAATGAATTGTTTGGACACATTGTCTAAGATTACCATACTTTGTATATTTTTCTAATAACTCTTCTCTGCTAATTTACGTCCACTCTGATGTTCCTTCATTTGAATTGATTTATTGGCTTATTATGGAGCTGTTCTGCATGCATGTGAACGCCTTGTTTGTATTCAGCGCTGTGGTTTGGAGAGCCAAGGACCGAGTAGACACTGATTGATGGGTTTTGGGTGTATCCCTTTTCTCAGAAGCTTTCTCCATCCCTGTTTGTCTGACAACAGCAATCTCCTGTCAGCAGTCTATCTTCATCTTTATCTTCCTTTTCCTCCTCTTCAACATGAAACTTAGCTGTCATCCCGACTCTCTTTTTGGGGAGATTAATGTCACCTGCTAGAGAGCATGAAAATGAAAGAGCAAATGCAAATATATAGATAAGACCTTAAGTGTTTGCCATTTCTCACGTACACGTATCAACACTTTCTGCATAAATACTGAGCTCCGCAGATACGTCGCAGGTGCAGTTATTGTTCTGCGACAGATGTGACAGCGGCTTGTCTTTTAGATAAGTGACAGCACGGCATCTTTTCTTGTTGTTTTGTTCTTATTGTCCCTTTTGTTTTCTCTCCCGCTCATCCAGCTTGCATCCCTGGGACCTTTAAATCCAAATTTGGGGAGGGAACTTGCGCTGCCTGCCCGTCCAACAGTCGCACCAGTGCACGAGGAGCCAATATTTGTCCCTGCCAGAATGGTTTCTACCGTGCTGACAGCGACCCCCCTGACTCCGGCTGTACCAGTAAGTCAGCCTCCACTGCACATACTACAAAAGCATCCTCAAGTTTTCTAAACAGAGCAGTAGAAGTAACATATTGTATATATCCTTAGTGTTTGTTTTGACTGGGTTGAAATGACCAAAAAGAAGAAATTCTTGTAGACAATGTGAAAATGATGTAAAAGGAGAGAATGATCAACTGAATCTGCAGCTCCTCGTTAAGCTCATTGTTAACTGTCCGGTCCACAACCTTACTGCGTTCTCTCTCACCGCTTTCAGGCCGCTCTTTTCAGTGAAACGGCTCTGATAAATCCATTGTCCTCTACATGCTCAGCATAAAACTGCAAACAGACGACTGTAGAGACAAGCTGGTGAACACAGTGGAACATTTAGTAGCTAAAGAGCCCTTAGGAGTTGGTAGAGACCAAAAACAGAACTGAAAGGGAGTGAACATTGGGACTTACATTCATCAGGTGGACACAGATAAGACTGCAAATGAATGATAACCTTCCCTTGTAACTGCTGGATGTGTAAAATTAAATGTCCTCCAGGTAGCGTTCCCTCTATTATTGTTCTCTAGGAGATGCATATTTTTGGTTAGGACTGTTGATGTTGCTACTGTCGTGTGGCCGGGTACTACAAAATATTTGAAATATTAAACTCACTTCACAGTTAACAAATTGAGGTTCGGCTCTGGCCACATTAGCTCCCAATCATGATTAGTTAGCGTAGCTTTCACAGCCATAGAAACCCACCCAGAGTCCTGAATGTGAAACACTATTTCCACAAACAGTTTTATCCTCCTTTAAAAAGAATGTTAAATTATGCACTATAGCTGCAGTATCATTTTCGCTGATGTGCCCTCACCAAAAGCTGTGGAGCATTCAAAATTCAGTTCGACTTTTAAAATGGCAAATCTGCAGCTGCATGTCAAAATTTCTAAGTAGTCTGGTCTGATGCTGACTGCAGTGTCCACGCTTGTTCTGCTTGGACAAGCCTCTGAGAGAAGTCCCAGCAGTCATGCTGATGGAGAGCGACATGTGCTGTCTTGACCGTGTAAAATCACCCCCCAGGGGCCTTTCGCCACGTTAAATGACACACAGGGTCCGCAACTGTCTTCCCCAGATCGTTGTCACAGGAACACTGCGGACATTGACCAGCACACACAGACAGGCGGGCAGGGACACAAGCACCACCTCCGACTAAACACGCAAACACACACAAACACGCAGGCCTGACAGTCCTGTCCCTGCGGTCTGTCAGAGCTTGTGCCAGGCAGCCTGTGCTTTGTGTTGGAAGTGGTGTGTTGCACAAGAGCGGCTCAGCCAGTCAATGGCCGGCAGCTTGGACACAGCGTGAGTTTTAGACGGGTGTCCAATTAGAAGAGCCTCCACTCTGAACTGTGTCTGCCTAATTAGAAAGGACAGGACGAGTGAAATGCGGCTCAGGGCAAGCTGAAGTCAGAGGACAGGCAGGGTTTGGCTGACAAGAGCTGATGGCTTCCCGTCTCCCCCCCTCTTCTTCCTCTCTCAGCTTTGAGACAGGTTAGACTTTCTGCTGCTGGAAGCTTAGAGGGGGAGCCCTTCTCTCTTTCCCTGTAATAGGATGAAAAGCATGCTCGCCGAACCAATCTTTGTTGCCCCCCTCTGCGGTTATCATACTTTATCCAGGTTTCAAACACTCTTCACTCAAAACGCAGCTCTGCTTATTGAAACGTGGAGGCCTTGGGTTATACTGATACAAGAACATGAATTTCTATCAAGAGTGGATTAGTCAAGTTCCACAAGCTGCAAGGAGGGTTATGCATGGAAATGGACGCTGCTTACAGAGTAGAACTGTATAGGATTGTGCTTTTCATAAAGCGACATTACTTAGTGATGAACAGCGGTGTGCGTGTGCATGACAAGCTGTATTCATCCTCCTGTTTCTGAATATGTTTATTTATTTATATGCACCAGGAAGGATTTTTTCCCTGTTGTCATGTTTTTACATGTTTCCATGCCTTTTGCACAATCCTGAAGATTTGTTTGGGGCACGTAGAGCAATCTGTCACATTTATTTGTGCAGAAGGATTTCATAAAAAGAATAGAATTACACTCATACTTTTTTTCGTTGCCATTTTACAGAGACATTGAACAACTTTTTTACACCACCGAGGGAGGATAGTGTAAGCACTGCATAGGGAAAATGACTAAAGTCTGTGTTTTTCTGTTCTGCCTGCCCACCTTTTTCAACACCTGTCTGCGTGTGTGTTTTGCACAGCGATCCCCTCAGCGCCTCGCAACGTTATATCCAGCGTGAACGAGACCTCGCTGTCCTTGGAGTGGGAGGAGCCCGAGGACACAGGCGGGAGGAGCGATCTGGTCTATAATGTGGTGTGTAAGAAATGTCTGAGAGACCGGAGCCCGTGCACACGCTGTGACGACAACGTGGACATCGCTCCCCGCAGGCTGGGGCTGAGGCAGAGGAAGGTCGTGGTGAGGAATCTGCAGGCTCATACCCGCTACAGCTTCGAGGTGCAAGCTGTCAACGGGGTTTCTGGGAAAAACCCCACCTCACCCAGATATTCCACTGTCAACATCACCACCAACCAAGCCGGTTAGTAGAAGAAGATCTGTCAATGACATCGGACGCTTCCACAAACTGAGTTAATTCATAGAGCAGCTCTGATCAATACCACTTAACATCACCATGAAACAGGATGGTTAGTCAGTCCTATGTTCAGTCAATGTCACAGGGTGTCTTAATGAGCTTGTAGTATCAGTAACACCAACAGTAAACGTTGAACAAGCTCGGTAAGAACGACAGATGGAGAGCGTCTCAGCTGGAGCTCTGCTTTTCTGGGGGACTTTCGGGAGAGGCAGATAAAATGTTAAGCATACTTTATATCTCCACTGTCAGCATTCAGCACACCGTCAACCAGGCGTCTTACATTACATCACTGACAATGTCACCTTTCAACATCTCCTACTTAATACTTGCAGTGTCATCATCAACCAAACTGCTCAGCACCTTTCACAGACTGTAATTACTCTTCCAGTTAACCTGCACTTAATCCACCTTACTGCAGTTTATGGACCCAAGACAATGACTGTCAATTGAGTCACTTTCAGGCCTCACAAATCAATAAACTGCAGAACAGTGAGGGTGAAACAGGTACCGTTCAGGTTGAAGTATTTTGAATAATAATTACCTTTTTGTGATGGTTTGTGACATCCAAAGAGAAAATCTTGGCAACTAAGAGCCTATCGTGATGATCCCTCAAATCACAAATGAAGTAACTTTCCAGTTGTCTGACTTAAAGTGTGAACTGTGTCCTCTCTGATGTCCAACTGCAGCACCTTCAGCAGTGCCCACCGTCCATCTGATGCGCTCCACCTCAGACACTCTCAGCCTGTCCTGGCTGCCCCCTGAGAAGCCCAACGGGGTCATCCTCGACTACGAGATTAAATACCATGAGAGGGTAAGCTCTGACTTTTCGGCCATTGCCTTAATGTAGGTCACAGTGCATGACTTATTGACTCTGAAAATCTACTTTTCCAGCCCTGTACAAGAGAGAAGCATTTTCATGGATGCTGAAAAATGTAATATTGAAATGTGTGTCAGGGTGATAGGAGGTTTGGTGTGGGGGATGGAGGGGATATTGTTGGAGATTATGGGCTCGTCAGACTCACCAGCAGCTGCTGCTCACTGGTACCCTATTGATCAAATTCCCTAAAGCCCTGCAGATATAAGATGGATACAGACCTAAAACAGCACTCCACTAAGAGAGTGCAAGGGTCTGTGTTGGTTCCAGTATTACTAGCTTAAATCCATTTGTTTGAAAGCTTAACAGACACAACATTATGTCTTAACATCAACACAATCTCCCCATCATTTAATCCTCCATCTTGACAATTACGAGGCGAATGGTATAATTACCCTGTTCATGTCCACAAAGTAGGCTAATTTACATGTATTTGTTTAACTCGTTCTCCGCTTTGCAAGACTACTTCACATTGAAATACAGCAAAAGAAACCAGGTTCCGCTTTTTCAGATGTTCAACTTGCGTATGAACAGGTTGAACTGACTGTTGACCAGATAGTAGGCTAGCTTGTTAGCTTCCTAGCTCCAGTTATTATGTTACATTAACCAGTAAAAATGATTTGTATTACCAAAGTAATAAATAATTGACACAGGAGGCCATGAATTGCTAATGTCAGTCTGAACGCGACTTTAAATTTGAACTTTTTTAAGTTTTGCTTAAAATGATTTACCTGTAGTGTAACAGTGACACAATTAAAGAAGAGTCATAATATCAGCAAACACAATCAGTAATGTCAGTTAGCAAGTTAGCTAACATTAGCAACCATAGCCACCATGCTGCATATATAGGGTGCTGTAAAATAATAATAATAAAATTACCTCCTTTGTCCACTCACTCTCCTTTCTACTCATATATAAACATATTAACAGTTATGGAAAATGAAGGAAAATGCTTAATAAGTAAAAGTAACCTCTACATGATGATCTGCAGGGACGCAGTTAGAGAAGGCATCGACATCACACTAAATGGTGTGTGATATTCATGTTTTATAGCCAGGCTAAATTAAAGTCTATCTAGTTATTAACGTTTTGCAACAATTTAAGAAGGTTTTGTACCACAGCAAACAGCAAATTTTGAACACCACCCTGCCGTATGTCAAAACTGCTCCACAGTCAGCAACACAGAGCTACTGCAGAGAACTGCAGGAGATGAAGAGGAACAGTTCATCAGTGTTTATAATAGCTCAGTGAAGATACAGACCAGGTTTCATAAAGGAGACGAGTCTATATAACGCAGATCTGCTTCTTTGTCACTGTTAACAGACTCAAGTCTGCACTGATAAACCACAGAGCTGCAGAGTAACATCATGCTTCATGATCAAAGAAAGTTTTTTATCACGTCAACGTTACAGTCCATAATCACATTTTTTTAATAAATTGCGTTGCTTTTTTGTTGTTGCTGCAAGGAATTGTGGGATGACATTATCTCCTTTCCTCTCGGAGGAATGGTCTAGTGTATCCTATGCTAAAAGAGATAAAAAAAGGAAGCACTGAATCTCCTTTCCTTAACATTTAGAGAATTCAAACAGCTCTTGTTATGGCTGCCACGTAAATACTTTCAGGTCGTTTCACTTAGTTACAGTTACAGTTAGTACATCCTAAGTAAAAACCACTTCGACCGGAGCCATAGTCTCGCTTAACTTTGACGGCTTTGTTAAACAGCAACCACTGTGGCCACAACCATAGGATAATGGTAAAATGATCTGTAACAAGAGCACAAGAAGAAAATAGCAGCAAAATCTGCAAACTTACGCTATTAGTTCTAGATCAGTAAGTCATCAAGTTAGCCAACAGTAGTTAACATTAGCCACCACAAACTATAGGTTATACCCAAAAACAGTATAAAACATGGACGTTGTATCCGTGATGTCACCCACAGGTTTCTGAAGAGCTGTTGTAAAGCTCAGTGTGGTGGCTCTGGCCCTTGTCATCCGGGCAGTCCTACCTCTGCTGGCTATCACTTAATCTAAAAATGGGTAAAGACTTGGATTGTGTGTGGACCTGAGGCAGGCTGAATGAAGCCTTGGTGCTCAAAGCAGCCATGCTGTAAATTATGCATGACTTTAGGCCTTAATATAATTTGCATGTTTGAGTTATATAAAAGTTCAGACTCAGTACAGTTGTCATGAACGGGGAAATTAACTATAGAGACCAAAACTGTTTTTTGTACCAGACTGTAAACATGTTTATTTCTGCTGTGAAGTTGGACATTTTAATATGGGGGCTTATGGAGACTCGTTCTGTAGCCAGCCTCAAGTGGCCGTTCAAGGAACTGCAGTTTTTGGCACTTCTGCATCGGCTTCACTTCACAGCCACGAGGTTGCTGCTTGGTCATAGTAGACTGAGAAAAGCTGCAGTAGCAATATATCTAAGTAAAACTTACTGCTCATGAATTCAACTTTTAATTTGTAAGATAAATATTGTACTTTAATGGATTCGTCAACTAAACATCACCAGGAAACACTTGAGACTGCTGCTTTAATGGTCCTTTGTTTGACTTCAGGGCCAGGCGATGTCCCACACAGTAACATCCCAGCACAGCTCAGCCAAGGTGGAGGGACTGAGGGCCGCAACCTCCTACGTGGTGCAGGTCAGAGCTCGCACTGTCGCTGGATATGGACGCTACAGCAACCCCATGGACTTCAGCACCAGTCTTCACAGTAAGCACAACCTCTCTACTGCATAGTCTGTTCTTGATGATGGTTTTCTTAATGTGGGTTCAAGTTTAGTAATTTTATGGCCATCTCTATTGGCCATCCTTTAATCCCTCAAATAGAGTTTCTGGTGTTATTTACTCATTTGAGTATATGTGTGTTATTTCGCCTAGGTGACCCTCAGAAGTCGGTGCAGGACCAGCTGCCTCTCATCATAGGCTCGGCCTCCGCGGGTCTGGTGGTCATAGTTGCCTTGGTGGTTATCGCAGTTGTCTGCCTTAAGTAAGTGTTAGGTTTTTATTACTAAAAGCCTGAACTACATACTCCATTTTGTTAAGCTAGACTCTGAACAAAGAGGCTCATTAAATTTTAACACGCTTTCAAATGGTATATACTTACTCTTTAGCTTCAAAAAAGAACTCTTGAAGAGAGAGAGAGAGAGAAAAAAAACCCAGACATGCTCTGTGAATTTCTTCCTTGGCAGTCTTTGGTCTCATCTGATAGACGAGTGAGATATGAGGTTCATTCACTGTACCTGGAGAGGGTCACGACTGATTATCTGAATGTGACTTTGTTTATGTGCGGCTTGTTTACAGGAAGCAGCGCAGCGGCTCGGAGCTGGAGTACACTGAGAAACTGCAGCAATACAGTAAGTTTATGTGTTCAGGTTGGAAACTGTCTCCTCTGTGGTCATTGAGTCATGCCTGTACAGTTAACCAACTGATTCAATCAATTATCCAATCACCTGACTGAGGAAACCATTCAGTGTCTGCACAGAAGAAGAACATGTTGTCTGCTGCTGCCTGATGTTTGGCACTATACTCACCATTTATAAGTGAACTTTATAAGATGTTAGATTGTTTTATTGCATATTTTCTTCTTTCTTTTTAAGACTGAGGCACGGATGGAAAAATTGTCTTTATATAAGACAAATTAGACTAAAAGTTAATTTTTATCAGAACAGAATACAACTCTCCTGTCTGTGACATGTCCTGACATATGATCAGCCTCCTGTCTTTGTCATCTAGCTTTTACTTGAACTATATTTATTGATTCAGATAATTTAATAGTTAAATTCATTCAATAATTGATGTAATCTAAATAATCTGTTTATACATTTTTATGTGTTTCTATCATTTTTGTTTTATTTTTTTGTTGTTTCCTCAGTAAAATGATAAAATAGTGTTTATTTATGCAATTTATGCTGTTTATAAAGGGGGGTGGGAGTTGTTGTGGGGGCGTCTGTTTTATTGTGTGAGGCTTTTTTTTTTTTTTTTTGTTATATTTTGTTTGAAAGAAAATTGCCATACAAATAAAGTCTGACAGATTGATTGAAGACAAACAAAGTGCCAGGTGCAGTAACTTCCTGTAGTCTTGTCATCAGTGTGAGGTTGTCAGTCAACCAGCAAAGATTCCAGGAAGTAACTGCAGCCGTGAAAAAGTCGAGCACATAGCCCCCAATAAAACCGTCAATCATCGTCTTTACATGAAATATAATAATAAATAAATAATAATATAATAACATATTAGATAAATAGTGTTATTTTGGACTAGATGTGTCCCCTGCTTCCTGTCTTTATGCTAAGCTAACCATCTCCCAAATGTAGCTTCATATTTATTATAAAGACTAATAACTCAGCAGATCACTAAAGGTGACTAAATGTCAAAATGTCAAACTCATTCAGTCATACATAAGATAAGATTTATTTTTGTGAAGATTTATTTAATAGATCACCTTATTTTGCTCAGGTTTAGTGAGAGAATTAGTATAATTTAATTAATAATTAGTATTATATTAGTATATTAATATTTAGTATTCTATTCCATAATTCAGAGCAGGAACTATATTTTATGGTACACCTTGCCTGTAATGTGTGATTGTTAATATTGGCGGAGTGATATGTATGAGTGATATAAGTTAAATCTTGACGTGATGTATCACATTGTTGGTCAGTCTTCAGTTGTCCTTCGGTTGAGACAGACATTAAAGTATTCACCTTACACAGAAGAAGCTTTCGAGTTCATAGTTAATGCTAAGAGTAACCAGTGTTACATTATATTATCATATATATCAGTATAATAGCATGTATTATTAACCACATCTAACTTCTCTGTGACTTCTGCCTCTCAGTTTCTCCAGGAGTCAAAGTGTACATCGACCCGTTCACCTACGAGGACCCCAACGACGCCGTCCACGAGTTTGCCAAAGAGATAGACATCTCCTGCGTGAAAATAGAAGAAGTCATCGGTGCAGGTAAAGAACGCTGTTGTTTTTGTCCAAGGGGACAGAAAAATAATTCAGGTTTATTAATCATTCATTTGAACAGGAGTGTGCCATCAAGCCCCGAGGTCTGTTCTGTAAGAGAGTCCTCTCTGGGAGAAAAGGGTTAGGATTCAGAGTGTGCGTAAGAGCTGCGGGTGGGAAGGATTGAAGTGAAAATCTTCTCTGTAGCTCATCCCCCTCTAGCCTGTTTTTTTTTTCTCTCTCTCTCTCTCAAGGGGCATGTTGTGTCCTAACTTCACCTCAAATGACAGTCTGCTCCTGCTCGTTCAACCTTCCCCCCTCTGTCTTTTCTTTCTTTCTCTTCTTCTTCCCCTTGTAAACACTCGGACTCAGGCACCAAACGCAAAACCCCAAAGACCCTCGCCCGTCCTCCGTCCCCCTTCACCGCTCCTAGGTTGCACTCTCGATCGATACCAGTCACTCCCTCTCTCCCCAACATCTTTGACCCCTGACCTCCCGTCCTTTCCTCTTCTCTTCTCGAATCCTCTCCCGCAGTTGAAGCCGACCCTCAACTCTTTCAAATCAGCTCCTTCACTCCTGAATCCGACCAGTAACGCTCCCTCTCCCTGCACTTTCCCCAACGCCTCCCCCCCTTCTTCTTTCCTCTGCTCACTCAACCCCTCTCCCCCATCACCCTCACCCCCTCCTCCCTTACCCCCACCTCCTTCTCTCAATACAGGGGAATTTGGCGAGGTGTGCCGCGGGCGTCTCAAGCAGGCCGGTCGCAGGGAGATGGTCGTGGCAATTAAGACGCTGAAAGCCGGCTACACCGAGCGGCAGAGGCGGGACTTCCTAGCCGAGGCGTCGATCATGGGCCAGTTTGACCACCCCAACGTGATCCGGCTGGAGGGCGTCCTGACGCGGAGCTGCCCCGTCCTCATCATCACCGAATTCATGGAGAATGGTGCGCTCGATTCCTTCCTCAGGGTAAGCTTGGCGGGAGGTGCATGCCGCAACACCTCTGACAGAGAAGATTACTTTCTGTTTGTATCAAAGCTGAGAGGAACACACACACACAGACAGTCATTCACGACACCTCTGGGTTATCGGAATGTTTTACTCTCTGTAAAACACCCCGAGGCGCTAGCTTGCTGAGTGATAGAGATTAAATGTGCAATATAACGCCTGGAGACAGGCATAGTGTCTCTGCTTGACGTGACTGACTGATGCTGACAGGCTTTCCAATGCTCAAACTCCTGGCGGAAAACTGTCACACAGCAGACCTTTGGATAGGTTTGCTTCAGTCTATTAGAGACTCTTTGTACGACAGCAGAATACATTACTGATCAGAGTTTTCGGTTCAGACCACCACCACCTACACAAAATGCTGAACAAAGGCAGGATGAGAAATGAGGTGTCACACAGCACATTTCCAGCTGCGTGGGGGCCATTAAATGTCATTTACATTCAACAAAATGTGTTTTCTTGCATGGCTGCACTGTGAAGAAGTCTACTTACTGTAACTGTTAGGCTGGATGAGGTTACTTAATGCTTTTGGTGAATCGATGCTTTGCTCCCGGCTCCGAAAGCAGTTTATCCCTAAGCAATATGCAAGTGACTGTTTGTGTAGAGCAGTGGCGTCGGAACACCCCAGAATAATCAGATTGATGTTTGCGACCTCACCCAGGAAGACCATTGCTTTGGGTGGCAACGGGATAACTAATTTGATTTTGGCTGTGATTAGTGTTTTTAGAAAGAAAAAATAACGGCACCGTCACAGTCAACATGTCAGTTTTAGGCCTAATGAACAATAAACAGAAATATATTCACATATTACTGAAGTAACTGTTAACACATATAAACACAGAGGCCTGTAATATAGAGAGTTTTTGAGTTCTTGTTTTGTTGAATGTCATTAAATGGTTGACATCTCTGAAAGCTGGCTCTCATCCTGCACTGCTTGCCACAATATTTCATTTTATTCTCCACAACCATTTGACTCAGATTCTTGTACCTATATTGGATACAAGATGATTTTAAGAGACATTTGCTTAAAGAAAATACCAAAAGTGTGGCAAAATTCTGAATTGATTCTTGACAGTTGTCAATACTTGGTGGTACAAATTTCAAATTTAAAAAAAATGACATTTTTTTAGACTTTAGACTCTGATTAATCGATTAATTGGAAAATAATCATCAGTACATTTCATAATAATAATAATGACCCCTATAATTTACAATAAGTAAATTTCTCAGTGTGTCTTGTAGTGGGTGCTTTTTTCAATATCCTAATTTGAGAAATACAAACATTTATGAAATTTGTAATATTTAGAATTTCTCACATGTTTAATGTTGTCTAAATATGCAGCCTAACAAGAATGTTGCAAAAATAATTAATTTATTGAATATATAATTAAAGACTATTCAGGATATGCTAGATAGTTTTTCAAGTTTCATGTGTTTCACGTTTTTCCACACATTTCATCTGTTTTATGTGTTTCGTGTCCTCCATAGCTTCTCCCTTACATTAGGAAGGGGAGGGTGAAGCGAGGGAGTTGCAACCAGCAACTATACCGCAGACACATTTTGATCTACCAAAAGAGTATTGAAAAGAATCGACAACAATTTTGGTAAACGATTAATCATTTAAAGGACCAGTGTGTACATTTTGGCATCTAGTGGTTTAGTTGCAAGTTGCACCCCCCTTGTTTCACCCTCTCCTTCTTTAGCGTTAAGGGGATACTATGGTGGCAGCGATAGTCCCTATCTAGAGCTACTGTAGAAACATGGCGGTACATGGCGGAAAGAGGACCCGTGGTCTCTGTAGATTTAAAAGACTCATTCTAAAGTAACAAAATATAACAATACTTATTTTCAGGTGATTATACACCAATTAAAACAGGGTTATGAAGATTATGTAAATACAATCCTCTGAATCTGAGACACTGGACATTTAAGTAATAAAGTGAATGTCTTTGTGGTTTTATTGTTGCTCAGACAAAGCAAGCGATTTGAAATAGCTGCAACTAACGATTGTTCCTGAGGCTTAAATAAAGGTTTTGAATTGAATTGAGCAATCGATTAATCTGCCAGTTATTTTCCCCAATAATTAGTTCATCATTTTGTTTATGAGATGTCAGAAATATTCTCATCACAGGCTGCAAGAGTCCGAGGTGGCATCTTGAAATTACTTGTTTTCTCCCACTGACAGTTTTATTATCATACAAAAGTGGTAAATCATCACATCTGAAAAGCTGAAAAGTGACTTAAATGATGAATCAATTATCATATAATTGCCAATTAATTCTCTGTTGGAAGCATCACCATGGGCTCTTAGACATTGTAATGGATAATACTCACTATTTTTCTGACATTTTATAGACCAGACAATTATTCATAATTAAAAAAAAAAAAGAAGTAAATGGACTGATCGATAATGAAAAACAATCATTAGCTGCAGCCCTACATCTGAGAGTCCAGCCTGAGCCACTTCCCTCCTTCTCACCCACTCCTCTCAGTCAGCTGTCCGATAAATAACACAAAAAAGCTCTCCACGGCCTGTGCTGCTGTCCTCACCCCCGCTCTCCCGCCGCCGGTGTCACACCGCCTGTGACTCAGAGGAACTCTGAGTTCTGCTCTAACGAGGACACTATAGAGTTAACTCACATGCACAAACTGTCCATGTGTGTCTCATGAGAGTTCATACTCCAACTCCCCACACACACACACACACACACACACACATAACATATGCACATATAGAAGCATTACAGATAAACAGAAATAACACACACACACACACACACACACACACTTGTGCGTACGAGCCACCGTGCCTATGAAAGCCTGCTATGAATCAGGGCTGTTTACACATCCATCCATCCTGGCTTGTTTTGCTGTCAGGCTTCATTGGAGTGTGCAGACTACAAAGCAGAATGTTTATGGTTTTGTCATGTCACGTCTTGTGTTCTTTGCTTTCTCACTGTGGAGTCAAAGAAGGGATTGATTATGTTGAAAATGGGTTTTTTTTTCTCCCTCTAAATTCTGCTTCTATGAAATATTCAGCTCATCTCACAGAAAAATCTCACAGCGTAGTTTCAGAACATTCATTTGTCTTTTTTCATATCAGTTAATTGTGTATTGACATACCATCGATTAGTGTCAATTCATACACGTGAGGTCTCTTGAGCCTTCACAGGTTGGAGTGCTGATTGATTACAATCTTGAGTTTATCCCGCTGCGTCACGCTTCAGGGACGTGGAGAATTGTAAATTAAAACCCTGAGAGCCATAATCTCAGATTTGTTTCATGCCTCTCAAATGTTAACATGAAAGGGCAAAAAATCTGCAAAACAAGGACTTTCAAATGGGGAAAATAAGCTTTGAGCAACATGCTATTCTAATTCAGTTGACGGGTACATTTTGCTTTAATGTTGACGAGCAAACGAAACACAAACAAAGCTTTGTGTTAACGAGCGTGCACTGCCTGTACCTGCAACTAGTTTGTGGCCGTTGGAAAATATCAGCAGTTGTCTGGTTTTTATTTCAGTGTCGCAGCTCCCATTTTTGTTTTTTGTGTGGAATCGATATTGAGCCTTAATGGGTTCAGTACGACAGTAAAGAGTCTAATTAATCAGCTAATTGGACAGCACGCAGGAAAAGGTCAGCTGTCAGTGACTGTCAGGAGCAGCCGTGAAGCATTATGACAGATGTCATGTTTACGTGGCCTCAGTGACCGATTGGCTGTCTCTGGTGCTTTCTCTTTCTCCTTATCTCCTCTTCTCTTCCTTATCGTCTGTTTCAACACTTTCTATTTTTCTCTTTGGTTTTCCTGCTTGTTCAATTAACCGCCTCATCCTCCCTCCCTCTCTTCCTCCCTTTCCTCCCTCTCCATCTCTGACTTTGTTTTTGTAGCTGAACGACGGGCGCTTCACGATGACGCAGCTGGTCGGGATGTTGCGTGGCATCGCTGCAGGGATGAAGTACCTATCTGACATGAACTACGTCCACCGAGACCTCGCTGCCCGGAATATCCTGGTCAACAGCAACTTGGTCTGCAAGGTCTCTGACTTTGGCCTGTCACGCTTTCTGGATGACACGTCCGCTGATCCCACTTACACAAGCTCCCTGGTCAGTATCGTGTGTGTGTGTGTGTGTGTGTTTGTACACTCTGTGCATGTTTAATTGAGCGTGTTAATTTGATCCCCATCACTTGTTTCACATGTGCATATGGACGCATGTGCGACTGTTCAGGTGTGCCAATATTTGCGTTAGCGTGTGAGACCGTCTGTGAAATTTGCATTAGCTTCTGCATATGTGTGTTGTTATAGGACTGAAGTGTCTCCCAGGGTATTAATGCCATCCGTGTGTGTGTGTGTGTGTGTAAACAGGGAGGAAAGATTCCCATTCGGTGGACGGCGCCAGAGGCCATCGCCTTCAGAAAGTTTACCTCTGCAAGTGATGTCTGGAGTTACGGTATCGTCATGTGGGAGGTGGTGTCCTACGGAGAGAGGCCATACTGGGACATGAGCAACCAGGATGTGAGTTGGCTTGATAGTCTCATGTTACAAAACACATCCATAGACCAAATGCACATGCAGGGAGTTTTATGTCTAAGTTTAGGGCCGGCTGAGAGTTTCTCTGAGCTATTGGCGCTTTGATTTCCAGCGTGACATGTTGGACCTGGGCCTGTTCTGCTGTCTTTATCTCCTCATTGCAGATGCTGGTGCAGCTGTGTGCCTGTGTTCTCGTTTTTACCACCTTATTTACAGCCCTAGCCTGCCCACCCTCAAATCCATACTGCAAAGCCTCTCACACAGACACAAACACACACACGCATGCACACACACACACACACAAACACAAAGACATACTCAGGAAAAGGGTTTTTTTTTTTTTTTTTTTTTTTTTACAAGCGTTGTTACCTGTAGGCTATCTGGACTGCACAGACATCGTAACTACAGCACTGAGCTCGCAGCAAAGAAAAAGAAATCTCTTGGTTCCTCCCCCCTGAACAAAGTACTGAAGTAATGTGTACACCTCCAGTTTATTCTCCAAGGAATATCTGCTCTGTATTGTGCTTCAAAAAGAGAGTAGTAACGCTGATAGCAATAAAGCAAAAAAAAAAAAACGGGTTTGGAGTCGGAATGAAAGATGCCAGTAATGTATGTATAACTTTCATAACAAAACCCACATGCAGTAATGAAAGCATCAAAGTAGAGGTCCTCTATTGTTCCCAATAGCCTTTGTGCCACAGTCATCGCTCAATAAGCAACAGAGTCAACAAATACGAGATATAAACAGAGGTGCTCGCCGGCTAGAAGCACGGCATAAAAATCAAAGGACAAGCAGCAGGAGAAGAGGAGTGCAGCAGAAATGTTTTATTGTTCCCAAATGGCAATTTTTTATTGTTGTGGGGAGTTAAAACCCATACAGAGTTTATGGAGGGAAATGCAGTTGCTAGGCGAAATCAAATCAATGAGCGAACGTTTTCATCCTCCACTTATTGTCTCTCCTATCAATCATGCCAGTTTTGAAGTGACAACTTTGGAGAGTCCTTGAGAAGATTGTTTTTATAGTTTTGTAAAAAAAAAAAAAAAAGAAATAGTGAAAGGAAGATTAGAATGTGTGACAGCATGAGCCGAGAAACTCTAATGTAGGATGTAATACAGTAACTGTATTCTTACACCGCACTAACAGAGGCCAAACACAGTGAGCACAATACAAATGAGTCAGAGCCACAGGTTAACATTTTGTCAAAGCACCACATGGAGTTCAATTAAGTCCTTGTGTACAAGATTTTCTGGGTCGATATTTTGCTCAGTAAATGTGAGATTTAATGATCTTTAAAATGTGTAGTTTTAGACATGGTAACAGCAGCTCTGTGTATCTTTACGGTTATTGTATTGGTTTGCTGTACAATGTCATACAGATATTCGTGGTCCCCAGTAGATGATTGATTGAAGACTGGTGATCCACTGACATTTCATCGTGAACCCTCACAAGGTTCATATTTGTTATTTGAAGTAAAATAGCTTGAAATTGCTCTGAAATTAGCTACAGATACTCAAGGTCCCCAGAGGATAAACTGTAATTACTTTAGTGATGCCTTAAAGGTCCAGTGTGTCAGATTTAGGGAGCTCCGTTTATAGAATATGACAGAAATGGAATGTAATATGCATGACAATGCTTTCATTAGATTATAATCACATGAAAATAAAAACTGTTTTATTTGTGTTGCCTTGGAATAAACCTTACATATCTACCAACATCATGTCGGCCATGTTGAACCATCATATTTCTGCCGTAGCCCAGAATTGACAGCTAAACAGTGGCAATAGATATGGCCTTTCACATTTTCTGCACATTTCGTGGCCACCATACTGTCTCCTTCACGCTAGGAAGGAGTGTGTGAAACAAGAGGCTTGCAACTCGCAACTACGTCGCTAAATGCCACTGAATCCTACACATTAAGTCTAAACATTTCCTTCCCTCAGGTGATGACGGCAGTAGAACAGGACTACAGGCTGCCCCCACCCATGGACTGTCCCATGGTGCTGCACCAGCTGATGCTCGAGTGCTGGATGAAGGAGAGAAACCTGAGGCCCAAGTTCTCACGCATCGTCAGCACCCTGGACAAGTTGCTCCGCAACGCCGCCAGCCTCAAGGTGGTGACCAGCACCTACTCAGGGTGAGTCCATCTCCAGGAACAGAAGAAGCCTTTAATTAAAGACACTGTTCTGAAAGTGCCTGTCTTACATTGAAGTGAATGAGGAGAAGTTTCAAGGTGGATTCAAAGTGTTTGCTTTCGAAAATGTGTTACATTGCACTTCACTGTTGCCACCTTGGCAAGTTTGTTGAGAGATTTAGCAACTTTTCAGACAAACCTGCTGAATTTACTTTCTAAGTAGCTGCAGCACAAAAAAAAAATCTCTGTGTTTATAGACTATAAACAGAAGGATGATTGTGAAGAGTTCACAGTAAATGTAGGAGCTCATAGGAGAAATGTTCTAACATTTGATAACACATTTGCAGGAACTTTCATCATGAAGTGGCTGTGTTGTTGTAGCTTTGTTGTGCTGTTGGCTGACTTGGCAGCTACTGTAGCCAACCTTTGTTGAAAATGTATGCATTATTCTTCAGGGTTTTCCATATAAGCACAAAACGCTTTTGAGGGTTTTTCTACAATAACGGCAGAATAGCGAAAACACACAAAAAAAAGGGTGATGCAATTCCCCTTTTCACCTTGTGTGAAATTTTCTCCTGTATTGTATGTGATGGCTGTGAAGTGCAGGATGAAGACTCCTTCTGGTGCAGAGACAAGCAGTGCTGTGCCTCTGGGTTGTTGGAATAAGATGTCACAGAAGGAAAAAAAATATGGCTAGCCTAAAGAGAAGCACAACAAGGTTCATGCTTGTTGGGTTTGGTTTGTTTTATGCTTTCGGTTGATTTGGGATGATTTGTCTTTGAGCTGAAGGGTTTTGCTGCCAGACAGACATCTGCCTCTTTTCCTCCGACACTTCCTTTGGAAGTGTAGAAGTTGACTTATTCATAGGTAGCTGTCCTCACATTGACGAGTTGTTTTTCAACTTTGTTTTGAGCGCAGTGACTCCAAGTGTTGTCTAGCCATTTTTACTGACGTGTTTGTTCTGAATTTTGTTAGCCTGGCATCCAGTCAACAGTATGATTAGTGCCGGTGTAGATGCAAGATCCTCAGCTCTGTAGTGATGTATAATGAATCAAGCGCACATCCTTAACTCTGTGGCTCTGACTGCGTGATAGTCTCCTGTCGGAAGAGCAGGCACAAAAGGCAGAATTCATACATACAGTATACAGGTCTTGTGCCAGCTCCTTGGCTCGCAGTTTCACACTAACACCGAGCCCCAAGGGTGATTCCAATGCCAGGATTTTGGCTCAGTGAAGCTAATTGTGTGTGGAAATGTAATGGCTGACCTCGGTTTAATTCCCCCTATACTTGGCTGGATGCTGGAATGTAGGTGATAGGACAGACAGCAGCCAGAGCTGCTGATGTGGAAAAGCAGGAGGTGATGAAGTGTGAGTAATAAGGGAGATTGAGGAGAAGCTAAAAGAGAGGAATGTGTTTAATTAGGTTGCTAATGAGCTTTTTAATGCATCAGGGGAGGGCGCGCCCAATGCTGTGATGGGCGAATAGGAAAGGGATATGTGTGTGTGTGTGTGTGATGCTTGTGTGTGTGCGCATGTTATGCTACGTGTCACTGTGTGCAGATGACATGCCAATGATTAATTTATGGCCTCATCTGTATGCAACAGCGAGAGAAATAGACGGAAGGGGAGGAGAGAGAAAGGATCATGTTGTCAGAGCATGATTTAGAGAGCGTCTCCTGTGTTTGCGTGTGCGTCTGGGGCGCTGAACGCTCGCTCCTGCTCACCTGCCATTGGCTGCTCAGCGATGTCGGGGCAGATAACGGAGGAAGAGAGAGGATATGAGATGCAGCGCTATCTGGAAAGTATCTTCAGCCACGAGAAGGGCCTTAAAAACAAGGACACTGGCTGAGGAACAAAGGACACTCGGAGGCTGCAGTGCTCTTTCCCAGATAGCTGAGAAATCTATTGAACTTTTATTAAAACTGGAAATGTGATGAATAGATTTGGCTTGGCATTTGAGTTGGACTTATCGCAGATGAAGCTCTAGATCAGCACATTTGGGCATATTCCCTCTGTTCTTATTGTTTCTAACCACGTGGTCTTAGGTGCATATAGATGCAGAATTTAGCTACACCGACACTAAGATGGATTAGACCTTTATCACCCTGCAATGAAAGCACTTAGTGGAGTAATAATGAGCTGTATCTTTTGTTTAAAGTGGCTGCGAACCCGCTTCTGACCTGTGTGGCTTTGTGTTGGCAGGGACCTGCTGCGGCTCGGAGGGACGCTGCCGGGACACAACAGGAAGAGTCCGGACAGCAGTCAGGAAATCGTTCGGCAACAGATGAGCCAAACTCTCCCCATCAGAGTGTGAGCTGCTGCAAAGTGGAGGATACAGAATAAATAAAAACTACCTAAAAACTCTGACCCGAAGAGAGCCTGATGTAAAATAAGAAAAAGAAGAAAATAAAAGAAGGATGCTCCGGCTACATAAGGAAAAGAGGACCGTTTTGGAGATTTCTTTCCGCCTGGAGATTCAATGTCCGTTTAAAGAGAACTTTCCATTGCAGTGTGTGTGTTCATTACTTGACACTTGTGGATTTGTGACATAAAGCCAAACTTCCTATTGTCCCCCCTCTCAGGTTGTGTTTGCATGTCTGCATGTGTTTTCAGTTGGTTGGGAATCAGGCTTTTCTTCTCTTCACCTTCTTCACGAGGATCTCGAGAGAGGATTCAGTGTCTAGATGATACAACCGTGCCAAGATAAAGCAAGCATTTGCTTAAAACGAACTCTTCTGTAGACATCTGTAGACCTTCAATCCAACTGCTTTTTTTTTTTTTTTTTAAACCCAACCAACTCTGTTCTTTTATTTTGCTCTTTTATTTTTTCGTTTTTCTTTTGGAAACGAGAAAAAAAAAACAAAACACACTTTTCATCTGCTTCCTCTTTAAATACCGTCTTCCACATGTACTGGGAGATATATACGTGTTACAAATCTGTACAAAGCATCCGAGTCTTCACACCGTCTCTCTCTGTCAGAGGAGAGATGTAACTGACACTGTGCGGGACACGTCATGTGCATGCCAAAGTGGAAACTTGTCCATGAGAAAAAGTACAAATAAGTTCCACATTAACTGTTTGCTTTGGTGGCATTTTTGCTGCATGGACTTTAACGTCCATGTTTTTCTTAACCTTATTTGATTCATATATGCATTGTTTTGAATGCTAAGTTATTATCTATGATTGCAAAGAGGTGTTTTTTTTTTTAGTACCGGGGCTTAACTTTTTTATTACAATGCTTGTTTTTGTTTTTTCATTAACAAACCAGACAGATATGAATGAGTGCAAACGAGGAGGAAATGTTCCGCTCAGACAGAATATTCTGAACTGACGAGCGCCCGTGATAGTGCTGTGTTGTATATTTTTCTTTGGCAAATGTGTTGCAGATCAGTTGGAATTAAAAAGGTCACTATCCACATAATAGCTTCGTGACCTTAATATTGACCTGACCTACAGACGTTGATGTAGAACAAAATAACTCATTGGTTCATTTCTCATTGACATGTGTTTTCTTCAGCACGCCAGCTGTCAGCGCAGTTTCTATCTAAAAACAACTGCCTGTATATAATACTATATTTCTATTAGACCAGTCAGCTCAGCAATTACAACTCTCTGACCTGATTTTGGCCTCTCTACGACCCTCGTTTATATGCTTGTTTGTTTATTGTTGAGGAGCAAACAAATGGAGAAATTACAGTTTAATGGTCATTACATATCTGAAACTATATGTCACAATGAAAGCAGAAAATGTGTGTCTGTTAGGGCAGACTTTCTCCTGTGCAATTAAAGGTGTATTAGATTGTAAAAAAAAAAAAAAATGCCAGAAAACTAGAACAAAAATAAGCATTTCTCTTTCAGTATTTTTACGATAATCATATGCAAATAAATTATTAAACTGATCTCTGGTATTCTCTTTGATTTCACGCCGGGTTCACCAGGCTGAAGTTCCAGGTCTCTTATCTGGCTGAGGGATGAAAAGAGGGAATAGCAAGTGTGTTTCACCTCCTCAGTTGGAATATCACAGCAGCTTCGGATGGACTTAAGATTTAAGGTTAATCAAAGGCCGGTCCATGCCGCTCGCCAATTAGCGAGACCACAGGACGATTCTGAGGGATTTCAGTCTCTGTTGCTGCTGGAGAGGCTTCAGGGAGGCAAAGTTAATCTGGCTTCACACCAAATGTCAGTGTTGTTTGGCTTTAATCTGTCAGCCAGGACACAAACCGGATCCCTCTCCATACCAGTGCAGATGAGTGAAGCTGTCACCTTGTGTTTTTACTGACTGAGAGGAGGGGATGGTGGGTCATACTTACCCCGTTTCTGACTCGCTGCTCAGACAGCAGCTGCATGATCAGCCACCATAGGGAGGTGGTGTCGTGTTTTCTGCATGTTCTTTAATCATCTCTGCTGCTCTCCTAGGATGTACACACATGCCAGGTCACCGCAAAAGGCACACAGATCTAAATGTGTCATACAGGCCCATGCAGACGCTGAGGGTAATTCCACAAAGCGTGGCATTTATCATGTGTGTCAAAGCTAGATAGCAGATAAATGCTTTGTGGTGTTATAGCTGCTATTTCCGTTGAAAGAAAGATGTGTAGAGATGCTCGACCTTGAAGGACAGTGTACATACAAGCCTGCTGACGAGAAAGTCTTCAATTAAAGAGCTGTGTGTTTTTACTTTGAAGTGTGTCCAGCTTTTAATCAACCTCTAAAACACGAGCCAATTTCAAACGTGTTTGCTTCCATCCAATCTGAGATCTGACACAAAGTCAAAAGTGAGATTTTGCATCCTACCAGGAAACATTTGAAGCGTTTCCAGCATCGCAGGGCCACTCTGGCTTACCACTCACCCGTGAAAACATTCACAACCCTCCATCTCAGCTGTGCTGGAATCTAATATTTTTACACTGCTGCATCTTAAAGATGATGCAAAATGGCAGCAAACCTAAAGGAAAATATCTCATTATCGTATTACAGGCCATTAAGTGATGAGAAATCAGTTGCGACAGTTTCTCACAGACATTTTAATGAGCACGCCTGGTGGAGAGAAAACTGAGGAAGTGATGGCAGGATGACAGACAGTTTTTATTTCATGGCTGCCGGTTGCTTGTCAGTGACCGGCAGTCTGCGGTTCAACGTCAAATCCCTACATTGCCAGAGTGATCCTCACGATTACTGCAAGATTAACAGCAGCTCGGCCGTTATACTGGATGTACATAATCATGCAGCATGCAAGACAGGACACACGTCAAAAAAACAGAACACATAGGCGCACTACACACATGCATTTTTTCAAACGCATAACTATACACACTCACACACAGAGAGATCTGCTGGATTGGCAGTGATTTGTCAGATTTAGCTGCATCTACTTGTGTACCCCTTCTGAATGCACCAGCCAGTTCTCTTCCAAGCTCAAAGCTCTCATTTGCCATCCTGTCCAAAGCAAGTTTAATGCCTCCAATTACAGGGGGTCTGCAAGCAGGCAGATTTGGAGCGAGGAGGCTTGGCAGGAGAGTTTGCTACGCATCAGGGCCTTTTAACAGAGTAGTGATTTGCTGCTGCTGGTGCTGAAGCTGCCTGTGCCGGCTCATCAATGGAAAACTACCCTCTTTATGGTGAAGCACATGCAGCACTAAGCCGAAACTGTGAGGAGAGACACAAAAATATCAGGCTTTTTAACAACGCGGCACCGTCTCTCCCTTTTTTTTTCTTCACTCTCAATGCAGAGGAATTTCTGCATCTCTGCACCGCAAGCACAAATGTAAATCAAAGTCTTTTCAGCAATAATTTTTATGTAAAATGCTGTATTTTAATTAAACATTCTGAGATACTGTACAGCAGAGTCTCGTCGAGGAAAGGAAAGGAAAGAAAATGAAGGAAGCAGTGCGTGTAGACAAGATAGCTGCAGTAATGCTGAAACATAACACAGTATGTGGCGCATTAAATATATATGACAGTCTAGGGAAAACTTTTTTAGCTTCAAAATGTTGTGTTTTTATTTTATTTTTTTTGATCAGATGCATCAGAATTAGATCAGATGTAGACTGAAAGTCAACGCTTACAAGATCACTCTGACCACATCGTATAAAACCTTAAATACTGCATTTGACTCTTAAAAATGTATTCAAACATGTAATCTATTACTAACAGACATCTTCATATTCACAGACACCAATGAACAATTAAGAACCTTTCGAAAATGGTGTGTAATTACCCAGTTTTCTCATGATTTTACAATAATTCTATAATTCAGAATAAAGCAAAGTTAGAGAGGCATTCTTCTTTTTTTAATCCAAATTAATGGATTACATTTAACATTTTTTATAACCAGATTATTGTAATCTTGTTAAAGATAATCCGTTACTCCCTAACCCTGGTCTTCATGTATTATATCTGAACATTTGAGCAGCTGGCATTAAATGCAACTGTAATCTTTGCTGCAGCATCACGTCTAATGAAAAATATAAATAGGGAGCTGCAAAACATCTCATTACAGAAATACTCAATTTTCCCCTCAAATGATTTGTTCACATTTAATTAAAAAATCTGCAATACAGAAAACACTACGCACATACACGCACACACACGTCTGTGATGGTAAATAATGCCTCCCAATTTCGCCTTTACTCCCAGCACATTCCTCATGAAAGGCTTCAGTGATGCAGGGACTGATGATTAGCATGACAGTGCACTTTGTGCTCAGAGAGGCCTCCCCACCTCTGCCTGTCTGTGGCTCGATCTCTGCAGTGTGTGATCCATTAAATGGCTTCTGAAGCCCCGGCCATTGATTAATGGGTGTCAGTACTCTGTTGGGTTTGAAGGACGGGATGCTGTGCATTAGAAAAATGGCTGTTGGCTGTTAGCTTAGCACAAAGATTGGAAACAGGGGGACACAGCCTGATTCTGATCGTTATTTCACTTCCGAACAAAACCAGAAGTGTAAAAATGACAATTTACCCTTTCACGTACCAGACCTCTTGGCTGGGACCAGTAACTTCCTGGAGTCTTTGTTGGTTGCCAGGCAACCAATCTAGGTTAAGAAATAGGGAGACGAAGCAGAACAGCAACTTTTGGGTTCCCGAAGTAAGAAAACCTCATTCAAAATCCCATTGACATTTGTCACAACACTAATAATTAAAAATCCAGCCTTGGAGCAGAGCCCAATAGTATGTCAAGTGGTTCACTCCATATATCTCTATAATTAAAAAAAGTAATATTCTGGCACATAACCCTCCATAAAAAGGCGCTATTCTTAGCGTTTCTGTTTTATTTCAGTAAAGTAGCAATGCCACATATTTGTACAGAATACTAAAATACTGCATTCAAAATGTCAGTGTTTCAAATAACATATTATACATTTGGATATGATTATTGGTGTATTTTGTGTACATCACTTCCATGTTTCAGCTGGTAAAATGTGGTTAATTTTAACTACTTTATGCTGCTAGGTGGCTGACTCTTTATCAATACGTCACAATTTATTTGTTGATTATATTTCATCTTGAAAGTAAGTATAACGAAGGCTGTCAAATAAATGCAGCAGAGTGACAAGTACAATATTTGCCTCTGAAAGTGGAGGAGAAGTATAAAGTAGCATAAAATGGAATTAAGTACCGTGCTTTATTGCTTTGCACCACTGTTCTATACTCTTCAGATATAACATGTTAATTAGTGAGCTTTGATAGATAGATTACCTTTGGACAGAGGCAATTACAAACATGACAGCAGTGTCAGTCTTCATTACTCACTACTAAACACAAATGCACACAAATATTTAAGGTGTGGAACTTGCAGAAAATCTTTATGTCATTGTGGGTGTTAAGTGAACTGCAGTCAGCATCTTGTTGCCCGTCTCGGCCAAAACAATGACGTGACATACACAACTGAATGCTGGAAACTTAATTACAATCATATTTAGAATCGTATTACCTGTATTGTTCCTATAGTTGATGCGGACCATTGGCTCCATGATACTAAATAGCTTGCTGTTTGCAAATCACCCTGTTTGCCAGCTACGAAGCAACGCCAGACCCACAGCGTACAGACAAGTCGCAGCCAACCAATTCCAGCTTAGCTTATGTTACGGCTAGTTAGTTGGCTGCCCTTGCCTTACATCATACCATGACATCATTTATTGTTGGCTAAAATCAACACTGTTTGTCTAAATAGGCTACATAAGTTAGCATCATGGATCACATTAGCTATAGTAATTTGGCAAGCTAGCCAACTAACATTACACAGCAAGCAAATCAAAGGTTAGCCAGCCAGTTGCAACCAACCTCCGAGGCCAATGAGCTAGTGACAAAAACTGCAGTTCCTCAAACGCCCACCTGAGGCTGGCTACAGAACCAAGCCAATCTCTATGTTTACAAAAAACGGTTTTGGTCTCTATAGCTCCCCGTTCATGACAACTGTACTGAGTCTGAATTTATATATAACTCACATGCTAAAATTATATTAAGGCTTAAAGTTGTGCATAATTAACAGCATGGCCACTTGCACGGTGTGTGCCATTACATTCGGTTTGTTTGAGCACCTGGCCGTCATTCAGCCTGCCTCAGGTCCAACGATGATCCACGACCTTGCCCATTCTTAAAATAGCCTGGCAGAGGCCTGCCAAGATGGCGACAGCCAGAGCCAGCACACTCTGAGTTTCACAAGTGCTCTTCAGAAACCTTTGGGTGACGTCACGGATACTACATCTATTCTTTATACTGTCTATGACTGCAACCTAGTGACACAGCCTCCAGCACCATATGCCCCGGCACAGGAGGTGAAATGTCAGAGAGCAGAGGTCCGATTCATCTCGGAGAGCACAGATAATAGCAAGTTAGTAAAGCTAATGTTAGATTTGGCATCTTTATTTGGGATCTTTATTATGGTACATGCAACAAAACTGCAAAGCTGATTCTAAATAATTTGCGTTTGTTATCATCTGAGGAAAAAATAGAAAACCTGGATGTATTTTACCATTTTCTTGGCCTGGAGGATGGAATATATGTGTCACGACCAGGCACAGGGTAGAAATCTACTAACAGGCCTGGTTCAGTTCCAGTTAGTACATTTACAGGTCTTTTTGGGGTTTGGGCATTCATTTTTGGACCCGGGAAGACCTCTACTCAGAAACACATATAAGCGTCACATCCTTTGAAGTCCTTCACATAAAAGTGAGACCGCAAGTTGTTATAAGCAGCTGAGGAAGGTCTCATTTTAGATTTACACACATTGGCAATTAAAAGTGATTAATACATTAAATTGTTTCACATTCTTACATATGCCACTTTTCAATAAAAACTAGAACTTCTCTCTAATTAGCGTCTACTAATCGTGACTCTGACAGCATGAGGATGTGGCATTTCAAAGCTGAGCTGTGTGTGGTTGTGTGTTTGAGCAGGAGGCCATGATTGTGCTGTCATGTTGCCATGAGGTCAAAAAAAAAAATCAAGAAACACTGTGACATTGTCCATTGTGTACACTGTAAAAATAGAACAAAACACAGCCCGATCCAGCTTCTAAAAGACCACATCTGACTGCCAGGATGTGTTTCAAAGCACCAAAGCAGTGAGCCCTTGGTGAAAAGAGGGGCCAACAGAGATCATTAGCATGCATATGAATGGGTTCGAAAGAATGAACAGATTATGCATTTGTATGTTTGCTGATGAGATAGAGGGGTTTAGGTCCCTCAACCCAGTTTGAATCACAAATCCCCACCAGGGGAGGGGAAAGGCCACGGATTGAGGAAAGCAGGAAGAGACAGACTTTAGGCTTTTTAGTAAACGTGGTGGGAGGGGGTGTGATGCCGTGGTCTCAGAGCAGATGTCCCAAATTGGGAAAGAAAAGAAAAGAAGACCAAAGGGATTGTGGATCCTGAGCTTAACTCCTATCTTTCTAAATCTGCAAAGTATCTGTGTGAAGCATCGGGGCGAATCGCACCGCCAAACTGCCAGTCAAAATTTTGAGAGGTTGTTTTCAGAGCCCCTTTTGTTGTGGCCTGTGGAGCGTGTTAGCAACAAGGCCGTGCGCGAGAAGGCTGGCTGACTGGCTTCAGGGACTCTCGTCTACATGTGGAGGGCTTTACAGTTCGCTGGAAAGATGAGGAGAGACAAGCAACAAAAACACTTCCTCGTCGTCCGAGCTGAGAGCAGCGCCGAGCCGGTATGTCGCACTGTCTCGTCCTGTTACCGGGGTCAACGGCGCTGATGTTGACAGTGATATGTGTCACCGCACGTTTGTAATTAAATGGGAAGAGGCTGTTTGAATGAAATGTAGCGTGATCTCTTTTTGTCTATATGACAAAGAGACACAAACACACACACACACAGGCAGATTCTTATCGCCTGAAACTACCTGTATATTTGAAATAAATGGCCTGCCAAGCATTTGATGGGTTGGCTAGAAATCCCAAATGCTTATACTGCCTTGGCTGCTTTCAAGTAATCATCCCCATGGTAACACCTGACACCAGCTATTCATCATGCAGCCCATATAAACTCCGGCATATTCACAACAACAAGTCACACAGTCAACTTTTTATACCCGCTGCTGACAAATAGCCACACAAAACATGTCTGCGCATGATGATACATTCAAAATCAAATCCTCTTATTAAGGCTTAGCTGCATGTCTGTGGTGTGTGTGTGTGTGTGTGTGTGTGTGTGTGTTGCACGTGTATGTGTCACATTGCATCATGCACTTCCCTCAACATTAAACGTCAGTCGTTAGCACTAATGTGACAGGTGAAAGTGAATTTGTTAAGATGGCATTGACTCTAATGTGTTGCTATAGTTTGTATCAGCCGGTGCAGTTTGCAGCGTCAGTGGATGAATATTCAGGAATCAGAGCCTCTTTAGCATTAACACGAGCAGAAATGGAAATTCTTTGGCCTTAAATTAAACGAGATGAGGATGCACACATAGAATAAATAGTCCTACTGTATGTGTGTGTGTTTTTTTTTCTTCTCACTCTCGCTGTGTTTCAACCATCTGTCAGTGATATTGATGTATCATACAGAGGGCTACGGGGTGCAGGATGACGGAAAGAAGCAAGAGTGAAGAAATATTTGTGGGATGTACTCATACACATCTTCTCATCACTCCGTCACACCGAGTCTGGCGGCAGATATAGAGACCGAGGGTTTTTATCTTGATACTGGAGTGCTATCAGTTTCAGTTGGTGAAAGAAGTGTTCAGATCTTTACTTAAAGGGCCAGTGTGTAGCTAACGTCGCCTCACCCTCTGTTTCCTTGCTTGAAGGAGAAACGGCCTTATCTCGAGCCAGTGTTTAGTTTAGTCAGTGTTTAGAAGACCAGCGTTGTCTGTGGGTTCATTCTAAGGTAACAAAATACAATCATTCTAATTTTCAGGTAATTATAACACATAGTACATCGGCATATTATATTCCATTTCTGGTGAAGGTTCCTAGTTCGAAGCCCGTGTCCGCGTGGGTTCTCTCCATTAACTGGTGACTCTAAATAGACCCTAGGTGTGAATGTGAGTGTGAATGGTTGTTTGTTTCTATGTGCCCTGTAATGAACTGGCGACTTGTGTACCGTGTACCTCGCCTCTCGCCCTATGCTTCAGCCCCCGCAACCCTGAAAGGAATGAGTGGTTACAGGATATGGAAGCCCCCCTCATTGGACCTTTAAGTAGAAACAGTAATATAATGATATAAAAATAACAATATAAAAACGTAGTATAACAACACATAATAATAACAACCAATAAATGTAGTGGAGTATAATTCAGTAGTAGAAAATAGTACTAAGTTTACATTTCACAACTTGTTAGCCATGGATGGAAACGTCAGTACATTCACCACTTTGTCGTACTGAAATATCTCACCACTGTTTAATGGATTACAACTGGAATTTTGATTATTCACCATCACCAGAGGATGAATCCCACTAACCTTAATGACTTTTCCATTTTTGGTTTGCATGAAATCTCTGAAATTTCTCTGAAATGAAATTTCACACAAACAGTCAAAGTGTTTCACACAAGATTAATTGTAACAACTTTTGTGATTCCTTTTCATCTGGTTCCATCATTGGGTCAAAATTTTAATTTGTCACTTATTTTATGACCAAATATGATAAAATAACTGTTAACATGCTAACCTGCTAAACTAAGATGGTGAACAGGCTGCATCCAGAACAACTCCTTCACTCACCTCACAGTAGTTGACTCTATAGTGAGTAATTTCCATGAGCACATTCAGATTTTAGCACAAACCTAAAAAGCACTGCTGTCTTCAAGTTCAGCCTCACAGAGCTGCTAAGATGGCTGCAGACTCTTTGTCTTGTTTAAATCTAGATGTCAGGCTTTTAATTTCCCAAAGCCTTCAGAGTATTTTAAAAGTCCTAATTTGGCACAAAGAGTCGTCGTTGAAAGTCTTTGTCAAACTGGAATTTTGCAGTTCATTGTTTTTGCTTCAAAGAGTGGAGTAGAAGAAAGCTGTGCTCCCGACTGCTAGAGGTTCCCTATCTGTAGACTGCAGATAATGAGGTGGTATCTGTTAGCTGGAAGAGAGCAGCCCAGCCCAGGACCAGGGCATCAGTCTGCAGAGAATCGGCGTCTCATCCAGTCAAACAGTAGCATAAGGTTTTTAAGGTACATCCTGAATTCCTCCAGGTTTAATGTCTCCATCAAAAGAAGATCAAAAGGATGGGATTAGAGCAACATAACAGAGGTAAGTGTGGAGAGGAGTCTTCGCTAAACTCCAGAGCGCTTTTGATACCACTCATCCCTGCCAAACCGTAACCATGGCAACAGTGGATAGGGAAGTGTGCGGCATTGATAAGAGTGCGACAGGGGATGAAGGGGTTGACAGATCATTTTGGAGAAGTCTGACCCTTCTGCAGAAGGACCGTCGTCTTGTCTGGGAAATTAATACCATACGCAGATGGTGTGTAGAGATTGTCAGTCTCGGACTCAATTCTCTCTGTGGTAGCAATTTAACACATATCATACTACAAAGTGTTAACTTCAGACACCAGTGAGGGTATTTTCACACTGTAAATGTCTGTGACTGTGGGTCTCTTCTTCAAGTCCTTTAGGATTTATCTGCTGTGCCAAGCTTACTCTGCTCCACATTGTTAGGAAAATATGCACAAAGCTCCACTACCATGCCTTTAGCTGAGCTTTAGCACGGTGCTACAGTTATGGATGTCATGCAAGAAATAAATGCTCAACACGAAGGGCTTTAAAAAAAATAAATAAATAAAGGGCAGGATCGCATAAGACAATAAATTAAATATCAACACTGTTCCCCAATTTGTTTCAAACTGCACTTCTGCACTGCAAGTAGGACTTTCTGTCAACAAGACAAGAAAAAAGGACTTACTAGCTATAGAAAACCAGTGGGAATGCTTCATTTGCTGTCTTCGTCTCTGAATACACGATGAGAGAAAGGAAAAAAAGCAAGAGGAAGAGTAATGTACAGTAGAAGGGCCTCCAGCCTGCCTCAGGGGCAGCAATGCCGGATACAGCATATGATTTCACAAACAACGTTAGTTTTTGCACCAGTGATTCAGGCAGAGTGTACTTAATTAGTAAAAATGGACAGTAATTGAGCCTCAGCTGTATGTAAGGGGGGGGGGGAGATGTGAATCTCTGAGCACACACCAACCCAAGAGCTCCAAGTCTCTCTGATCCTCTTCTCCCCCCTGAGCTCCGTCTGTTCGCTCACTGAGCGTAGCGGCTTGTTAGCACACTGGGAGATTTGTAAGGATAATGAAAAGTCGGGACATGATGGGAGATTCAGCATGAAGAAGAAGGACTTCAGGACTTGTTCTTGGCTGAACATGTTGTCCTGCAAGTGTTGTAGCAGCACTAACAAAGCTCATAATTTATATGATTTACACTTTTACTAAAAGTTATGTTGAAATCAAGATATGGCATCGCACTGTGGACTTCATAATACAAAGACATTGTTTTTGCTGCATCATTCTACATTTGGTTCAATGAAGAAGCGTCAACCAGTAAATATGATTTTGGGATCTCAGCCAGACTGACTCAGCGGCTGCAGCCAAATGAACGCACACAACAAACTTTAAACTTGACTTTACTAAAACATGTAAATGAGCTTTTTCGCTCTGCTAATGGAAATGTAAATTTCCACAAAAATAAACTATACAGCCAGAAGGCAAAGTAGAAACTGTTAAATACAATGAGTTTGTCATGTTAAGTGCAGAGGGAGGATTCATATCCTTTATACTCAACACCAATCTGTCAGTCCGCTTTGTTATAGCAGGTTCCACTCAGTGTGTTTATGTTCATGTGATGCCTGTCTTTTATTGTGTTATAGATGCTAAACTGACAGATGTTTTCATGTTGTTGTTACACACAGATGCTCCCACATGTCACACAGAATGATCATGATAATTGCAATCATTATATTTGTGTCACAGTTGTTATTTTCCGTTGTCGTCCGTCTGCATGGAGCTTCACGTGTCCCTTCAGACTCACTTAGTGAGTTCTCAATTCAATAAGATTTATTGACAAACAGAATAATCTGTTTGGCATGCACGTTAGGTCAGGAAAAAGTTATAAAAATGCCTCGAATACATTTAAAACTCTGTAAAGAGTCATCTTTTTAATATTCATCCTTATTTTGCACATGTCTCGCAGCTGCTGACATCTTGAGTAAGATCAACTGGCTAATCCAATCACTTCTCCGAAACTGCATAATATTTTAGAAAACATTATAATGTATGGCATGTTTACAGTATATAATCTACTTTATGTCATTGTATAGAGGTCATTCAAATTTGCAACATACCAGAAAACTTGTTAAATCTGTCTTGATTAATATAATTAAACTTATTTAACTGTGAAAGATGAATTATTTGCACGTCGCACTGACTGATGCTTTTCTTTGTTAGCTTGTTTGTGATGGTCAGTCTGAATGACATGTTCGATGATAGCCTGCAAGGTATTCCTTTTTTTTTTTTTTTACAGAGTTAGACTCAGTGGAGTAAAATAGCCCCACTATTTCCACAAGGTATGAAAAAAAAGGTATGGACATCAGAGCGCTGGCAGGAATTCAGACTCTGTAATCTGATTTTAGGCGGAGAGTAGAACCACAGACCTTTGGTGTAAACAATCAAGCAGAGGAACAGAAACTACGATGTGTGTGTGTGTGTGTGTGTGCGCACATGTGTATTAAAGGTCCATTTAGAATAATCACCTGAAAATAAGACTTGTCATATTTTTGATACCGTCTACAGAAGTCCACAGTGTCCGCCATGTTGCACTGCAGTGTTTCTACAGAAGGCCAACAGCAACTACACCGCTAGATGCCACTAAATCTACACATTTGTCCTTTAAGGTAAAGAATGATGTAAAGCTCTTATTCACATAATAAATACAAACCTTTATAATCACATGTTGTATATTTAATAATAAAATCATGTTATATTGATCGTTGTAAGTCAGCTTGAAGGGGCAACGCAATATTTTACATGTCAAAATCAGTTACTAGTCTTGGGTGGTCATGTTGTATGTTTTTTGTGGTTCTAGAGGAATATAACCCTGATGATGTCACAGTGATGTCACTAGGGTTATCTCAGCTTGGTCTTGACGACTAGAATTTTTTATTTGATCAAAAACCTGCTTTATAAACTGGGAGTGTTGAAGGACCAAACAGTAAGGGTCTAACAAAAGAGTTGCATTTCTGTTGTTGCCTTTTGGTTTGCCAGGTTATGAAAACTTTCTTTAACTTTAACTTAAATCCATTCAGTAAAGATGATTAAAAATCAAAGATGATTCAGTAAAGATGACTTACCAACAGATATGACTGCATTATTACCAAATAAAAAGATAAACACCAGCCCGAGGGGTTTCTCACAATCTGGTGAGCCAACAGTTGTTCTTGTATTCTGTACTGAGATCCTGATTCAGAACAAACAAGTTCTTATTATAGCTTATTTTGCATTCAGTGTGTATGCTTCATTATGGACAAACTCCTCATAGACAGACATGCCGCCTGGTAGAGGACAGAACTCTCATTAAATGTCCTTTAATAATATTTTAACACTGACGTTTAATAATCTTCTGTAATGTGATGTATTATATGCCTACATTAACATGTACACCGATCTAGTGTTTCCTTCCCTGCATATAAAGGAGTGGAAACAAGATAGATGAAGTTGTTTTTAAGCCTTTTGGAAATACGATGGTTAAGCCTCTATTTGAAGTCTGTCTTCTAGCTGCAGTTGGCAGTTAGAGGTCTAAGAAGAGTCGACCTCCGGGCTGTATGAAACACACACACCTTTTGCTTGAGTGATTTCCATTTAAGGATGCTGATAAAAACCAGCAAGAACCAGAGATTAATCGAATTCTGGGAGCCTAAAATTGGGACTTTATTTTTCAAAATGTCCCACGCAGGTTACCAGAAGCATCTCGGCGATCAAAACAAGATATGGAAGTTTAGTGACGTGAAGGGCACACTTGATTTAATTAGAAGGGATATTTTTTTTCCTGGTGCTGACTCATAATCGCCTTGTTTTTCCTCTGCTGTGCCTTCCCATTACTTTCCAAAGTCTGTGCTGATTGCAACCACACTGGTGGATCCTCTCCTCATTTTAACACATTAACATAGTTTGCAACAACTAGATGAGCTCTTGATGAAAGCGATTTGATTAGAAAATGGTGGATGGTTATGAAATGAAGGCTAGAACGCTTCAGTTAATTCAACTTTGAAGTGTTTTATATGGTAGTCACTGATTGCACTTCTCAGAAAAAAAAGCCTGTTTAACACAGACACCAACAAATGTTATTATTCAGAGATTTTACAAAACTCAAAATAATATTGGTTATAACAAAAATCTTACATTAACATGAACACTTGAGTGCCGATTTTCAGGAATTGTTTCTGTTGTCTTTTTAAAAAAATCAATATTACATCGACTTGCATCAGATTGATGACACATGGATGTTGTGGCAGCAGTGTGGTGTAAAAGAGACAGACCTTCAGCCAGAAGAGCCACATTCAATCCCGTGTTGGAAGACGAAGCCCTGAACCCAAATACACTCTGACATCCCTGAAGGGTGGGGGTTGCAGGGGAGTGAAAGTGAGATCATTTCACGTTAGTACCCCTGGGTCAGTTTCAATGCCAATAAAATCAGCCTTAAACATAAATCAACTGAGGAGTGACGAAAGTATCAGCATGTTCCTGTCAATTAAAATGAATTTGCTGATGAGCTTTTACTGCAGCCATTTAAATCAATAATTTCGTTTTCAAAGTGGCGGACTCAATATAAAACGATGGCTCACAGACAGATAAATGATCATCCCCTGCTTTTATCTGCAGGATTTCTAAATGCTAGGTTACATTAAAGGTCCAGTGTGTGTACAATTTTAGGAGTTACATGATATAACATCAGAATGTTTAGTGTATAAGAAAATAAGAGGTGTGTTTTTGCTCCCTTAGAATGAGACTTTTATATCCACAGAGGGAGGAGTCATCATCTACAGAGTCCACCGTACTGAGTGTCTCTACAGTAGCCCAGAAAGAACAAACCCAACACTGGGACCTCTTTGCATCTTTCGCCAGTTTCTTGGCCCTGCATACTTGGAAATAGAGGGTTAGTCTAGTGCAGTGTTTCTCAATCCTGGTCCTCGGGGACCACTGCCCTGCATGTTTTAGAGGTTTCCTCCTCTACCACACCTGATTCAAATGATCAGCTCGTCATCAAGCTCTACAGTGGCCTGATAACGAGCCACTCATTTGAATCAGGTGTGGTGGAGGAGGAAACATCTAAAACATGCAGGGCAGTGGTCCCCGAGGACCAGGATTAAGAAACACTGGTCTAGTGGTTATTCACTTGGTTGCAATTTTCAATATCGCTGTTATATAGGACTAAATCGTACTCCCTGGACCTTTAAAAGATAAATGTAATAGTCTCTTGCTGTTTTTAAAAAGAATAAGTTTGGGGTGCCCTGGCAGTTCACCTGGTAGAGTGTGTGCCTCACCTACTGCAGCGGCTGGGGTTTAGCCATAAGTTTGGCGATGTCAACAAATCCAGTGAAACAAAAGCAACTCATTGATGTATTAGTCCATCTTTCAACTTCCCACTCATGTCTGTAGCAGCGCTCACTATGGCTCTCTCATTTATGTGTGCCCAAAATATCAGAATCAGGTTTATTGCCAAGTAGGTTTTCACATACCAACATTTGTATTATTGGTGCATAATAAAAACTTGAAGTTAAGTAAAAATATAGGGAAGATTAAAAAAAAGATTGAATTAAAAGGTAGTAACAATATAAATATATGTACAACATGCTCTAAAATGAAAAGAGCTGAGCAGTTTGTGCAGAAATGTGACAACAAAAACTGAAATATTATAAGCTTTGTTAAAGTAGAATTTATGGCAGAGTTGTTGTATTGGATCACATTAGATTGTACAAGTGTACCTAACAAAGTGGCCGGTCGGTGTATGTCACAGATATATAGTTGTATTTTCTAGTTTTTGAGGACCCCTTGATGTTTCCTCTAGCGCCACCATAGTGTTGACATTTTTATTTTTTTAATGACATATTCCAACAACCATTTGTATTTCCATGAAATTTGGTACACATGCGTTTTTAATAGTCTTTGAACAACAGCAGAGGTTTGTGGCACAGTGGAATAATACTGCATCAGGCTGTATTAGCTACACAGGCAATACTTGTTAGTCGGATCCTGTTTTGGATTTGTTGACAATAACAAAAATGTATAACCAGACTTATCCCTTGTTGAGATTTTTATGCATAAATCCTTTTAATGATCAATATATGTTTTTGTTCTTTGTGGGCACAAGCCAAAATATTAGCCTTCTCCTCTTCTCTGAGACTGAATTTATGTTTCACCATTACTTTTGTATGAATCACAACCGGAGACTAAAAACGCCCTCAGGGCCACAAACATGGAAACAGCAAGGTCAGTATTTACTCCGACGTTGGTAATATAAAGCTCATCTCAGCACTAGTGTCTCCAATTACGACAGACCACTGGGCTCGCTGCTCTTCCTTAATAGCTTCCTCTATATCTGACACTCTTCATTTCACGTAATGAGAGTTTTCAAAAAGGTATGCATATGATTTGGTACAAGGGCTGAAAATGAGATATGCCTCGGGGCTCACTTCAAACAAGGCAAAAATTACAGCTCAAGAGAAACTGTGTGGCTTTAAACCAGACATCTGTTCTTCGTCCCTCATTGGGGCTGAAAGGAATGATACCAAGGAGCCTCTTGTCTAAATCTTTGCCAACTTATTTGTCACCGTGGCCTCATTGACCAGAAAACACAGCCAGCCACTCAGCCTAATGGTACGGTCATCTGTCAGTTCATCTCACAACTCGCAGCTAAAACCTTACGACACACAACATCAGAGAGGAGTGGAGGAGGAGGAGGAGGAGGAAGGAGGAGAGTGAAACAAAATCCCAGACTGCAATCACTCCTCGCTAACACCGTAAAGTCACCTAAAGTTTATTGCCTGTCCATTTGCTAGCCATCCAAAGAGGAGCTTTACTCTCCCAAGAAGGCTCGGAAAGCTCTTTAACTGTCTGACCTTCCTGTGTTTTTATGGAGCCGGGGAGCAATTTAACATGTTTTAGTTTCTCTGCTACACCAGCTAAGATGCAAGAGAGTGATATGAGGCAGGAAATCAGCATCGGCTATCTGACCATGGAGAAGGTTGCCATGCCTGCCACGCAGGGGCTCATATCTGCCTGGAACATCTCAACCTCATTCGTCAGTGCTCAACCCGGCTGGCCTCTCGTGCATGAAGTCTGTCCAGCCAGAGTTTGTCATAAAACTGGCTTTAAAGTGCATTATGTAATTACACTGAAATCTAAGGGGGCTGTAATAGAGATATTTAAGTACACAATGAAGCCGAGGCTGGAAGAGACATCTGACTGCATCAACAATAGACAAGAAGACAGGGTCAGAGAAAAGAAATCTCTGTAAGCCTACAGACTCCCGGAGAAAGAAACTGTCATGCAGCCACAGCTCCAGTTTATCTTTTAATTAACATCTCATACACCAAGACAAACACACCATCAATAATGCAACAGTAACATGCTACAATATTAATGTCAGATGAAATGAGGTAATTAGACGGGGAAACTATTTTAAGCACATGTCCGCCCCGCCTAGCAATGCAAGAGTCGAATTATTCAGTAAAAAGAAAGGAATCCCGCTAAAATAGAGCCATGAGAAGAGCAGAGCAGCTGATCCCATGTGTGACTGTGGCCAAATGGGAGGAGGAGGGGGGCCGAGGGCCAACATTTTGTTTGTCAGGATGAACAAATGGTGACAAACGATGGCAAATTGGAGTGAAGGCCCCCTGCTGAGCTATGGTCTGCCCAATAGAGCAGAGGTGCTAGCTTGGGAGAATGAAGACACACACACACGTATAAAGTTATCGAAATGTAATAAAGTTCAAGGCGGTGCCACGCATACAGAAACACCCTCGCAAACAATGATATTAAGATGGCAGAGAAAGGAGCTATTGGGAAGACTGGAGACGACACACACAAAGACTCCCTGACTATCTAATCCAATGTTTCACATGAAAGAGTTGAGCCTCTGCTGAGGACTAAAACAGCATTTGTCCTAATCCTATAAATCTATATGATCGAGACAGATGGAAAGTAAGTTCTCTGAGTCTCTGTCTCTGGGAGAAAAAAAAAAGAAAGAAAAATCTTGCACCTCTCACCCCGTAGCCCTGATTTCCAGCTCCATCCAGAGGGGTGGGGTGATGTGAAGCTTCTCTGCAGTGTGCAGCACAGTAGTGTTAACCACAACACGGTCATAAATAGATTCCAGGGGCTAGCTCCAGCCATGTACAAAAAGGTGTATTTCATTTAATTGGCTGGATAAGACAAAGATTTTTAATTTCCCCTGAGATCTGGGTTGCCAACTTTTGTTTTTACACTGCAGCGAAGAGGAGCTGCACTCAGTACAGTGCCAAGAATTTACAATGTTCTCTTTTCCACGGGCGCTGCTGTGCCTTTTCTTTCTTCTCCTCAGAGAGCTCCACAGATATAGTATTAATTATGCACATGTTTAAATATCAACCCCGATAAAAGACTCTTACTAGTCTGTGAACTTTTGTGTGTCTGTGCTCTGTCTCCTAAGACCTATCATGGCATATGCTCTGGCACAGTGGACACACACTTACAGCTTTTCTTTTTCTTCCTCTGCTTCCCCTTCCCTTCCTCCCTCCTTCGCACAGACAGGCCATTGTGTGCGGGCACAGATGAGATTTGCATGCATGTTAGACTGGATTACACATGCAGGCTCTGGGAACCTGGACCCCTGTGGTCTCCCTTCACTGTTTGGACCCGAATACCGGCAAGCTCTCCTTTCAATCTACAACTTCAAACAAATCTCACAGCTTAATTGGCTCAGGAACACACAAAATAAGGGGTTAAATTCCTATTTTTCTTTTTCTTTTTTTTTTTCTCTTTTTCGGGGGGGGGGAGAGAAAAAAGTTTGGGAGCTTCTTTGCAGCTGCTTGCTGGAATTTGTCTCAAAATCAATCTCCAGAAACCCCCTCATCGAATTTTTCATCCGTCAGCGGTCAGATTCATAACCTGGGGAGATAAGAGTGTGCGAAAGGGTTAATCCTCTAAGTGATATGTATGATGAGAAGCTTAATCCTTGATCTGAAGATGCTGTGTCAGAGAGGGTGGCGATTGCAGATAAGAGCAGCCAAATCTCCTTAAAAATAGCCGAGGACACAACATCAATCTGCCAGGAGATGTAACAAACATTTCATGAATTGATTTTAATTTATGTCAATACTTTTCCTTAGTCATGTTTGTGTATTAGATCTTTTTGTCAAGCCTCTCCATCATCCATCAGTATATTTAGTGTGTTTGCTGACATGAAACGGTCCTGAAGTGCCTGCAAACAGACAATAAAAATAAAATCATCTCAAAGTGCTTGTGTCATTACATTTATTCATATGAGCATTAAAGTAAATTGTCAAATGCTGTCTTCTTTAAGCAGCTAAGCCCCGCAGAGCCTCTCAGCTCAGCAGGATTATAAATGAGATAGGATTTAATATTGATCCTCGGCTGACCTCCTATGAAGTTCTCATCATTTTATGATATTCTTCACACATATTGCTAATGAGATCAATATGCTCCCACGTGTCCATGCGCAGATAAACCTTGACCTAAACTGTCAGACAACAAGCATGACTGAGTTTTTATGCCAGCGCAGGAGGATAAAGGAGGGTGAAATGAGATGTGAGGATCGGTTGTTTACTTGATTTGTTTACTGCGGTCGGTCGTACACGACAGTGAACAAGAAGAGTTTCTCATCATTTCTTCATGCAGCCGGTTGGACAGGCCTGCACCTACCCATGAAAATGTTGTGTGAGCTCGAACACTATTACATTTTGTCTCCATAGCACATTGAGCTTTGCTGAGTAACACCACCTTCAAAGGGCCAGACCGTGAAAGATTGGATAATTTTACCTTACACTGGAACGAAACTGGTTGATGAGCAAATTTACTGTCAGCTCTGAGGCTCTCTGCTGCTACTGCCGCTGCTGTAGGAGGAAAAAAAACCCTCTCTCTCCCCTTTACAAAGCAACATCAGGTTCATAAGCAAGCCTCATACCTAAATGAGCCTGATAATTATCTGAATATATTTCCATTGCTATTACAATGAGCTCCAATCAATGAGCGAGGCTGTCTTAAACTCAGTGCTCGAGTATGTCCCAGAGGCATTAATTTCACTAAGGCCCACATATGACTATGGGGGTGGATGGCTGGTGTAGGTGGAGGCAATTGATTCAATGTATCTGAGGCGATGCCAGCCACACTGAATACACACTGACTGTAGCCTCTACACATATACATACCTTGGAGAAGCGACGTCGCATGTAATAAATCACACAATTTGCCTTCCCACCGGCTAGTCCTGATTTTGAATCTAAAGCTGCTTATGAGAAAAGGGGGGACGTGAAAAATCATACTCGTCGATGCCGGGCCATGAGGACACCGTTGTCTCCTCTCTCTCTCTCTCTCCTCTCTCCACTGTCCTGTCAGCTCATTAGTCGCCCATCTCAATAATGCTCTAATGTGTAGATTCAAACTCTCACAGTATTATGCCTGCTCACACACATAATGCTGCAAATTAGATGAAGAAAAACTTTTGCATAATTGGTAGCAAATTTCCCTCTTTGTGTTTGTGTGTGTGTGTGTGTGTGTCACAAGCACTTCCTCTAAATTACACACACACACAGTATTGGACTTGAGCCACACCCTGGCAATGACATCTAGAAGTCAGGTTCTTAAGTCAGCAACAATAACGGGGAAACAGTAAATCTTTGACTAAGCTGGCAGGAAACCAACCGCTGACATCTATTTTAAAAGATTTTTTAATGAATAGCTTCCACCAAGGAAATAAAATTACATCCTGAATAAATATATTCCTGTAAAATTAAATCTTCTAATAAATGATTTGTGGGGAGAAATCTTTCTGCACAAAATATGGAAGTCAGCGGGTAAAAAAAAAAAAATGAATCATGGAATGAATATTGCTGGCCTGATTTCATCCCCCTTCCTATTTTTCACCAGACGATAACTCATCTATCATCTACGACCCATTAACAACCATCCTCAGTCCAGTTAATACCATCAGGAAGAGAAGAGCCACTTTCTGCCCCTCTGCTGCCGCTATCATAATTGTTATACTTTAGCTCCAGTCAAATTCTGTTTTCCTCTTTGTGACCAATTACCTTTATCTTTGCTAGATGACAGTCTCAATCTGCCTTCAAAGCTAGTCGAAAAAAAATGAAAACGTAAAAACAGTCCTGGGTAAATATATTTCATTAATTCATTTTGGATTAACTTTGTGTGTGGGGGGGGATTGAAATAATATCTCAACTTTTTTTTTTTAATTAAATTTGGTCTCCCAATGATGAATCAAGAAATGTATCACTGCTAGCCCGTCCCCAGATATTGTGCATATGGGTATGAAAACAAGAAAATCTGTAAAAAAATAAATTGCAAATCGAAAACCAACACATGCATTTCAATCATTGTATTACAACATATATATGGTCACTTGTTGTTCTTCCAATATATTTCATGAACTTCTGTCTTCACTGTGTGACGCTACCTCAGAGTTACATACTTTTACAGAGTTACAGAGTTAGACAGTTACTTTTAGTCATGAAACCAGATTTGAGACCACATTTTTTTACATTCATGTTATTCTCTCCTGTTCATTACCTCCACTCCACCTGACAGTCTTGAGTATACGAATATAATATATATCATGTAATATGTATAAGAAACAAGAGTGTGTAAATGGACTGTACTTATATAAGGCCTTTCTAGTCTTCTGACCGCTCAAGATGCTTTTTACACCACATATCTTATTCACCCATTCATACACTGACATGCAACTGTTGATGGCATTGTAATTTTGGGAATTCTTTCCAAAGGACACTTCAACATGCAGGCTGGAGGAGCCAGGGGCTGAATCACCGATCTTCTGATTAGTGGACAACCAGTCCACAGCCACCTGGAAGTTTCTGTGTTTTGGTTCTAGCTGGGGGAACAAAACTGACCTTACTAGGTTGGATTCACCCCTTTAGGCCATAAAATGTACCTGTGTCCATTATTGCCAGTATTAGTGAATAGAATTAACACTGACCAGGATCATTTTATATCATAATACATCACCATCATCGAGCATGGTGCTCTCCTAACAAGTAGCCCAACAGTGCAAAGTTGCCATGAGGCAACAAATGGAGGATAAATACTACTTATCAAAATAAGTTTGATGCTTCTTATGCTTCTTAAGAGATTTATGCACATTATTGCATTTTTTCCAGTATGTCATCTTGTGCCCTCTTGAATGAATCCCCTCTTGATAAAATGGTGGCCCAACATTCAAGAAAACACGATAAAGGGCCCGCTAGGGTGCCCTTCAAGTGGAGAACATGTGATGCAGTGCCATATAGAGTGCACTACATGCTAAAATTAGACATATTTCATAGTTAAACTTTAAATGTTTGATTTTTTTAACTATGATCATAAATGCATTATAACTTTCTGAGCATTGGTGCCCCATCGCATGCAGCTGGTGCCCTTTTTTTCACCTTCAGACAGCCTCAGAGTCCACCACTGCGTGGGAGGGTGTTCGGGACAAAAAGACTCAAGAATAAGACTTGACTGTTGCGGGTTGCAACACAAAGTCTCACTGTAGTTCAGTGTTCACATAAAAACACACTGAATAATGGTTACAGGTACCAAGATATTTTTACACTAGCTGAAGAGCTAAAATAGCTGCACATAGCTGAGTTTTTTCTTCCTAGACATCTTCATAGGCATGAGATCTGTTAGTATGTAGAAAGCAGACTGTGCCATTTATAGTCACATAGTAGTACAAGATGCAGATGCTCCCATTGAAGCTCTACTACACCTTCATCTGCTCCATAACCAGCTCCACCAGAGCACCCAGGGTTTCCACGCTACAATTACATAATATTATTTTATCTTTGGCTTCTTACTTTCCCCCTCACAAAACTCCATCTCCATAGCGACAAACCCTCGTCCATGCTTCACAGAAATAATTGTTGGCTCCTGCATCAAATGCTTGTTCTGTGTCTCTTTAAAATTTAATAACTTGTGTGTCTATGCCTACCTTTGGTATATTTAACATAAAAGCCCAAGGCCTCTGACTTTTCTATTTATGTCCTTGGGGAGTCGGAAGATGGTTGACTGCACAGATCCAGGCAATTTTGTCTTTGAAAAGCAGGATCAGAACAATGTAGAGAAGTGATTTGTCTCATATTCTGAGGCCACACAGAAAAACTTTATATCAGTCTTTTTTTAATTATATAGTGATAATGAGTTACTGGAATTTATTTAAAGGGCCTGAAAACACATTTTCTCAATCAGCTTTTCACTATCATGTGGTCCAACATGAAGACACTACTTTCTCCTAAAGTTTGCTAAAGATATAATGTTTATT